>OX392464.1:10632200-11228689 GCA_947623515.1 Neoascia interrupta
AAACATTGTGGATATTGCTTGCATACAAAAAGTAGACAATCAGGTACATTTAAGCTATAAGCAAGGCAAACGTATTTTCGCTGCGGATAAAACAGACAAAAGGACAATTTGCCTATAAAACCTTTTTCCTTTAGCTTTTTTGGGTGGATTTTTTTAGTCTTAATTTACTGTAAGTCTTTCCTATCTACAAGCCAAAGAATGTTGATACAGGTATTACGCCACATAAAATATAGCAATTTTAAATTTTGCGAAAAAAAACATGTAGCTATTTAAAAAACGGTAGATTTTTGTTTATTTGTTATTGTATTTGGAATACAAACAAGTGTATACATAACAAAGCTAAAACAATGTAGTTCTGTGTACCTACACAAAGAATTCACCTGAAAAAACGTTAAGTAATATGGTCGCACTGTTAAAAGTGTTGCCATATTACTTAAACTTACGTTGATTTGTAAAAAAATTTCTTCAGCTAAAATTTTTTAAAAATATGGCATCAGCTAAGCCTTTTAATTTTCTCTAATTTCTAGGTATTGAAGCAGCCATTGGTATTCTTATAAGCTTCTTCCGCCAAACCACCAATTACAATCTTCATTTTAACCCATTTTGTGCGCAGCCCCTTTTTAACTTTCAACTACCTTCCATAACTCCTGTTGCCAAATGCCTACATTGCCGTAACACAAAAATTACAAGTGCTCAGGAGTAAGTCGAGAAATAATTACCCTCACCCAGCCGCAGACTCGTGTGAATACGGTATTGTAATGAAAACTTTTAATTACTTCCATTCAAAGACACACCACAGTTTTTTTTTATCTCGTTTAACGTGAGCACTTGGAAAACATTCGGTGACAATGATGTCGACAGGATGTTCTGGTTCTGTGAATGGTGGTGAGCGCGGAATGAATTTAGCTTCGAGGCATAATATTCTCATACGATGAGGTGAAGTAATTCCAAGGAATTACACCTAAAACAATGTGTCAGAAGTGTTTTTGCTTTATATCCGCACACATGTCCTTTGTTAAGGGAGTGAGTTGACTGCAGAAGATTGTTTTATTGTGAGGAGGATATTTTAAAGAAAGGATATTGGTGATGTAGTGGTCTTTTAGGGCTATCGGTAGCAGGCGTAAAATGAGAACATTCGAGTTTCTTTTTTCATTCATGTCAGTAGCATTTGGGAGCTACTTGAAGTATGGTTCCTGATTGAAGCTTAAACCTATACATACCTTAGAATCATGTACCCACATGCCTTCAAACGCATTCTGTCGCCAGTTAGCCGGCCCTAGACTAAGATATTATCAAAAAAAAAAAAAAATGGATATCTTAAAACCATATCAAGAAAGTCTAGCTAAAATTCCTTCCAAGATAACCTTATCTTCCCACATCTAATTTAAGCAAAAACTAGACTTTCCCTATTTATACAAACTAATTGACCCAAGGGACAGTAGTATAACACCAATCGGAGATATTAAGTCAATGGCTCACGTATGACCTAATTTGCCTTCATTTGTATTCATGTGTCGTTTCAAATGCCAGTGACACTAGCTTCGTATTATATTATCTGTACAACTTTCTTCAACCGAGTAAGTAATTTCTACCAAAATGGAGAGTAATTCCTGAGGATATCATGATGTTGAATGTTGACCATTCTAATAGGCATGCAAAGGCCGATACGCAAAATAAATTTCATCCAAATGAATTAAGTCTCCTCTGCAGTAGCAGAGGCACGCACTATACATGGTCACAGGAATAGATGTTTTATGCATATCTCGAGCTTCACGCAAATTGTGGCGCCAAATTTAATATAAGATAAGGTTCTTAAGACAGATTTCTATAAGGCTTGTGGTTGTGGTATTGCATTGAATACAAATCAAAAAATTATCAAAAAAAATCCAAGTGCGTATTTGTAAAAGAGGCTTAGATTTTATGTAATTGCAGTGAGGAAGGGTACTTTCTTTACAACAAACCCATCTGTATTTCGTTTGAAATCCGTTTTTAACTTAAAACGAGTTAACATAGGTATTATCCAGCCATTGTCAAAAAGGGCAGCATTTAGTTTGAATTGGTGCCAGCCAATTTGTGTTTGCATTCAGAAAATCTTTTGGCATTAACAGCCATTTGGCTTTTGTTGTACCAAGTTCCATGTTTCCATGCGAGTCTGTTGGCTGCATGCGTATATGCAGCGCATTTGAGGTCACTTTTACACAATGAAGGAAATAAAAATTTTTTTTTTTCCTTTTCTTTTCCGATCTTTGTCAAGTGCGTTTAGAATTAAACAAAAATTAGCTTAAAAGCTAGAACAAAATAGACCCGTACCCCAATGGGTCTGTCTACGTACAGGAAAGGCCATATCCGATACAACGCCAAGAGGCGTCACTGGAGGCGTACCAAGTTGAAGTTGTAAGCGGTGTTCCAGTTGCACGATGATGATTTTATCCGACAAACTGATAATCCTTATAACAAGATCAATGTACAAGAAAATTGCTTAAAATCACACCGTTTTGTGAAACCCTCCAGGAAAGTTATCCTTGAAGCTATTATGTAACCCGAATCGCTTGAATCGAGGCTTCAGATCCTTATGAATCTGCCGAAGAATCTGCGGAAAAAATAGAAGTCAAAGGTTCGGGATAATATTCCAGCCTTACTCGCTCGTGATTAGGCCGTTGGTGGCCTTGGCGTTGCAATGGTTCGATTGGCAAAGACCAACGAAGCTACTACAGTGAGAAAACATAAAACGAATACCACTTCTAGCTGGAATTCTAACGTAGGGAGCCACTAATTTGTGCTTCACACTACATGGAATCTTAAAGCCTATTCAGCAAGTCGCTGGACAATATGCTACTGGTGTATCGTTTTCAGAAAAGCTTCTATTATCGTCCCCCAAAGATTTGACAAGGGAAAACTTCAAACCAGTTCCATCACGAAAAAAACCTCCTCTGAAACAAGCAGGGCTCATGTAGAGACGAGCCATAATGGACGGAAAAAAGGTTATCTGATGGATATAAGATGGATCTAAAATGGGACAAGGACTGCATTTTAGATTCAGCCCTTTTCTCGTCTTATTCACATTGTAGATTTTCTTTGTCGGAGATTGCGGCAGAGGTTGGTCCATTGTACTACGTTGCAGACAACTTTTATTTTTAGTTTCCCGTCTTTCAAAAAGTGTAAAGGAGGATCTTCAAGAGCTTAGTTGTTCGGAACCCATCACGCCAGATCCGCCACCTACTTACTTACTTACTTTTACTTAAGGTGGCGCTACAGTCCGGGGTGGATCTGGGCCTCAGCCAACAAGCTTCGCCAGCCAGCTCTGTATCTAGCTCACCGTCTCCAGTTTAGCACGCGAAGTTGGCTGAGGTCCCCTTCCACGCGTGTGCGCCACCTGAGTCTCGGTGCTTCTCTACCGCGCCGTCTCTGCGGTGTGGTTTCGAAGATTTTCCGGGCCGGGGCGTTGGTGTCCATCTGATCTAGACGATCCCGCCATCGTAGATGTTGTATTTTGACTTTTCTGGCTGTAGGTAGCTGTCGCTGTACAGCCCGCACAGTTTGGTGTAATATCTCCTCCTCCATTCTCCGGCTATGCAAACGGGACCGTATATCGTCCGATGAATTTTCCTCTCGAAGCAGCCTAAAGTGTTTTCAACCGCCTTTGACAGGGTACATGCTTCTGCTCCGTAAAGCAGGACTGGGATGATGTGGGTCTTATACATGGACGCTTTAGCTGCTCGAGAGAAGGCTTTGCTACTCCATTGCCTTCTTAGCCCAAAGAAACAGCGATTGTAAAGAGTTATCCTTCGTTTGCTTTCAGCGCTGGTGTCATTGTCTGTCTTGATAGCGGAACCCAGGTAGATAAAGTCCTTAACTACCTCAAAGTTATAGCTGTCGATGGTGATGTTTTGTCCAAGACGTCGGTGTTGGGTGTCTTTTCTTGATGACAACATATACTTGTTTTTGCCCTCGTTGACTGCTAAACCCATATTCGCCACTTCCGTTCCAATACTTACGAAGGCTTCACTGACATCACGCTTTGTTCTTCCGATTATGTCAATGTCGTCTGTATATGCGAGTAGTTGAACGGACTTGTGAAAAATTGTACCTCTGGTGTTGGCGTGCGAGTTCTGTCGCCTTGTGTTAATCCTTTTTTGACATCAAAGGGGGTTGGTTTTTGCCGATCTTGACGGAACAGCGTGAATCTTCCATCTGCATCCTGCACAAACTGACGAGTTTGTCAGGGATGCCAAAACTAAACATTGCGCTTTATAGCTCTTCTCTATAGATGCTTCTCTATAGATGCTGCTAAAATCGATAAAAAGATGGTGTGTATCGATTTGGAATTTCTGGGTTTTCTCCAAGATCTGCCGCAGTGTGAATATTTGATCGATAATGGACTTTCCTAGCCTAAAACCACACTGATATGCGCCTATCAGATTGTTGACAAACGGCTTCAGCCAGACGTTCACACAGTACAGCAGATAAGATCTTGTATGCGATGCTAAGAAGGCTGATGTCTCTGTAGTTGGCACAAGTCAGAGGGTCTCCTTTTTTCAGGATCAAACAATGGAGGCAAACAATGCTTACGTTCCATTCGTCGGGCGAGCTGGTGCATGCTCCTAACCAGCTCTTCGCCAGCGGATTTAAAAATTTCGGTAGCTAGGCCATCTGCTCGGCTGATTTGTTGCACTTGAGCTAAGGTACAGCTACTTTCACTTCCTTCAGGTCGGGTGGGCTGTATCGTTCGTATGCTTCGTCGATAACGTCTTCGTCCGGGTTGAATGGTTCATTCTGTCTGACAGCGGTATTTGGTTCGCCTTTGCCGCTATACAATCTGCAGAAGTGGTAAAGATCATCCACCTGATGCGAGCAAAGGCAGGATAAATTCAGGGAAGTGTTCCTTTGTATCATTGTCCTCTCCACATGCAAGATATGTGGTGGTTTTGCTCAAGCCTTACACACTTTAGTGTTAAGCTTAATCTTAGTGCCTCGTCAGAACGCCTACAAGAAGCCTGCAGTACCCTGTAAGATGAAAAAAGACGCTGACCCTCGCTGTCTGCATTCATCGCAGTCACCCCAACGTGGCCTGTATTCACGAGAAATACAAGTATCATTGTCAGACGTGGCAACAGATAGTCAGATCTAGCGTAGGTTTGGGTCCTTAAAAAAACATTTTCTTATCCCTTCCTAGCGAGCTCATCAGAGATCTAATTTCCCTGGATCCCAGTGTAACCTGGGACGCAAATAAGATGAACTGATTCAGGTACTAAGCCTTCCGAGAAAGTTCAACGAATGCTTGACTTCGAGCACTATCTTGGACGAGGTTAGAGAGTTGCGTAGAAGCTTGCTAATCAGTATTCTTGCCATCAACAACAGTGTTGAAATGAAACTATATTCCACCACGTGGAAAAAAATCATCTGCTGAGAGAACCAATCACCTTCGAAGGCACTTTCTGCACCTTTCATTAAATCGAAGCTCGTTCTGAAAACATTATGGCCAATTTGAACTAGCAGCTAAGCACAGCCTTGTTATTCTTCAGTGGATCCCCGTCCATAGTGGCTTTGGTAGCAGCGAATCAGGCGACTATAGGTCAATGTCAGCTCATGCCTACCTATACACCCGCCTCATAGGGCCTTGACCATTTTGTGGAGTCAGTAAAAGACACTTCACATGCAAAAATTAATATGTCGAAGGCTTAAAGCTAAGCATATCTTTTTTGAACTTGTATAAAATCAGGCATCAATTCAACTAGCATTTGAATTCCAAAACTTTTGTTAAACAAGGCACATTCGATGACTAGCATATACAAACGTAAATACTGGCGCATTACTTGCACCACCACCAACCATATGACAATTAAAATTATTGTCCGAAAATTCATAAATCATTTTTCCGCACCTGTTTTTTAGTACCCTCACTTTTCCCTACCACTGGGACCCATAACTCCCATATTGCCATAATTCAATGATTGCTGCAAAAAGTTAACGCTTCGTAAATCCTTTCGGACTTCGGATAATTATGAACCCGGCGCGCGTTGGATGACAGAGGTGCTGACATACACCAAAGCACGACCTCAACAACCGACCAAACACCAGGAAGGCCGTTTTTATTAACACAATTTTAATGTGAAATTATTTAAGCATTTGTTATGCACTGCTGGTAAGGGACCGTCGAATCCGATGCAGGCACAGGCAGTCACCTGAAAATGAGATGTGAGCGCCTAGCCGACCAGGAAGACATTAGCTACAAGTGCACGGTCGCCTGGGAAGCTGTCAACTCATTTATATGGCTGCTTAGTAACATGTACCCAAGCGTGGCAGCGAGCGTCTATTGTCTTCCAGGAATCATGTTGCCAAATTAAATAGGCGAGGATGCATCTCCTCTTAGATCAGACAATGGCTATGCCGTCCTGTCAGCGTGTTTCTGTCGAAAAAAAAACCTGCAGCAAATGTTGGGTTGATTTATCGTTCTCATTTTTTAAGTTCATGGCGTGTCTTGTCACCCCGTTCTGGGAGGTATGAATCTATGTTCTATTTTCGTTGATTGCTCGCGAGATAGACTGGGCGACAGGACGCAAAAAAAGCCATAGACAATCGCCTCGTATAATTAAAATCTGCCAGCGAAGGCCGTGTTCGCGGTGACATCACTCGCACAAATAGGTGACGCGCGTCCACGTCACCTATATCACAATGGGAAACAAAAAATGTGGACTAGGTAAAATAATTTAGAATATTAAGCATCAGGCTAGTTGATAGGTTGTGTGTGCAGTGATTCCTGATAAATGGAAATAAAATTGAGCTCATCTTATCTGCCCTTTAAGGAATGCAGGAAAAAAATATGTAAATTTACGAACCCCAGACGTTACATTTTTCGTCTAACATTGAAAGCGTCCTTTACCAAAAGAGTGATATTGATATGCCTTTTGCGCACAGCAGAACAAAGATACCCTAAGTGAAATCCTCAAATCACGTCTAAAATACGAGCAACGTAAAATTCGAAATAATTTAACCACACAGTACGCTCCGTGCCAACCACATAAGGAACTCATTGAGACACCGCAAGAAATGCTCCCGCCAACCTGGAGCCATTTATAACCTTTACGAAGCTCAACGGCGAAGGAATCCTGTATATGAATCGCGTTGTTCGAGGCACTGTCACATGACCTTGCCAAAGTCGCTATTCTTCTGGTGTTGTAATGCTTTTATGCGCCTTAAACCCAGCCATACATATATCCTTACTTGGAAATGTGAAGCGAAAATCTCATTTTCACATTTTTATGATTTTTGTCCCTATCGCATGGAGTTGTGTCTAACCATGCACTTACTTACGCAATCCACTGTGTGTCCTCAGACCTCATGGTGGAGCACATACGCAAGCTGTCAACCGAAGAAGAAAGAGGTCCTTTTTACTTTCGCTCGTTCGCAACGTTAGTTATCGCTTTCTCCGTGACTTCAGTCAAGGGTATAGGGAAATCAACGCGTTGTCGTCGTCTCAGAACATTTCTATACTCGAAATGGGAATAAATTCTCCACTACACTATGGCTTTGGAAGTACCAGGAGAAAAATTATCCATTTTACCAGATCGACCGCACATTTTAGATGGAGAGGTAGTTCCACCAGCAGCCGCCTCAGAGTCGTTCGCCGCTGTATAAAATGGAACATGGAATGAAGTCAACATCTAGTTGTAAGAGGACGAGCCGTTGTACCCGAGCGAAATGAGACAATGAGTTGTGAATGTGTACCTTTGGCGTCTGGGATACGCTCGGTGAATTTATATCACCCGTGGGGCAAGAATTCACATTTGTTTCATAGAAGGAAGTACCATGTCGCAGGGAACACTATGGTAGGAAGTACGAGTACATAAATCGCAAAAAAAGCACCTCGTACAGAGTACCTTTTGCCGTCTAAAGAATGAGCGAATGATTCATGTGACTCTTTGAAGGATTTTTAAGTTAGTTTCTACCTACACCAACTTGACAATAATAATTGAAACCTCCTTGGAACATGGGCTATTATTTTCTTTATTACCGGCCAAAACTTGAGTGATGGTCGCATATACGAAAAGCCATTGAAATTCCGACAACAAACTAGCCGCACAGCCGTGTGCGCCTCCCAGTAAATTTGCGGCACATGATTTATGGCCCCACAGACGAATCACGTCTAGCATATTTCGAATAAACGCTACGATGAATCCGCAAACAATTTGTTCTGAATGATTTTGAAACATGTTTAAGTGTAGAACTCTTGGCAGCCGGGACCGTTTGTAAAATTTCACTTAGTAGGTATACACGAAGTAAACAGCAATTTTCCGCGCGAAATATGGCATAAACAATCTTCGAAAGCTCATAAATTATCCTTCAATAGTCATTAACCTGGTTGTTAAAACGCTGGGATGAGTTAGTGTTGCTTCCCGCCAACCCCTAGAGAGATTTGAAAATTAAAACTTGTTTCACTTAATCATTCGATGGCAAAACGTTTTCGAATATTTTATTTGCAGTTAATTAAATCAGTCGTGTTCAACAGCGCCTTCATAAACTTTCATGCAATGCGGTACAAGGATATTTTTCGGAAATTTATAGACTCTGATACTTTTGAGTAACAGCCAAGAGTAACCAAACTTTCACACATTGTATGAGTGCTCAAACGGTCAATAAAATTGAAATCCTATATCGGCTGGATAAGGACGAGAGTCGCAGGCAAAAAAAAAGGATAATCACGTATTCATGACGAGCTATACAAATGTATTCACGGATACTCCAGCTTTAACACATGTGCGCAGCGGGTAAATCCTTCTCGAGTTGTTGGCATTTTAACAAGCTCCCCGGGGAGCCGTACGGGAAGATAAAATTCAAATCCGAGCCAATATCGATAAGAAGGTGTGGTATTCACCATAATCACCTTTGTGCGGAATAATAAATTCAATTCTCGGATTTCGAGCTCCGGTTCTTTCGTTTTGTACGCGGACGGCGCGCGGAGCTTTCTTCCCGTGGGGGATTCGGAAGAAACTGTGTTGAGTGCCAATAGCCCTTCGATGTTATTAATTTTTGATGTCGTGTATTCATAGGGATTTTTATGCTTTTCGTTGCTTTGTTTCGCTCGAATAATGCTGGTGAATATGTTATAAGAAATCTTGTATATGTTTAGAGGTCGTAGTATTAATTTTTAAGGGTTAATGCGTGTGCAAACTGTAATCATTATCGGATGGGGTTCAAATGGGTTTGGTTTAAGGTAACAGATGATAAACCTAAGGGAAAACATGTGTAGGAAATTAAACCAGGTCATTGACAAAACCCTCACGTGGGATAGGCGGGTCTACGGTGAAAACTCTTTTAACTAAATTCTGCTTTCAAAATCCACAATAACTGCTTTACAAAATTTTGGAAATGCAACTTCTACATTTTGACCTACGTCATAATTATGTGGAGACACAGTGAAATTAGATTGGGGGGTTTGAGTAGGCATGCCGCCCCCTGCAATCACTGCCTGTTTCATATTTTACCTTTGCTTTGCGTAAAAAAAGGGAGAAGTAAGCTTATTTTTTTAGAGAAGTAAGTAAATTTTTTAGAGAAGCTGAATTTTGAAAACAGATGTTTAAAAAAACTGTTTTTGAAGCAGAATAATTATGATCCGCATGCTTTGCAAAAGCAACCTTTTTTGGATTTTGTAAAGCAGATTTTTTGACCACAACCCAATTACTATAGGTTTGTTGACTTTGATTTCATCAATAGTCCTTTTCGTCGAATCAGTTGTGCAGAAGATCCGTTGTTGCATGTGCTGTGTGGCATATAGCGCCAGCCGTCTCAAATCGCTGCTGAATTCAGAAGGCATTTCTCTTCTTTCAGAAAAATGGTTCATGGTTTTAATTGATCATCAATGCCGAATAAAAATTGGGCATTTTTGAACAGAACCTTGACTGGTTGACATTTTGGTGCAGTCAAAAAGTATTTCACATCCCGGCCTTAATACCAAGTTGTATGATAAATTAGGTTAGGTTGATGGACGCCGTTTTGGCGATAGTCTGGATAAGACGGTGTCTAATAACTTAGACAATTTTAATTATTTCACTCATATAAACTCTGTTACACAAGGGTCCATAAATCTGATCGAGTCGGTTCAGATTTATGGAGAAGGGTTTTTACATCTGATCGTCACTTGCATTGTCATATTTTGTCGGAGAGTCGCCAGCGAGCTGCTTAAGTGGTCCTTCCGTCTCTCTCGATCATCAGCTCGAGCTGTTAAGGTGCAATCCACCGGCGGGTCCCAACAAGTTTCTTACGTTCGGTTGGAAGGCTACAATTACTAGTTTCCAGTCGTGTCTCTCAGACCATCAACGAAAACCTGTGCCGCCAGCTTTAAGTGTTGGCAACATTTTCAAAATTCCATTAGAGAAGCAGCCTCTGATGAACCTACACAGAGGTGTGCTATTAAGTGAATAATTTCTAAAAATTTATTTTTCAAACTCGAAATTTCGCAAAAAAAAATAGTAGGTGCATTTTTTTATAATATCTACAATATTGGAACTTACTAATTTTATCACTCATGTTTTTTTTTTAAATTCATGAGTGTTTATTATAAAAATTAAAATAATAAATAATGAAAAAATAAATAATAAAAATAAAAAATTAAAGTACAAATAAGAAAATAATAACTACCTAAATAAAACTAAAAACTTATGAGTTTATTTTTAAAAACGATCGCATGTCCTTAAGGCTTTGAGAAAATTAAAAATAGCGGCACTGAACCACATTTTTCTAAGAAAAACCTCTTTAGCTCTCGCGTGGCTTTCCTTGCAGCAGAAATAATGATAAAAGGATTTTTTTTATTTTGTAATTTTTAGTGGTCCGTCCATTGGAATGAATGCATCTCTAGCCCTCAAATCTATAAGAGTCCCGCTGAGTTCGATAGCACGTAGGGTAGAAACTGAATCCTTGAGAAGAACCAACCTACGTTGGACAGAACTTGATACGTGCAGACACACAAGGGAGCTATGGCCAGCGGTAAGCAAAAAGAGATCACTATTTTTGATCGGACTTGCCCGCACGAACATCCGAGTTCTCACGGGAATTCTCACGGGGCACTGCGCTGTGGGTCTACACGCTGAGCGGCTAGGCATACCGCATAACGATTACTGCAGAAGCTGCAGGGACGTTGAAGAAATTGAATCTGTTCGTCACCTGCTCTGCGAATGCCCAGCCCTAAACAGCATCAGGCGTAGTATCCTCGGCAGCTACTTCTTCAACGAGCTCAAAGATCTAAATAATGTAGATCTAAAGAAACTCCTATGATTTGTATACAAATCCGGATGAGTCCAAGAGGGCGGAACTCTGAGCTTCTAACAGCGGTCTATTTCTGTTTTCGTTCCAGGTATTAAGAAGGTTCCCAATGGACACAATGGACCCAACTGCTGGTCTAAGTGAAGCCGTGACTATTGTCAAAAGGGCATCCATCCCCTAACCAAACCTAAGTGGTCCGTCCAAAAATGGAAAAAGGACCGTTTATGGTATCGCTTCGTTTGATAAGGAAACACGACAAAAATTTTAGAATCTTCGTGTTAAGCCAACGATTTTCTAAGCCTATTTAAAAACGAAGTAAACAAATGGGAAGGAGCAACAGTGCGCTTGTAAAAACTTCAGTCCGTTTGTGACGAATTGCAACATATTCTACCCTACCAAAAAAGGAATTTGCCACGCCTCCAAAATGTGGGCAGGGTATAAAAATATATGGAAAATGTGTTAAAGTTAAAACATTACACAAAACAAAAAAAGTTGCTTTTCGTAATGTTTGTGGAGTACAAAAATTTAATTTTTGATTTTAAGTAAGATTGGCCTCAACTCCAAAACATTTTGTTGGTGAAGAACAATTAAAATGTGTTTCGTCGCTGCCTCCGTCATGACTTATCAATGAGCGGGCCAAGGCGGTTGCTCAGACGCAAGTTTTCCACTTTGTGGTCGATGGTTACCGACTCGTAAGCAGAACTTTCTTGTCGAAACTTAATGTTGAACGCGATGTTCAGCGCAAAGGAACAACGTAAATTGTTGTCGTACAGGCCCATGGCCTGGCTTTGTAAACCAAAAAGTGTTAAAGTTAAAGTAAGTTAAGTGTTTTAAGTGTAAAAGTTTAAAACTAAAACTATAACTGTTGAATGCTTAAGACTAGGTGGTTGCATACGTTTCGGCCTAAATATCCACTTTTTTAACTCAAAAACTCACTTTTTTTTAGCGCCACGCCCACAAAAGTGGGCAGAGAAACACTATATATACTATAAAAAAGTGAGAAAATTTTGGTAATTAATTTTCAGTCAGATTTCATATAATATTTATTGAAAATCAGTCATTTTAAGCTAAAATCCCCTAAAAAAAGGGACGTGGTCCATGAAAAGGCCGAAATTTTTCTGCTACCTCAAAAACAATGCTGGGCAATGTTACATACCACAAATGAGTGCGCTAGCACCATTGTAATATAGCTAAAACTTGTAGAAAGTACTTTTTACAAATTTTAGCTTTATCCAAAGGCCGGATTCAGCTTATTTTTAAACTTGATCTGAAGGACAGGACCTCCAGCCGACCCACCATATTTCAGCTCTCTAGCTTAAAATTTAAGGCCTAACATTTGTTTACATACGGACGGACATGGCTTAATCGATTCTCCTGTCGGTCTAAAAGGTCTCAGGGCTCCGCGGTAATTATTTCACTGCGTTACAAACTATACAACTATACAACAAACTTAATATTATGTACCCTTGGTAGGGTATAAAAAATTAAGCTTGTTTTACCTTTCGAGCAAAAACAGGCACCCATAGAATTTAAGAAAAACAGCGAATACTAGCGCAGGTTGTTATGCTATTAGAAAAAAGTCTAATAGGTATTGAAAAAATAACTATTAAATTTTTTTTTATAAATTTGAAATTTAAAAAATTATAAAAATGGTCAAAAGAACATTTGTCTTCCCCTCTATCTGCCAAATGGTATGAAGTATGATTTTAAAATAAATAACGGGAATAGTCTATCTTTTGCAATTTTATGCAAAACTGAAGTAAAGATTGTTCTCAAGAACTTAGAAATATTTTTAAAAACAATTCTTTTAAGATTTTTAGTTCCTTAACGGTTATAACGATATTGACTAAATTTGTCTGAAGTAATTTTACCGTTTGCAAGGTAAGGTAACTGCATTTAAAACGTTTTAAAACTGCCGTTTCCAACCTCAAATTTTTAAGCCCATACAAAACGGATCTTTAGTGTGACTGCCTAAATTCATCTGTCTACCTGGATGGACAAACGGACGGGCGGCTAAATAAATTTTCCCGTCGGTCTGAAAGGTCTTAAGGGCGAACCGTGACTAGCGTTACAAACTGTACATCAACCTTAATCTACCCTCGGCATTGGTAGAGTATAGAGGAGTTCTCAGCGCTTAGTATGAACTTAAGGTCTTGGAATATACACTGTGTACTGGGGTTAAGACTACCAAAAACTATTATTTTTTCAAAAAATTTAATTTTCTCCTGTTGGAATGATGTTGCAATTATATAATTGCTGTGTAAAGTTCTATGCTGTTTCAGTCACATTTTTAAAACGTTGCTTAAGCAGTATGTAACACATAATTTTTTATCATTTTTGTCGACCAAATCCTCATAAAACTAATCAGTGTGTCGCCGCTATTGAGTTAAGCTTTTTTGGTGCATAACTAATCGATTTTGTTATATTTCGACTCTTTTAATGCCTAAAAAGATCTAGTCATGACAATATATTTTTTTTTTTTTTCCGTGGGTAGGTAAAAACCTTCATAGGCACTATGAGAGTCGAACGCGCGTGCTTGTGAGATTCTTACTCACAAAAAAACCTCCCAATCTTCGTAAGACTACGACTAAGTTTCCTTAACAAGTAGTTCATGCTTCTGTATAGTAATCGCGTTTGGCAGGCTACCTTCCAACGAAAGCACCTGCAATACCGTCATTATGTGCGGTTTCCTCTTACGACGCTAGATCCAACGGTCTTGTTCGTTGTAATCGGCGTGCAAGATTTGTCTGATCCAGAGTTCGGATTATTTCGTGGTTGCAATAGCCGTGAAGGCGAGTGTGAAGTTTGCGAGCAAAGTTTCTTACTTCGTCGGTCACGGTTGCGATGCCTAGATCTCGATGTAAATCGCTATTTCTTATATACCATGGAGCATTTACGATTGCTCTTAGTGTCTTATTCTGAAAAGTTTTTAAAATAGTTAGTACCAAACCAAGCAACATTGGTTTGGTACAACCCCAAAGTTGTATACCGTACGTCCAAGATGGTTTTAGCACTTGCTTATACAATAGCAGTTTGTTATATACGCTTAGTTTCAAATAACGTCCGATAAGCCAATTCAGTTCTCGTAGCTTGATTTCAAGTTCATCGCGTTTCTTTTTAACGTGTGGCTTCCACTTAAGTTTTGCGTCTAGGGTCAGATATTTCGCCTCGTTTGCGTACGGAATTTGTACCGAGCTTATAAATAGAGGTGAGTTGATTACCCTCTTGTAAGTAAAATTTACATGCGTTGATTTTGTCTCATTTAGGAGGATTCGCCAGGCCTTTGTCCATTCGCATATTTTATTCAAAGCGCGTTGGAGTTTTCCCGTTGATAGTTCGACTGTCTTATCCGTAGCGAGGATAGCCGTGTCGTCAGCGAACGTGGCTACAGTCGTTGTCTCTACTTGAGGTACATCTCTTGTAAAAAGTAAAAACAGTGTTGGACCGAGGACGCTACCTTGTGGAACGCCGGCTTGTATTTCTTTGAATTCTGAGTATTCGCTCCCGTATCTCACTCGAAATAGTCTGTTGTCATGATAAGACTCTAAGCTTATATTTTAGGCCTTCGTGCCAAACTTTATCAAAGGCTTGGGATACGTCAAGAAAAGCGGTAGAACATATCATTTTCGCTTCTAAGGCTTTCTCAATTTCATAAGTTATTCGATAGACCTGGTCAATTGTTGAATGTTTGACCCTAAAGCCGAATTGGTGATCCGGAATCAATCGTCTTTCTTCAATTATTGGTTGCAGTCGTTTGAGCACAAGTTTCTCGAAGACTATAGATATAATTGGCAGAAGCGAAATCGGTCTATATGATTTTTTGTCGTTCGGGCATTTCCCTGGTTTCGGAACCATTATTACCTCTGCGACTTTCCATTGCCGTGGAACGTATGAAATTCTCATTGATGCGTTTATGTAGAGAAGCTTGACTAACGCTCTTTTCGGTAGCTCCTTCAAAATTTCCCCAGTAATTAGGTCGTAGCCTGGAGCTTTATTATTCTTCAAATTTCGGATTGTTTGACGAAGTTCAGACAGTGTCACGGTTTTCATTCGATAATTTTCTAGTTCCGCATTGCGATACAGATCGTCAACCAACGGCTCCCCGTAAAACGGTTTGAATGTTTCTTCAAGATGTTCTGCAAATACATCTGCTTTCTCTTTGTCGCCTTTTACCCATTCACCGTTATCTTTTCTTATTGGCGCCGAGTGTACTATGGGCTTTTTAATGGACTTCACCGCTTTTCAAAGTGAATAGTTTGACCCTTTATCGGCAGTTAAGTCTTCGAGGTAGTTGGTAGTCTCGCGACTTTTAAAATCTTGAAGTAAGTGCTTTAATTTGTTAGATAGCCCATTCAGAATGGTTTTATCACGAGGAGCTCGAGACAAATGCCACCTCTTTTGAGTCTTTCTCTTTTCGCGTATGAGCTCTTCAATTTCGCGCGGGTAAATTGATCCGCTTTTCCTTACTCCAGTCTTCCGGAAAGAAGTATTGTTCCAAGCAGCGTCTTGAATAGTTCTAACGAGTTTATCGACTTCGTCTTCTATTTCTAAAGGGGTTGTAAGTGGTACATGTAGAGATACATTTTCTTTACAGTATTTCCTAAAGCCGCCATCCCAGTCGGTGTTGTTATTCGTTAGCCTAGGCGCTCTCTCATTTTTTGCTAGACTTCCGCCGATTTTCAAAACGACTGCCGAGTGATCCGAACAGAGATCATAGCCTTCTTCTACATTTGTGAGGTTGCGGGGAACCCCTTTTGCGATAAAGAAGTCGACAAGATCAGGTACTTTGTTTCTGTCGGTTGGCCAATACGTTGGCTTTCGCGTCGAAAGGAAAACCACGCCACGTTTCAAGCTAGCTTTGAAGAGTACTCTACCTCTTGTTGAATTGCACCGTGATCCCCAAAAGGTGTTTTTTGCATTAAAGTCCCCGCCGATGATAAAATTCGACCCAAGTAAGTCAAAGAGGGGAGTAAGATCGTCGTCCGCTAGCCTATACTGTGGAGGAAAATAACTCGAGGCAATATTATAATCTAGGTGACCTATTTTTACCGATACTGAAGTTATTTGCATAGAGTCAAGCTCAATTTCTTCGTTTTTGTAATGCTTAATGCAGTCTTTGATGTAGAGAGAGGATCCGCCTCTCGAATTTTCTGATGGATGATGCGCGTGGTAGTCGATGTAACCTCTAATTTTGGGTCCGGATCCCTTCTTAAAGTGTGTTTCCGAAATCAGGCATAGGTCAATATTTTTTTCCCGTAGAAATACTTCTAGTTCGTTGATTTTCTTTAAAAGACCATTTGCATTCCATGTAAGTATGTTAATGAGCTTCATATTCATGATTTGTTATTGGTTTTGCGAGGTTTAAACATTAGCTCGCTCAGTTTATCAAATATTACTGAGTCATGACAATATTTGAAAGAATTCCAAAGGACTCCCACATTAACACCAGAGGCACAATATATTAAGGAAATCTTCCATCATTGTTCCTCAACAACGCTTACTCTCCAGTCTCCAACGATCAAAGTCCCTCTTTACGGCGCTCTATCAAAAGCTTTGGACTCAATCAAAGGATGAGGACAGTTTAAAAAAGTACTGTTTATTTTCCCGTCCCGACAGCTCAATGAGGGTAGACAACGTAGGTATAACGGCGGTAGGTATAACGGCGAGGCGACTAGCCAAAAGATTAAAAAAACAACGACTTTGCGTGTTTTTGTTTCATCATGTGTGCAGATGGAGAGCCAAAAAGTCTTTGAATTCACACGTGCGTCCGTCGAAAAAAAACCTTGGTGGTAGCGTTTAAAATTGGAGATAGGTACTGGGATAAGGGCAGATCTGGCTGGAGATAGACTATAACTAAGGCGCAGGCTCAGCCCGGACTGTAGCGCCACCTTGAGTAGGTAAGGAAGTACTATTACCTTTTTGTTCCCTATTACAAAACGAGGGGCCCGGAAAAGAAAACTGCATTTTTAAGCTGTCTCTGTCTCTCTCATTTTGCAAGTAAAAATTTCTGCAATAGAAGTAACAAAAGTCAGAAAATTCAACCTTAAACGCACCTGTTAATATGACTTCAAAAGTCTCAATCTTACTCCAATCTCTTCACAATCTCAATTTCGGTGCCCTTTGACATCCCGAGCTCTATTCTATAATTTAAATTAATTTTGAAAATTACAAGGTCATATGGCTTTGTCTATCTAACTATCTTTATCAAAAATGTTTATTTGTCAGGCTTAAAAATTTCACTGACAGACAGTATCTTTTTGTCATCTTTTACTTAGGCCACCCCGGGCCTGACCCTTCGAATTAAAATAAAGGACTATCAGAAAGACTCTCTCTACGATCCCTGTGATGAATCCTAAGATACCGGCAAGTTAATACCTAAAACTAATTACCAGATCCCAGTAACACACAATTTAAATTCTGTTAACAATATCCAAGAACACAAACTAAGTGGTCATTTAGGTCTCCTTGAGGGATGATATTGACTTGAATCCTGGTGGAATGGGCAAATGCAATTAATAGTTACACATACATGCGAAATATTTCAACACCCATCTCAACACAAGACCTTAAATAGTATAGATACAGATTACCTAATGTATATCTATTTAATTGTCGTTTAGCCAACCCCTCTTTGTGTGTGCAGGCTCTGCAATCGCAACATCATAACAACAAGTTCATTAACGACTTTGGGGCAATACGGTATACACAAATAGCCACAGAGTGCCCGCCACAAGAGGATATTTAAAGACCCCCGAATCACATTTGGCCATGCCAGACGACCCGAGAAGAGGCTGCCGGCATTATAGATCGTTTCTTCCGATACAGATAACGACGAGAGAGCGAGAGAGTACTGAAAAGGCACACTGCAAATTTTACCGATAGTAATTGCATTACACCAGGATGAAAGGTCCTGCGATTCCTCGCAACTGTAGATTGCGCTATTACGGCCAAAGTACCATTGGAAAATGAAGAGATTGAGAAAATTAACTGCTCCTTGGAGAGTTGCCTTAATTGCTGCTATTGACCGGTTGCTGCTGCGGTGTTGTTGGAACACAGACTTGTGCGTGAGGGCTGGCAAATTACTTTGGCTAGTTGTTCGAGTTCTCCTGGAATCATTTGTTCAAAGATTGTTTTTGTGATAATTTTTTGGAATAGCTATTTAATCGATTGGACTCAAAGTTATACGCTACGAATGATACAAGCCATGTGTTCAAAATATGCAAGGAATAAAATGTCTGTTTGCTACAAATAATTCAATTCACTCACCAAATTTCTGCACAAATGAAAGTCAATGGGGTTAATTGACAGCTAAAGCTCAACGAAACATCCCCATGACACCAGCATGCCCTTAAAATCTTTATTAATGATCTATTCGTGTCAATTACAGAGCATTATTGTTAATCCCTCACCTTGGCCTCACATCATTAAGCCCAATGTCAGGTATTAAATTCTCAGTGTTGGGCTTTTCTGCATGTAGATACACTAAGCTACAATTAGTGATAAATAACCTCCGTGCTACAGCAAATGGGGGATGAAATGTTGGCTCAATTTTAATTTATATGCAGCAAAGGCCCCCCTCGTTAGTGTCGGGTTCTGCCTGAACATATTGAACTAGTTGCTGGATGGAAAAGGTTTTATGAAAAACTCAAAAAAAGAACCTCCAGAAGCCCTTTTAGTCCATAGATCCCTCATTCCACTATTGTAGCAATTGGATAAGCCTTGCAATCGGTAGCAATTATTTAAACATTTCCCCGCACACATTCAAATACCACTTTGAAACACTCCCCCTCCTCAGCATATAGGAAACTCAATTCTAATCGAATTTCGTTCACACACAGGAAATAAAAAATAACCCGACGCTCAATTTGCATTCCTCGTTTTCCAGCATCACACACATCACCAACCAATTACACAATAATTGAAAAATAATTCCAGTGAGAGTTAACATGGAAAAAAAGGAGACACACAGCTCAACGCTTGCGGTGCACAGGATCCTGGCTGATGGTGCTGCCGCCTCCTTCCGCCAAACACCTCCACTTTTTCATAGCAAATTGAATTTGGCCTCGAAAAGTATCGACAATTTGTGTGGCCATTGTTAGTCGGTTGATGTGTAAAATATGTGCACAGGGTTTCAGTTCACTTGATATACAGATGGGGATATAATATCGCCCCCGACCATGGTTCAAAGCGAAAAAAAGGATACGATTCGATGGTGAAGTGTTAAGAGGACCTGTTGATTTGTCGACACACGTTGAGGTTTGTGCTACAATTTGTATGTGTCGTGTTTGGTTTGACGAAAATTTCCATTAATTATGTGGAACAGGCATTTATGTTATATTTTGAAATCAGAAACTATGAAAAATTTTTAAACTGTGCTCATCCTCTGATTGAGTCTAAAGCTTTTGATTGAGTAAAGACGGCCTTTGATCGTTGGAGACTGGAGATTGAGCGTTGTTGATGCTCGATTGCCTTTCAGATCCAAGGAAACGTGATGGAAGAATTCCTTAATATATTGTGCTTCTGGTGTTAAGTCCTTTGAAATTCTTTCAAATAATGCCTTGACTAAATCCTTTTAGGCATTAAAAGAGTCTTTATTTCTATTACCTACCTCGGAAGGCAGCATCCTGTCCCGAGTAACACAGAAGCTCTTGCTATGGCCACCGCTATGTTTTCAGCAACCCATTATAAAACCTTAGGTTCTTGAAGTTGGTTTAATACAAGTAACGGGGCCTCTTACAAAACCCCTATAAGGACGATTTGACACTTTATAGAACTTAATTTTGGGTGCAGAAAGGGTTCTACTTCGGACTCTTATAGAACTTTTTTGACAGTCAATACATTTTTTGAAAGGGTTCTGCTTCGGACTCTTATAGAACTTTTTTGACAGTCAATACGTTTTTTAAAGTATATATAGGTACACACACTTTCGTGGTGTTTACCTTTCACTGTCATGGTGTGGTTTTCCTTATAGTTGGGTACACACACATTTCTATCTTATTCCTTCAAAGTGTTGATATTTTTGCACAAATAACTTCGTTCACATTAAATAGTGATAAAATTAATGAGTAAAACGAGTGCATTTAATTAGCAGAAAAAAAGGTGCGGATCTTGTTTCTTCGAATGATTTATTAAAATAGGATGAAAAGAAACAATGCTCTTCTTGAAATATGAAATATAACATAGAATAAAGAGTGCAAGGTTTTATGTAGAGCCCTTATAGCACCATTGTAACACTTAAGGTGTTCTGCGTTGCCTTTTAGAAACTTTGGGTTCTATGTAGCACTGTCTAGCTTCATGTAGAACTAT
Organism: Neoascia interrupta; assembly: GCA_947623515.1. Taxonomy (NCBI): domain Eukaryota; kingdom Metazoa; phylum Arthropoda; class Insecta; order Diptera; family Syrphidae; genus Neoascia; species Neoascia interrupta. The sequence continues at coordinate 10,652,763 of OX392464.1, forward strand.
TATAAGGTTTTGTGTTTTCTGTCAAACATGGCGCTAATTTATTTAGGGTTACCATCACTCTCTTTTATGATATACGTTGGTTTCTGTTTCCTTTATAATGGGGTTTGACTTCTTGTAATTATTGACATGGCAGACGTTAATTGAAATGTATATTTTACAGACTGTTTTTATCTTATCCATGAATGTAGCTTATACCTTAATTGTTTTAACTTCCAAGGAGGATACCTGTTAAACTTCTACCCTAAAAGTTGGCATTTCTGTGAGCTGATAAAATACTTGAAGTGCTGGACTAAGAATGCCTAAACCTAACTTATTTGACCAGCTAGAACATAGAAGAGTGAAAATTGCAACAATTTACAATTCTGCAAGCATTAAAGTCATGACTGGCCCCAATATTGACGCTCTGTTAGCTTTTTAATTAATATTCATAAAAAAATAGCAAAAAAGGATTAATATTCTCTTGAAATCAAATTTTTGTGTATAATATACTTCTTCAGCCTGATATATAATCAAGTTAAAATTCATGTGATTCTATTAAAAATGTAAATTTCTTTTATTTAAATGTTTGCTTTAAATGTTCTCGAAACAATTGCTGTCAATTACATTGTTTTCTAATTAAAAATTGGGGAGCGGCCCCTTTGACAAAGCCATACAAAATTAAATGAAATATTGAAAAGTGAAAACTTACAACAATTTACAATTCTACAAACATTATAATAATGGCTGGTCCTATGATCATTTCAAACGCTGCCAGGCGAACATCGTCAGGAACCTTTATATTGTATATTGTTTTCTATTGTTTGACTTCTGGCAACCCCCAAGTGCTATATATGAGTGCAAAGAAGTACTTCGGATGTGTCAAACCTATAGTGTTAGAAAACAGGTGCTAGAAAGGTCTACAGATCCTGCGCTATAGAACTTAACCCCTCAGCACTTATTACCTTATAACTTCAGTGCTAGGAACGTTTATATGACCACGTTTACGGAACCTTTGGTGCTAGCACTTTTAGTTTTATAATTATGGTGCTGTATACGTTTCTACGGTCAATTTTATAAGTAAATTAGCTGCGCACCAATGGTACGATAACGAAACCTTGCAAAACCTTTAGTGCTACTGAAGAGCATTTTGAGTGTCTTATAAGTCCAATATTCAAAACTAATATTTACGGTTCCAGAGTGTGCTACTTGGGGTGGGTGTACTTACGGAAAACTAGCAGTCCTTAAAACCAGGAAGCGGTACTCACGGAAGGCTATACTAGGAAAAGGTGAAAAGTCAAAAAATTCCTCCTTTTGAATCGGCTCACCCCAACGGAAATTCATCTTAGGTTGACAAAATTTAACGGGGACTCTGCTCCTTCCATGTCGAGCATTGAAAAGTGGGAAAAAATAAGTTTAATCATGGTCCCACGTCCCTCAAAGATGACCCACTTGAAGGACAGCCAAAAACCACAATCACATCTGAAGAAATCATCGAAAAGGGGATGACGTGATATGTGTCTTGTGTGGGCCAGATCGAGGTAAGAGGGCTGTGTGCAGGTAAAACAAAAAGATGGACTTAAGATTCGAAAGCTCTGCGCGAGAAATGGCCGCATTTGCTGAATGCCGATCAAAAAGCAAATGCATATGCGCAAACGGCTTTCGCAGGAATTTTAGGTTCGCGCTAAATAGTAACCAATTTTCTTTAACGGCGCAGATTTTTCAACACGGATAACAAATGGGTCAACCACTACACGCCAGACACGAAGTAGAAGTCGAAGCCCGTCGGTGGTTTAGCGGATCTGCTGAAAAGAATGGCTTGCGTGTTTTAGGCTGCGAAAGGGATTCTCTATATTTGTTATACCTTAAAAAAGGCGGAAGAACTACAGGCAAAAATTACTCCAACTGCCTTGACCTGCTGAATGCCAAAACTCTTCGCGAGATCGAGGCCTGGGATGAAAAGGAAAATATCGTTTTACTTCAAGATAATATAAGCCTGTAGACGATTCGCTCTTCCCTGCCTGCCTGATTTGGTACCCAAAACTGTTCCAAAACTTTAAAAAAAACAAGTGAATAAGTGCAAGAGTTCGTCTGTGACAAACTTCTTTATACCCGACCCTTTACGACCTTTTTTACAATGTAACACCAAATCTTAAATTTTTTTGTTCCGAATTCATATACATATTATTTTTATGGGCAACGCCGCCAAAAGTGAGTCTGGGCTAAAAATTAAAATCAATGAATTGTAATTTCGTTAGAATCATGAAAAAATGCGCTGAACCCGAAAACTATTGCAAAAAAATCCGTTTTTTTTCTAAACACACCCCTTAAAAGTGGGCGGAGCTCAAAACTTTGTAAGGAGCAAACCTAGCAAATAGTAATATCTTGAATATTTGTAATAGAATTTTTTTTCAATTTGGAGTAAACTTTCCGAGAAATCGGGTTTTAAAAGATCTTACATGGATATGGAAAGTGGCCATGGTCGATACTGTGGGCGGTCCAATTTTTGACCTCTTAGACGCGTTGGGCCATTATTGCTCTATATCAAAATTAGAGCTCCTACGCCTTGTCTAACTTGACCAAAAGGCATTTTGAAAGAAAATTTGAAATAGAGGTTGTCTTAAATTGAAGCCAGTAGTGGGCGTCGCCGTCGGCGGATTTAACCAAGATATACTCCAAGTTTGAGCATCCTAGCTCAATTTTAAAGTCCTAAAAAATTCACACATACGGACAGACGGACAGACGGACGGATATGGCTTAATCGACTCACTACCTGTCGGTCTCGATCATATCTCTAAAAGGTCTAAGGGGTCTACGGTGATTATTTCACTGTGTTACAAACTATGCATTAAAATTAATATACCCTCGGTCGGGTATAAAAAGTTTCGATGCGTTCGCGTCCAAAAGTTGAGAGGGCCCTGAACGAATATTTTCACTTCAGTCTTTTAGACTCTCACCTCCGAGAAGGAATATGGATGTCGGAGAAACGCTGGTCCAAGAAGTCAAAAGAGATTCGGTAGAAAAATAAGAATTAAACTGAAAACCGCAGTCTTACACTGTCAGGCTAAAAACTTTTTACCTTGTCCTCGTAAAGTATACTGCCTAAAGTATAGTGCCTAAGAACTATAGGGCCAGTAGTACCTACTACGTAGGTAAAAACTTACACTGGTTAGGGCACATCAAGCGGACGGTTGATTAAGGGGCCCAATCACGTGTGGCTCGAGAAGGCAAGTAAGACCAAACCCAAACTTGCGATCAAGGGACCAATTAATCGTGGATGCAGCTTTCCCGGTTCCAGAATATGAGGAAGAGGACATACTGTCTCATGATGAGTTAGAACTCGAAGACAAAAGATGCTGAATTTTTAAACAGAGTTTATAAAAGGTGATCCAACTAACTCGCGCAACTTTGAGCTGATATCCAAGACAATACCTTCATGGTTTCGTATGCATTTGCCATCTAAAGATTGTACTCGAAACTTCAGAATCTTCTCTACCACAAATGGCTTTAATGAAAGACATATTTGGAAATTTAAATAAGGTACTGACACATGAGTATCGGTTTATTGCAGCTTCTTGTTAATTTTTTTGTACTTAATCAGCTTACGATCAAGGAGATACAATAAGAACAATAGAAGAAAGAAAACAAAGGGAAAACAAACTAGAAAAATAAGTCACTCAGAGTTACTAAGACGGGAATTAAAAAACTACGCTTAAAGACCAACATTTTCACACGTAAGTGTTATGCCCTAACGAGGTAAAGCATAGATTAAACCAGCTGACCTAAAGCTTAAGGTCGATCCTTACCTAGATGGATTACAGACAAGCCGACGATAAAGTCGCTCAATTTGAGGCAGACGCTTCGGGATTCCAGGTATATTGGTGGTTAAAAGTCCTTCCAAGTTCTTTCCGTTCCAGAAAGCGGTTAAAAAGATTCGACTGAGCGTTCCTCCATCCATCACCTGGGGAGGTGCTTAGGCTTAATTGAAATCAAAATGTACTGCTTTTTGATTTGACCGGTTAAACAAGTCTCTGGAACCGAAAAACTCTTGAATCTTGGCAGTGGTATTGGTTTTATTTTCCAATCAGAATATGAAATTCGAAGGATACTTACCTTAAGCTTTTTATACAATTGCGGAGACACCGCAAAAGGGGTTACGATCGAAAAAGTCTTTCTTTTACAAGGTACAAAAAATAATACATCTTAAATCCCCAACACAAATCCCCAAGGTAGGTCTACAAACATGATGATTTTCGACCTTTTTATAAAAAAATATTATCAACAACAAAAAACACGTGTCCTGTCCATATAACCCCCCCACATGCGATGATGACGAGGATGACCATAAAAGAGAGAATATTCATAAAAAAAAGGTGAAAATATAATACAGACTTGTCCGTACTGCTTATACGAATTGTCAAGTCTAAAACAACCCTATTTTACAAAACGTAAATCAAATATTTTTTCTTTTGTAAAAGAACCTGGGATACAACACAAAAAGGTCCAAAAACCAACCCCCCTGGAAAAAAAAACCCCGCTTAATATACCGTCATAAATTATATCCATCCATCCGAAGATACCCAGTAGAAGTATCAATGGTATAATACCGGATTCGTTGGCCATCCCGGCAACGGCATATATTGGATATCGTCTCGGGAAGAAACTTGCAAACCATATTTCGAACTGACCGCAATAAAAATTGAACGGAAAACTGTATTGATATGCATTTCGTCTAGCAGGGTTCGTCTTTCGTAACGATTTGAATTTATTATTAAGAATTTGTTTTTTTTTTTCTTCGGTGTTGTAGTCCTTCAAGGTGGACATGGATATTTATGACAGGATACTTTTTGGTCGACATATGTTAGAGGTATACGTAGTACATTGTGTATGGGTTCGGTTTTGATTTCCGACACCGTCTACAATCAAAGGATAAAGAAGATGGTTGATCTTATTACGGATGGATGTAGCTATTCGAAAAGGAATCAGGGTGTTACGGTAATCTTACCCCGAGTTCACCTTATTTTTATGTTTAACCATTTGTGACCCTGAGACAGGAAATTGAGTTTGCAAAAAGATGGATGGGTGTTGGTGAGGGAGATGGACAGTTTTCGCACAGGGTTGTCGAAGATGGCAGTATGGATATGGTTGGAAAGAAAATTTTAATGTGTTTCAGGTGAAGAAAATGTTTTCATGGGCTTTGTGCACATTTCACCTTAATTTCAGTAAGCCGTAAGGGCTTTTGCACTTCAAATCAACGCGCTTTTGGATCAACATACGAATCAAACGTAGCATGTCTAAAGGAAACGTGTTCCTGAAATTTACACCTAACAAATCTCTATTAAATTCTTGTCGGTTTTACCTCATCTATCACGTTTTGTCAAGCTGTCGCCATCAATATTAAAACCCCGGCGTTACTTTCTTTACCTATAACAAAGGGTATCTTATATCTATAATCAATTTCAGTGACCACACCTGCAAGATAAATCAATTATCTATTAATAACCCTACTTCAAAATACTACCCCCAAAACAGGACAAAGCAACGTGTATCGTCCCCCAGCTCATACCCATAAGACAGACCATTGGCGAATCTTCGCATATAATGCTAATGGAACAAAGTTAAGCACACCAGACACCCCAAAGGTCACATAAGGTGATTTCGTTTCAGTATAGAAGGTTTTAGTGTCCTTTTTTTCCTTGTTGTATCTTCACCCGTCCGTACAACACACTATTTACACAACATGGCACGTGATGTTGCCTCCTGAGCTCTATGTGTATGTTGTTTTGGCTTTTGAACTTTTTCTCGATAATGTTCCAAACTCTCGACACATGCGATATTATATAGCCGGAAAGTCATTTATCATCTTTTTTGCCGTTTAATACCCGAACTACTATACCGGTGCTTTTTGCTTCCTTGCCTTCAAGTTGAAGAGGCGTGGTAGCATCCTTTTCTTGTAACATATTCGAAGTAATTACTTCCACGCACGGAATTCCTACCTTAGGTCACAGGATGTATAGTTTGGCACAAAAACCATTTAGCCAAGCGCGCTCTTCTTCTCCATTAATCTTCCTTTTAGAAAATCTCAACGGCGTTTAACCCCTTTTAGGGGTTGTGTACAATATCGGAGAGAAATCTGTTTTATAAAGGACACATTTTCTATTGCCACAAAAACCGCTTTATATTGCGTTGTCAATCAAGACGTTCAGTACGGGTATGAGGCAAGCTTTTGTCGCTATTATACGATGGAATAGTTTAGAGTTGATTTTAATAAGTAAGCCTTGAAAGAATGTGACGAAAACAGGCGACATCGATGATTGTGACACTTATAAATAAGGAAACAATCGAATATCATCCAGGGCATAGCAAGTTTAAATTTAAAACTAACGAAAATTTCAGTTCTCACCATTTTTGTATAAAGCCACGAAACGATTGTATCTAAGCTCCTATAGATTGAATGATTTGAGCCATCAAGCCTTTAAATGCCGATCTAAGCTTGGGATCTTAATACTGAACAATAACTCGAAGCAGCTTAAGGAGAAAATTTGGAGTGTTTGTATCGAATTGAAGATTCTTTAAGAGCTAAGCTATTTTCAAAAAAATATTTTGAGTAGTTATAAGACAGGTCCAAAATGGAAAAAGGACCTCCTATGGTATCACTATACATTATATTGTCCGCCCAACGTCTGTCCATCCAGTCTCGAAGCTTCATCGAAAAGTAGGCATTAACTAGAAAAATTAAAATTGGGTCTAGTAAATACTGAATTTTATCGAAAAAATACTTTTTTTTGAAAATATCGAAAAGTTTTTTGCTGAAAAGGTTTAAATACTCCCGTTTTGATACATTTTAGAAAAAAGCATGCATCCCAAAAATGCAAAAAAACCTGCGTGCATCCACTTTATAACGGTGTTATTTGAAGAAATAATGTGACGAATCACACCTGTCAAAAATTATTAAAAGTTTTAAGGAAACCTATTGCGAATCCAAAAGTCTCAAAAACTTCCCAGATTTACCTCAAAACACAAAGCACTTTCAAAAACATTTTTTTTTTCAAATTTTTTCCAGTATTTTAACGGTATCAGCGATCCTGTAACATTCAGTTTAAGTACAAAAGCGTACAAAAAAAGCAAGCTGCATTGAAAAATTTTCAAAATGTCGTTTCTAACCTAGTTTTTTCTAAGCCTATTTGAAACACGAAGTAAAAAAGGAGCTTGTTTTACGGTTTAGGCAAAGACCGGAGCCCATAGAATTTATGAAAAACAACAAATGTTAGTGCAGGTGGTTGAGCCATTGAAAGAAAGTCTAGCGGGAAATGAGAAAATAAATTCAAAATAGTTGATTTATGGATTTGAAATTTAAAAAATTATACAAAAGCTTGAAGAACGTATGTCTCCTCCTCTATCTCCCAAACGGCAAAAAAGTATAATTTTACAGTAAATGACAAGCATAGTCCATCATGTAAAGTTTTACACAAAAACTATTGCGAATTTTGAATACTCAAAAGCTTTGAAGATTTTGCCCAAAAACTTACAAACATTTTTAAATGGTTTTTTACAAACGGTTTTTCAAAGGTCCCGTAACGATTATGACGTTCTTGTTTTAATTTGGCTGAAGTATGTAACGTTGACAGCGTAAGCTTACTGCTTTTAAAACGTTTCGAAACTGCCGTTTCCAACCTCAAGTTTTTGAGCCCATTTAAACAAACAAAATAAAAAACAGCATGTTCACCGGTTTTTCATAAATCCATCCCAGCTTTAAAGAAAATTTGCAAATGGCAGGTGGTATTCAAATTGAAAAAAATTCTAGCTGTAATTGGAAAAACCTTATATATTTTTATATATTGAGTAGGATGAAAACGAGAATAGGAATGGAAAGGAGAATAGAACCTGGGTACACCGCGGTCCATTGCAGACGGACCGAAGCTTTTACATATGTACGCACTGTTGCACTTACTCACTGGTTATACCCTATGCATGGTATATTAAGCTTAGTTTGTAATTCAGTGAAATAATCACCGTAGACCCCTAAGACCCTTTTGAAATATGAATGAGACCTACAGGAAAAGCGATTAAGCCCTGCACGGCCGTCTGTCCATCCGTAAACAACTTTAGTGCCTTGAATATTAAGCTCTAGAGAGCGGAAAGTTGGTGAGTGAGCTGGAAGTCCAGTCCTTCAGATTGAGTTTGAAAATAAGTTGAATCCGCCCACAGACACGCCCACTATAGGCCTATATGTGCGACCATCTCTAATTTTTAAAAAACCTTTTTTCAAGTTTTATGTTAAAATGGTGCTGGCGCACTAATTGTTGGTATTTAACATTGCTTCGTAGACTTGGTGCTCCCTTCAAAGACTTCTGCAGAAGTTGCAGGGATGACGAAGAAGAAGAGACCATCTTCTGTGCAACTGTCCCGCCCTCTCGACGTTGAGAAGGAAAACTTTAGGTAAAAAACTTCTTTGATGATCTAAATGATCTGGAGCGACTCGATTTAAAGAGGCTAATGAACTTTATCTCCGGGTCAAACTGGCTAAACGCCTAACTGTGAACACACAACCCATCCCTCCCCCACATGTAACTCTATGTGGGCGAGGAAGCACCTACAGTGGAGCGCCAAATTTTCCCCACCACACCTTCCCAAGGTTTTCCCAGCAGGACCGGCCTGGGAAGGGCTCATACCGATTTGGTTGCCTTCACCTCTCCGCTCTTGTGGGAACACTGGTACACATTCCTCGTGGTATGGGTTCATACCGCTTCGGTTACCCGTACCTCTCCCATTCCCCGGTAGGGGTTCATGCCGCTTCGGTTACCCTCTACCACTCCTACTCCTCCCCCCAAGGTTAATTCTGACCTGACTTGAGTCACCTGAGGTATGGGTTTGCACCGAAACGGTTACCCTACTTCAGTGTCTGAACGAAGAATCATCCTCAGGCAACGGTCTTACAAAAATCGATTACTCCACCTGCACTTTCCAATCCTTTAGGCTAACTCTCACTTAGGGGCAATAGTAAACAACATATCTAAATCTAGTTAAACTCGACGCAAGGGGGAAAGATACCCTATTTGTCCCTCACACCACACGGGATGTAATTAGAAGTACTCCTACAGTATTTGCCATTTTCTTCGTCTCTCCCCTCCCCACCATATCCCAGTTTTCTTCCCAGTGCTGGATTGGTGTGGGCTTATACCGCTTCAGTTACCCTCACCTCTCCACCCCCACGGGAACACTTGCACATAATTCTCACTTGTACGGGTTTATACTGCTTCAGTTACCCCTACCTTCCCCCCAATTCTAACGCGAGTTGCCTGTAGTACGGGTTTACACCAAAGACGGTAACCCTACATCAGCTTCTTGCCTGAGAATTCCCCCCAGTTCACACCCACACCGAATCGGTTACCCCTGCACCTCCTTCCTATTCCCGAGGTTAATTCTTAGCAGAGAAGCAACAGGTTCCGACTTATACAGTAATCGGTTGCCCTGCTGGGCTCTCCTATAGGAACTATTCCTCACATACCCATCCACCTCCTCCTCGACCTCAAGCAACCCCCCCCCCCCCAATCCGTATCAACAAGGCAAATTTCCATCTGGAGTCCAACAGCAAGGAGACAACCCTTTCTTCAGGAAAGTCTCTCACTGGCCCCCATCAACTCTGCTGACAACGGTTCACACCGAAACGGTTACCCCTAGCATTCATTATCCTCGGGTATGTCTCAACCAATCAAACTCTCGTTGGTGACCTTCGGTATAGGTTTATACTGTCAGCGGTTGCCTAGACCCCTCCCACCCAAACGGGTAGTCATCATTTAGGTCCCGGGCTGGTGACTCCGGTCCTACGAGTGGTATCACAATGGACCTCCTTTGGTCTAAGTGTGTCCCTGCCCAGCGGAGACAGTCACCCAACACAACTTGCTTTGTAATTGTCTTTAAGGTAGCAGAAATAGTTTGGCTTTTATTGACCACGCCTACTTTTAAAGGAATTTTAACTAAAAAAGACTGTTTTCCAAAAAATGAAACCTAAAAAAATATATCAAGGTATATCAAAAATGAAGGGTGATTTTTTAAGAGGTTGAGAACTTTTTTAAAAAAAAAAACACACAAAAATTCAAAAAAGTTAATGAAATATTTATTTGAATCGATAGTTTGAACCTTGCAATTTAATGTTTAAAGATAATTTCATGCAAATGTTGACCGCGGCTGCGTCTCAGGTAGCCCATCCGCTAAGTCCAATTTTGGCATACTCTTTCACACATATCGGCCGGTATCTCACGAATGAATGCATGGGTGTTGGCTTCCAGTGCGTCAATCGAAGCAGGCTTGTCCCTATAGACATTAGCCTTGACATACCCCCACAAAAAATAATCTAATGGTGTCAAATCGCACGATCTAGGCGGCCAATTGACCGGCCCGAAACGTGAAATTAACCGTTCACCAAACTCCCCTCGCAATTGCGCCATTGTTTCGCGTGCTGTGTGGCATGAACATTTCGAACCGAGCACGAATTTTGATAGTAAAATTCAATAATTTGCAAGCGTTGTTCATTTGTAAGACGATCCATGGTTAAATTGCAAGCCAAACTGAATCTGTTTGACAGTGACACAAGGTACTAAACACACGTCAGCTGTCAAAACCAGTGTTGCCAAAACCAAATCAGCTAAAAAATCACCCGTTATATCAGGTATCAAGCTTTCGCCCACTTTTGTGAAAAGTGATTTTTTAGTTAAAAAACCCGAGTTAATGTCCGATAGCTTTATGCTTATTTCTGCATAATCTGTCACGCACTGTTGCACTTTTCCACTTGTTTTGTTTTCCATCCCCTTCCTTTTACCATTCAATGAATCATTTATTAACTAAAAAATAATTTACTCGCTGTAACGTTTTTTATTTCATTTTTCCAAAGGGTCGTAGTACAGCTCCCCGAGGAAAGGTCGTCGTGTCTAGCTCCCATAAACTAAAACACAATATGTGCAAGTATGGATATCCAAGTTTGCGGCTAAAATGTACGAAAAATCAAATTTTTTGGTCCAAATTCAATACTTTTGTAAAACCGATCCCCGAAGATGGGCGTGGCTAATACTTTGTATGATCTAGACTGAATCAAGGATAGAGTCTTTTGTACGTTCTTATTCTTCCTTTAGTTAGGCTAGAAGCCAATCGAAGTCCATGTTTTCTACAAAGTAGAGGTTTTCCTTAAATTCTGGATCTAAATGTGGGCTTGGCCCAAAATTTTGTATGAACAAAGTGTAGTACCAAGCCTTAAATTTGAGTAAAAATTATTCGCTTTGGAACAACAATATTGCGATGAATTCCATTTAAATGATTATTGTTTAAGTCGATGCCACGCCCACAAGAGGGGGTCGTCCGATTTCATTTTTATTTTATATGTCTTAAATTATTAGGAGATGCTAATTGTTAAATTTCAGCTTTTCACGACGTCTTAGAGTTTTGAAAGCACTGGAGGTATTTGCACAATCAATTGTCAACCAAAAAGACACATACACATCTACCATCTTGAATACGCATCAAACTTTTCGAGGGGTAATTGGCAACTCTGACTTTTTCTGTCGAGAAAATAATGTTAAGTCAATGCAAAAACAGAATGTCCCTTTGGATTGAGCATTAATCTTCATGCTGAATCAGCGACTGAATCACAGGCCTTCTCTCAAATCACTTGATACAACCCTTATATACCTGCAATAGGTATGCAGTAAAAAAATGGAAGGGAAAACTAGGGATTTACGACATCAAATCTCCTCAAAGATTATAATCGCTCAAGCCATTTTATAATACTTTCTGTAACATATGTTCAACCGTAGTTGTCATCGTCATATACGATTCCGTCATAACGCAAAACGTGTCACATCAAAGAGCTCTCAGCATATTCGATGAAGATCTATTAAATTGCATTTCATTCTTATTACGACAACCCTTTTATAGCATTGGCCAGATACACCTACATATTCGATCCAAAAAGAAAAATGAAATTGAAAACCAGATGCAAACAACGACGGGCCAACACAAAGAAATCAGATAAAAATTTCATTTCAATTTCACATTACTGACACACTACACATGGACGACGGGCGACGGGTGTAGGGTGGTGGCTAGGTCTATACACATCCTTTTCTTGAATCCTTTGCACAATAAAACTATAAATGAAACCACTGACCGAAAGACTGACCGAAATATTATCGACACATTGACATCGGACACACGTTCAGCTGATTGTTATCCCTTTGGCAGAATATACGTGGGTTAAACGAATAAAGGATTCTTCGGGTTTTTAACCTCACCCAGTGGTGAGTCTCAAGCTCCCTACACCCCCGTGTGTGCCGCATACCTTATCTCATTTGGGAAAGGTATTCTTTAGAAGTTTTTCTTCCCTCTTTTGACGACACTCAAAGGGTTTGGCACTTTCATTATACGCATCACGCCCGCTCAATCAGAAAAGGGATTTAATCCAATCAATTGTGGTCAATAAGCTTCTTTTTTCTCGGTATAAAAAACTCTTTGAGTGATGTCCTTTCGAAATTGTTCGGGCTTTTTTTTCAGCTTGACAATATGCGGACAATAAAATGCTGATTTGTGCTGCATTATGTAGATACACATCACCAGTAACATGTGCTTATGATCACTTTAATCAATACACGCCCTATAGTAATCGTCATATTGTTGAGGACAATTCAAATTGATGGGGAATGAAATGATATCCTTTCAGAGGACTATACAATGTGGTTTTGTGGCTTATTTGGTTGTAGCACTTTGACCGAAAGTTAAACGATATAAGATCGAAACAAGTGTGCGGAAGAGGTCAATAAATGCAAAGCAATTTGAGCTGAGTTTCTGCATAAAATTTACTTATTGGGTTGTTTTTTCTTCAAGTAATGGATACATGGGCATTTTCAAATTTTCAATATCCTCATAGCAGAAGTGCTATATGACACAGATCTATGCATATGTACATATGTCCTTGCAGATCTTAAAAGTTAATTCCATAGAAAATTTCGCAATTACATCGAAACGTATACAATGTAAAACTCAAGAGTCGACCGAAAGACCCAACCGGTAGACCGACCCCATAAATCCACCTTCGCATTATGCAAACCACATGCGAAATAAAAAGCCCACCCTCCTGTGTAGTCCGAATGGGACTATGCCCTTCTTGTGTCATCATCAGCTTCAGACCAACAGTTGGCGCCACATAATGAACGTCCTAGAGATTATCAAATGGACCTCTCCCGGACTACCGACGACGACTATTATGTGTAAATGTTTGACCTGGCTAAAAGAGTGTGTGCGTCCGTAAAAATCTTATCTGTAAGAGGATTTAATTGTGTCCTGAAATTCCTGGACAGGAATCTCTTAATTTTAGTATGCACATACTTTGGAGTAAATATTTTCAGCACTGCTATCCCAATGATGACCCTAGAGTCTGCTGTTTATGTCGAGGACATTTTTCACTGATTCTCGTTGGGTGGAGGGCGCACGGGCGGTATGGTGTTGTTCAAGGCAAATGATTTTAACAGGTAAAATTTATCGAAAAGCACATTATGCCGTTAATGTTCGGCATAATGGACTCCCATTAACGTGACTTATGGGTTTTGGTATGCCTTGTGCTATATGCACACCCGAATGCAGTCCATTTGTGGAGGGTTTTTCTTATCTGAAAATGCATAATGAGGACAAGTGCATTTATGCTCGCGTAATATTTGAATGGTTGTGCGAGATACTTTGCCATGGCCGGCCGGTGAGAGGTGTCTGTGCTTTAAGCTACTCACCAGACCTAATGAGTCAGTTCAAGCAGGCAACATTTACCAGGAGAGAAGCTATTTTCCTAGGTACTTTCTGCTTATTGTGTTAAGCAGATCTTTGGATCTCACTTTACTGAGCAAGATCTAAAGATCAGCCTGCTCCCTATTAAGCGGAGCACCACCACCTAAGCAGCGCTATGGACATCGTGTTCTTGCAAATTCCATTTGACAGCAACTCGCCTCAAAGAAACCACTTAATCGAGCGAAAGTGAGATCGGCCACACCACTTTTCTCAACATATTCGGGATCCCTCCTAGAAACATAGACTTCACCATACCTGAGCTACAGTTTGTCAGGAATTTCTAGACAACAATGCTCTCCCTGGATTCTCTTGAGATGATTTTGCGCCTGTGGAATCGATCCACTTCTACACCGATGCATCGAAGACAAATTATGGGGTGGGTGGGGACGTATTCTCAGATAGACCATATCTTAGCCTCTCTTTTCATCTTCGGGGCAATTGTAGAGTTTCACGACCACGTCTTCTTTAGTCGCAGCTTTTATGACAAGATTTGCTTAGTTTACGCATAATAGCTCTTCATTCGGAAGTTGACAAGACTCGTTGGCAGAAGATTTCGGCGATTCTTCCTCAGAATCGGTATCGGTCAAATATTTCAGGCTGGCAAATAGGGGCTGCTCCAACATTGGAACGGGTTTAAGACTCTCTTTAACTTTTGTCCGGTCGGTAGTGACTTTTTGATCACATGCTGTATCAATTCCTTCTCAAAACCGGTAATTGGCCCTTCAGTTTCAGTATCGTACAAAGACTTGGAAGGTACTTGGACAGACTTTGGAATGTCCTGGTCGGTAATGGCTTTTCATCCCCATGTCCTTTTCATCAGGGCCAAAAAATCTATGCCCGAAATGGCATCCGCTGTCAAGTTTTCCATACGTGTCACTTCGCTAGTTACCTTGGTACCATCTAAGGTAGCAAGGTAACTAAGTGGTTGGTGACTGAAGTGCTGACAGTAGCTTGGACGGCCAGAATCTCTGAGTTTTCTGCGGAGCTAAGCAATTTAAGAAAAGACGTCGTGGTCGTCAATAATGATGGGGATGAAAAGGCGTGGATCGGTCAGTGGTATAGTCGGGAAATGACAGCCGAGGCACTGGCAGGCTCTTGTACTACGTCCATCCTCCCCACAGATCGAACAGAATCGCCGAAAAGCTCGTCGGCATTCCTGCTTGCGGGGTCCCTTCTGATTGCAGTTCGCGCAGTTCGCGCTAGGTAATTGGAAGTGGTCGACATATTTCGGCTACAGTCGTCCTGCTTGATATACTCGGGTCGTGCTCTTCCGCTAGCTCCATCAATTCCTCTACCATTTGGAACTCACGTCTATAATCTTACGTCTATGAACTCAGTCTATAATCTGGGCGAAGTCTGTTGCAAACGTTCCAGACTTTTTGCGACGGTCAGGTGGGGATCTTGGCAAATAAGATATTAATATGGCTTTCTCCCTTTGGCTTTGCTTTCTTGTCTATATCTCGTTCTCCGTTTGGACAGGTAGCGTGCAAGCAAAAAATGTGGGAAGAACTCGGCTCGGGAATGTTTCCATGGTTGAACATTGCCTCTTTTACTTCAGAGGTTCTTCCTCTGACCACATCTGGTAGGGTCCTAACCAGAGCATTAAATATGGGACATTACATAGCATCGGGCTAGTTTTTCGATTCTTTCTACGAACTCGAGAGCATTTTCGTGGGATTCGAAACGTAAGCCCCACTTGCGGACAGTGTTAATGGTCTCATTACTCACACCTATCCTGGGTGGTTTTTAGCAGTAGCTTCTGTTTTTAAGTGCGGTATTCGAAGGTACGGCGCGAGACGGCGGCTTTGGGAGTCGGATGTGCCAGCCGGTTCTATCTGTGGATTTGAGACGAAGATACGGTGGAGTGACTTCTGTTATCAGTTTGGTATTTTGGTGATGTTGAGTGGGATTTTAACAAAAGAGGTCAATATAAGAGGGAATATTCGGATTCGGAACGGTCGGTTCGGTTACGCCGCGCCGGCGTGTTCGGGAGACTATTGTCGGTGTCGGGCATTCTGGACACTGATATCTGCTATTGGGTTTCGCATTTGGCTACAGTCGTGGCTTTCCCGTGGCTGATTTCATCGATCTGACACTCGGTGAAGTGGGCTGATTGACCGGCTTGACTGGATTAGTCGGTTGGACTGGCTAGACTCGCTCGTCGGTTCCAGGCTGTTCAATGAGAAGTTAAAGTCAACTGAGAAGTTATGGTAACTCTGTATTTGCGAAGTCTAAATAGACCGCAGTTTTCTTCCTTTCAATACGCTTTATTGTTTCCCTTACGTTACTAACTTACTTAACAACTATACACTTATAATCTTTACTACTATGGTGAAGTCGGCTCATTGGGCAGAAAGTTAAAAGAACCCGGTCACACGACCAACAATTCACGAACCAGAAATGGACTCGACTCAGCTGCCAGAAAAGATAAATGTTCTCGCTCACACGACCAGAAAGGAAGACTTCGTTCCACGAACTATCAAAGCTTAAATGCCAGAAAAGGTGAATGGACTCGGTCACACGACCACGACCAGGACTCGGCCCAGTTGCCAGAAAAGATAAATAAAGACAAGACCAAAAAGTTGGACTCGGTTCCAAAAACCTGAAATGTACTCGGCATGGGTGCCAGAAACTATGAATGGACTCGCTCCGAAAGCCAGGAAATCCAGGAAAGGTAGACTTGGGTGCAAGAACCAGGAGAGACTTGGAACAGATGCCAGAAAGCATCCACTCAAGGCCAGCACTGTGGGAGAGAAGAGCAGAGTTTATGTTCGTCTTATGGGCAGGTCAGAGTCAAGCAAAAAGTGATACAAAAAGTGGCAAAAGTGCTCCTTAGATATCTCCAAAGTGGTATACTATACCAGCAGCGGTCAAGACCAAACGCATCGCTGGATTATTTATAACACCGACGCCCTACTAGAAAGCTAGGTAGGGCGTCAGTGATAGAAATCAGTCGCCTAATCGTCGCTAGTAACATATCAATCTCAAACCGATTACTTCACAGGTTAAGCTTAATTTTAATTTATTATACTCACATTTCAAGTCACTTTAAGGATGCATATAACCAACTAGTTTCAGGGCAGAATGATTTAAAAAAAACTTCGGGTACCGGTTAATATAGCCATAATTAGTCCTTACAATCTGGCTTCATCTGGCTATCTGAGATCATATTTCATCGATAACTTGAAATAATAGTTTTGTTTCAGTTATCGATGTTTTAGCTTCAGGTTTATTTTGCGCCAGTTAAGAAATAACTTTCTTTCTAATTTTTCCTGCTCTGATGTTAATTAAGATATCACCAAGCCTATACTCATAGAAACCAGGCACCCGTATAGTTCATTTTAATGTCCTTCAATTGTAAGCTTTATGGTTGCACACAAATAAGCCACAAATTATGTTCTTCCAAACGAATTTGCAATTCAAATTTTTCGAATATAAAAACTTGAGGACAAAAACATATTTTTTCACTACAGTGCCTTCGTTCTTTTGCTACCTTATGCGGTTGGGTCAAGATTGCATTACCTTGCCAAGTTTGGCAACTTCACTTGACCGGAACTAACTTATGTGTTGGAACGCGTCCAATTTTTTTATTCTTTCTCTGCATTCACACCGGGAATTTAACTCAAGCGACAATTAGCTGAGTAAATCCTGCCAAACGCTTCCCTTTGGAGCCCATAAAGTATGTCATTTTCCCAAATCGATCATCAATACAAAAATAGCAGACTATCCGAAATTTATCCTTTTTTTACATAAACAGCTCCATCAATTATCATCTTTGTCCTAAAAATAAAACCATCCCTCATCCTAAGAGCAAAAGCACTAACGCAGAGTTTACTTTTCCAATTAATTAATTAGCAATTAATCATCGTAGGATTTCTTTCGTCGATCCTGTAGGCTTTGGCGTGACGTTCGATACAGTAGCCCACACAAAATGTCTACAAAAGGATATTATACCCACATTGTTGGAGGAAAAGTATCGCGTCACCTGTCACCGTACACACGGGTATTATGGGACTCTTTTAACGCTCCAATGGGGCTACCCGTATTCAAATTTAGTTCCTGACTAGCCATAACAATATTCAAGAAGGAACACACCTTCAGGTCATAAGGCAGCTTCTATTCCAAATGGAATAGAAGCTGCCTATATTCTTGCTATATTCCGAAACAGATGGCTGTTGTAAAATTCAAGTGGCCTTCCTTTTGTTTTGTTACCTCAGGGAGCAAAAGAAGTGTCCTTTCAACAGTTAAAGTTGCGCGTAGGCTGGGTGCAATCATGATGGCTAAAATTGGCACGTAACTTTATTTCGTCCTTTTTGGTTTGCCTTTCTTCGGTTTGTGCTGGTCTGGGCCGGTCGGTGCCTTAAGGGATGGTTTTCCCTTCTCTCTTTCAATTAGACTTCTTGAGGGAAACTCACGACAAAAACGAAGTTTACTTTCTTATTACCCCCTTAAGTCCTTTTGTCGTGCAAGCGTAAAATCTTATTTAGCCTGGTTGTGTCCCTGGTTATCGCAAAAGGTTGAGGTGGTACTTTCTGTAATTGGAATACTTCGAGGACTCATTGTTCTCATCGCAATGTGTAACAAAACTCAAGTGGCAAATTGAGGTAATTTCTCTACTTCTGCTATAGGTAACACCTGGTGGCTATTGAGAGGGGTGTAAGTGAATAGGTAGGACCGGTGGGGATAATTTGTCGGAAGTTTTTTTAAATGGATAGTCTGTTTAGGGGGGGAAATCATTAAAGCATTCTTTTTTTCGACAACTCTTATTTTTAGTTCTATTGAATTCTTTTTCAGGTATGTCGAGGATGCTTGGAAATAGAAGTTGGTTGATCACAGTTTCGGGCGTATACAATCCAAACCGTGTAAAAACTTGGCACGTAACTTCCTTCTGGCAGACATTTGGCTTGTTGCCAATACTTTATTTTTGCATCTTTCGATGCAATACATCAGTGGACGTGTTGAGAAAAAAAATGTGAGGTGAAAATGTTAAAGCAGTGTCTTGAACTATTTTCAGCCCAAAATGAGTTTAAAAGGGCTGAAAATAGTTTAAGACACGTCATCTCGAAGCTGATAGATAAAGCAATTAAATTTAATACTAAAAGCACGTCGAGCAAAGGCAATTCGTTCGTAGGCTACCCATATCAGTCTTTAGGTAGTTTATCGAAAGCTTTTTCAAAACCAACCAGCACCCAATGCTGATTTCACGATGTTTTATCACTATGATCCTTATACTTTGGGTTGAATCCGTAGTTGATTTGGCCGCTACAAGCCCGCACTGGTCCTCAGATAGACTTTTTTTTCGCAGTCGACAAATGATACCTTTGAAGGGCTTATCAGACCCTCGCGGAGGTGGGGACCGTGAAAAAGAACGAGTCTTTTTTTCAGGTGACGATGGTAGGATTGGAGATGTTCCACACCTCACCTTGCATCACCACCTTGAGAGATATCAACCGGTCACTTGGCTTTAAAATATTCGAGGTGCCACAAATCCTCTGCCGCTAGGATAATACCGATTAGGTTCTAACCTTGTTTGGTTCCGTAGTAGTAAATCTTATAAGATTTTCTACTCTAGAGATTTACTACTACTAAACTCGCGACGCTGAGCTTGCGTTAAGGCAGTTGCATTAGTTTGCTTTCCCCCGGACACCGACTAGCTCTGACCCGAGCATTATTGCTCGCCCCAGGATCACTACCATGTAAGCCTGGCGGGGTAGTGCCATTCATAGCATACCTTTCCACAATGCACTTGTCTAAACGACTTCTCTGGTTTGACACATGTATAGTCCTTATTGTTGTTTGAGCGTCCTTTTCCGACATCGGTGGTTCCCCAGTCATGTGAACCCACGGACTTACATAGTGCACACTTGTCGGAAAGTTTAAAATGTTGAATGTGTCGCTAGGCTCACTTAGGTTTTACAGTGGCCTGGACCCCTTAGTCGTCCTTTACGACAAGCGCTATTTTTTCGTTACGGGGGCGCTATAGCTATATTCCCACCTGTAGCTGCACGGATAAAAAAGTAAAAAGTAAAAAGTAAAAGGTAAAAAGTAAAAAGTAAAAAGTAAAAAGTAAAAAGTAAAAAGTAAAAAGTAAAAAGTAAAAAGTAAAAAGTAAAAAGTAAAAAGTAAAAAGTAAAAAGTATAAAGTAAAAAGTAAAAAGTAAAAAGTAAAAAGTAAAAAGTAAAAAGTAAAAAGTAAAAAGTAAAAAGTAAAAAGTAAAAAGTATAAAATAAAAAGAAAAAAGTAAAAAGCAAAAAGTAAAAAGTAAAAAGTAAAAAGTAAAAAGTAAAAAGTAAAAAGTAAAAAGTAAAAAGTAAAAAGTAAAAAGTAAAAAGTAAAAAGTAAAAAGTAAAAAGTAAAAAGTAAAAAGTAAAAAGTAAAATGTAAAAAGTAAAAAGTAAAAAGTAAAAAGTAAAAAGTAAAAAGTAAAAAGTAAAAAGTAAAAAGTAAAAAGTAAAAAGTAAAAAGTAAAAAGTAAAAAGTAAAAAGTAAAAAGTAAAAAGTAAAAAGTAAAAAGTAAAAAGTAAAAAGTAAAAAGTAAAAAGTTAAAAGTAAAAAGTAAAAAGTAAAAAGTAAAAAGTAAGAATGGGGGTTGCTGGTCCCCAATTGGGCGCTTCCTTAGGTGGCGAATAGAGGAATGCTCACCAGATATGGTGGGTACACAAAATTCAGGAGCGGCTGTCTCAAAATGAGCGGCTTCCTGGTCGGCATATGCTGTCCGGCCTAGGGTGGGCCGAATATTTACACTTATTTCTCATCCAGTACGCAAATAGAATGGACCACATTTAGATGCATGCCAAATACATTAATGAAATACTCTGCCTGTTATATTATTGCTTTTCTCCGTGAAGGCATAACACTTGCGGGGGTAAACTTTGATGTTTCTGTGCACATATTTCATGTTCCTTAATGGCTTATCAGCATTTTCGTGTTCGATGGAGGGTTACTTTTCTCTTCTATCTTTTCTATCCTCAAATTCTTTCCACTTGCGATGTGCTACGCATCTTAAGGATTGTCATAACACCTTGATGGCGATTTAATTTAAAAAAAAAATAAATCGATGTGTTTGTTCCGTGTTGTTCCTGTCATAAGACAGACTTCTTTACTAGTCTTAAGAAATTGAATATATTGACTTCTTGTTCGCACACTTCCCCTACAAACAGAAATTGCCTGAAAGAAAAAGTCACTTTTGAGTTTGCTAAAATAACAATGTTCCAAGAGTATTGCCAACCTTGAGAACTTTTTGGTTTGACTCTTTTTAAGGGAGAAACGAGGAGGCTGTTGTTTTTTGTGTTTGTAATCTTTGGCCTTTTTAAAAATCTCACACCTTTGCCCATTCATGTCCCTACAAATAGTAGGTACTAAAACGAAGAGCAAAATATTTTTGGCAAGGTTGAAAAACATCAACACTTTTGATGAATTGAATAGACAAAGAAACTTTATTTATAAATTATGTTCACAGGTTGGCGGGCCTCTCTGAGCGCCCCAAACCGCGGCAAATTTAATAGTCTAACGTTTGTGAAATCTAAAATTTTCCGCTGTGTGCCACAGAAGACCGAGTGTCGTTAATTGCATGTGAGATAGTGCGAGCGCTTTGATGTAAGTCTTCTGGAAACATGCAAAATTGATAAATTACTCTTTGAGTTATCTGTTGGCAAATTGCGATTTATCGCATTAGCCAAGGTGCTACATCATTGAAATGTTGATGTAGAGCGGGAAAATTTAAATGATTTCACCAAGGATACACGAGCATGCTGATGCCACTTCAAAAGACACAATCGGTGAGGTATTACAACCGATTAAAGGTTGTCAAACTAATGAGTACCATTCACTCCATTCATGTTCAAAAGCCATTCTACCATGTTATCCTTCCGCTTCGGTTGTATATTTCAAATTACATCATCTTGCATGTGGCACCACACCTATACTCCACTCTCGATATTATAGTAGCGAACCGAACCAATTGTTGGCCTTGTATTGAAAGGAAGAAAATTGTTGGACAACTATAACAGACGACTTGGAAGGCAGCACTGTGTAGGTGTATAGCATAGTATAGAGGACATTCAAGAGAGTAGAATCACCAAATGTCAACTTCCTGGAAGTGCTTCTGAAGCAAGAAATTATAAATTTCCGTTATAATAACGTGTAACACTGTGCGCTCTGTACAGGAGCACCGAACAAGCAGGACACTTCAGATTTGGTTATTTAATTCAATTGAGCCTTTCATGGTAGTGTACACGGTAATCGTCATAGGATCCGTAGCTAAAACTATTCACACCAAACCGGCAAGGACCGGACAGATAGACTATGTGGAAAGTTTTAGTTTTAAGATAGGTATTCGTCTATGTGTATGCAAAATGGTTTGTGTAGAACCAAACCAACTGGAATGCAACAAGAGAGCGAGGAGATGTATAGATAAAACTGGATATGACATACAAGAGGATTTCGCCTGTATCGTGTGTCCTGTATCTATCTCTTCGTTCACCTACAGAATACGTGCGTATATGGGGGTGTGTAAATATGGGTGGTGGTGGCTATCGTACCGATATGCTTAGACATCCAGCATGTTAGCTGTCGGAAGCAGAAGTAACAGTTTGGCAAATTGCTAGAATTTCCAGAATCAAAATGCCATGAAAAATGCTAACAGACAGCGGTACAATAAATACAAACGTATATTCTGTATTCTGTAGTCCTTAATTGGTGATGCTGATGATTATGATGGTAGGTGGGTGAAAAGACAGCCAAATGTGATAGAAAAGTTTCAATTTTGATAAAATCTTTTATGCCCTAATTGAGTTATTCAAAGAGTTGTTCAATCTTAATTGTAAGAGCACTGAACAGATGCCTAAATTTTTCGTTCCAAATGGCATCGTTCGGTTTGTCTTACGTTCACGTACGTTAAATAAAAGACTTCACCTCATTAAGTCTCACCTATAACCTCATCCTTAATCCAGGCACAGCCGAATTTGTCCGCCTGTTCGGCAAGTATCCAAAAACAGCCTAAGTCCACAAGCTGACGAGCTAATTAGGGAGAAATTTCTTCCGGACCTGTGCGGGTTGCCTTGCCAAAAACACTTAACGACAAAAATTTACTCTAGGTATTCCGCACCTTCCCCTGTGTATATTATACATGGCAATCCAACCGCAGCCACTTTGAGGTAGTTAAAAATTGTCGCTGATGTAATATTCTCTTTCAAGTTTTTTCTCGACGACGACCCATCCTGCAGGGGCTGGGGTTTCCTGAATATTTCGTGGCCATAAAAGTTATCTCTTGGATTATCCTCTTTGTTTTTTTAATGGGACCCTTATAAGCTTATAACATTGCCTTGATTGTATATAAAAGGGGAACAAAAAAGGTAGACACGCAGGTTTTCTTCTAGATGCAAATGAAGATATGCTGGAAGCAACTTGTAGATCTAGGGGATGGATAGGTCGATGGAAGGGGTACAACAAGCTGTTAAAATATTCTTCAATTCATTTCGAGTACTTAAGATGTGCTCCTTTGGGATGGAAAGTAGACCGTTTTTGGAAAAAGACAAAATAAAAGGGGTTTTCATTGTGTGTTGTTTCAAAATCAAATTCCTTTGTTGAAGATACTTATATGCTTGTTTTAGTAGGTTAAAAACAAAAAATCTATGAGATAATTTACCATCGAGCCATTAAATCTTACTTCAAGTACAAATACCTATGGTCTTTTTTCAGCACTAAAACTCTTGCACTTACATTCCTCCCATAAACCTTTAGTGCAAAAAAAAGACCCCAGTGTTACCTCCCACAATTTTAATTACTCCACAACACAAAAGTGAAGCACTTTCATCAATCCACGTCTCATGGATTGCGTCTTGCAGCCACCTCTGAAACAAGGGAACACGTCCGCCAGTCTGGAGCCAAATAGTCACTCCATTAGTAGTTGGGGGTGCTCTCGCACGTAAGAAATGAATATCAGAAGTCATTCGCCATCAACCCTGTACCACGATGGAGTCACCTTTTGTACTTAAGATATAAATGTATCTATTTTCCCCCTTGAAATTGTAGATGCAATTTTTTTTGCAGCTATAGTTGGTGTCATACTGGTAAATACAAAGAGACGCAATACAAATTTGCTTTATGGGTTTAACTACCCCGTGTTTGGGTCTTAAGTACAGATACGTAAGAATAATAACAGTGATTTGGTCATAAAAGCTTTTGTTTCGTTGATTTTTTTGAGGGGGCTAACTTAACTACTTTTTTTTTTAGATACTCGAAGTGTTTAGTGCAAGTGCACGCGAGCATTTTGGAGAGGGGCAATTGCCACCAACCATTTTTTTGGTTAAGCAATTTGAAAAAAAGGGGGAAAAATCCTTTCGATACAGAGGACAAGATAATACTTAAATTTGGAGAATGATCTCAAAGAACTATACTCGTTAAGCTCACCCAAGATCGTTAATTCGATATTGTTGTTTTAGGTTTTTCAATAAGAGCGGGTAGATATTGATGTGGAATAAAACAAGCTGTATGTGATGTATTAACAAAACTCTTTTCTTATTTCATAGTCCCGAGTTTGCCATTATCTAGAAATATAACATCGCTCAAATGCCGCCTTTGATTTCTTACAGAGGCATGGATTGGATTCGTCCAATTTTTAATGCCTCTTTCATATTCGAGGGATGGCCATACATTAACCATCGGTTGGTAAATTGTGGTTTACTGTAGAAAGTTGCACAAGAAAAGTCTAGCGAGGGCCTGTCACTTTATTTTGCTGGCCTATTCACGTCACCTCAGCGAAAAAAACCTTGGCCTCTAATCGATTATGCAGAATTTAAATCGGGACTTATGCTGTGTGAAACTATATACTGGAACCACATGTCATATAAGTCCCTATAGGTATAGGATTAATCATTTACAGCTGCGATCACACCGATTAATTTTTGAAAAATCAGTGAGACGTTGTATCAGAAACTGAAAAATAAAACACAACAGATTGGATCTAATATCACCAAAACAACAGGGCTGTCAAAATCTACGCCAGGTCACTTCTTTTTTATGTCATTTTAATATCTCTATCAGTCAGGGAGAAAGTGTTTTTAAGTGGGCTTCGTTTCTCGGCTGCTGTTGCAATAGCCCAGCATTTACTGACAGTATGCAGAGATTGATAAGTCACAAATTAAAAAACCATTGGATCGTCTGCCCCTCAAACGATCCAATGTCAGCCCTCCATTCTGAAAACAAAAGATTGAAAAATAAATAAAACCTTGTTGAGCTTAACATCGTCTTAACATCGTTCACACTGACACAGCTCCCGCAGATATTTTGTAAGGACTGAGAAAAGCCTTACACTTTTTACCTTATTTTCACCGGTTACTAATCCGCGATTAATAACAAATCTTCACCTTCACAAAACTCAACTTTTTACAGTTTGAGAATCGAAAAAGGACACTAAAACTGTCCATGTATGGCAGATCTAGCAGAACTACGATTTCTATTGGGATGTTTAGGAACAACGGAAAGCTTTTTTCGATCTTTAAACATGACACCAAGACTTTCTTTTGACAGCAAAAATGACAGAAAAAAAGTGCGCATGTCAAATAAATCCTATATTTGTCTCGTGGAACAACTGTGGGATTCATTATTAATCGTCTCCTGCTGATCCTCGTTTTACTGATGGTGGAAAAATTAGTGCCCTAAAAAAATCTTTCAGACCCAAGTGCTTCTCTTGCATTCCCGAGCTGCATACTCACGAGCTTACTCACGAGCTGCATACCCCGAGACTCACGCATTTACCTCTCGCTCCTGGCGAGGTTTCCTGCCACATTTTATACCTCCTGCGTAACCAACTTTAACTTAATCAACCTTAACTCACACTAGATAGGAAGATAGTAAATAGCACAGTTGCCAGATCGATGCAGGAACTGCTGAGCACAAGATCAGTGGAGACGCGCATACATCCCAGGAAATTATCAAGGTCGGCACAACAAGAGGGAGTGGAGCCTAGTTGTGGATGTACTACCTGATACATTAACCAGCCTAGGCATCAGCTGTCAGGCATATGCTGATGATATAGTATTCATTGCCAGGGTAAAGTTTGAAGGAACGATTTGTGACATTATTCAGGGAGCACTCAAAACGGTTCAAAAATGGTGCGGTCTAAGACAACCATAGTACCATTCACAAGGAAAAGAAACACTCAAATGGAACCTATAAGACTCTCGGGCATGACACTGATACCAGTCAAAGAGGTTAAGTATTTTGGTTTAACCCTAGACAGTAAACTCACCTGGAAAACGCACACAGAAGAGATCTCCAGAAAAGCTACTCGTGCTCTTATATGATATGCAGGAGCCTTACGAGTATAAGTCTTGGGGATGCAGACCTAACATCATAAGATGGATGTACACTGCCATAGTGAGACCTATGATCACTTACGGAGCAGTAGCATAGGCAAAACCTGCCTCTGCATAACCAGGGCTATACGAACGTGTCCGACCGCAGCCATTGAAGTGCTTATGGAACTAGCACCACTACACGTCGTGGTTGAGGAAACGGCTAGGAAAACGACCTTTAGGATGGCTAAAGAGGGGAATGGGAGGGAGAGGTGCATTGAGTCGAAGGAATTTGACGCACTTCTTGATAAACTTTCCTTTCTGGCTATCCCTAAGGATGACAGTATGAGGAAGTTCAGCTTCGGAAAGAACTTCATCGTGAAGCTCAGCACTTGAAAGAGCTGCAGCAATGAATCCACAACATATACACTGAGCAACAGCGCCATCAAATGGTATACAGATGGGTCAAAAACTGATGATGGAACTGGTGCAGGAGTATTTGGAGCAAGAACAAAATACTTCGATTTCATGGATAAATACACCAGCATCTTCCAGGCGGAAATATACGCTATAGACAGATGTGTTCCATTCAGTCTTGACAGAAATTACAGGAATTGCGACATAGCAATAATGTCGGACAGGCAGGCAGCCATTAAGGCGCTAAAGGCCCAGATAGTCAGGTCCAAACTTGTATGGGGCTGCCTACACAAGTTTAATGATCTGGGCAAGGTCAATAAACTGACCCTGTATTGGGTACCCGGCCATGTTGGAATAGAGGGGAATAAAGCAGCGGACTCCTTGGCAAGACGAGTAGCAGCAGAACCCTTCGTAGGACCCGTACCTTGCGGGATAGGGGAACACACCCTCAAGGACGAATTCAGGAAAACAGAGAAAGTAAACCGAGCTAAGATGTGGAAAAGTCTTCAAGGTTTTAAGCAAGCAAAGAAACTTCCATAGGGAACTACAGCATGCATCGGCCTTTGGAAAAATAATCTACACATTCTTACGGGCTTCCTTATGGGGCATTGCAAACTCAGGGAACACTTAAGGAAAATTGGTGTAACGGAGGAAACCTCTTGCAAATATCGCGATGAGGCTAGAAAAAATACGGAACACATTTTGCAATCCTGTGGGGCTTTGAACCACAAGATTTTGAAATTTCTGGGCAAAAACCAAATACCAGACGTGGGTACCCACCTTGAACCCACTTCTCATTCTCAGATTCCTACGTGAAACTGGACAAGAGAGTATGCTATAAGGATGAGTTCTTTCAGCCAAGTCCAAACAGCAGCACATACCCTCGGTATAATTTAGTAATGAATTATAGTGTGAGGGGAGCTCCTTTGAGGGAATCAACCTAACAATGAACCTACAATGAACCAATAGGTCGGCAGTGCAAAACCCAACTAAATAATAATAATACCAACTTTAAATGATCGTATGCCCCAGTGTACATTCCCCCACCCATTTTATATACTCTTGAGGGTTATACTCTAACAACGTCAAAAAAGCTCTTATAAGGGCTGAATTTTTCATAACGTTACGTTGATGCTGTTATCTTATTAAAAGATCTAAAAATGATCAGGGTAAAAACGATCTTCTTACCGCTAAAAAGGGGATAAGTTATCTACAATCATCCAAAAGATCACTTTTAAGCCCCAGATGTTTACGCAGTCCCTTGCAGGTGAGCGGGTCATCATTATCATACATTGATGACCCGCTCATCATTATCATACATTGATGACCCGGGCAAACGGGACAAAGTATCTCGACCCGCTAAGAAAACACATTAATGCTGTGAGCAATCAGCAGCGAAAAAAATCCGCTCCAGCTGATCATATCTTAGACCATCCTAACGAACACCATTGGATCAGATTAGACCATCATGCTAACATACTGGCTCGGGAGTCTCACTACATCCGAAGCGATTGAGATAAAACGCCACAGAATAATCAATCGCTACGACAGATTCAAAATGTCGCTAACGTGGGATCCAATTTATCGGATCATCACCGTCGATCGCGATTTGGAGAACCAGATGCAGTGAGCACGGTTTGAGCACTCTCAGCCACCTGTAGCACAACTGCGAGAGAACGAGACAGCACCGCCTACGCACCCACCGCTGCAACTTGCGTAGTGCTTAATGCCAACAGCATCTTTAGGCAGTTTCCCGGTGAACACGCTTACTGTAACTTGAACGAAACATGAGTACGGTTTGTAATTATTTATTTTGGGATTTACGCGGTAAATCCCAAAACCATTTAAGTTATGTCTAACCACCGCCAAAGCCTCAAAAGTTATAGTTTTCACGGGCTTTTCAAACTTTTTTTTGATTCTGTCATGACATCGCATAGATTCGTTGCGCTTTGTTGACAGGTATAGTTCAGTTATAAGGACGAATGACCACACCAACCCACTTCACTTCGCAAACATCTCAATAGCGGCGATAAGTGGAAACCAAAAAAATTAAATATTTTATTACCGAGATTAGTTTTTCTACAATAAAAGTGTTAATCAGAACTTCAACGCAAATTAGTTTCCTCTGGGATTGGACGATCGATTCTCCGATAAGTTGAAAGACATAATAGACAGGACACGGTCTTCGAACTACCTGGTTGAACAAAGTACAAAATCTGTTATTGGCCCGTTTGAGAATCGCGTCTTAAGTCTTCGAGAAATGCAGGATCGGGAAAGAGTCTATTGTCACTTAACCACCTCTTGAGCTTTTTAAAGTATAGTCAACATGTTTGTTCGAAAACACCAAGAGGATCCAATAAAATTTAGAGCAGGGTTATAAGAAAAAGTCATCGAACAGTCATGATCCTTTTATGAGCAAACTCATCTTAAGAGTTCCTGTAGGTAAATTGACCTAAAATTCACCTATACCCAAACGCGGATTTCTTTCCTCCGTCAAACAGGTAATCTCGTCTTCCCAAACCAACAACCGAACCAAAGTGGATAAAAGCCTGATTATAAATATCTTTTTACCGCCGCGATGTAAATCCCCAATCTACTTAAGAGCATCGCAAGTGATTGCTCACAAGAGGATAACATGAAACTCATTTCATTATTTACCTTAGCCACAAAACGGATTACCAACTGTTGGCTTGGCAGACACTGGCATCGAACCACTAGATGATGTTGTTCCACTAGGAAGGAGCATACAAAAAAATGAATATTTTTAAATATTCACAGAGAGCATAAGGTAAACACAGGAGCAAACTTCCCAAAGGAGCACCGCTAAAAGGAAAGGAGTCCCGTGCAAGGATACTGCTTTTGTTTGCTTTGCTTGTTCTATTTTTGTTCTGTTGTTTTTTTTTTACACAGTATTTGGCTTCTGTGAAAGAATTTTCCTGCCAACCAGGACTTTAATTTGCATTTTAATTTAACTCCGACAAACGCCGAAGTGATGTAAGGATATGCATACATGCACACACGTATACCGTAAATATACGATCCAATATTTAGTTGCTTGTCATGGCAGTTTTTGTGATGGATTAATTAGTGAAAGTTCCGATGGCTAAATTTTTCTCAAAGTTGAAACATTATTTTCAGCACAAATCCTTTTTACTCTCGCATACCGCATTGGATTATACGTTAAAGTACAGTCCATATGATTAAGGATGTGTCCTTTGTTGACGAACTTTTGTACGACAGCAATATCTCAAAAGCTGTATGTGTCACGTCATCGCATGACGATTATCTTTTTAACCTTAGGTGGAGTTTCATTTATGGCATTAGACATGTGTGTTGAAAATGAGACACAAAATCCTTGCGGCGGGAACACAAAAGAGGTAAAGATTATTGTCAGCAGCAAGAGTCAAAGGAGACACAATTATTAAAGTGTGTGATGAAGATTATAGTGCTCCAGGAGGGGCATTACCTTTCTGACATCTGGTTGACATCATAAATCATCAGAATGTGCGTAGAGGTAAGTTATATTTTGCTTGATTTGCAGAACGTGAAGAGCAGAACAAAAATTAATCAAAGGAATTTTGCCTTCGGGGGGTGAAACTATGTGTACACACACGTGTGGGTTTGTTGGCTCACTCATATCGTTTGTTATTAATTTTTGATGTTGACTTGGAAGGTGCGGGGATTACTTATTGTTTAGGATAAAGTTTTTCAAGTCATTTACCAACAATGTGAAGGTTTTACCTCGAATAAATGCAAATGCTCTGTACTGTGCCCACCCTTCATTATCAGATGAACCACTCATTCGAAGAGTCCCAAACGCCAAACTGCAATCAAAGTCATATTTTATTGTAACATTACATTGTGTTGTGTGTATCGCAACAGGCGGCATTCGAAACAATGCATACAACGCCTCGTCATTGTCCTTTTGCAACACAATAAAATGTTACAAAAAACAGGGAACGAAATCAACTGGCTTCGGTTGCAAGTTAGGGTTTTATCAGCAGGAGCAGAGTCAGCAGCATCCGTCCTCACAGTATGAAAGCAAAGCTTTAATATCCTTACTCACCTTTATTGTGCGGAATCGCCCCTTACTCGTAATAATCATCACGGTCTTTATGCACACTTTCACAAACCACCTTCACATGCCCGATGGGTGAGCTGACAAAGTTCGTTTTATTTTCCATTCTTTTCATCGGGATGAGAGAGTCGGATTTATGACAAATTTATTGTGAAACAGTCTGGCTGAAGGGTGGCGATAGCCGCCTGCATTATGTTTGATTTTTCCCCTAAATAAAATCACAGCAGAAATGAACAAAAGCCACACCAGCCCCCTGTCAGCGCATAACTGGGTGTATGCATGCGGCATCAGATGTACCTTTTGCAGATGCGGATTAGTTACACCTTTCTGCTTCGGACAGAGCATCGGATGGTAAGGCCACAAGGAAATTAAGATAAGAGGGTTGGGGGATGCAATAAATATTGTTTTGGAGATATAAATCCGGTAAGCAAGCAAAGCAATCCTTTACATCGATGGTCCAGTTGAAATCTATTGAAAAAGGTTTTTTTTTTGGAAAGGTTCACGTTCACGTCATAGAGAAGTTGTAATTAAAAATTTTGCAAACACTTTTTATATGGAGATTTTTTTGTTTTTTTTGGCAAAGATCAGAGGGTTTTAGTTGAAAAAGACCGAGTTCACTTTGGGGGTATTAGTATTTATGACTATGAAGTAGCCCGGCCATTGGTGGTCTGATTCTTTGGACCTTAATCATGTGTGCTGTTGAAATTCGGCAGTGCTCTTGTCACCAAAGAAGTAACCATTTTAAGGATACGCACATTTAAGACCTGAAATGTTTTTATTTTAAGGTCTTAAATTCAAAGATGAAGCTTAGCACTCTTATGGCACAGTCGGTACGTAGAGTTGGAGTAGGAGCATAATTACCACTCGTTGAAAATAAGCAACCAAAGAAGAGCGTAATTTTGTGTAAATTAGAATGTGGAATGAAAAATTCTTTGAAGAATGTTTGCTACCCTCAGGATTAGGTGCCTAAAATTTTTCAAGATGCCTAAAACCTTTTGCACCTCTCTGTAGTATGGTACTTGGTGTAACCTTTCGTCCTCAAATTTATGGAATCCGAGAAGAACATTATACAAAGATTTTTCCATATCTCACGACATGTTTTTGGGACAGATTTGCAGAGCTTAACGATCCAGCTCTCTTTTCCACACGCCGAAGAGAAGCTGCATATTTTCAGGAATTGCGCAATTTAATTCGACCGACAGATCTCCAGATGGTGTGGAACTCCTTTTCGAATTCCAATTTCGAATTTAAGTGTTGGATCAAAAAAATGTATAAAATCAAGTCAGTTTGCGGATGTACGGCGGTATTATTTTTCGTTTATCGCTACCATATCACATTGATCCCCTCCTATGTTTATTGCACCCGAAAAAAAATATTTCCATTGTTTCCTGAGATTTAATGTTGAGCAGAGGACTTACTTGGATGTTTATTTGCTCAGGCTTAGCCTTTGGCGTATATAACCAGTGAGTAAATGCCACAGTGTGTACGCAGAAGTTACAGTCCGTAAAACGGACCGTTGAATACCCCATCCTATCCCACATTGTAAAATACTGATGGTATAGTGATTTTTTGACGTTTTGTAAGTAATGCAAACTTCCCCTAATTACAAACTATTAATTATAAGATACTTCCACTGACATTTCCGAGTACAACTTAAATGTACGTAAAAATGAAATTTTTTGGTTCAAATTCAATATTCTTGAAAAATCGACCCCTAAAAGGGGGTGTGGCTAAAAACTTTATATGAATGAAATCTGGACTGAAGTCTCGTTTACCTAACCTACTACTTTTTTTGTTTAATGCTTTCCTGTATTAGGCTCAAGGCTAGTCGATATTAAGTTTTGCTGGAAAATTTTAGGTTTTTCTTCAATTCTGCCTCCAAATGTGGGCGTGGCCCAAAAAATGTATGTGTATGTGAATAAAATGTGGAACTAAGCGTTTTCTATTTAAAATATTAAGCAAATTATTTTCAATTTCGAGCAAAAATATTGAGTAAAATGCATTTGAAAATTTACGCTTAAAATAGGTGCCACGCCCACTAGAGGAGGTTTACCAATAAAATTTGTCTTTTTTGTGTCTTACATTCATTAGGAGATGCCAAATTTCAAATTTCAGCCTTATAAAACGTCTTACATTTTTGAAATTTTTACATTTGTACTGCTTCGCAGGACGTGGACTTTACGTAAGAAGTTTTAGCACCCTAGCTCAAAATTTAAGGCCTAGGAACATGTGACATAAAGACGAACGGACGGACGGACGCCGGACGGACATGCCTCATTCGATTCAGAATTCGGTCTTGATCATATGCCCTTAAGCTCTTGGGGGTCTACCATTATTATTTCAATGTGTTACAAACTATGTGACAAACTTAATATAGCTCGTATCCTATGCGATGGGGTATAAAAAGATTTCGCTTAACCACATTAAGTGGGTGGGGCTCTTCGATCACCGGCGATTTAAGGATTCATTTTTTCCATCGATTTTAAAGGTAATTTTTAATATGGTAGGTAGGTATTGTTCCATTTTGAAAACATTAATTTCTTAATATATTTTGTAAAAAACATTTAGATCTCTACATTTGGTTCATAAAAGGTTTTAGCCCACGCCCACATTTAGATCGGAATTAAAGTAAAGCCTTGTTTTTACTTAAAAAAAATTGATTTCGACTGGCTTCAAGCCAGCTTTTAGTTAAGTGCTGTAGCTTAGATGAGTCTTCCATACAAAGTTTTTTTCCACGTCCGATCCCCTTTTAGGGAACGATTTTACAAAAAAAAAGTAATTTGAATCAAAAAATTGCATCTTTGTGGTCTTACAGAACCTCCCTCTATTCTTACGAAAATACTTCTGCTTAAACTTACTCCCTACTTTATTATAATACTTGTTCTACAATCAGCTTGTCAGCGTCATACTAGAGCGGCAACGTCATTGTAAAACTGGAAAATCGTTTGTTGATACACATTGGAAGCGAGAAGCTGCGACGTTTTTTTTTTCACTGCAAGGAATCAGGACATAACATTTCTGTAAAATTTGTCGGCTTTGTTTTACAAATCTATGATTTATCCTTCACAGTAAAAGCAAAAAATTAGCTTCAAGGAAATCTTCGTAACAGAATTAACTCACAAATGTCACAACGCCGAATGTCAAAATAATCGTCGACTTCGGCGAGGGTTTTTTTTAAATTTTTTGAAAATGATCAGCAAGCATACATTGCCATTTTTTATTTGACATGACATCGTGAGATAAAAAAATCGTTTGTTAAAAAAAAAAACTAAAGCGAGAAACTGCGACGTTTCTTTCGACTGCAAACAGACAGGACGAAACATATTTAATTGTTGTACTGTTTACAACACACTTAAGTACGCCTCATCCTAAACGGCAAGAATTAGCTTAAAATAAATGTTTATTCTACAGCATGTCACAATTTACAACACTGAATGTCAAAATAATCGTCGACCTCGGCGAGGGATTTAAAATTTTCCGAAATGGCTGGCGTGTGAGGTGGCGATAATGCTGCCAATGTGAATCACCTCATACATTGCCAGTGATTGAAATTTATTTGACAACTAGCCTGAGACTCTCACTTGCTCACTCGCGCTTGTTGTGAAACAGACATAATGGCTGTTTCCCATAAAGAGCGAGAGAGCGAGCGAGGTTATCGGGCGAGCTGTCAAATGAATTTCAATGAATGGAAATATGGGTTGGTTCACAATACCGGCGTGATCGCTGTCTCGCTCGCCGCGCTTTTAGAAAAATTGAAATACCCTCGCCGAGGTTGACGATTATTCTGTTGATCAGTGTTGTTAGTTATATGCACGCTGTTGAATAGACATTTTTTTCTCGAAGCTAATACTTGTTGTGAAATATAAACTATTTATGTGCAATAAAGTCGACAAATTTTAGAAATATGTTATGTTTTGTCACTGTGCAGTCAAAACAGTCGTCGCGGTTTATCGCTCTCATCGCGTATTAAAAAACGATTTCTCTGGTTTCGTGTTGTCGCTGCCGGTCTGGCTTGACGATCTCACGCTGAATGTGAAACGGCCATAAGACTAGCGAATGAAAGTGAGAAACTGTATCGACTCTTTTGACTGCTAAGTGACAGAACCTAACATATTTGTAAAATTTGTAGCCGTTGCTAGACGCGTATGGTTTATCCTTCACAGCAAATATTTGCTTGTGCGGAAAAAAAAAATCCATTTTACAGCACATCACAACTCACAACACCGAATGTCAAAATAAGCGTCACCCTCGGTGAGGGTTATTGAAATATTTCGAGATGGCATTGTGAATCACCCTGTTCTTATTGTGAAGCAGGCATAACATGCAATTGTCAAAAATATTAGTAGCTCAAAGCAGAGGATTTTTTCATCAGCACCGCTTTTACTTTAGGCAGTTTTCGTTACTTATAAGTTTCTTTTTCATTTCCTCAATTTTATGCTATATTTGGTTTAATTTCCATAAATATGCTCTGTCCATTCTTGTTTAATATTATATTATAAAGTCAAATAGGTTTATTTATTTACTTGCGCAAGGACCAAGGAGGGACCTGCACATTTCACGTCTGTTTTTTTTACAGAGATTTTGTCCTCCCTTCGCTTCTAGATTCTTCGTTTCTACCTGGCCTGAACTTTCCATCATTTCCTCATTTAGAAGAGACTTCAATCGAATCGGAGTAAAATTCCCCACGCAATAAAACTGTGGCCGAAATCCCTTAAGACCAATATAGGCATTTCATTGGCTTGTACATTGTGAATTATTTATTGCAATCAAAGTTGAACTGTAGCATAAAGAACCACCAACAATGTTCACCTAATAGGTGAGCTTAATTATACTTAAATGAGATTATATTCGAGTGATTTGTGGCCAATTGGTGTCCGAAAAAGGGTCCTTGCAAACTTGTATCCCCTTTTCATTCTGAGCGTGTACCTGATTGTGTTTCCGGGATCTGCCATGCCAGTGCTATGGGCAATAAATTTCCATGAATTTTAGTGGATACTTCTCCTGCAATCTTATAATTTGTTATGGATATAATTGATTTAGAACAAACAAATAAGACCATGAAATTTCTAAATAGTTTTAATTATCTAAAATAATATATTACCGCTCAATAAGTAATTGATTTAATCTCCACAATTGGAGATCATCGACTCAGTCCCCGATAACTTGTTAATTAAATACTTTTTTTATTTTTTCCTTCTCCTTAAGGTATTTGCATTAATTAACCTTTAGCCGGATGTTCCTGAGCTGTATCCTTATCTGTGCCGCTTTCGACGGTGGAAAAACTTTCTGTTTATTTTATCGTATAGAAAAAGACGTCTTCAAGTTAATTACAATCCAGCGAGTAACCGCAAATCCTTAAAACGCCAACTTCCGCACGATACCGCAACCATCGGGTAAGAAATTGAAATTCACCGGAGAAGTTTTTCAATTCGCCATACCAAACTCAATTAAAGACACTCCCGAAAAAGCAAAAAAAAAATAATAGAGAACAGAAACGACGATAACAATCCAACAACTCGTATATCTCTATCCGCCAGGATGCCTTCGCCTTGGCAATCCACAGATAGACGGGAACTGTCGGCAGTTACTTCTATTTGTTTACCTTTAAATTAAAATGCAAATTAAAAGAAGTTGTTCTCTTTGGTTCGAAAATTCAAGGAGTACGAGTGAATCGGATTAAGGGGATGGTGTTTGTAAAGGAGTAAGTACACATTCCTGCGAGGATGATCAACATATACACTCGTTGAGGAGGAATTTGTATAAAAGCTTACAAGAAGTTGCGGGACTTTCTTATTTGCGCTGAGTGAATGTATACATTAGAAATATTCTATTATTTTATTTAGGTAGAAATGCTATTTACAACAAGTGGGTAAGTGCAAGTGTTCGTCTGTAACGGATTTCTGAATACCCGACCCTACCTATGTAGCATCAAATTTGAAAGTTTTTTTTGGGCTGAATTCATGTGCTGCATGTCAATTATTTGTTTTGCCACGCCCCTAAAAATTGGTTTGGGCTAAAAATTTAAATAAATTTATTCCAATCTCGCTTAATTCATGAGAGAATGCAGTTTTTTTCTTCTAAAAACGCCCTTAAAAGTGAGCGGAGCTCAATACTTTATACGTAACAATTTCAGGTAATTTCTTTTATATTTTTCATACAATTCTTTTTTTCGATTAAGAATGAATTTTCCGAAAAAAACGGGACTTTGGAGAACTAACATGTTAAAAATGGGCTTGTTCGATGGTGTAGGTAGTCAATTTTTTTTTCAAATTAAATTCTTCTTGCTTCCCTGGTCTCGGGTTTGTCGGTCTCGATCATATCTCTAAGAGGTCTTAAGGGTCTATGGTGTTTATTTTACTGTGTTATAAACTATGCATTTAAATTAATATTATGTACCCAGTGTCGCGTATTAAAAAGGGTTCGCTTTTAGAGAACCTAGGGGCCTAATCATGGGCCTCCCCAGGTACCGCTAGGAAAACGTTTACTTGATCAGGGGCAGCCCGAAAACCAGCGACGAACCAAACAATTCCAGGATCATCTGTTTTTAAAATTTTATGTCGGAGTCCGGTATATCTAGGCGAGAGTAGGACAAATACACTTTTCTTCCCCCAACATGAAAGTAAAGCGGCAGAAATATGCAAAAAAAAAATAATCATGTTACTACAAACTGAAGGCATAACACATGCGGGGATAATCTTTGGTATTTCTACGTCATCATCATCATCATATTTTTCGAATGCCGCTTATCCTTTGAAATGGTCGCGGAGCGAGGGTGGCTAAATATTCTTTCCATCGTTCTCGATGCTCCGCCACCAACTCAAGGGACTCCGGCGCAATCCCCAGGCGGGACTTAGAGAGGTTCTTTACCTGATCCCACCACCTGTTTCTTGGCCTACCAGGGGGGCGACGCGCTCGCATCTCGGCTAGCATTACCTGTCTAGGAAGTCTGTCAGGAGGCATGCGAACAACGTGTCCAAACCATCGAAGAATCGATCGTTCCACTCGGAGAAGTAGCTGCTCAACATTAAGATTCCCACGAATACTGACGTTTCTTACTCTATCTCTTAGAGTAACACCAGCAACGCACCTCAGGAATCTCATTTCGGCAGATTGTACCCGCGATCTTATTCTTTCGGTCACTACCCAAATTTCATGACCATAGATGAGGGTCGGAACGAACACTGAAATAAAAACTCAGCTTTCCTGATGACCGGCCGGCGCAGTTCCTTTACTATTGCTCCAGCTTGGCTAATTCTACAGGACAACTCATTATCACTCCTCCCATCTTTCGTGAAAAAGACCCCAAGATACTTAAACTTCTCTACCTGTTTTAATGGAACTCCATTTATGTGCAGGGTACACTGCACAGGAGTTCGGGAAACAACCATCTCTTCCGATTTGTTCACGTTTACTTTCATCGCAGCATCAGCATCACCACAGACGGCTGCAAGCCTATCCAGTGTTTGTTGAAGTTCTTCTTTGGCCAAATCATCAATGATGCCAGCCAATTCGAAACATTGCTCGCCAAGACTGCGCTTCACCATCCAGTCCATATATGCTATGAAAAGGAGCGGCGACAGAACACAGCCCTGGCGAAATCCAACGCGCACGGACGGGATTTGACGCCATTTATCTTATGTACAGATGCAGTTTTCATACAAAGACTGGATGGCTCTCATAAGAGGCCCACTCAGCACATAGTCCAGCAAAACTCTCCACAGTGTATCCCGAGAGAC
This sequence comes from Neoascia interrupta, assembly GCA_947623515.1. Lineage (NCBI taxonomy): Eukaryota > Metazoa > Arthropoda > Insecta > Diptera > Syrphidae > Neoascia > Neoascia interrupta. The sequence goes on from OX392464.1 coordinate 10,691,091, forward strand.
TCGGTCATACGCCTTTTCCAGGACTAAAAAACACGCATAGAACGGTTTGGCTTATTTCCAGGCCTACTCAAGAATAACCTTCAGAGTAAAAAGCCCTTCGGTTGTGCCTCTGCCAGGCCGAAAGCCGTACTATTCTCCCCGTAACAAAGGCTCGATTACAGCTCTGGAACGCATTTCCAACACCTTCGCGAATACTTTTCCCGGAAGACTCAAGAGAGATATGCCTCTATAGTTGGCGCAATCTCTCCTGTTCCCTTATTTGAAAATGTATTTCTTTATAAGATTTTTATTAGTTGTAATGACTCAGCATCACTCTCGCACATTTTACGTAATTTTAAGGGTCATACCCAGATCGAAGCAATCTTTGTGGTTGGCCAAATAAAGGTGCCTCCAGGTCGTGTGGAGGACAACGTCAAGAAGTTTTTGTGTAAATAGGTCAAGAATATATGGGTTATGGTTTTTAAGAAACCGGAGCGGGTCCTTATTCTAAGTACTTGACGTTCCCAATAATCTTGTTTAGTTATAGCTTAAGCTTCTTAGAACCCTTAGATCTGCCTCGCTCCCGCAGAATAATCTTTTTTTAAGAGATTTGTAATTTTTGGTAAAGCTTTGTTAGTTGATATAGGATTCATGCGATCACTGAATCGTATCAGATCTTCAAGTATGTCAACTTTTATAGTATACTCAGACTTCCCTTTCGGGGAAGGTATGAGGTAAGGTTGTGTGATATGGCGTAGCGGGGATAAATGGCACACACAGCAATATTCTGTTCCGTCAATGGTTGGGATTCACAGGGTAAGCCCCGAGAAGTCCTGACCTTATGTGCTACAAAGAGGAATAAAGTACGCATTGTTTCATCGAAATTTGTTTATTTTTAATTTAACCAAGAGTTAGTTGTTGGTTAGCAACTAAAGTGTCCATACGGTGCAGAAGCATGGACACTGTCAAAGGCGGATGAAAACACTTTAGGCTGCTTCGAGAGGAAAATTCTTCGGACGATTTACGGTCCCGTCTGCATAGACGGAGAGTAGAGGAGGAGATATAACATCGAACTGTATGTTATATCGGATGGACACCATCGCCCCGGTGTCCATCCGCTCTAGATGAATCCGAAAATCTTCGAATTGATACCGCAGGGACGGCGCGGTAGAGGAGCACCGAAACTCAGGTGGCGCACGCAACTGGAAGGGGACCTCAGCCAACTTCGCATGCGAAACTGGAGACGGCTAGCTAGAGACAGAGTTGGCTGGCGAAGCTTGTTGGCTAAGGCCCAGGTCCACCCCGGACTGTAGCGCCACCTTAAGTAAGTAAGTAAGTCGTTGGTAGTTTAAGGTAGTACTTATAGGTACATAAATGTGTGGTTAGGAACGTAGTATGTATAGTTAAACTGTTAGATGAAACATGAAACAGCATGTCGTTATAGTTTTCACGTCAACCGAAAAAGAGTAAATCAAAGATAAAACAAGGTTTTTTTGAGGAGATATTTTCTGCTTTCGATATAAAAATTTTTGTTTTAACATAAAAATAAATTGGGTATAATTTCAAATATTTGAAACAATAAATTCAAAAAACCGAATAATAAAGAGGTCACAAGAAAATATAGGGATGCAAAATTGAAAATCTTTAATGTTTAAGACAAATCTAAACTTTGGAGGTTTATTTAAATATAATTCTTAAAGACATTCTTTGTCTAGCCGTGGACAAAGAGCTCTATACCCTGTGTCCAGCCAGACGAGACTACCTTTGGTTGGCCGTCATTTTAATCTTCTCCTCACTACTGCCTCCTACTAAGCAGAGGGGTGGTTTGATGTTAGAAACCTCAATATTTCCAAGGAGTCCTCCTTTTCTTGCAGCTCATCAGCTTGTTCATTTCCCTCTATACCGGAGTGTTCTAGCACCCAGCACAGTCTCTCCCGGTTCTGACTGCAAGTGAACCATATTACCCGCCCTTCTTAAGATTTTTGCAAAAGTTTTCTTTCTATTTGTTTATACCTCATCCCATAGGATAGGTAAATAATAATGGTAGACCCCCAAGACCGAAAGGGTATATGATCGAGACCGAATTTTGAATCTAATGAGCCATGTCCGTCCGTCTGTCTGTATGTCAAGGTCCACGTCATGCGAAGCAGTACAAGTGTAAAAAATTTTGAAATACGCCCAAAGACACGCCCATAATCGGTCTAAATGTGCAGAGTTTTCAAAACTGTAAGACGTTCTAAAAGGCTGAAATTCGACATTTAGTATCTCATAGTTAGACACAAAAAGGCAAATTTAATTGGTAAACCTCCTTTAGTGGGCGTGGCACCTATTTAAAGGGTAAATTTTCGAACGCATTCTTCTCAATATTTTAGCTCGAAATTGAAAAAAAAATTTCTTAATATTTTATGTAGAAAACGCTTAGTTCCACATATTGTTTGTACAAGACTTTGATCCACGCCCACATTTGGAGGCAGAATTGCAGAAAGACCTAAAATTTTCCAGAAAAACTTAATTTCGACTGGCCTTGAGCCTAACTTGGGAAAGCATGAAACAAAAAAAGTAGCAGGTTAGGTAAACGAGACTTCAGTCCAGATTTCGTTCATATAAAGTTTTTAGCCACGCCTCCGTTTAGGGGTCGATTTTTCAACAATATTGAATTTGAACCAAAAAGCTGCATTTTTACGTACATTTAAGTGTAACTTGGAAATATCTGTGGAAACATCTTATAATGAATAGTTTGCAATTGGGGCGGTTAGACCACGCCCCTTTTCGAAGTTTGCATTACTTATAAAATGTCAAAAAATAACTATGCCATCAGCATTTTACAATGTGGGATAGGATGGGGTATTCAACGGTCCGTTTTACAGACTGTAACTTCTGCGTACACACTGTAGCACTTGTTCACTGGTTTTGTTACTGAAAAGTGTGTTACTTTTAACCTAACCATTATGCGGATCTGCATAGGACTCAAAACGTTCAAAAGTTCGTGTTTTTAAATCGTTTAAAAATATTTTTTTTATTTGTAGTTATTCAAAGAACATAAAACGTTCACCATATCTCACGACTGCGTGACTGACAGAAAAAATGTGGCTGCGGGTCAACGATTGCAGAGCTCTTAAAGCTCGCATAGCAGCTTCGTTGTGAGGGGCAAAAAATTAGATCGAGTCCATGTACGACATAAAAGAAGAACAGAGTTAAATGCGACGTGACAATCTGCTGAAACAAAATATCCTACAGAAACAGAAGATGCTGCATAAGCAGAGTACGTATGCAGCCGGTAAAGGTGTGACAGCAGCACCGTTTACCCAAGCGTTGCATGGAAGGAACATTTCAAATCGATACTGTTGATGTCTTTTCAACTGATGTGATGCCAAGCCAAAACCAGCCGTCCAAAGCAAGAAAGAGACAATCGTAAAATAAGAAAGAGATTAAATCGCTCAAGAAGTATAAAGCCGCAGGACTAGATGGAATTCTAGCAGAGAAATCCAACTTCGTCAGGGGAGCTTTTGCACCTCAACCAGCGAGCATGGGTGGCAGAAATTTTCCCCGAGGAGTGGAAAAATGGGATGATCGTCAAGCTTCCGTAAAAAGGAAATCTTACTCAGCGTGAAATTTAGGTGTTACCTAATACACTGTCAAAAATAATTTTAAACCGTCTATAAAACTACCTTGAAGCTAAGCTGGATACAGAGTAAAAAAGGGTCTGAAGTGAGTCTTCCTGTGTCATTAACCCTGTGGACTACTATTGAAAGTTGTGCTGAATTATTCAGATCAGCACTTTAGCCACAGTTTATAAAGGCTTCGAAAAGGCTTTTGCAGCGTCAACAGAGAGCTTATCTGGTATGCTCTACGTCGAAGGGGTACTCCAGAAAACCTTGCGGCTATAAAAAGGGCTACAATGGATCGAATTATCGCGGATTCGCGCCTTTGAGAATAAAAGCGTCGTAAGACAAAGCTGCATCCTAAAGATGTCTTCAATACTTTTCCTGCTTGTTATAAGTGATGTAATCCGCCCAGCATTGCCACCCGATAACGGAGGAGTTGTTCAATGGACTCAGACAACTGCCTTAAGAAATCTTCACAATGCAGACAACATGTCTTTGCTGTCACATAGAATAATGGGCCTCTATTAAATGACAGAAAGCGTATAGAGAGGGAGAGGCAAACCAAGTATGGCTTACATCAACAATCAACCACAGCGATTCGAGCTAAAACAAGCGTGTCTGGAAAACTGGTAGAGACGGGTATTATCGCTTCGACAGCTTCTCCTTACAATTTGCGGATTTTAAAGTCCGACTTTTAAAGTTAGACTTTTTAAAAATCCGTCAACATATTATTCAATATTTACTTAATTTAATAAGAAATGGCTCCCTCTATCCTCGAGTTATGGTCGATAATTTTCCTCTACCTACCATCAGACAGAACAATATCTTCAAGGCGAACGATTCTTCCTCCCTCAAATAGTTTGTTACTTTGCCCTTTTCCTTTATATAGCTATATCGAATTTTTCAATGTTGATTTGTCAACTCAGCACCATTCGGCATCAAAATTCGAATTATTACGATAAAAAACGAACAATAAAAAATCAGCCGAAGCCATTTCGCTGATTTATTAACTAATTACTCATTTCTTACGAAATGCGAAATGATTATGATTGAGAATGATGTCGTTTCGGGGCCAAATGTTTTATTTATTAATTTATTTACTTCATTGAATAACGAAAAAGGAATTGAGCTATAAAAATGTTAATCAGGATATTTATTTGAGACTTTAATGAGGGAAACTTGTTGGTTTTTCTTGAAAGTTTACGTGTTGGTTTTTTTTAGGTTTGAATTGGGCAAACCTTAATCTCCTTATTTTTTGAAGATGTAGAAAATCCCTGAAAATTTTTTTAAGGTCGGTAATTAGCTTGTTAAAGATCTTCCAAAAAAGAAATAGGAGGAACCCTAATTTTGGTGTAGGTTTTTTGACACTAATTTGTAGGATTTTGGACCTAATTTTCATTCCCTTTGGTCTGGCTATCCTTCCGGTTATCCTCTATTAGCAAAGCAATAGTTCCAAAAAGGGCATTCACCTTTACTTTGTTTTACTATTTACCTTTGACTTCAGTTGGAATTCGAAAGAGAGGACTTGTATCTACTCTGCCCATAATGCTGAAAACTTGTATATGACTCATAAAAGTACCATAAAATTTCATATCTCGATAAACTCCTTTCAATCGCTGATTTTATGAGCTCTTTGCTTAAGATTTGCGGCGCATTACCTTATGGAATTATAATAAAAATACACACTGTCCATAAAAACATGTGTGATGCATCATATTTGAAAACACGGGACATGTCTCTGTTAAATTTTATTTTCTTGGTAGTGACATGTTTTCAGTCCTTTTGGCGGGCATAAAATTCAGACACGCATCCCTCGACTGGTATAATCGGAGCAAATGGATTCCAGATCACGTTTTCTATCAACGATTTCTTGTAATACAAAAGGAACCAAACCCAGCCCACTGATAAAGGACTTTTTGGTGCACCCATTTTGGTATAATCATGTTTACCTAGGTGGTACCTAGGTACCTACTTCTTTTTTCAAGAATCTTTGTCACATCCTTGATACATTCAAATTTAAATCTAAAGCCTTGAGTTTTAAATTGAAATTCGAGCCTTGAGAATAATAAATGAGGTATTGCCGTTCGTCAGGTGATAGAATCTGTCATTTATATTGAATGACAAATTGCAAGCTTGGGTTGACATCCGATTTTTTTTTTTTTTCGTTTGAATACTAGGATGGACGGAGACTTTTTTTTAAATACTCGGGGGGACGGAGGCTAAAACTCCAAAATCTTTCAAATACACCGAGTAGCAGATATTGGTTATGCCCGGTGTCCACGTGCTAAAAAACCACCAATTTATGAGAGACACTATGCAAACTGTCATAGTAGTAAATTTTGGCTCTCATAATTCTTCTTGACTACAACAGAACTTATTAACAGTGGTAAATTGTTCACATTTTTGTACATTAAATTGACATGCGTTGACTTGTTCTCGTTAAGAACGATTCGCCAAATCTTGGTCCAGACGCAAATTTCGTTCAAAGCTCGTTGAAAGCTTCTCGTTGATGACTCAACTGATTTACTTGTTGCCAGGATGGCCGTATCGTCCGCGAACGTGGCCATACCTGTGTCGTCATCTATAAGTATATTATATATCTCTTCTGTAGAGCAGAAGCAGAGTCGGACCGAGGACGCTTCGCTGGGGTATGCCAGGTCAATTTTTTACTTGAAACTCGAGTGTTCAGTACCACTCCTAACACGAAAGGGTCTGCTTTCAAGATAGTTATTCAATATTCTATACATATCTTCTGACTAGGCTTTACTTCAAGCCTTAGAACCATACCTTGTCAAAGGCTTGCGATACGTTGAGGAAAGCACTAGAACAAATCTTTTTCCATTCTAAAGCATTTTCAATTTCATGCGTTATTTTGTAGACTTGCTTCAGCAGAAGCCTACTTAGACTTAAACGTTAGACCTAAATGCTTCAGCAGAAGTTTCTTAAAGACCTTTGATATTATACACAGAAGCGATATGGGAATAAAAATTTGTTTGTCATTTGGAACCGGTTTTGGAACCATAATGACTTCAGCAGCCTCCCGTTTTCTTGGAACGTATAAGAGCCTGAGAGAAGCATTTATGATGTATAAAGTAGCTTGACTAGTGCCTTTTTTGGTATGTTCTTTGAGGGATCAGGTCGTATCCTGGGGTCTTATTTTTTTAAGTTTGTTGTATTGTCTGCCGAAGTTCGGCTAATGACACTTTTTTCATTCTAAAGCTATACGGTTCCGCGTTGTTGTTTTGAATGTCAGCCAACGATGGACTGTCGAACGGCTTGAATGTTTCTTCCAAGTGTTCCGCAAACAACTACGGTTTCTCTTTGTCTTCTTTTTCCCATTCGCCGTTTTCTTTCTTTATTGGGGCCGAGTGCATTATAGGTTTCTATGTCCTTGACTTTTTTCCACAGCGAGAAGTTCTTATTTTCCTATTCGCCGACAAGCCTTCAAGGTATTCAGTGGTCTCACGATTTTTATAGTCTTGCAGCATTTCTTCAAGCTTGTTAGAGAGATTGTTTAAGAGGGTTTCGTCCAGGGGTACCCTCGTGCATTGCCATATCTTCTACGCGCTCTTCTCCTTTCACGAATCAATTCTTCGAGTTCGAGCGAATACTTTATACCCGATTTAGTGAATCGGTTTCACGTGCAAGTTCTTCTTCACCCGTAAAGTATTCGCTTGCATGGTCGATTCGGTGTTACACACTCTTTCGTAACCTCATAGTCTTTCATTACACGAGTATTTTTAATATCGTCGGTTTCTTTTCGCAGAAAGTCAATTTCAGAGTCACTCCATTTCAGTAAGCTAAGCTCAGAGTTCATTATTCTCCTTTTCTAAGCTCTTAATTTTCAGTCCTGGTTTACCGGTCGGACTGCTTTTTCGTGATATATTCTAGGTGGTGGCGAGCGATTTAGTTTTGTCCTTTTCTCAAAAAGATTTATAAGCAATAATAGGGTCTTCCCAGAATCCATAGAGCCTGCCTCCGAAGAGGTTAGATTATCCAGCAAAGCTGGGCTGCCACCTGAGGAAATTAAAACTTTTGTTTTGTTCAATGCAATTTTTTTTAACTGGTCGATTTTATGACAAATAAATAAGTCACTTCAACCAGTGAGTCTTACAATATGTGACAGACGCTTCTACATTTTAATTTAATCTTCAGACTCATCTATAAATTCAAACCTTGCTGCCAAAGGTTCCCCGAAATAAAGCAGCGACAGCTTCCGTTGAAACATTAAAGAGTTCTTCTTCCGGTATATTTAAGTCCGCTCTTGCGACAGGAATACCTTACCTTAAGGCTATTCTAACTCCGACCTTGCAGTGAAATTATGAGCCTCTGATTATGAAGAAATTTATATAAATTAAGGCCGTACAAAAAACTAACTTGTTATCCTGCAGGAGCACTTTATTATTGGTAGGCAAATGTGTTATCCTGAACAATTTTGACTGGAAAAGCTTCCGAGAATATTCTTGATTTTCAAGAATAAGCTTTCAAGTACGCTGATCGGAATCGGCCTAAAAATATCATAAAATTTAATTCCATAAAAAAAGATTGGAGAACCTTTTCACTACTGTTAAGAAATGTTACGCCCACTGATTTATTATGCGACATGAATGATGGCCTTAATAAAGCATTTAACTCGTGAACATTGAACGAATAAGATACAGGTAGATTAACATGGTCAATCAAAGCTCTCCTACAACAAAAAAATATCATGAATTTGAATTTCAAATGTGGCCTTCACCCAAGCCAGGACAAAAGAGATTTTAGAAATTCCTCACCTATTCCACTTTATTGCATAATGTATCATAACTCAATTTTGCCGCACATAAAAATCCTTTCGACCTGGTGAAATCAAACGAGTGGGAGTCGCCTGATTCTTTTTACCCATTCCATACCCATTCCAAATGTCCTCTTCCTAGCAGAGCATATCTACACATTCCTCCCCGTCTTTTGTGTGACTTTTCCTTTAACATCAAAAACTATATACACTGCAGGATATTAGGACGAAACACTGGAAATGGAAATGAACATTGGCGGCGCCAGACAGTCGGACTCGCTCACCAATGTGAAACGTGTTATAGGTAAGAAAGGAGAGATGGCGACGATGATAATGATGCTTCATCTTTTGCAGATAAAAACGCGTGCAGAATAAAGTTATGGTTATTAAATATTCGGAAACAAAAGGAGCAGCGCGCAGCAACGGTGAAAATACAATAATTTTGTGTAAGGATTTAGTTGTGTGTAGGTATAGGTATATTTATTTGCGCTTATGGTTTATGAACTTTGAGCTGGAAATGAAATCTAAATTATGGCTCTGATGCAGAAAAAATAAGTGTGACGTCTGATGTTGGGTTAAAGTATGAAAAGCTATGCATGATGTACTAAGGTTTGGTTTTCGAAACAAATCCAAACTTTCATGTACTTTTTAAGCTGCTCGCCTTTAAATATCAGCAATTTTCTTGTTTATGCTCATAACCCGTGTGATTGAATAAATGTCATTAACCTGCGTTTAAAATATTAGGTACCTACATAGCAGTAGGACGGGCTGGGCAAAAAAGGATTGCTTGCAAAACTGTCATACATCTACAACGGGGACGGCTGTTAACAAAACACGTAGTGGGATAAGGCTTCGTGGTTAAGGTCAGACTTTTGCAATTAGTCCCTTCACAAGGATTCCCTTTAAAGCTCAATTCACCAACATTTGGATCACATGCGCTTAGGCCCCCATGTTCGTCCATATCTCCTGGGCAAAACATATGAGAAACGATTCAGCATCGACAACAAGATTATCCTAGAAAATTATAATGTCTGCTGCTGACCAACCCCAACAGATGGGAATTCTATGGGAAAGTTTATTCCAACTGAGGCTCATCAAACCTTCAACCATTCTGATATTCTCGGACTTCACGGCCACTACAACGAATACCCTCCATATCCCTCTCAAAATTGTTCCTTTGTGCAGTATGGAGAAAACTGGCACCGCATTCCATTAACGTCAGTAGCATTGACGGGACTTCTACCACTTAAGTGGTATTTCTAATACCTTCTCGTACTTTGAAACCTACCACTCCAGGCTTGAAAGCTACAATTTGCATGTCAATGCGCTGAAAGCCAATAGGTAGCGTATTCTTTTAAACACTGAACTTCCACAGCGAGCCGAGCTGGCAAATAAAACTCGGTGTCGCGACAATTCCAGGGAGGTGTACACTCGGATTTATTGTGTAGAGTGTGTGCTACTTTTTTCATGAACAATATTTGAGCCAAGGAGGTGCCACTAAAGCAAGTCCACTTAAAGAATAATTGGGAATATTTTACACTTCAAAATAATATTTAGAAAATGACTTACGTCTATTGGGAAATGTCCAACAAACTTCCACGATACGTTCAGAGGAGGATATGAAAAGCATTTAATTTTAAAATATGTCGCAATAGACTGAATAGGAAAAAATCTTCCTTAGGTACATATAAGGTTATTTTTTTTGTTAAACGAAAGCAAATATGAAATTGAGATTTTTATTTTGAAACACGTCTTTGTCCCATCTTCCAACTTTCTTCATTCTCAGCGAGATACTACCGTTTTAAATTTCCAAGTCCCATCACTAGCTCAAAATTATTAAGGCAAGATAACATATTATGTTGGCATGCGAGTTCTGCAACATCATATTTGAAAGAATTGTGCAGAAATCCCTGGCTAATACCAGTAATATCAGAGGCATGCTCTTTCAAAATTCCGTACACGGAGTCCGTCCAGACAAGGCAGCGCGATGTCATGTGAACTTCTTTAACATTATACTTGAAAGAATTCTGCAGAGCTCCCGCGTCAACACCGGAGGCACAATCTTTCAAAAGTCCGTTCAACTACTCGCATACGCAAACGACATTGACATAATCGGTAGAACAAAGCGTGATGTCAGTGAAGCCTTCGTGAGTATTGAGACGGAAGCGGCGAATATGGGTTTAGCAGTCAACGAGGGCAAAACCAAGTAGGTATACGCTGTCATCAAGAAAAGACACTCAACACTGATGTCTTGGACAAAATGTCACTATCGACAGCTATAACTTTGAGGCAGTTAGGGACTTTCTTCCTGCCATCGTCACCTGAAAAAAAAGACTTGTTCTTTTTCACGGTCCCCATCTCCGCGAGGGTTTGACAGGCCCTCCGAGAGTATTAATTGTCTTGAAAAACTTCTCAAAGTGCCGTTCGGATTCGGCAAAAAATTGTAGGTCCCCTTGTATGTAAAGAAATTAACACACCAGCATACATTGTTGAGAAGTTGGCCCTAGTTCACCTCGAGCTGTTGCGCCACTCTATTTATTTATTTATTTAGTTAGGGACTTTGCTTACCTGGGTTCCGCTATCAATTCAGACAATAATAACAGCGCTTAAATCAAACGAAGGATAATTCTTGACAATTGCTGTTTTTTTGGGCTAAGAAGGCAATTGAGTAGCAAAGCCCTCTCTGGAGCAACTGAAGTGTCCACGTATAAGGCTCTCATCATCTCAGTCCTGCTTTACGGTGCAGAAGCATGGACCCTGTCAAAGGCGGATGAACAGACTTTAGGCTGCTTCGACAGGAAAATCCTTCGGACGATTTACGGTCTCGTCTGCATAGACGGAGAGTGAAGGAGGAGATATAACATCGAACTGTACGGGCTGTACAGCGACACCGACCTAGCCAGAAAAGTCAAAACACAGCGTCTACAATGGCTCGGTTATCTAAAGCGGATGGACACCAGCGCCCCCGGGCGGAAAATTTTCGAATCCAACCCACAGGAATGGCGCAGTAGAGGGGCACCGAGACTCAGGTGGCGCATGCAAGTGGAAGGGGACCTTAGCCAACTTCGCGTGCGAAACTGGAGACGGCTAGCTAGAGACAGAGCTGACTGGCGAAGCTTTTTGGGTGAGACCCAGGTCCACCCCGGACTGTAGCGCCATACCTCAAGTAAGTGCGATTAAGTAAGTCGACGAGGGCAAGAGCAAGTACCTATGTCCTGTCCTCGAGGAGAGACACCCAACACCGACATCTACAAAATATCACCATAGCTCGAGAAGAGAGCTAGATTACTGTGACTTTGTCTACGTAGGCCCCAATATCAATTAAGACAACGACACCAGCTATCAAAGGACGAATATCTTAGATAAACCACGCTCTGATTGTTGGGCTAAAAAGGCAATTAAGTTATAAATTTCTCTTGCCAGCTACATAAAAAAGTCAACTTGCAATATCATCAATCAAATACTGCTTTGCGGCGCAGAAGCATAGACCTTGTTACCTTGTTCAAGGCGGATTGGGAGGCTTTATACTGCTTCGAGAGGAAAATTCTTTGGGTGATTTTTGGTCCGTATGCCAAAAAGACCACAAAACAACCATGTTTGCATAACAGGTGTTTGCGCACAGGCTTTTTTTTAAATATATGGAGAGACCCACAATTTTTTTCCAATGACAAACGGCCAATGAGGTCTCTCATGACAAATGTACTCTCGGATATTTTTCAGACCCTCGCGGAGGTGGGCTAGTGAAAAAAAAAACTTTTAATTGCCCTTGTCGGTATTCGAACCCGGGGACTCGTGAACAGTAATCCGACACACTCACAGCACGGTACCCACACAGGAGAGAGAATAAGATGTAACGTCGAACAGTGATTATGACTTAGCCAGAAGTCAGCGACAGACGACTGGCTTATCAAGAGCGGTAAGAGTTCGGAAAAATCTTCGAAGCCGCCATGCAAATTTTCTGTGAATGCAGTAGTCTTTTGCCTGCCAGGATACATTGGATGTGACTGGTGAAGTTATATTCTCCAGCCTTCAGTCTCCTCAGTCAATGGGAGGGGTTGTTGGTATTTGAAAAGTTTAAAAATTCAAGATTAGGGTTGATGATGCCTCCTATTCTACACTAAAGTCCAGAGAGTCGGGGGCCGATTATTTATGCTGGTATCTCTAGTGGTTTGAGTCATTCTGCACTTTGCCAGTTTTTTCATTTTTTTGGTCAAGAGGTGTCAAATTTAACTGTTTGAACATCAGTCGAGTGATTTGAGTTAATCCAGGATCTCTCCTTATAAAGAATAATTTTGAGTTAATGTAGGAAGCTTTTTGAATGATCTGAATGTAATTTATGAATAATTTAACACCAGAAATAGCTTTGGCTCGGATTTTTACACTGGTAGAAGAAAAAGAGAGATAGAACCCCAAGAAACTTAAAAACTATGCAACTATGCAGTGAATGAAATTACAAATTTATTCAAAAAAGATCAAAATTGGTCTTAACCTCCGTTTTTTGGTCGTGTGTTTCGCTGAGAAATCTTGGCACTGAGCATCTTCAGAGGGTTTTCACCAAGATTTCCATGCCCATACACACTTTCTCGGCGAAGGCCGAGTGAGTACCTTATAACTTTCATTGTACAAACACAATGTAAATTATAAGACCCTTCACGAAAGTTCAGTTGGAACAATGGCTCGGTATTTTTTGCCAGGACCTGCACAAAATATTTAAAATAAAAAAGTTTTACGAATTTATTAAAATTCGTTAAAATTTTATTAAAAACAACTTTTTTAAGTTCTAATTTAAATAATGTAACTTCAATACTTAGAACAAAAATCTTTGCATCATTTCAAACACTTTTTACTTTCGCTTTCGATGTTCACAAATCAAAGATTCAAAAAGAAATGTAGCTAACTGTCAGAACTTATTTCCCCGCCAATTTATACAAATGTGCAAAGTTCCCTCAATCTCAATTTTGGTAAGTTTCCACTGGTATTCTTCTGTTGGAAGGTAGATATCGATATTCAAAAATCGAATGGCAGTTTTCTGTCAGCTGACTGAAATGACAGTTCGATGGGTGGGTGTGTTCATTGGGGGTGAGTCAGCGACTGCTGTAGGTATGTCTCTTCGTGCCTTAATAGGTGGGATCACAATGGGTTTCCTTAAAACTGTCACAAATTTCCGGTCCATGACAATATATGACCTAATGCATTTGTACATCTGCGGTTAAGTTTGATGTAAAAATTTTAGCATATAGGTAGGACCTTCTAAAACTCTAAAAGGAAAATGTTTTGTTAAAACTGGCAGCTTCTCCACCTGATAAGAAAAAGGTATGTGTAATTCGATTTTATGGAAATTCGATTACATTGTCGATTTTATTACTTCGTTCACCCCCATTCGTACCTGGGAGCACATATGGGAAAAAGTATCTGGATGTAATCTATTCCGATACAATGAACATTGCAGATGTTGTCAATTTCATCGCGGAAGGTGTCGTCTACGCGCTGTTTTTATTGTCATCCAAAGTTAGGGTTTTTTTAAAGTGCTGCGTGGTGGAAGATTGGAGTATTTGCTTTTTAAGGATACTTACGTTGACGTTTGTATAAGCCTTACATCATGTGATGGAGGAAATATACGAGCCCACAGCACTTTTCCAGCAATTATCTAACATCCTAAAAGCTTCTGGTAGAAATTCCATTTAGCAAGTTTTATATTTTCACCTTACTCACATCGTCCGAGCTCCATGCAAAAGTTTTTCATAATTTCCAACAGGAAGTACCTATCGTGTCCTTCCCACACAAATTACACTGGCAATAAAAACCCGGATATTTATTGTTATCCTTTCTTTGCCTTCGCGGTAATTAGCATTCGCGGTTTAATCCAATAAATAGGACAACACGGTCATTGCTTCACCGGCACTAGCCTGAGCTTTATGTAATTCCACCAGTCTGTCGCTAGGTATATGCCAGCACCATAACTGAAAGGTATGCAAGGACATTATTCTATTTTATGGCCACTGTATGACTGGAATAGAAAACCGACCATACAGCTTCGTTCACACAGCCCCATAAATATGACCAAGGTGCCTATTTTGCATGCCACCGGATGTTGGCGAGTATTACAAACGAACACAATCCGATCACGTAGCAATCGGGCAAAGGAACATCGCGTCGCGCGTTCCAACCAACTCACAGGACTCGCGCGTCTATAAAGCGAAACCATAAAAACAGGTGTTGGGGAAATTTATTTAGAGCGTTATGCGACATCCTCTGCCATAGGAATACCAAGTGGCAAACACCATCCCACCAGGCTTAGAATTTTTTTTTAATGTAGTGTAAAATTCGCCACAGCAACACCTCGATGCACATAATAATGGTGGCACATAAATCCGCTGGCAACGAAGTGCAAAATCTGCTCGGTGAGGCAAGTTGACTTTTACCACCCAATGAAATATAATCCTAATGGAGTTCTCGGGTTCCGTCACAGTTCATATCGTTTCGAGGTAAAGTGTCACTATGCACGGCGTGCATAAGGTGCATCGTCGAGCAAATCCACTTTGCGATGTCAGACGCGGTGAATGGTGATGTATTTATGAAACCCAAGGGAAGATGCCTCACATGGGGTGTGGTTCAGCTTCAACGAGACGCCTTTCCATTCGAGGAAGTCGATATTTGTTAAAGTGATTGCCTCAAGTGCTTGTGCCATGCCCATCGAGGAATTACAACTAAGTACTCCGAAGCAACAATAAGGCTGATCAAAACCTCATTAAAGGTAATAAAACTTTCACAAGCATCTCGAAATGGGCAAAATTTTCCGTTAATAAGCTCCATTAGGGAGCACATTTGAATCGAAGGACATAAAGGACACTTTTATAGGTATTTTTAGTGCTCGCCAAGAATAATCAATTATCGTCTAATGCTGGGAAAAGAATTTCAGCAATAAACTAGGGATTAACGGTAATGAACGGTATAAAATCCTATATTCATCCATTAAGGAAATTACGGCAACGAGAAATCAATAAATGTCCTTTTTGATGGTACAATTGAATAAGTGAGTAAGACTAATGTATCGCACGCGAAATATGTCTGAGGGAAATTGTTTTATTTTTTGATGGTCCTTTAAGTAAAATTTTCACGTATACGAAACATCCTATTTAACAATTTGAGTTACCCCGTTCGCAACCCCCTCTAGAAACAATCACCTTAAGGTGAAGTAGTGTCAATGCATATTTTCCGCTTCGTTTGCCAAAAATAACCCCAGCCGAGAAAGGTCTGCAAACTTTACCGGAGACACCAGATGGCCTCGGCTCTTAAGTTATGGCCGTTTTGGTTTTACTCCTTTACACGGATTGTGAGATTGGACGCCCCATCTGCTTGTCCAACAGATTTAATTTATGAACGGTTCGATGCTGTGACGGGTTAGTGTGCAGGACTCAAATAAAATATACGATAAAGTATCCAGCCTCCAATTGAATGTCCTTAGGTAGCTAGGTATGTAACGAAGGTATAAGAGGTAACCCTTTGTCAGTGAAGTCATTCATGGTTGAAATAGATAAAGGCATGGTCAGCGGTTTTCAAGTTCCATTGGAGATGAGTGATTTTCAAGGACTTTTTGAGGTAGAGAGCGAGGCGAATGAAATGTTTAACCAAAGGGACTGCATACATTTTTTTTACCCACCTTTAAAGAGTTCGAGGGGCAAAAATCAATTTATTCTAGGCATTTAAAATGTTTTTTTTTATTAACTTTAAAGGTATAAAGTCCTTTTTATACTTTTGGCATATAAAGCCGAGACTAGACTAGTTTACTTAAAGACAAACATTCCAAAGCATGCATTAATGACTAAGAAACCAAGGAGACGTTTAAGAAATTTCAAGGATTCGAGGGTACTACACTGGTAGAAAGGATGTCAAAATCGTTTATTCCTTCCTGGAACATCAGGTATGGAATATTTGACTTCAACACGAGCAAAATCAGTTCCTATAAATAATCACTGATTGTTTCAAGTAACTTGAGGCTAACCAATGCATTAAATACTTAATCAAATCATCGTATAAAAATTTTCATCAGTGGAGACATCAGCTAGCCCGTGGTCATATCACAGTTCCTTGAATTGCCCTTTTTTACTCGGCATGGAGGGACTTAAAACTTGTTTTTTTTAGAGAGTACCTAGTCCAGGGTTGTCCATATCTTGCTGCACAGAACTAACTAGACTTGTATCCAGTGGCCTCAAAACGCTATCATTAAAACTTTTATTTACCTCAGGTGTCTCAAGATGCTACTTAATCAGCACAAAAGCGAGATCCTTACAGACTTTTGTCCTTTTATCATTTTATTTTTTAGCAAAATAGCAAACTGTCAAATAAATCAGTAGAATGATTGGTTTTTATTGAACATATCCCCTACCAAATATCGGAAATTAATAATATTACTGCTAAGTTGGCATAAAAAAGGCCATAAAACTAAACCACGCGAAAAATAAACGAAGACAATATTTATATTCGACCCATTTAGAAGGGGAAATATTGTTTTAAGAATATTTTGCTCTTAGCTATTTTTGTCCTTTCCAATTGTGTCTTATTATGTGCTTAATTCTCACAGGATTCACCTTCTAAACAAGAGGCAAAGAATTTAAATCCTGGCAGCAAATGTCCTTTTGTTTGAGGAAATCTTGTAGTCCACATGTATATTCAAGCTTAAATAAACTTTTGAAGCGACAAAAGTTTTGCTGTTAGTGAGTTCCTAATTACTCCCACATGCAACCTAAGAAAACTTTCTTACTTCCGTATGATATTTCTCATAATTTGTAAATTTGTTCAAGAATGATTCCTTTGAGACTTTTAGGTAACTTTGTGTGGCAGTCCTTAGTAAACAAGTGTGACACACTATTTCAACAGGATCAACGTATTGCATTGAAATATAATTCAGGAATTTCTTCAAAAGCTGGAAACTAAGTAAATGCATTATTGTTATTGAAAATGCAGACTCGTAAATAATGCTCATGCATGATTTTTGTACCCCATCCTATAGGATAGGAGGTCTATTAAGTTTGATTCATAGTTTGTAACATAGAGAAATAATCACCGTAGAACCCCAAGACTTTAGATGCATATGATCGAGACAAAATTGTTAGTCAAATGAGCCATTTCCGTCCGTCTTTCCGTTCGTGTGTCGGTAGGTTTTGGCCTTAAATTTTGAGCTAGCAACTTGAAACTTAATATCTGTTCTTTTTAGGTCCCGAAGCAGTACAAGAGTAAAACACGCCCACTTTACTCTATAGCATGAAAAATTCAAAGTTGTCGTAGGAATCTGAAATTGGTATGCGTTATTCTTGCGTGATTCTACCAAGTGTATTGTGATTGGTATTTCAAAAAAAGCAAAAACGGGCCCATGTCATGTGGGCGTGGTCATATTTAGTTTGGATTCAAATAAACGGTTTTGATTCGATATATTTTCTTCAAATCCAAAAAACCTGCTATATAAAATGTTCAGATATGTGTGTAAGCTATCAACTGAAATTAATAAATTTTTTCCACGCCCACTTTTGGAGGCATTTCTAAGTATAAACCAAATTTTTAATATGAAAATGCAATCAAGACGTGTATACCACTTCTGATAAAAATATTAACAAAAGAAACGATGTTATGGAAAAGGGGTTGATGCCACGCCCCTGTTTTAGGGAAGAAGATTCTTTACTGGCAAATCCTTCAAGGTCATAACTTCATGCCTAAATGGAAAAGAAGAAAGAAGAAATTTTTCTCGATTTGGAGTGAACTTTCCGAGAAATCGGGTTTTTTTAAGATCCCACATTTTAAAAGTGGGCATGGATGATATTGTGGACGGTCCAGTTCTTGCCTTGATAAAAGTCTTGGGCCAATATTACTCAGTACCAAAATTTGAGTTCCTATGCCTTGTCTAACTTGACCAAAAAGTCTTATGAAAGAAAATGTGAAATAGAGGTTGTCTCACATTGAGGCGAGTAGTGAGCGTGGCCGTTGACGGATTGAGCCAATTTTCACACTTTGTCTGTGCAACAAAAGAATCAAGCCGTGTACCAAGTTTCAGTTCTCTCGCTTTATCTTAAAGACCTAAAATCTTCGCACATACAGACGGACGGACTGACGGACAGGACATGGCTTAATTGATTCACCTATCGGTCTCGATCTCTAAAAGGTCTAGAATTTACAATGATTATTTCACTGTGTTACACTATGCATTAAAATTAAAATAACCTGCTTCGGGTATAAAGATGTGTCTAGGTGCAGCAATAAAATTGTAACATAAACCAACTCTTGACTTGTATTTTGTTTTCCGGAAACCTGCGCATTGTAATTGTTGAAAACTTCCTCAAACATTGGTACTCAAAATTACTGAGAAAATTACAAGTATAAAATTACAGGTATTTGATTAACCCTAATACTATGTCTCCACCGGCAATCAAAAAAAGATTAGTGGGAGACGATTAAAAATAAATCCCAAAGTGGCTCCACCGGAAAAAAGTACAGGATTTATTTGACACGAACTCTCTGTTTATGTCATTTCCCAGAAGCGAAAAACGATTCCTCCTGTAAAACTTACAATAGAAAATGTACTTGTGACAAATCTGTCGTACAGGAACAGTTTCAGTTTCCTTTTTTGACTCTCAAGCTGTTACAAAGGTGCAGAAAATAGGTTTGTGAAAAGGGTGAATGGGATTTATGAGAGCATCTATTTTTAATCGCTTGCCGAGAGGATTAAAATTTGTATGGTGAATCGCATGATTTTCAGAGGATCTAATAAAGATTTATATTTATCGCGGATTAGTGTCCGGTGGAGACATGGTATAAAAGGAAAAAGAAAGTTTATGTCTACAGGCAATGGCCGAAGAGCAATTTGTCTAATTCTTATTACAGATCTAGTTATAAGAGAAAATATCTCTTTAAAAGAGTAACACTCTTATAACAGATCGAAGCACGTGGAAGATTCTTGTTATAAGACTCAACTCTCAATTCTTGTAACGAGAATCTTTATTTTCTCTTAATATTAGAGTAAAGCTCTGTAAAAGCTAACTGCTTTAAGAAGAATGCTATGATACCTCTTTTAGATCTTATAAGGTATGGTCTAGGAGTATCAAAGGTGCTCTAAGAGCCTTACTAAGATGTGACGTTTTAAAATCAAAATCTTTTTAAAATCTGGCGCTTGTAGAAGTTTATTTGTTACAAGCTGTTAATTACTATCACCGAAGCTGTGAACTAACTTTTGTAAGGCCTCATTTTAGAAGCCATAAGAATATTTTCTATTTGTATTAGATTTTTTTTTGTGGGGTGCCGTGGCGTAGTGGTTAGTGTGTGTGCTTACTACGCCGGAGGTCTGGGTTCGAATCCTGCCATAGTCACCTGAAAAAAAAGACTTGTTCTTTTTCAAGGTCCCCACCTCCGCGAAGGTCTGACAAGCCTTCCGAGAGTATCATTTGTCTTGAAAAACTCCTCAAAGTGCCGTTCGGATTCGGCAAAAAATTGTAGGTCCCCTTGTATGTAAAGATATTAACACACCAGCATACATTGTTAAGAAGTTGGCCCTGGTTCACCTTGAGCTGTTGCGCCACTCTATTTATTTATTTATTAGATTTTTTACTACAATATTTACAAACTCTTTTGCCTGTAGAAAAAACTTCTTCCGCATTACAAGTAAGACGTTTTTATTACCTATTCAACAGCAATAGAGCATATTCAGCTTTACAGGCGGAAAGCAAACATAGAGAAATAACAACGATAAACCCTGCAAGACCTAAGGGCATATGATCGAGACCGAATTCTGAGTTCATTGAGCCATGTCCTGTCCATCCCAGCGTCTATCTCTCTGTCCGTCACACGTCCGTTTTTCCTTAAAATATTACGTAAAAAATACTTGGTTCTACAATTTGTTCATACAAAGCTTTGGGACACGCCCCCAAAAATGGGCCAGGGCTAAAAATTAAAATCAATCAATTGTATTTTCGTTATAATCAGGAAAAAATGCGTTAAAAGCGAAAATAATTTCGGAAAATAAAAGTTTTTTCCTAAAAACGCCCCCTAAAAACGCGCAGAGCGCAAAACTTAGCATGAACCAAACTTAGCAAATAGTAATATCCATAATATTTGTCATAATTTTTTTTTCGATTTGGAGTAAACTTTCCGAGAAATCGGAAATCGGACCTCTAAGAAGTCTAACATATTAGAAGTGGGCATGGTCGATATTGTGGGCGGTTCAATTTTTCCCTTGTTAAAGGCGTTGCGCCAGTACCAAAATTTGAGTCTTTGTCTAACTCGACCAAAAGCTATTTTTAAAGGTAATGTGAAATAGAGGTTGGCTAACTTTGAAGCCAGTAGTGGGCGTGGCCTTTGGCGGATATAACCAGTTTTCACATTTTGTCTGTACAAAATAAGAACCAAAATAAGACACACTCCAAGTTTGGGCTCAATTCTAAAGTAAAAATTTACACATACAGGCGGATGGATGGACGTGGCTTAATCGATTCACCTGTCGGTATCGATGATATCTTTAAAGGTCTTAGTGGTCTATGACGATTATTTCACTGTGTTACAAACTATGCATTAAAATTAATATAGATACATTAATATAGATATAAATAATAACCTTATAAGGAATAAAATATTATTTTTTTTTTTTTTTTGTCAAATAATGATTCATGAAATGTAACGGGCAGGGGATGGAAAACAAAAAAAATAGGAGAATAGAAATGGAAAGGAGAATAGAAATAGAAGTAGGGTATGTCGCGGTCCGTTACATACGGACCGAAGCTAAGCACTGTTTTACTTACTCACTAGTAGCTATTACGATCTTTTCTGAAATAGGTACATATATTTGATCGAACATGCTTTTGGCAAATATCTCGCAGAGTCCTAGCTAAGAATGCCATCCAGCCCCAACAGGGAAAGAGGGAATCAAGGCAGTAATAGCTTAAAGCTTGAGAGTATATTAGTCCAGAGGCTAATATGAGCCTTTTGGACACTTCTGGTCTCAAAGCTAATGAGAGGCGCTTTAAAGGAGTAATAAAATTTAAAGCAATACTAATAGTTTTCCATGCACAAGAAAAAATCTAATAGAATATACCTGTTATCATTCTCCCTTGTACCTGTGACAAGGATTTCCAGGAGAATTTGTTTATAATTTTTCTTGAAAAAGAAAAAACCATGCAGAAGTAGGATGCTCTGCTGACGTCATTGAGGAAAGTCGCCAATTAAAATCCTTGTACACCAAGGAAGCATTCTTAGTCCTTTGCTTTCTATTTTGTTCCTTTATGATTCAGGAGGCTTTTAAAGACTTGCTTTAGGTGGCGCGACAGATCAGGGTGGACCTGGACCACAGCCAAGAAGCTTCTCCTGCCAGACCAGTCTCTATCCATCGCAGTCGTTGTACTCTGACTCGCAAGTTAAGTAGGGCGGTGTCGATGTGATCTGTACAGCCTGTACGGTTCGACTTTCAACTTCCTCATCCACTCTTCGTCTAGATGCAGACGCGACCAAAACTAACCCGAATGCCTTTCCTCTCGATGTATAGCGTAAGGCGTTTTCATCAGCCATTGTCAGGGTCAACGCTTCTTTCTGCACCGGTCTTTCAAAGACTCCACGATAAAAATAAATTTGAGAAAAAAATTGCCTTCTGCAAAACCAACCCAACTTTAACTAGATAGAAAATGGAAGATCCGTGTTTAGTTCGAGAGGTATCTAAGTTGGCAGACAATCTTGCAAGGGCGCTTGTAGGAACACTTTCGATGCTAACAATTGGTACATATTATATACGACGTAATTTCTCAGATAGTTGATTTGACAACGATGGTTCACACTGCTTTTTAAGTCCGACTTTGACTGTCTTCCTAGCATGAAAAAAAAGAAACAATTTTCGAGCAAATAAAACTCATGCGTAGAATTTTGTCAAGGATATAGATTTCGTCTAGACCTAGAGGAATCATCACGTCGGTCCTTCGACTATGATGACCATGAAATGCATATTATTCTGGAGTATGAATCTCATGTTAATAAAAAGGCCTCACATCATTTGTATCAAGTAAATTTAACCCTATGACCTTGGGCTAACAACATTCATCATCATCAGCCTGCAAAGGCAAATTTTCAATTTGGAAACAAATCCATTAAAAGGTTCATTCGAATTGTGATCAAACAATAATACCGAAGTGATTTTATTGCATTAATTTGTATAGCTTTGACAATAAATTCATATTTTCCCTTTTCGGTATTACAAGGACCAATAAATGTACGTTTGTAATGCAGGTTTTCAATCCAGTGCCTTTGAGGTGCAACGATTAATGTGATTACTTCGATGGGCAATTAAATGTTGGAAGGTATATTTGCTAATTGTTGTCGATATTTAGATTACATCTATTCTATCGTCTGCCTCTGTTAAACATTCATATTCACTTTGAAGTCCAAGTATTTATAAGCAGCTTTTCCTTAAACAATTATGTCTCCATGAATTTTAAAGAACTTAATAAGGAACATACGAATTTGCGGCTTTTGACCAAATTTCCATTATATTTTAAAATAAAATCCCAGACAAATAGAGAATTATCACATCCCTGGACTCTCAACCTGAAGTCCCATAAATCATTCCGCCTATAACAATGCAAGAGTGCTCTCCATACTACTGCACATGGCTTCAATTGAAAATAAAATGGTCAATATATTCGAGGCCAGAAGAGTGCTCGAACAATGTTGGAAAAAAAAACTCAACAAAATACAATAAAGTTAAGGGCGCTAGGGAAATGCGTTGGCTTTTATTTTCTGTGAACTAAAAAGTAAATTGTACTTCCGCTCGAGCGTTACTTCCCCCATTGCCAGGCGAGAGGATTCCATCGGCGGTGCAGTAGATTCGCTTTATCTCAGGAGCGATTAATTTATATTGTGTAATAATCCGTTTTGTGCTTCATCAACCAATATTGGTGCTCCATTGTTTCCGTGTTAATTGTATGGCTTTTGACCAATTTCATGGAGTTTTTTTTTTTTTTTTCATTGCTTTTTCGAAGGATGATGAACAATTCATTCAATACTGCAGTTATTGTTAGGCTCACACAGGAGTTGCATAGGTGAAATATGGCTTTTATCTTTAGGGACAATTGGTCAGTAAAATTATGCATCAGGATGCGGATCCGTTTTTTTTTTAAGTAAAATGGTGTTCGCGTGTTATAAAGAACTTTGCTGATGCTTACAATTCATGTTTTTCTTTTGAGTGGCACTCGCTTCAGGGCTCCATTAACGAAGGTGAACTCGATAATTTTTCCTGTAAGGTTCTTCCATTTTTACTTTTTGTTACAGTATTTGTCGCTTATTAAACCCCAAATGCAACATAGATAAATAATAGCGATAGACCCCAAGACCCGAAGGACGAAAGAGCCGTGTGCGTCTGAACGTCTGTCTCAGCTAATATATTCCTGAAAGTTGAAGCCTAAAATTGTCAAAATAGTTCCTATAAGACTTCTCCTGTTCCCCCCTAAAAAATAAGCTCTTGTTACAAGATTCAATAATTATCTTTCTGGAAATGCATTAAACCAACATTTTATTCTGCATTTTTGCCCCGCCCATCTCCACGATGACAAAAATACAAAGCTTTTCAGTAGAATTCTCTTTTTTTTTTTAATTAAATCGACAAATACATGATATTAAAAGAAGCTTTCTATCATTATCACTTTCAACCATGATGGGACGACGACATCTAATTCAATTTCATGGTCCCTTAAGGGTGTGTAAATACCTTTGAAATAATTATCAGGTTTCTAACTTTTGGGTTTGTCGTCAACGACCTTTTCGTTTTTTTTTCCGATTAAAGAAAAACCTTCGTCCTTCCTATTATCCTTTTGTAATTCAATTAAAACCCTATCCACTCTACCGGTGAAGTTGAAGTAATTGATCTGAAAAAGATTAAAGCATTCTACTCGTAACCCATGAATTTTAATAGCTTACTGGAAACTGGAATTTGTCAGATCCTTAGAAGATATCTTAGGAAACACCTCTTTTTTTTGAAAGCGTTCAATAGGCAAATGCAACTATGGGACTCTTATGTTTCATCAGTTTTGTGGCATTAACATTAGCATGCATATAACATGAAGGCTAGGGTTCCTTACAGGCTGAAAAAGAACTGTGTTTTAAGAGTTAGAGCTCAGACTCTACTGCTGGGGCAAGGGCAATGATTTACTCATTTGGATCTATTTATCATTAATCAAATCATATGACGCCGGCCGGGATTCTTCGAGAAGACTTTTTCATAGATGCTTCTTGAAAAGATCAAGAAAACCAAGAGAACCTTTATGGGAACTGCAGACAACGTGATACCTCGTGACCAACGTGACTGTGGTCGATAAAGAGGGCGAAAAGCAAGGAACTGAGGATGCAGCCTTGAGGGACGCTTGATGCTGTTTTGAGCCAACCGCACGCAACTGCAACTTAATCCAGTAGCAGAAATTTTCGGGATATTCTAAGTGAGTATAATTTATACAACAACGCTTGTCTTTTTACAGTGTCTAAGGCAGTCTTGAAGTGGACAAAGCATACAAAAAAATTTAGTATTGCAACTGACAAAATTTTATGTATGGTTGAGAAACCTGAACAAAAGCCAGCCTAAACCAGTGAGTAAGTGCAACAGTTCGTATGTAATAGCTTCGGTCCGTCTGTAACGGACCGCGGTATACCCTATCCCTATTCCTATTCCCCTTTCCATTCCTATTATCCTTTCCATTCCTATCTCCATTCTATTCGTTTATTTCCTTGTTTTCCATTCCCGTTCCGTTACCATTCATGCATCATTTTAAATAGAAAAAGATTGATTCTTTATAGTTTTTTGTGTACTTTTTTCTTAAAAAAGGGGTGTGGCATGTCCAACCTCTTTAACTAAAAATCAACGTTAGCATAGAAATATCCAAGTTTGTGGCTAAAATGTACGCAAAACTATAATTTTTTGGTTCAAATTGAAAAATTTTGTGAAATTGGCCTCTAAAGGTGGGCGTGGCCAAAAACTTTGTATGAACGAAATCTAAAATAGTGTCCGGTGTACTTTATGTGCTAAAACCATGTTTTTGTGGAATTTTATAGGTATTTCTTGAATACTGCCTCTTAATGTGGGCGTGGCCAAAAACTTTGTACAAACCAAATGTAGAATCGAATATTTTCTACACAATATATTAAGTAAAATTTTTTATATTTGGAACAAAAATATTGAATAAATTCCATTTTAAGGTTTACTCTTTAAATTGATGCCACGCCCACTAGGGACGGTCTGCCGATTCTACCTTTTTTATCTTATAATCAGTAGGAGATGATAAATGTCAAATTCCAGCTTTTCACGACGTCTTACAGTTTTGAAAGCACTGGAGGTAGTTGCACATTAAGACCGATTGTGGGCGTGTCCGTGGGCGGATTCGAAAAACTTAACCAATTGCTCAGGGTGACAGAGAGCTTACATATAAAATTTTAGCTTTCTGGCTCAAAATTTAAGGCCTAAAATTTGGCGAAATACGGACGGACGGACGGACGGACATGGTTCATTCAACGCAGAATTCGGTCTCGATCATATGGGACCGGAACGGTTCTTGGTGGTCTATCGTTATTATTTCGCTATGTTACATTTTTGCCTGTATCAAACTCAATATACTCCATTCCTGTGGAATAGGAAACGCAGTGAAATAATCACCATAGACCCCAAAGGCCTTTTAGAGATATGATTGGGACCGACAGGAGAATCGATTAAACCATGTCTGTCCGTCCGTCCGTATGTAAACAACTTTTAGGCCTTAAATTTTGTTGTAGAGAGCTGAAATTTAGTGGGTTGGCTAAGTCCAGTCTTTCAGATCAAGTTTGAAAATTAGCTGAATTCGTTGGCAGATACGCCCACTACAGGCCTATATATGTGACCATCTCTAATTTTAAAAAATACTTTTTCAAAATTTTAGCTATGTTACAAGGGTACTAGCGCATTCATTTATGGTATGCAATATTGTCTTGTAATTGTCTTTGAAGTAGCCAAAAAAGTTTGGCCTTTGCATTGACCACGCCTGCTTTTTTAAGGGATTTTAGCTTAAGATAACCGTTTTTCAATTAATATAAATGAAATTTGACTTAAAATTCTATAACAAAAGTTGTAGATATTAGCATTTTTCGACTTTTTTGTATGCCTCCGCCTATTTCTGTCGGCGTGGCGTAAAAAAAAGGAGTTTTTGAGTTAAAAAGGCGGAGTTTTAGGGCGAAATTTATGCAACGACCTAATATAAACCATTCAACAATTATATTTTTATACCCCGCCCACTTTTTGGAGGCTTGACAGTTTCCCTTTTGGTATAATCGGGTACTTTGCAATCCGTCGTAGATGGACTGAAGCTTTTGCATACGCACTGTTGCATTTAAACACTTGTTTTTTTTTTTAAATTGCACAAATTAGGACTTTTTTGAAGCTCGTGTGGCCCGTGGCTCGTGAAAACGCGTGTGGCCCATCTGAAGTCATTGTCGACTGCCAAGCTGGATCTGCAGGCCGCCGTTCCCGGAGCACGCCTAGCCAAGTGCATTGTCGAGTCTCATAGTGTCATCTTCGCATGAATCGTTTTCTGTCCGACTCCAAGACTGTCCTTTCCTGGATAAGGTCGGACCACAGGAGGTACCGGCATTTTGTGGCATTCCGCATTAGTGAAATTCTAGACCTGACTGAAGTCTCAGACTGGCGATGGATACCGTCCAAAGAGAATGTTGCCGACGAGGCAACCAAGTGGGTCAGACTTCCCGAATTCAGCGTGAATAGCCGTTGATTCACAGGGCCTGGGTTCCTGAAGAATCCTGCAGAGTTTTGGCCCCAGGAACTTGTAGAGGAGATGCCAATTTTGGAGGAAATCAAAACGCAGTTTGTTGCTTTGGCCTCTTCACCTTAAGAGGCCACAGAAACATGAAGAAGGACAGAGGATTGCGAAAGAGCACAGAATTCAGTTATCAAGACTCAGTCACATGCCCCAACGAGAGTGCGTTTTTAACGTAAATAAAGTTGCTGGATTGAAGTTTTTGGTCAGAAGCATCATAGGTACTCCGGTTTGTCCACAATATGCTTAACAGCAAAATTCAAAGGCGCAGTGGAAGGCTGTTGAGAATAGAGCTACGTCGAGCAGAAAGTTTGTTGTTTCAGGAAGCTCAAGGAGGTGAAAATGTCAGGGAAATTTCTTGTATGCTTGCGGAAAAAGGGAGTACGGGAAGACAGCCCTATCTTAAAATTTTGCCCGCCCTTAGATGATCACGGAATAATTCGAGCAGCCGGAAGGATTCATCTCTCTGAAGCAGTGTGCGAAGGCGCCAATCAGCCAATCAATCTAACCAAGTCTCACCGAACATAGGCAGTGGACCATGTGTTTCTAAAACTAACCAATACGTGCATTTAGATCACCGATATTCATCGGGTTTTGCAAGGGAAAAATAATTTAAAAAAAATGTAGATGTTTTTGAAATTTCAATCTGCCAGTTATGCAGTTAAGATAGACAGGGATAATGATAGGAAGTTAAGCGTGGTCACTTCTTTCCATTGTAATTGTACCTAGGTAAATTTGTATTTGTACTCAACAACTATTTTCCCCAGCACTGAGGATCTGTTCTCTAAAAGTGACAAGCTACTCAAAATTGAATCTACCCCGCGTTTAGAAGTTTTATTCCCTATTTCAAAACATTCGATTATTTTTTATTGCAAGGACATAAATCTTGTTTGCCTTATTTCCATGTCAACATGCCCAATTTAATCCCAATCATTCACTGAAAGCCATCTCAGAGAACCCTCTTTTGTTCAAAAGTCTAAGTACTTCTTCAGTTTTAATCTAGGTTAAAGCAATTCCTAAAAATCCCACTCCATGCAGTACAAAAATACACTACACACTCTCCTTTGCATATCCTCCTGCCAACATAATATTTACAGAAAGAAAAGTCTACATCTCCAGCCTATTTACAAAACGCATTTGATCCTATCCAAGCTCCTTCTGTACACCAGGCAGTGAGGTGATATGCGTAGAGAGACGTAATTTAAAAATTCCTACGCAAAGCATTTCAAATGGCGCCACATTGCTCTGAACACCAAAGGACATTCCACATTCAATTCGATTGACAGATATCTATAGGCGAGAAGGGCTGGAAATCTTAAAATCCTCTTTAAAGTTACAACGTATAACTTTTGGGTGAATTGTCGTCGTCCTTTTATTTTTATTACTATTCAAGTAAGGGGTGAGGATTTTTTTATTACTGTTTTATCTCCATCGATTGGACAAATTGATGTGGGAAGAAAAGTTATATTCGCAAAATGCATGGTAAGGGGAAAAAAACTTAGAAACTTTTCAAGAGTGACTACTATCGTCCTGACCAAAAAAATTAGAGCGGGAGTGAGCTAAGATCTCGCACTATTCAATTTAAACTTCCTGAATGAGACGACATTTCCGTGTAGCAATTATTAGACAAACTTCGCTCCATCGTAGGTGGACAAGTCCTTTCGAAATATCCCAGTTCCCATCTCATATGATAGTTATTTGCACGAAAAAAAAAGAACATATATTGCAGCTCACATCCATTTACCACAATATCCTTTGGACCACAAATCGCTTCAACATTGTCTACAATGCGAAAGCCACATAAATAATGATGGCTAAAATAAATTTGTCTCTATTTATTCGGGATTTTATTTGGAGGATTCAGTCACCAGATTTATCCACCTTCCCTGGTGGATTCGAGCGACGCAACCACACACCCGGGTATCGGGTTTGTGTCGTCCTGCGGTGGTCAGTAAAAAGCTTTATTCAATTTTCAATTGTTTTGTTATTTGTTCGCTCAGGCATATTGGCCAATTGTAAATTTAATCCAATTGTGATTCTGAGCTGTGCTGCAGCATTATACATTTATAGAGGTGTGTGTGTTTGCTTTTGCAGAAAAAAGGACATCACTGACGATAGCTCGATACCGCACCGGTATTCCTACTATTGTAAAATAATTTATATGTCAGCCATTTGGGCTGATGGGGTGGTACTTTTAAACAATGGATTCCGATTCGGCTGTCCAGGATTATTTCGCAGCCATCTAGAAATCCGATTAAAGGTGTGACAGAGTGGTTTTCAGTGTTCAACACGAAGGATATTGGCTGCATGTAGTGTGTTGAGGTGATTCGTTGAGGGGAAAAAAGTTTTTCTGGTTTTGTCGCCACCTTCAGATTATGACATAAATTTGGTCAATCGGGACAAATTGCTTCCGCTGTTCATTTGGTTTTTTTTTTTTTTTGTCGTGGGTTGAGGGTGTTGAAAGGAAACTGGATGTCGTTTTAAGTTTCCTTCAATTAGGCCTTTGACATATGAAACTATATAATCCATAGAACTTTTCCATAACCAGATGGGATCAGGACGTCTAGAACATGACATGATCAGTGGGAATTTAATGGACAAAACTTCTTTCTTTCGAAAATCGTCCCCATTCTAATGATCAAGGATGTCTTCTTTGAACCAAAAGGACTTGTCTTAATAAAATCTTCTGAACAATAAATGTTGAAAAACAGCTTATCCGAAACTTGTCTTGAACGATTTCCACGAGGGATTTATAGCCCATAAATAAAAATTTTGCCAAACAGACAATTTATTTTTAAAAATTTCTATTTTATGCAATTATAACACTCAAAGCTTTAACATTTGAAAGAAGTAAAAAGCCCTCAAACTAATGTTAGCACATACTTACAATCTTACAAAGACTTTATCGTAAGACGAAAGCCTTTTACAGATGACATATACCCAGGCAAATGAGGGAACTTTCAAACAATTCACCCGCCTTCTTCAAGGAAAGTGTTACAAAATTTCAATATAGGAAATGACGAAGAATTTAATTAAATTTCACATCGGGCGTACAGTGGTGAAAACTTACGTATTCTTTTGAACCCGCCTCTTTCCAAAAAAAAAAACATAAGAAGGGTCCACAATAGCCTTGGTCAAGAAATGTTTCTTTGAGAAGTCAAATAGCTCAAGGGAACACAAAATCCTTTTTCGTATGTGCGGTCAAAGCAAATTAATGTCTTCGAGTGGTGGAAGGAATTGGTGCTGTATAGCTTTGCATATGCATGCATAACTTAATCATAAGAGCAGATTCATAGCAATATTGTGTTTGTAGAGTTATGCCAAAGGACATTGCAAATTAAAGTGCAATACAGTCTTTGATATATAATGATATAAGGGACCCTTAAGGGATCCAGTGTATCTAATAGTGTTAAAAGAAAATTTCATTTAGAACCTTATTACGGAAGAAGATGGTGAGGCACATTTTTGGGAAATGTCTTTGAGCTGGAGAGGAAATTAAGCCAAAATAGGAGGAAATTATCTGAAAATGTTTTTTTTTTTCTTTTTGATAAGATAGTAATTGTGTGATGTTCTGATAGTAATTTAGTACAAAATAAACTGCGATAGACGCTTTTTTAAAAAGTATTTTTTTTAATGCCATTTTCCATAGGAATGTAGGTTATTAAGTTGAATACAGCTGATAACTTAGAGAAATAATAACTATGACCCCCAAGACTTTAAGGGCATATAATCAGAACCGTGTATCACCAATTTACATTTTAGGTCGACAGCTGATTTTGTAGCAATACAAGTGTTAAAATCTTTTAGATCTGCCTACAGACACGCCCACAATCGGTCCAAATTTGCAACCACCTCTGGAACGAATAAGTGGTTCTAAGCTGAAATTTGGCATTTAGTTTCTCTGGTGATTGCAAAAGACAAAAAAACAAAATAAAATCCGGGAAACCACCCCCTAGTGGTCGTGGCATCGATTCAAAGGGTAATTTTTCAAATGCATTTTATTCCATTTTTTCAAATCGAGCAAAAAACTGCGTAAAAATATATTTCGTAGAATATCTTATGTAAAAAAAAAATTTAGTTCTACATTTTGATTACATAAAATTTTAAATCCATATCTGGAGGCAGACTTATGGAAACACCTTTGCATTTTCCAAAAAAAAGTTGCTTTTAACTTGCCTTTAGTCTCATTCAGAATAGAATAAGAGATAAGGAATAAAAACTAAGAAAAATAAGAAGAAAATTAGAAAATTAGAAATTATAAGGCAGACATTTTTGTGGTTTCGTACGTATTAAGTTTTTGGCAACATTTATAGGATTTTCGAAATCGAACCAAAAAACAACTTTTTCCGTACATTTAAGCAAACCTTGATGATCATCTATGCCAATATTGGTAGTTTGTAATAAGTTAGGGGTGGGTAGACCCCGCCCCTTTTTAAAAATATTCAACGGTTCATTGTACGTAATTTTTCCTTCGGCTACAGACTTAAGCACTTACTCACTGTTTATACCCGGCCCAGGATATATTAACTTCAATGCATTTCAATTAAACTATGTAATGCCGTCCACCAAATTTCAATTAATTTAAGGTCTTTTAAATTGATTGAAATTTGAAGTGTATTTAAGTTCTAATTTTGTTAAGAATATTAATTCGATCCGCTCACAGCCACGCCCACAATTGACATGGTCATGTCAGACAACCTCAAATTTATATTTGAGCCTCCCATTGAATTACATTGAGCCGCCCACAATATCGAACATGCCCACTTTTAACATGTTGAATTTGTAAAAAACCGATTTTTCGAAAAGTTTACTCCAAATCGAAAAAAAACAGTGAGTAAGTGCTACAGTGTGTACGCAGAAGTTACAGTCCGTAAAACGGACCGTTGAATACCCCATCCTATCCCAAATTGTAAAATGCTGGTGATTTAGTTATTTTTTGACATTTTATAAGTAATGCAAACTTCGAAAAGGGGCGTGGTCCAACCGCCCCTAATTCCAAACTATTAATTAGAAGATAGTTCCACAGATATTTAAAAGTTACACTTAAATGTACGTAAAAATGCAATTTTTTGGTTCAAATTCAATATTTTTGAAAAATCAACCCCTAGAAGGGGGCGTGGCTAAAAACTTTATATGAACGAAATCTGGACTGAAGTCTCGTTTACATAACCTGCTACTTTTTTTCATGCTTTCCTAAATTAGGCTCAAGGCCAGTCGAAATTAAGTTTTTCTGGAAAATTTTAGGTTTTTCTTCAATTCTGCCTTTAAATGTGGGCGTGGCCCAAAGTCTAAATGTGGAACTAAGCCGTTTTTTAAATAAAATACTATCAAATTCTCCCAGTTGAGGAGGTTTACCAATTAAATTTGTCTTTTTTGTGTCTTACATTCATTAGGAGATGCTAAATGTCAAATTTCAGCCTTTTAGAACGTCTTACAGTTTTGAAAACTCTGGAGGTAGTTGCACATTTAGACCGATTGTGGGCGTGTTTTTGGGCGGATTTCAAAAATTTTTGCACTCGTACTGCTTCGCATAACGTGGACCTTACATACGAGTTGCGTAGTTTCAGCATCCTAGCTCAAAATGTAAGGCCTAAAAACATGTGACATTCAGACGGACGGACGGACATGGCTCATTCGATTCAGAATTCCGTCTGGATCATATGCCCTTAAGGTCTTGGGGGTCTACCATTATTATCCTCCTATCCTATGGGATGGGGTATAAAAATTATGAAAAATATCAATGGACAAATTTGTTGTAAATCCCTTTTTAAGGGGGCGTTATAAGAAAAAAACGTTTTTTTTTTTCGAAATAGTTTTCGGTAGTTTTGGTGACGTGGCCTATACAAATGATATATGAATTCAGATCAAAAAATTTTAAGTTTTGGTGTTACACGGTATATAGTGTCAGGTATATAGAAGTTTGTCACAGACGAACTCTTGCACTTACTCACTTGTTTAATCTATTTTTTAGACGCCCACCTCCTATGATCAAAAATCAATATTAGCATAGAAATATCCACATACAATTTTTTTAGGGGTCCATGTCAAAAAATGGACCCCTAAAAATGAGCGTGTCCAAAAACTTTGTATGAACGAAATCTAGAATAGTGTTCGGTGTACCTTTCCGTACTTAGGCTAAAACGCATTCGAAATCTATGTCTGGAAAATTAATGATTTTTCTTAAATTATGCTTCTAAATGAACAAAATTTGGAACCAAAGAGGATAGTTACGTTGCTTTCGTTTAAATTAGGTTTAACACCTAACGAGTGAATACTCAGTCTGTCCCTCAAACCCGGGAACGAAATAGTAGTTTGCCTATACCCTACAGGAATTGCCATGCTCCTCATCTCCCCCCCTCCTACTATATCTCAGTGTGTTCTCTTACAGGACTGGACCGGTGTGGGCTTATGCCGCTTTTCTAATACTGAGTTGCCTTCACTCCTACACCCCTACGGTATCACATATTCCCCCTGGTACATGGGTTCATACCGTTTCGGTTACCTGCACCTTCCCAACCCCCCCCCCCAATTCCAACGAGAGTCGCGTTAAATACGGGTTACCCTGCATCACCTTCTTGCCTAAGAATTATATCCCTGCAAGGGTTCACAACGGATTCGGTTACCCAAAAACTTTCGCATTCTTGAGGATAATTCTTGGCAGATGAGCAATATGCACGGACTTATAGCGAAGTCACTTGCCCTTTCCGTGCCTTTTCATAAAGGACCCACCGAATACAGCATACGTAAAGCAAAAACCAGTGAGGTGGTCGAATCTGGGCAAAGAATCAATCGTGTTCACTGTAGCTTAACTGGTATAGCATTACTCGCGACAAGTAAGCTTTGCAGGATCGTACCCTACCGATGAACCGCACACGGTTTTTTCTTTCGACATTCCCGTCCGCTTATATTTCAAATCCACTCTACGACCCAATCCTCACTGACCTCCCACCTTCTTGCTGGCGGGAGCTTCCAACAAAATCGGTTACCCTTGGCCTCAAGTTACTTCCCCATTCCGTATCCACCCAGCTCCTACCATTCTCAAGGCAAATTCCCATCTGGAGTCCAAGAGTCACGAGACCTATCTTCAGGAAGTCCCTAAATGGTTCCCTCAACCTTGCTGGAGTGGTTCACACCAAAACGTTTAAGCCAAGCCCTCACTTACCCCTTTTTGTGTATGCCTCGAACAGATCAACCATTGATTGGTGACCCGTTCGGCACGGGTTCTTACCGTCACTTGTTGCCTCGACCCAAAAAATATTGTATACATTGCATTTGAAAAATTACTCTTTTAATCGATGCCACGCCCACAAGGGGCGGTCTGCTGACTTTATTGTATTTTCTTATACCCCATCCTATAGGAAAGGGGGTATATTAAGTTTGACTCATAGTTCTTAGCAGACCTAAAGGGCATGAGATCGAGACCGATTTATAAGTCGAAAGAGCCATGTCCGTCCCTCCGTCCGTCCGTCTGTCGGTAGTTTTTGGACCAAAATTTTGAGCTAGGAACTTGAAACTTGATATCTTCTTCTTTATAGGTCTCCCTAAGCAGTATAGGCGTAAGCTTTTTTGAAATCCGCCCACTGACACGCCCACATTACTTAATAGCATAAAAAATCAAAGTTTTCGTAGGAAGTTGAAATTTGGTGTGCGCTAACCTCGCTTAGTTGTGATCGCATTTTTAATTATCATATTTAATTTGCTTTCTAATAAACGTTTTTTTTTACAAGTATAATTGCTTGAAAACCAAAAAAACTTGCACCATAAAATGTAAAAAATAAAATAAATTAATTTTTGCCACGCCCAATTTTGGGGCGTTTTTAAGTATAAACCAAATTCTTTAAAAAAAAACATTAAAAAACCACTTCTGATAAAAACCATGAACAAAAATGACGATGATATTGAAAAGGAATTGATGTCATGCCCCTTTTTTTAAGGAAGACAATTCTTAACTGACAGAATCTAAAAACAATTAAAGTTTAATAGAAACTGTTATGTTAAGAAATATAACAACCAAGATATATGATCCAATTCGGAGCTTGACAGTGGTCAATTGGGATGGGGTATCCAACGATTCGCCAATTGTAACCCTCCCACTAGTTATGTCTTATAATTATAAGGAGATGCTAAATGATAGCTTTCAGCTTCTTTGCCGATTGTGGGCGTGTCTGTGGGTGGATTTAAAAAATGTTAACACTTGAACAAATTCTTGGGCGTACGTACTAAATTCAAGCTTTCTAGCTCAAAATTGGAGACCTAAAACTTGGTGACATACGGACCGACGGACGGCGCGATTCGATTTAGAATTCGGTCTCGATCGCCCTTAAGGTTTTAGGGGGTATCGATTGCGATTGTGATGTTACATTTTCGCATGTATCAAACTTAATATAGTCCATTCCAGAAAAAGAAGTTCGAATTGATCTCCAGAGTTAAGAGTTTTAAAAAAGCTCGTTTTTCATAGTTCCATGATAGTATCTATAAGACATAGGTAGTTTCTCTTTTGCTAAGAAGACTGTGATTATACCAAAGCATGTGTCTGGACCCCCGGAATATTTTATTTTTCGCTACAGTAGAACTGGTTATATCCTTTAGATAAATGCCTACGTTGCAATAACGAATTCAGTTAAGGCAAGAAATAAAAAACAATACTAACATCTTTAGCGGTAACGTCCTAAACAGCTGATATCACTGATACAGTTTTTGCAAACTGACTGAGAAAACTGACATATTTTTGCGTTGAATACACGCCTATACCTACAAGGATAAACTTTCTTATGGTTCAGGTGTATTCATCAGGTGTTTCATGCGCATGACATCGCTCAGTGTTATTTCTCCTCCTCTAATTGTACACAAATCTAGAGGTAAAAGCTCTTATTCAATCCACCTGTTTTCCGTTAAGGTATATGTGTAGGTACACTGAAAGTACCTTATATTCCTTGTACTATATGAAATGAACATTAAGATGGCGCGGTCCTATTGGTTCACTATTACATAATGTACTGCGAAAATTGACAAGGACGGTAGGAACCGTAAATGCCATCCTATCACAGTTTCGGTTGCTATACACATTCCTTTACCAACTTGGAATATGTTCCAAAAAATCTTTCTAAGTCTTAAATGCGTTTGGAAAACTATTATCAATAGCCCACGAGTTAATGAAAATATTGCTTGAGAATAATTTCATAGGTATAGTGTCGGTGCGCCTAAAAGGACGATTTTAGGCAATGTATCAAATTTCGACAGAAGTCTAAGGCAAAAATTTCGACTTCCTCACTCATTTATTTCCATTGTTAAGTGTCCGAATTTTTAGGGCAAATCCCTGTCAAAAATCTTTAAATGAACTGAATCAATAATATTGACAATAATTTTCAATTTTAGGCTTTTGACCAAAAATAGAATTACAAGAAGGATATATTGTAGACCATGACAAACCTGTGACAGTTCTAGGATTGCAGCTATGGGCATGGCATTTTGTGGACAAATAATAATTTCATACAGCAGGGAATTAAGAGCGGAAACACCGGAAATGAATCTATTACATTAGCCAGCGCCAATGGAGCGTCGCATACGGATGGGCACAGGAAAGGACCTTCCCATTGGTTCAATTTGGTGGACGTCGAATTTGGCGCATCTATTGATGCAATAAACTTAATCTATTCAACGATATACTGGAATCGAGTGTAGTAAAGTCATCAAATTTCGGCGGGGGACAACACACAGTGTCGATACGTATGGGCAATAAATTTCGAACTGTCGATATTTATCCGCACAAGTCATTTAGTTTATTGCGTTAAGCATTCGTAAAAGTCAAGTATATGCGTACGTGTATGTATGTCTTATTTTAAGTATGTTGAAGGGGTGCATTAATAAGATTAGGAAATGTTTGAATTGATACAAAGTAAGCACTGCACACACGTAGTGTCATCTAACCTACAATGAATCAGACTTTAAAGTTTCTATTAGATCGGAAGGATATTTATTGTTGTTGTTTGGAATGCAGGGTAAAGTTCCCGAAGGGGATTCAGTTTCTTTCTTAATTCTTTCAAGGAGCCATAATACACCCACTCCGCATAATGGTACTCAGCCAAAACCATTTTGTCACATTTGAGAAAAATTGCCTTCGAAAGGCGTATTAAGAACGCAACAATATATTGCACAACCCAGAGATGAGCTACGTAAAAGGACAACAAGTTTATGCATCACTTATTACATATGAAACCACGCGAACGATGAATCTGCCAAAGTTCTTTCATACCAAATCGAAAGGACAACGAAACTAATTTTCTTGAATTTTCCGTTCGACTAGTATTTAATTTTATTTATGACCAATTATTATATCTAGACAACATTTGAACAACAGAAGGACTTTTGTGTTCATTTGTCTTGGCTGTGAAACAATTGAGTTGGATTTCAACATATGTGGGATGTAGTTGGCTTGTTTACTTGGCTACTGAACTGCATACCATATTTCAAATAAATTGTCATGACATTCCTGTGGGATAAGGATTTATGTTTCTTATACAGACATTTTGCTTAAAGCAAAAATTTCTTAAAGGGACGCAACGCTGTAAAAAAGGACATTCTTTGTGAAACACAAAAACTTGGAATTCCCCCGAAAAAAAGTACGATTGGCTTCTCGCGCAACGCATCACACGTTACTGTCACACTTGAACGAGGTGGTTGATATGAATCGGGTGTTACAAGTCAAAAATCCCAAAATAAATATTACGCCGCATCCACCACCAGTTGGATGCGTCCTCCATGGATCCAGGGAAAATAGAACTGCTGCAGTATCCTCCCGTACTGGTGGCAAAAACATCCTAACGTGTCGTGAATTCTCAATAGAGAAATCGACCGGAGTCACAATCGGGAAGTCAGTTCGATTCTTTACAATCGCGAACACATCTCTTAGCCAAACTTTGGCCTTTTTTGTGGCAAATGGAACATATGCAATGTTGGGTGCAAAAAAAAAGGTGAAATACTGCATAGAGCGTCAAGAATGTGGAGGTGGAGGTGAAACCGTGTGTTGCAGAGCTCGTAGGTGTGATCTATCGGAAAAACAAATAATCAGTGAGCTTGTCGCGGATAAAATTTATTCTTGGCACATTTACAGGCAGCTCATAGCCTGTGGTAAATGATGCAGGAATCAAACCCATTCCACTAAAAGCCAATGGACTTGCCTGGGGCACTTTCTGCCACTCTGACTGTAAGTAGCTATGTGTGGCCTGGGTTTTTGTAACATTACTGGCAGTCTATTTTTACCATAAATCTGGACCATAACCCGTCAACAATAGTCCAACTGGGTATCAAGACTATTAAAATGTTGCATTTACATGCGACACCTAAATCGCATGCAAACCATATGTCCTTATTGGAGACGTGTATATTTTAAAAAGCAAAAAATTTAATTCATCTAACAAAAAACTAAAAAAAACCGGACCGTTGAATACCCCGTCCTATCCCACATTGTAAAAAGCTGATGGCATTGTTATTTTTTGACATTTTATAAGTAGCGCAAACTTTGAAAAGGGGCGTGGTCTAACCGCCCCTAATTACCAGATATTTCCAAGTTGAATGTACGTAAAAATGCAGTTTTTTGGTTCAAATTCAAGATTGAAAATTCAACCCCTAAAAGGCGGCGTGGCTAGTAAATTTATATGAGCGGAATCTGGAATGAAGCCTCGTTTACCTAACCTGCTACTTTTTTTGTTTTATGCATATCTATATTGGGTTCTAGGCCGGTCGAAATTACGTTTCTCTGGAGAATTTAAGGTTTTTCTTGAATTTCGTCTCCAAATGTGGGCGTGGCGCAAAGCCTTGTACGAATAAAATGTAGAAATAAGCGTTTTCTGCATAACAAAAAAATATTGAGAAAACTGCATTTGAAAATTGACCCTTAAAATAGATGCCACGCCCACTGGAGGAGGTTTACCAAATAAATTTTTCTTCTTACATTCATTAGGAGATGCTGAGTGTCAAATTTCAGCCTTTTAGAACGTCTTACAGTTTTGAAATCTCCTGAGTTCGTTGCACATTTAGACCGATTGTGGGCGTGTCTTCGGGCGGATTTAAAAAAATTTTACACTTCTACTGCTCTGCATGCCACGGATTTAAGCACCCTAGCTCAAAATGTAAGGCCTTAAAACATGTGACATACAGACAGACAGACGGACGTACGGATATGGCTTATTCGATTCAGAATTCGGTCTCGATCATATGCCCTCAAGGTCTTCGGGGTCTACCATTATTATTTCACGAGTAAGTGCAAGAGTTCGTCGGTGACAAACTTCTATATACCCGACCCTATATACCGTGTAACACGAAATCTTAAAGTTTTTTGGCCTGAATTCATAAAGTTTATGTATAGGCCACGCCTACAAAAGTGGTCATGGGCTTAAAAATAAAATAAATTAATTGTAATTTCGTAAGAATCATGAGAAAATACGGTAAAAGCGAAAATAGTTTAAAAAAAACGGTTTTTTTCCTAAAAACGCCCCTTAAAAGTGGGGGGCGTTAAAAATATCTTTAATATTTGTCATAAAATTTTCTGCATTTGGAGTCATCTTTCCGAGAAATCGGGTTTTTAAAGATGTAACATGTCAAAAGTGGGCATGGTCGATATTGTGGGTGGTCAAATTTTTGCCTTTTTAAAGGTCTTGGGCCGAATTGCTCACGTCAAAAATTTTAGGTCTTAGGCCATGCCTAACTTGACCAAAAGGCATTTTGAAAGAAAATGTGAAATAGACGTTGTCTCACAATGAAGCCAGTAGTGGGCGTGGCAGTTGACGGATTTAGTCAATTTTCACAATTTGTCTGTGCAACAAAAGAACTAAGCCATGTAATAAGATTCAGCTCTCTGTCTTGATTTTGAAGACTTATAACCTTCACACATACAGACGGAGGGACACGGCTTAATCGATTCACCTGTCGGTCTCGAGCATATCTCGAAAAGGTCTTAGGGTCTTAGGGGTCTACGATCACTGCGTTACAAACTATGCATTAAAACGAGAGGGGGGGGATT
The DNA here is from genome assembly GCA_947623515.1 of Neoascia interrupta. Classification (NCBI taxonomy): domain Eukaryota; kingdom Metazoa; phylum Arthropoda; class Insecta; order Diptera; family Syrphidae; genus Neoascia; species Neoascia interrupta. Next base: position 10,731,276 of record OX392464.1, read on the forward strand.
ACGGGTAGATTTCCCCCAGGCCCGGGAATTCCCAAGGGCCCGGGAAATCCCACGCCTCCATACCTAAAAAAAAATTCCAGAAAACAACATTACTACAGTTTACAATTTGCTGATGTTACTGTCAGCAGCAACTCTACCGCCAATCGATTCACGTGTAGGTATACTCTGGTTGATCTTATGTGTGGACTGTGGACAGTTATTCGTGAAGGCGGCTATAAGGGTGCTTGCTCCCAAAGTTATGGATCAAAATCACGCAGTTGATCTAGTTGAACCTATATTTCGTCCGTCCCGTCGCTAGCGCGCTGCGCCGCGCGCCTTGTCGGTGTCGGTCGCGATGGTGAAGGCAGAACATAAGGGTGCATGTGGGCTTTGTTGTTGGACCCAAGTACAGAGCATCAAAATATGTGAAAAAGATCCAAAATTGGCATTTTATCACCTGCTGATGGATGGGTGATGAGGTGTTGCGTTTTTAGACTCGATCGCAAAATTTTGAATCCATTCAAAACTATTGAGAAAAAATGCCCAAACATGGCTACCCCGGGCCCGGATTTTTTCTCGGCGGCCCTGTTAAAATTAATATACCCTCGGTCGGATATAAAAATTAAATGTCAACATTCAATCGTGGGGTGCCGTGGCGTAGTGTTGCTTACTACGCCGGAGGTCTGGGTTCGAATCCTGCCATCGTCACCTGAAAAAAAAAAGACTTTTTCTTTTTCACGGTCCCAACCTCCGCGAGGGTTTGACAAGCCCTCCGGGAGTATTAATTGTCTTGGAAAATTTCTCAAAGTGATGTTCGGATTCGGCAAAAAATTGTAGGTCCCCTTGTATGTAAAGAAATTAACACACCAGCATACATTGTTGAGAAGTTGGCCCTGGTTCACCTCGAACTGTTGCGCCACTCTATTTATTTATTTTTTTTATTCAATCGTAACCAATTTATTTGATGTCAACAAAAGAGCCACACATGGGAACATACAAAAGGAGTGACTAAAAAATTAAACTCTGCTGGTATACCGAAAGTGCCCACTAAGAGGTTGAGAAATTACTAAGGGGACTTTTCAAAAACTTTTTTAGGAGTAGTTATAGTGTTACAAAGGCTCGTCAATATCGTGTCGAGTGCGAATGTTTTATTCGAATTTGCATTTCATCACACTTCACTAAGCGTCATGCAGAAAATTAGTCAAACCCTCATTTGCCTGTTCCCCTTCTCAAGTGCAGCTTAGCCCAAAAGTTAATTACACTGCAATTAGTCATCATTCCGATCTTTTTCCTTAAGCCCTCCCCCATACCTCTCTGGAGATTTAAGCAAAAACACTTAAATATTTCAGACGATATCCTCGCACCTGACAAAGTACCCACGAGTATTAAATACAATTTTGGCAGTCCATCACTTCCATCAGTAAAATTAGCAACCCGTATATCCTACACCTTGGTATAACCCTGCCATTTATTTAGAAAAATGCTTAAACCTGTCAAGTCTGTCAATTTGACTGTTCATGCTGTCACTTTGCCCTTTACACAGTAACACCTTCCGGACGTGAAAACAATTTTGGAGACAAAATTGTAGCAAATAAAACTTCCTTTTATGCAGTCCTAAGCCCTAAAACCCTAATTTCCATTCGTCAACAGATGCTGGGGGTGGTTGAGTGTAAAATACTCGCACTCAACTGACCTGTTTTTTTTTACACTTTTCTTTACTTAAAGGATTGTGACGTGAAGTGTAACACTCCTACTCCTACCAATAAGTCTAGAAGCAGTTGAAAGGTGTTGCTGGAAATTGTCACGTATTGACCGTTTTTTGTATTTTTTTGACTTAGTAGTGGGGTCATCTAAGGCCCAATTATCTTAATGGGTATGTTTTTTTGTTTTACTTTCGAGGTAATGGAATATTCAGGGTTATTTTGGCATCACGACAGGACACATGATTTTATTGAGTCGAAACTCTTTGTCATTAGAATATGCGAGATTAAAATCTTTATAGTCATGAAAAAAACCTTGTGTTCGAAACTTGAAGATTTTGTTGTTTGAATTGTAAGTCTAACAAGGACTCTTGTCACTTCAATTCTTGTGATTGAAAGTAGTTTCTCAATTGCAACAATTTATAAAGAAAATACGTTTTTGAATGACTCATAAGTCATCATAACATACGTTTCTTCATACATAAATTTAAGTATTCTTAACAAAGTGCAAAGGGAATCATCTCGCACCTCTACCCCCAAACAAGAAGGTATCTTATTGCTGACAGAAACACTCCTCGTTTGCTCCTGAAAATGTTTTTTTCCACTTGAGAAAACTTTCAAACAAGCACTTTTAAGGATCAGGAAAACATGTGCACGTCATATAATACATACACGAAACAACCACACGGCAACGTCCTGAATCTTAAGCAGTCAAATCTTTTGTTTGGTCCTCCCACCTACACGTGTTCATAAGGGAAATGTTGCGGAAATACTTGTGACGACACTTAAGCTAAATGTCTCGTACAATCACGAAAGTTTTACGCTCGTTTAATTCTGGTGAAAATATTGCAATTTTGATTCTAGTTAGCATGGAATTTGTTTAAGTCTGTCGGAATTCAAATGCATCCTTACCTTCAAGCAGATGTATTCTCCTATTTTCTGCTTTGCACATAAATTAACTCAATTTTGAATTGATGTCGTTGACAGTTTGATTACCTTCTAATCGTGGTCATTAAACCTATAGCTCTGCGTATGTAAGCTTCATGAGTGTCTGGCACTTACATACCTCCCTTATAGGAGAGGTGTGCTAAAGCTAATAGCTTCTATTAACCAAGGAAAGCAGGTGCATGCGATAAATTTCAACCGAAATCGCCTGATTAGTTCATTAATCGCACATTGCGGCGTCTATAGCCAAATAGGTTAATTAACGATCTCTAATTTTGGCGCCATTAGATGACGCATCCGGTCGCACTTTGGACGTTGAGTGGAGAAGGCCGAATTGATACCATAATTAAGCTTTTGGGTGGGTGTAAGGTAATTTACACTGTGTTTAAGTGTGTTCATGACATGGCATAAATTACAGAGGAATTTACTAATGGGCGCAGTCTGGGAGATGGACATATTTTTGGGTATAACTTTGGAAGTTGATGCGGGTTTTATTTTTGGAAAGGAGCTCGGTTAACACGAAAAATATTATTTGGTAACTACTTAGAGTATAAGCTTTTTATTTTTTTTTTCGTTGAATTTCACACTGTGAAACGAAATGGCATTTTTTAAAGCCAGACAAATGAAGCTTGCTATTTAACTTCTTGAATCCCAACAACGAAATAAGACAACGTTACTAAAAAGTCAAAGACAAAAGACATACATATTTGTTTTTGAACTGCTGTAAAAAGAAGTCTAATGGGAATCGTCCAACGTTTAGTTTTAAGCAGTTGTTTTTCTGCAAGTTTCTTTGAGTATACAAGTTTTGCAGGGTTGCTCTTACTGATTTTTGAGGTCGGTTCATATAAACCAGGTGTGTAACTCACCGAGTGTAAATAACTCTTGCTTTCCTTCGAAAGGGCATAACACTTACGGGTGGGAGTTGTGCTGCATAGGTTCTTTTTTATCCTGATATTTTGAGCAGCCTCTAAGTTACTAGTGTTTACAGTCTTAAGGAGATTTGGTAACACTTGCATGTGGAAGAGTCCTCAATTTTCTTTGAGCAGTTCACTAAGGACAGAGCTGGCTGCATGTACGGCTGTTGGTTCGGCTACAGGTATTTCACCCGTCCCATAGCACTACCTAAAAATTACGAAAGCAGCCGGTGTTCATCTTTTTGAGGAGGCCTAATTTCCAGGCCTGTAATACACTAACCTACAACAAATCAAAATAGCTTTATATTGTTCAATAAATATTGTCAGTACAGGAGAAAAGGGACATTTGTACTCTGGTTTTAGTGCCTAACGCAAGCCAGTCGGTTTTTAAACTTTTATGGTGTTGCCATGGCTTACTATGAAAATCGTCACAGGGCTTTTATCAGGCTTTTATCAGCGAACACATTTGCTTTCTGATACACACCGAAATCATATTAAATGACTGGCAACACTTGCGAATAGCTGCAGCATCATTCTATTTGGTGTTGAAATACGGCCTCAAGGCCTGGGACATACGACAACAAATAATCATTTAATATTTTACCGCAAGCATACTCAAAATAATTGATTAAGCCGGATTTCTAAAATCGGTTCAGATAAATGCCAGATAAAGCCTTCACATGGACGGACGGACATGGCTTAATCGATTCACCTGTCGGTCTCGATCATATCTCTAAAAGGTCCTAGGGGAGTACGATGATTATTTCACTATGTTACAAACTATTCATTAAAGTTAATGTACCCTGGGTCTCGGGTAAAAAACAAACCGTCAAGTTGAAGACATGGGCGAAGCGGTCCATCGGCTTTTCTTAAAGGTTAAGCTCGCATCTTTGTTGCGCAATTTGTGTAAAATTCTATATGTTTATTAAAACTACTTCCGGATATATTGTACATTCTCTTGTATCCTTTTTTTCGTAGTGAGTCTACTGGTCTTATATTGGGTGATTTAAAGTTTCGTTACTGTAAAAGAAGAGCGGCAAAAAAAAAAACTTTTCCTTTAATTTTTTTAATATTTTTTTCTAAACAAAAAACTAAATAAATTATAAGAAATTTTTTGTTTTTCCCATCTGTTGTGCTGGTTAACGTTCATGTATTTATGCCTGCGTCAGATTTGGTTGATGAAAAATAAGTGGCTCAGAAGTTACGAAGTCACTATAGTAAGCCAGCTTAAGTCTTTGAAGCACATCTAGGAAACCATTTTCTATTTTTTTTCGTCTAATTTGTTAATATGGACAAAGTGCATTATTTGTGTATTTAAAAAAGAAGATGGTCCGCCATCTAACTTTTTTTTTCAACTAGGGCTTATTTCGTGAATAGTAACACTAAGCTCATGTCTGATTTGACAGACATTATTTTTTATCCTTCCGCTGAACGAATATGGTTGTCTATACGCTTGAACAACGCTGGGAAATATTGCGACATTAGTTTGAAAATCATTGTAATGTTGCAGAATGTGTGCGAAAGAGAAGATGCCGATTTTACCAAAAAAAATCATCTTTTCAGATGAAGCTCATTTTTATCTTGGCGGGTATGTTAACAAGCAAAATTTACGCATTTGGGGCACGAGTCACTGTTTGGTGACACGAGTCACTGTTTGGTGCGGATTTTGGTCCAGAGGCATTATTGGGCCATTTATCTTCGAATATGGGCAAAGAGTGAAATGAACGATGTCGAACGAATTTTTGTTCACAGAAATTTTAGAGAACGATATTGGCAACATCTGGTTTCAGAACGGCGCTATGTGCCACACAGCCGAAGCTACACTCGATGTTTTGCGCCCTCTTTTTGAAGATCGCATTATCAGCCGCAGAGCTGATGTCGTTTCTTCACCTCGGAGCTGCGATTTGACATCGGTGGACTATTATTTGTGGGGTGCCGTAAAAGATAAGTGCTTTAAAGGACAATATTCGTGAAACCATTGATGAAATACAGCTGCACACGATCGTGTAGGCTACTGCATGGCCAGCCGAAGCAGCCATTTGAATGAAGTTATTTTCCCATTTTTAACCGGAAGGATTGTACTTTCAAATAAAAAAAGAAATTTGAGAAAATATTCAGTAGTTTTTCTTATAGCATTTAAAAACAAGTTAAATAGCGGGCCCTTTATATAAAAGTTCAGAAGATGGCCCATGTCTGTTATTTATTTCAAAATACCGTTTATACCATTTATAGAGCGGGAACATAAATATTTCAAAATTAAACTTTATACGACTTGCGATATAAATGGGAGACATACGTTCTTAAAAACAACTATACATAGTTTCAATTTCCGTTGGACTTTTTTCCAATAGCAAGACCACCTGCGGAATAAATTTGGCACCGGTTTGGCGTAAACGGTAAAACAAGCTTTTGTTCCTACTTCGTTTTTTAAATGGACTTAGAAAAACCTATGTTAGAAACGACAACTTTAAGATCTTTTAACGCAGGTTGCTTTATTTTTATACTCAATGTAATTTAACCAAATTTGAACATGATCTTAATGCATGATTATTAATGCTTTTTTTTGTTTTCGGGTTAAATCTCAGAAGTTTTGAGAATTTCAATTTCGCTATAATCCTTATAGCGAATAATTCCTTTGTAACACAGTGAAATAATCACCGTGGACCCCTAAGACCTTTTAGAGTTATGATCGAGACCGACAGGTAAGTCGATTAAGCCATTTCCGTCCGTCTGTCCGTATGTATGCAGTTTTGAGGTCTTTAAAATTGAGCTAGGAAGCTGAAACTTGCCGCGTTGCTTGGTTCTCATTTGGCACAGACAAAGTATGAAAATTGAGAAGATCCGCCCACAGCCACGCCCACAATTGGCGTGAATGTCAGACAACATCAAATTTACAATAGCGATAAGAAGCCTTTAATTAGGCAAAAATTGGACTGCCCACTCTATCGATCATGCCCACTTTTAACTTCTGAAATTTTTGAAAACCTGATTTCTCGGGAAATTCATTCTAAATTGAAAAAAAATTTTATGACAAATATTAAACATATTACTATTTGCTATGTTTGTTGCATACAAAGCATTGAGCTCCGCCCACTTTTAGGGGGCGTTTTTGGAAAAAAAAACTGTTTTTTGTAAGCATAAATATTCGCTTTTGATGCATTTTCTCGTGATTCCAACGAAATAGGAGTTAATTGATTTAAATTTTCAGCCTACGCCCTTTTTAAGGGGCGTGGCCAACACAAATAATTGACATTCAGTATATGAAACAGACGAAAAAATTTTAAATTTGATGTTAATGGTTAAAGAGGCTATTTAGAAGTTCGTTACAGACGAACTCTTGCACTTACTTACTTGTTTTGATATGATTTCTAAGACCGGAGATAAGGAGCATGCATCTTTGTGATATTTTCATGAATTTTTGCGTTTTTTTTTTTTTGAAAATGCTTTAAAACGGCAGTATTGAAACTTTTCCATAAAAACATACACAACTTAAGCGCTTTGTATACTTTGAGTTGCTTTATACGTGTGTTCAATATACTTTGCGCACTAAGCGGTTTAGAAGTTATGGCCTCAAACACTTTAAAAAAACCGCATACATTTTCAACTCAACTCTCAAAAACTTTTTAATATTTTCAAAAAGTTAGATTTTTCCGTTAAAGTTTAGAACCTACTTGTTCTAAGATTGGTTTTTCTAGTTCTTGCCTGCTAAACATCTTTTAAAAAGTGATAAAAAAACTATGGTCAATCTTTTGACAGCCTAAAATTGATGCTAGATTTTTCCAAATAGATGGAAAACCCAATTGATTTTTATTTTTAAGTTATTATTTTATTTACTTTTCTATTCGTTAATTTATCTATTCTTACATACATATTTATTTCAATTTTTCACTCTAAAATACAGTCTTGATTTAAAAAATTGCTTTTAGCATTCAAACGTCAAATGCTGTCGACATTTGAATGTGTTTTTGGACGTTTGTTTTTCGATTTTTATTAGTCTCGAATATGAAAAAAAAGTTTCTCTTGTTACTCGTTAATAAATATAATAATTTTGCTGAATTTACAAGGCCTCCGTTTTTTATCCATAGTTTTTGAAACGATAAATTGCAAATGACCCTTCAGATTTACTGTCAAATCCAGCACCAATTTTGAAATCTCCAAAAGATATACCTTGTATTGCTTGTACCATGGTTAAAAATCTTCAAAGCCATCTTCTGGGGGTTGTTTTAGAAAAAAACTTTTTTTGGTTTTTTTCACACGCATTTCCTTACGGTTCTAACAAAATAAGCTTAAAAGGTTTTCTTCTTAGTCCACGATGATTGTCGGAGGCGTGGCCCATAGACATAACTGACCAATGAATGAATTCAGGTCAAAACCTTCAAGATTTGGTGTTGCTGGGTAAATAGGGTTTTTTTAGAAGGGATTTTGGAACTCGTTACTGTCAAGCTTTTACACACCCAGTTGTTTTTTATTACCTTAGCTTATTTGCCAACATTTTTCAAGCTAAATCTATTATTTAACAACAGAAAAACTTCTCAGGGTGTGGAATTTTAAAAGAATAAGAAAACTTTTAAAAAACTGGTTAACGAATTTCCCCAACACTTCTTTTTACTACGGGGCATCATACCCTGCATCATAACCTGCATCATACCCTGCAATAAGACCTCTTTTCATCTAACTGAAAGGTTTTTTTCGAAGGAACCCGCTATCAACTTTTATTAACCCAAAGGACAACGTCGTCTAGTGTCGTTAACAAATTTAATCACTCCCTACATATCGTGAAATAAATATCTTATCCATGCTCAACTCAAAGTGGAATAAATACGTGCCACGAAATTCAGGATACAAGCTGTCGATGTCGTCATTATTGGTTTAATTTCAATAAAAACAAATGTTTATTCCAAATTATTACCGTATAGTTGTAATTTTGTACTTTATTAATGATTTTTATTTCACATAAAAGCTGAATCCATCGACTTATGGTGGAGTGTATGAATATTTGGGTGATGTTACGACACCAGGGCAAATATTTGACATTGCTTATGGCATAGCATTTGTTTGTTCAGTCTCATTTAGCGGTTGCAAACACAGGCGAAAGCGATGGACGCACAGATTCTAGATATCGCCATAGAGAATTTGTCGAAATAGAAAAGGAATGCTAAATACTCCTTGCAATTAAAACCGAAGTAAACAAACCGATTTTTTAAACCGATTCAATTTTTATATGCTTCCATCTAAATCTTACATTCAGATGTCATTTTTGCTTCCTCAAAAGCACTAATTTTTTGAAAAGGAAGTACTATATCCCTTCCAGCATACTTCCTCCAAGGGTTGATTACATTCTCCCCAGAGTCCATTTGGCAACAAATCACTCGCCTACAGTTCAATTTAAGTCCAATTAAGCTTACCTATTAGGTGAACATTGTTTCCTCTCCAAGTTCAAAGTTGTTCACATTTTGTTTGCCCTAGCTCACCACATTGGAGCTGATAAATAATTCAGAACATACAAGCCTATTACAAGGCAATCAATCTTCTCAGCTCAGGCAATTTGTGAAAAAAGTATCTTGTATAACCAAAGGAGAATCAAACCAGATGAGAGGTGAACAAACATGGAATTCGAATTGACTGTAATAGAACAATCAATGAGTGGTGTTCGACGAAGAATTTAGCAAGCCACGTATATATCAGCTATAGAAAAGGCATATAAATCTCCTTTAAGTGACATAAGTGCGTCGTGAGGTAAATACACAGCTTCAAGGAGTTGCTTGTTTTTGTTTTATTGCAGTCATGGAGCTATTTAAGTTGCGATCTGGGAATAAGTTGGCAACTCTGGACACCTGGTGCAGGGCAAATAATATTCAAAAAAGAAAACATCCTTTGTTTGTTGTCTATTTTTTCTCACACCAGTCCTTTGAATATCTCCTCAACCGTGTTATTTTATTAAGTACACAAAGGGTCTAATTCTGCCATTACACTTTGGAAAAAAATAGAGAAAATGTCCTGTGGCGTCATAACCTAATATAAGGCAAATTTAATATCCGCCACGCGTTGCCTTGAAATTGATTTTCTTTTTTATTCCTCAATGTTCGTGTTAATAATATCTAAGTGCAACTGACACATTCAACCAGCATCTCCAGGACTCTCAAAGGAATAGAGTACCATTCGCAGGACACCTTCGGGAAATACAATTAAAATAATATTCAATCAGCACGATAAGAGGGTGCATTTTATGAAAACAAACATTTGCAATTTATCTCGTACATTTTTTTTATGTGTGTGTGTATTTGTGTGCTAAAGGCACCACCCTTGGATTAATTACGTTATGACACGTGTCAATTCCATCAGGTCAATGCCATACTCAAAGTGTAAAGTACACTATACCCACAGCGAGTGTTAAGAGCCAGTGTTATAAAAATGGAAATTGGATGAGCGTCCTAATGCAAAGGACTTGTCCATTTTCACGCTCCTTGTGGAAATTTTATTGTCAGGCTTTTGTTCGAGCACACTCACTCAGCTCAATGAATGGATCGCAAGGTAAATTAAATTTTAGAAATTTACGACTAGGAAAATATAAATATTACTTTTAAAGCTTGATTGTTAGTCCTAGGCGGAAGGCATATCCTTCCCATAAATAGGAAACAAGGAATTAGAGGCGGCATTAAGTTTAAGCATGCTTCTATGTCTCATATTCTGAGTGGACTTCCGTAGTCAAATAAAATAAATAAATAGAGTGGCGCAACAGCTCGAGGTGAACCAGGGCCAACTTCTCAACAATGTATGCAGTGTGTGTTGATTTCTTCACATACAAGGGGACCTACAATTTTTTGCCGAATCCGAACGGCACTTTGAGAAGTTTTTCAAGACAAATGATACTCTCGGAGAGCTTGTCAGACCCTCGCGGAGGTGGGGACCGTGAAAAAGAACAAGTCTGTTTTTTTTTTCAGGTGACGATGGCAGGATTCGAACCCAGACCTCCGGCGTAGTAAGCACACACACTAACCACTACGCCACGGCACCCCACTTTCTTCCGTAGTGAGTTGTCTTTATTTGGCAGAGTTTGTAAAAAAAAAGGACGAACTGCAGTCGCTCCATATTCTGATATTCACACCTTTATTCGCTACAACAATCCTATTTTCGAGTGCCAATTTTATTGAAATTTTTTTTTGTAAAATCAGAATCTGTATGAAAAAAATCTCTTGTTGCTGTTGTCCTGTTGCGTGAACAAATCGCACGAGACTAGCATGTCCTTGTCATAAATCACAGGGAATTTCGTTGGCCCTGTTTGGTGTTAAATGCTTTGATTTGTTGATACTCCTGTTAGCTGCAAGAGCCAGCCATGCGATGGCTGTGTGAAAGCTCAACAGCAAGAGAAGCGCTGTCACAGCCGCATCAAGGATGAGGAATTTAGATTTTCAACGGTTACTTATGACATTATCTGCGTGACGATTTTAAGCCGCCTTCAGAGGCCTGGCATTATTGCTCCACACGTCTGGGCATACATTTCGCAATGTTTTCGTTTTTTTTTTTTTTTATCCCGGGTTGCTGCCATTTCATACATTTCAGGCTCTCATCAGCATGCTGCAGCTGTATACGGCAGAGGAAAGTTTTTGTGCAGAGTCGGAGATCCAGAACGAACTTGCGGTGCGATATAAGAGACGCCCTCCAACAGCAAGGTGAATAATGTCTGGATGGCTGCGGAGTAGAATCCTTGTATAAAGTGACACGCACGAAGTTTTTGTTTCGGATAAATTTACTAGGATATCATAAATCAATTAGAGATAAGGACGAACCGAAGATAAATGTGAACGTGGTGATGGCGGAAGATGCGAACCACACGGTGTTTCTGGATGAAGTATGATAGATGGATAAGAACGCGACGTCCAAGGTGAAATTTAGGAATACATACAGGAGGAGAAAACGAAGTAGTGAGTGCTGTCCTTGTGCAAGATAAGAGGATGGCTGCTGATGGCTTGGTTTGGTTCATTGAAATTGTTTTAAGTGGTTCATTGCCTTTATGAATAAGAAGGACGATTAATCATTAATAAATTGTTTCAATTCGTATGAAAAACATTAAATATAGATTTTCTTTGTAGGCAGAATATAGTCGGGACATTTGTTAAGTTAACATTTTTCAAGGCGCGCGTCCACTTGAGAATAAGTCAGGTCACTCTAAAGAGTCACGAGAGCAACTCGCAGAGGGAGACTTTCACCTTTCACGGAGTCAAGAAGTTGAGAGGAAAAAATAAACTCTCTGCAAGTACTTTCGGAACTCTCGAGAGTGTCCTGAGAGCAGCTCGCAGTAGCTTTACCGTGGGACCACAATGCCCGTAGCGGTGGTATGTAGCAGTAGTACGTAGTACAGCCGCGGAGCCATGTGGCGTAGTACGGAAAAAAATTGAACACAATGGTGTAGCGCGGCTATGTCGAACAAAAACCTCGTTTATAAACAATGGCCGATACTCTGAGTTTATTTGAACTAGATTTAATATTTTTGAACAACGGATGACACAAATTCCATAAAATTTCTTTAGATTTAACCATCTCAATAAACTTTTCGACGTCCTATTCCTCCATTGTCTACTTAACTTGTATTGAACTGTCCACCGTGTAGCGCTGTCAACCTTGTAGCGCTACGAAAGTTAAAAGTTGGCCAACTCTTACTACCGCCACAGCTACTCGCTACCGCCACAGACACACATTGTGTGCGCAATACACTGAATACATGTGTTTTAACTTTTGACAGCTCTTACTACCGCTACTACTACCGCCACAGCTACATCACTGTGGTTCTACGGTTACTCTCAAGTGGACGCGCGCCTTTGGTGCTTTTGATTCTGATTTCTCTTCTGGCTGGTCAAAGAATAGACATGTGCACTCAAGAGGATATAAGCATTTCCAGGTTTTCTAGACCAACCTCTGTCTATCAACTCCTACTGTCACCTCTCCCTGTGGTGAACACCGGGTGCCTAGTACCTCAACTGGAGATTGGGTTCCAACTCCTTTAGAAGGTTGTTGGGGGTAGCAGATGAGAGAGAAGGAGAGGAGTGTTCTCACTAAGGCACTTCTCCTCGGATCCGTACGGCAGCAGAGGAATTCCCCAGATGGGATGAACGGTGGCGTCCACAGTTCCAGTCAGGCCGAACTACTTAGTGAACACCTTACATATGGGCTTCTACGACGTACTCGGAGCTCAGGCCTATAAGGAGCGGGTTATCCGGCTCTCCGTCCTTAGAGCTAACAAAGGATCTGGTCTTCCAGGTTGGAGGTCGTGCCGTCGGGGTGACTTCCCGGCCACGTAAAGAAACACCAGTTACGAAGCACCAACAAGCCTCGGATTCGGACGTATTTACTGTTTCCAAATCGATACACACCAAGTTTTCATCGATTTCAAGCCCGCGTATGACAGCATCTATAGAGAAGAGCTATATAGCGCAATGTCTAGTTTTGGCATCTCTGCCAAACTCGTCAGCCTGTGCAGGATGTTCCGTCAGTGTCGGCAAAGAGCTCACCGACCCCTTTTATGTCAAAAAAGGATTAAGACAAGGCGACCTCTTTCACACCTTACTTGAGAGAATTGTGTAGAGCTCCCGCGCCAACACCAGAGGAACAGTCTTTCAAAAGTCTTTTCAACACTCGCATACGCAGACGACATTGGCATAATCGGAAGAACAAAGCGTGATATCAGTGAAGCCTTCGTGAGTATTGGGACGGAAGCGGCGAATATGAGTAATGCAATCAACGAGAGCAAAACCTGCTATATGCTGCCATCAAGAAAAGACACCAACACCGACGTCTTGGACAAAACATCACCACCGACAGCTATAACTTTGAGGTAGTTAGGGACTTTGTCTACCTTGGTTGCGCTATCAATTCAGACTATGATACCAGCGCTGAAGTCAAACGAAGGATAACTCTTGCCAATCGATGTTCCTTTGGACTTAGAAGCTAATTGAGCAACAAAGTCCTCTCTCAAACCACGAAAGTGTCCATGTATAAGACCCTGATCATCCCAGTCCAGCTTAATGGTGCAGAAGCATGGACCCTGTGAAAGGCGGATGAAAACACTTTAGGCTGCTTCGAGACAAAAATTCTTCGGACGATTTACGGTCCTTTCTGCATAGACAGAGAGTGGAGGACGAGACATAACATCGAACTGTACGGGCTGTGCAGCGACACCGACATAGCCAGAAGAAAAATACAACGTCTACGATGGCTGGGTCATCTAGAGCGGATGGACATCAACGCCCCGGCCCGGAAAATCTTCGAATCGAACCCACAGGGATGGTGCAGTAAAGGAGCACCGAGACTCAGGTGGCGCACGCAAGTGGAAGGGGACCTTAGACAACCTCGCGTGCGAAACTGGAGACATCTAGCTAGAGACAGAGCTTGTGGGCGAAGCCTGTTGGCTGAGGCCCAGGCCGACCCTGGACTGTAGCGCCACCTTAAGTAAGTAAGTAAGTAAGTAAGGACGCGCGCCTTTCGAAATTATCTTATGCTGGTTTTTTAAATTTCAACTTCGGTGTCAGACAATCTCAGTCAACGAATATTGGTTAAAGAGTCAACAATTCAAAATTTCACTGAGACGAACTTTTTTTTTCAAACAAACACCAAAGCTGACCCCCGCAAGTGTTATGCCTTTACGGAGAAATGCAGAAATATAACTAGCAGAGTATTTCATTAAGGCGTCTGGCATACATCTAATTATTGTCCATTCTATAAACGTATATTGGAATATTGAAAGAAGTGTTTAATATTCGGCCGACCCTAACCTGGAGAGCGGACGCCGACCAGGGAGCCGCTGGACTTTTCGTTTGTTGCTATTTTCGGTCTGCCCCGGATATTTTCCATACCGCTACCCACCAAATCTGTTGAACATTACCCTATCCTCCACCTGGGGATGCGCCGATTTGTGGACCAGTAACCCCAGAAGGTGGCCTGAGACAAACTACTTCCATGAAGACCCTTAAAAGGAAACCTCAATTATGCTGCGCTCTTCAAGTTGCCTCCAACAGTAACTTGTCGTTTACTCTGTCTAATCTCTATTCACGAACTGACGAATAAATAAAAAGGTCTTAACATCTACCACAGGTTGTGATTGGTGCTTGGGGTACCATGGGAGCAATTTGTCACTGAAACATCCGATTTTGTGAAGCCAAGAAGAAAATTTAATATGCAGATACCTGTCTAACATAAAATAAAGCAATTTATATTCAAAATGCAAAACCTCCATAAAAGAGAAAAGACCGCTTCACATGAGCATAACCATCCCCTTATGACAATGTGTATAGTAGTCAAAGTGTGCAATTTGAGTTCATTGGATGGTAAGTAACTCACAGAGTCATATGGAAAGGATAACAACTTTTTTGATTCTCTTTCAAGGATTTGTAAATTTAAAGTTTTCGTCTGTACTTTTGTTTCAGGTCATTTAAAGCTTATTAAAGCTTTATTAAAGCTTAAAAAAGGTGTAACAAGGTGAAATCAGTCGTAAGATTTGTGTCTACCTTCAAGTGTATCGAGATGTAAGACTTACTCTGGATATAATTTTTGTTCTCTTTTTCTATGACATCATTATTGTAAACGTAATGCCAGCAAACTTTTCCCGAAGACCTCCAGGCTCATAAAATAGTCTGCTGTACGGTTGCGAATCTCTTTGCATGTTAATTCCCAAGCAACATTTTCTGCAACTTAAGCCACATGAAGACAATTATTACAATTTTGAAAGCTATTTTCGGTCATATATTTGTACTGAAGTACCACGGTAATAGCCCCTCAATATTTTATTATTTTCCATTACGAAATTGAATGTACGATAATATAAGATTAACGGAAATATTTTGTTGGCTTTGCACACGTTTGAACACATTACCTCTCGCACAAAAAGGACTATTAGGACGAAGGCTTGCAATTTATTAACAATCTTAATCATACAATGCTTAAGGAAAAGTGTTTACTCAGCAATATTATATCCACTAATGAATATTTTTATTACAATTCCAACGTTCAGACAATATGCGAAACGTTATTGCATAATGTTGACGATAATTAACTTGTTTTATATCAGATGATCATAAATGAACATGTTAAAAGTGGTAAAATAACTTTGTGTTTGATGGGCTCGAGGGTGATTTTATTTTTACCTTATGACAGGCTAAATATGCATGATGTTGCCTTATATGAGCACAGAGTGGAGGACAGCTATAGAGCTTGTAAATATTTGCAGAAATTTATGCTTTATGAATATGAATATTGCTAGATATGAGGCAATATCAAATTTGGTGCTTACATGATGGCACAGTCATTGTAGGCGAGTGTTTGTATAGAAGTCATCCAAAAAACCCGAGATATAAATGGTTTGGGTACGCCACAAGTATTTTTGTGCATTTCTGTAATATTTTTGTGCCAAAAAAGTATAGTAAATAATTGTAGCCTAACCAAAGGATCAAAAATACTTAGTTGACATTAAGGAATTTATGTGATTTAGTCCACCCAATTGAAGCCCTATTACAAAGTCTACCCTTCTGCAATTATCTTACTTCCTTCGCATTCCCCACACTGACTGGAAGCTTTTTGAATCCTTTTTCTGTTATATGGATGTGCGTAGCCCATCCTAGAAAACCAAATAGGTATATGAGTAAACACACTTGGAGGATATATTCTGCTCGAAGGGAATCTCAAAAACAAAAGGTAAATAAAGGGGACAAAAAAGAACAGGGCAACTTTTTTTTTGTTCTTAAGAAATTCCAAAAGAGTTTGTATGCGTAACTCACGGTAGAATTTTCTTAAATAAAACAAACGACGCGACATTTTCCCGCGAGACTGCTTAACTTTTTTATTTGAAGTTCGTGAAAATGCTAACAACCTTAAAATTCTAAGGGAATATTAAGAAGTCGCTGTTTAATTTTGTTCTTTTGTGAATTTTTAATTTATTTACTCTTGGAGTTTCCATTGGAGCCATTTTGGGTTGCTGGATAAAGGTACAAATATTTTTGACAGCTTAAGAAACTTACGGTTAAGTAAGTGTAAATTCACCTAACCTATACCTACTTAAGTTCATTATGTTTTTTGTGCCGCATGTTTTCATTTCATTACTTTTAGCTTAGAGTTATACGTTTTACATGTCCTTGATTGATTCATTGAAGAGATGAGGTGCTCTCGAACATTTAAATCACTTTGTCAATCTGTTTTATACATTCGCAGAACATACAAAATGCTGTACATCCAAAGCCGATCTCAATGGTTCATTCGTGCGCTTTCGTCCTTGTACGCGTAAATTGCGTCTTAATTATTATTTAAGAAGTGTGATGCAGCTTGAAGAAACGACAAAATTGTGACTTTGTTCAAACGCGTGAAGTAACTTTGCTTTCTTACAGCTTCCTTTAAGACTTATCGCCTGCTTTTGAATGGTTTCAAGTAAATGCACAGGTGGTTTTGATGCAACAGCCCTGATAAAAGGGGTGAATTTGAGTATATAGGTGTAATTCAATCTATTTGGGAAAAAGTATGAATACGCTTTCATCAGCAGATGAGTCTAAAAATTGGTGGAAATAAAAGGGATCATAAGTCACACCCAGCATTAATAATAAGATGGACATCCGAATCCATCCGACTCCGAGAATTCAAACCGATCAGAATGACTCGGATAAATTCATCCGAAGAAAATTTTTTATTCATTCTATGAAATTTATATAAAGTAAAAAAACCTTCAAAACTAAATCCTGTGATTTATCAAGTCGAAACATCAAGTCGAATAACCTTTCTTTCACCAACTAGGTGCAAGAAGCGGTTTCACTGTTAGATGAGATAAGCCATCAGATCAGCAAAGGACCTTTTGCTGCCGAAGCCATACAGTCGGTCATATACATGCAGTCGTGATTTGGGACATCTGATCAAACGCTTTTATGACCTTAAAAAGCTAAGATTTATGCTAACCTTAGATTAGCCTAACCTTATTTTAGTTAGGTTAGATGCTAACATGGAAAGAGAGGAATCGCTTTTTTCCAGGGCGAATTTTTTGTTTCTGGCATAAATATTATCCTGGGACACACCAAAATTTACGTTGTGTTCCTCCATCGGGCTTGAAACCACTTGAATTAAAAGGTTCAAAGGCTTGTCTTATACATAAATAACCTTATCTATTCCAAATGCACGCATCTTAGACTGCAGGATACAAGGACCGTAGATTAGCATAGAGGATACAAAGAGCGTTTCCACTTCTCAAAAGGGAAACACCATTGTAAGATCAGCCTTTGGGAAGTTTCTGCGATTAAAACTATTTCATTAGTTGACTAGACGATCATAAAAAGATCTAGACGAACAGACAAGTCTGCGCAGTGTTTTTAGCAGCGTATAAAAGAGTACCCCCTTAGAACTAAAATTCTGCTATTTCAAAATTCTGCTTTCAAAATTCTAGATTAAGCTACAAAATTCAGCTTTATTCGTTTTTTTTTTTAAAGCAAACTTTTGACTTCTTGAAGTAGAGTAAGGTAAACAAGTGAATAAGTGCAAGAGTTCGCCTGTAACGAACTTCTAAATACCCGACCCCCTGTACCCGCTAACAGCAAATTTAAAATTTTTTGGTCTATTTCATATACTGAATGTCAAATTATTTGTTTTGGCCACGCCCCTAAAAAAGGGCGTTAGCTGAAAATTAAAATCAATTAACTGTAATTTCTTTGGAATCATGAGAAAATGCGTTAAAAGCGAATATTAATACTAAAATAAAAACAGTTTTTTTCTTCCAAAAACGCCCTCTTAAAGTAGGCGGAGCTCAATGCTTTGCACGAGCCAATGATATTTCACTGTATCGCTTTGTCGAAGGACTAGAGCTGCTCGCGAGCTCTACGAGCAGAGGAGGAGAGAGGAACACCGGCTTCTCCGAAGGAAAAAGAGAGAGCACGAGAAGCGCGCGGTTGGAGAGATGTTACAACAGGAATGAGGTTAGAAAGTTTTACCAAAGGATCAAAAGGTCCTGCCAAGGGTATGAACTTCGAACTGAAGCCTGTAAGGACCATCAAGGGAACATCGTTGTAGAATCGCAGTCGGTGCTGAGGATTTGGAAAGACCACTTCTGCAGACTGTATAACGGCGAGGACGAACGATTCAACCCGGGCGAAGACGTTACCGACGAAGCATACGAACGATACCGCTCACCCGACCTGGAGGAGGTGAAAGTAGCTGTGTCTAAGCTCAAGTGCAACAAAGCAGCCGGAGCAGACGGCCTAGCTGCCGAACTTTTTAAGTCCGCTGGCGATGAGCTGGTCAGGAGCATGCACCAGCTCATCTGCAAGATATGGTCGGAAGAAAGCATGCCCGACGAATGGAACCTCAGCATTGTTTGCCCGATCCTGAAGAAAGGAGACCCTCTGAGTTGTGCCAACTACAGAGGCATAAGTCTTCTTAACATCGCATACAAGATCTTTTCTGCTGTACTGTGTGAACGCCTGAAGCCGTTTGTCAACAATCTGATAGGCACATATCAGTGTGGCTTTAGGCCAGGAAAGTCCACCATCGATCAAATTTTCACACTGCGGCAGATCTTGGAGAAAACCCAGGAATACCAAATCGATACACACCACCTCTTCATCGATTTCAAGGCCGCGTATGACAACATCTATAGAGACGAGCTATATAGCGCAATGTCTAGTTTTGAATCCCTGCCAAACTCGTCAGTCTGTGCAGGATGACGATGGAAGGTCGGCAAAGACCTCACCGACCCCTTTGATGTCAAAAAAGGATATAGACAAGGCGACGCGCTGTCATGCGACTTCTTTAACATCATACTTGAGAGAATTGTGCAGAACTCTCGCGCCAATACCAGAGGTACAATCTTTCAAAAGTCCGTTCAACTACTCGCATACGCAGACGACATCGAAATAATCGGTAGAACAAAGCGTGAAGGCTTTGTGAGTATTGGGACGGAAGCGGCGAATATGGGTTTAGCAGTCAATGAGGGCAAAACCAAGTATATGCTGTCATCAAGAAAAGACACCCAAAACCGACGTCTTGGACAAAACATCACTATCGACAGCTATAATTTTGAGGAAGTTAGGGACTTTGTCTACCTGGGTTCCGCTATCAATTCAGATAATGACACCAGCGCTGAAATCAAACGAAGGATAACTCTTGCCAATCGCTGTTTCTTTGGGCTAAGGAGGCAATTGAGTAGCAAAGCCCTTTCTCGAGCAACTAAAGTGTCCATGTATAAGACCCTCATCATCCCATTTCCTGCTTTACGGTGCAGAAGCATGGACCCTGTCAAAGGCGGATGAAAACACTTTAGGCTGCTTCGAGAGAAAAATTCTTCGGACGATTTACGGTCTCGTCTGCATAGACGGAGAGTGGAGGAAGAGATATAACATCGAACTGTACGGGCTGTACAGCGATACCGACCTATCCAAAAGAGTCAAAACACAACGTCTACGATGGCTGGGTCATCTAGAGCGGATGGACACCAACGCCCCGGCCCGGAAAATCTTCGAATCCACACCGCAGGGACGGCGCGGTAGAGGAGCACCGAGACTCAGGTGGCGCACGCAAGTGGAAGGGGACCTCAGCCAACTTCGCGTGCGAAACTGGAGACGACTAGCTCGAGACAGAGCTGGCTGGCGAAGCTTGTTGGCTGAGGCCCAGGTCCACCCCGGACTGTAGCGCCACCTTAAGTAAGTAAGTAAGTAAGCTTTGTCGAATTTGAATTCCAGATTTTTGTAAAGCAGAATTTTGAAAGCAGAAATTATTAATAAAAATTTGATGTGAGAACTCATAAAAAATAAGGGTTTGCAACAGAATAAGCTGCAAGCAGATCATTTCATTTTCTTTTATAATTAACTTGCAATCAAGGGGTTATGACTGCCTTAAAATGCTTATAGCACATAGCGGAAATAATTTGAGGATAGAAAATACAGAAGAGAAAAGTAATTCGCGATCCACCACGCAAATGCTGATGACATGAGCAAGTACGAAACATGAAAACTCTGTACAGCAACAACAAAGCTTACCCCCGCAAGTATAAAATCACCCGCATTGTCCCTCCCACTTTAAATGGCACCAGCCTACCGTTTTCAAATAAGGCGAAGTACCTTGGCCTTATTTTGGACAGTAAACTAAGCTGGAGGCTCAATACAGCTGAAAGAGCAAGGAAAGCCATCACGGCTCTTTATATGAGCAAGAAAGCCATTGGGCGCAAATGGGGACTACAACCTCACATGACGCATTGGCTCTTTACAGCTGTAATTGGACCAATACTTCTGTACGGCGTAGAAGTATTCAACGTCAGCATACATCATCGTTTTAAGAAAGGTACAAAGGCAAGCATGTATCTGTATTAGTGGTGCCCTGAGAATCACTTCTACTGATGCGCTCGAAACCCTTTTGAACCTTACCCACTTAGACATCTTTGGTAACCAAATAGCTACCAACTGCGCAATTCGACTTAAAGCATGCACTCAATGGCGTGATTACATTTACGGACATGCCAATATTCTAAACGAACAGCATCTCACCTCCACAAACCTGGTATATACTTCCCAGAGAAAGACTTCGAAGCCCGGATTCCGAACAGAGACCTGTGGTACGGCGGTAATATACCCTAACCCTATAACGCCGCACACTTTTACACAGACGGATCCAAGACGGAAGACGGCCGGCGTAGGAAGTGGTGTGTTCTCTGAGTGCCTTAACTTATATAAATCCCTTCGCCTACCCAATCAATGTAGCGTCTTCCGAGCAGAAATAATGACAATTAGTGAAGCTAAAGTGGAACGTGATATCCGCCCGCGATATCTGTATCTTAGCCAGGCAGCCATCAAATCCCTGACATCAATCGCTATAAACTCTAAATTAGTTATTAACTGTCGCACATCTCTTGATGGGATGTCCGAACAGTTCCACATCCGCCTGTGCTGGGTGCCAGGTCATAGAGACATCATGGGAAACTGTGAGGCTGATAAACTTGCTAAGAACGCCAGTAGACTGCCAGAAGATGAAATATCCTGTTATATAGGTACTCCCCTAGCTTCATTCAAATTACAGCTCAAAAATCACAGCATACAAGAAACTAACGCCAGATGGAGGACAGGCACCACTTGTTTAAGCTCCAAGCAAATCTGGCATCGCCTCGATCCAAAAAGATCAGACAGCTTGATCTCCTTAAAAAGATCCAAAATTAACACTGCAGTGGGAATTATCACCGGACATTGCCTATTAGGTCTTCACGCAAAAAGACTTGGTCTATTCTCAAACGACCTCTGTAGAAGCTGCCTAGATGAGGAAGAAGAAGAAGGCGTACAACACTTTCTCTGTTGCTGCCCGGCACACGCGTCATACAGGAAATCCATACTAGGCTCCTACTTCTACGACTGCTAAGCGATCTTAGTGAAACACCGGTCAACAAGCTACTTAAATTCATTGAAAAGACTGGCTGGCTGTCATAGAATTCACGCCAACATACTCCCTTGGTCATATACGTACGTGGCGGAACAATGGGCCTACTTTTTGGCCTAAGTGCATTTAATAAGCCACTATTCTACCTACATACCTACCCCCGCAAGTGTTATGCCTTTGCGGAGAAAAGAAATGATATAACTAGCAGAGTATAAAACATCTGGCATGCATCTTATTGTTGTTCAATCTACATACTGAAAGAGAAGGCAGTGTTTAATATTTGGCCGACCCTAACCTGGAAAACAGAGACCGACCAGGAAGCCGCTCATTTTAAGAGAGACGCCTCTGGATCTTTCGTTTGTTGGTGGTTTTGTTCTGGCCCGGATATTTTCCATACCGGTACCCACCATATGTGGCGAGCATTCCCCTATCCACCACCTGGAAATGCACCCAATCGGGGCCAGCAACCCCAGAAGGGTCATTGCCAACGATCGAGTGTTGGAGCGCGATCCCTATAAGGAGCTTGGTTATCCGGCTCTCTTTTCTTGGAGTTCTATAAATGATCTGGTTGTAAAGCTTAAAAAGGAGCTGACTCGCGAAGCTTTAACATTGAGGCCCAGAGTTAGCCCAACTGACTATAGAGCCACCTGGAAAAAAATTTTAAGAAAGTAAGGCCGTTCGACCTAGCGCTTTGAGCAGAAACGTCGTATAATAACGTTATTAAAGGTGCTTTCGATGGAAGGCTACCTACCCAACGCTTTTTATAATAAAACCTTAAACAACTTATTAAAGAATTAAGTCATAATTTGAAGGAAAAAGGTATGCAGCTTTTTTAATGACTAAGAGAATCCCACTAATAAGAGCACGCGCGGCCGGTCCTCGTCCTGAAAAAAACTTCAAAACAGCATAATGATTGCTGATTTGTCATTGCAAAACGAATTTTGGAAGAGTTTGAAATAAAAATAAAAAGAATATAGAAGAGCTTTCATGCCAGCTAACCCTTTGTAAAAGGCTAATTTAGGGGCATTTTTAAATTAAAGTCAAATAACGACCAATGTGAATTACTTTGTCACCTTCACAATTAATGAATAATGTAAAGTTCTCAGGCTTTTCAACCTGAAATAGAGAGCTGAAACTTGGGTCACGGCTTGGTTCTTATATGTTGCACAAACAAAGTTGGTCAAATGTAAGACAGGGCTAAGGAACATGAATTGCATGGTGCTTGGCAAATTTCGGCTGAAGTCTTTGACTATTTTTTGACCACACAATCGACACTTTGCATTTGCACACCTTACAATGTTAGACCGTAAGAACCTCGACTTCTTTGAAAATTCTAAATTTCGTTTGTTGGATTTTGTTCGTATAACCATCGGAACAATCGAGTTAACATTGGAACCGAAATTGTAAGCATTTTATGCCAAGATCACTTCAAGATAAGGTTTCTAATGTGGCGCCCTATACGCAATATCAAAGAATGATAGTTGAAGTGTGTTTTGTATAATTTCGTACTCTGGGCTACCTGAGCAGCAGTCTATATAAATTTTGTTACCTGTTTTAGGTGCTTTGCAAACAAAAATTATAAAAAGGGTTTATCAAACACCTCGAAAAGTAAACAAGACGAATATTATCCCACAGAACCTTATCTTTCATTCGTTGAATATTTATTCCCGCAGTGTAAACGGTGGATCTATCCAATCATGGAAATTTCCAAAGCATAAGAACGGTGAACCTTCTCGAAACATAAATTTCATATGGAAAAATGTATTCTACGATTTCAAAATATCATTACTCGTTAATACCTCAGAATATTTAAAATACAATCGGTGGGGGCAGCTTATCAGTTTTATTTACCAAAACATTAAACAATTTATGTTCTGTTTACAGATCCCCCAATCTGTATACCGGTATCAATCATTTTTGAAGATGACCTACGACTGTTTACTACTATCAAATTATGTTCTTTAGGTACCTAGCTAGGTGATAATTTTTCTACTATCTGAGAGGAGGCCTGGCTATAAATACAAACCTGGAAGTGCCGAGCGATATCAGTCAGTTCTTGTCATTCATCATGAAATTTCTTTTAGTAGTTCTGAGCGTCATTGCTGCGGTAAGTTGAATTAAATTTAAATATTGTTCAATGCTTAAATATATATAAAACCTCCTTCTTTAAACAGGCCGCTGCTTCCGAATGGGTCCCCAAGAGTGTGGACGAAGTCAACGTAGCTCGCAAAGAGTGCATGGCTGAAAACCCCGTCCCAGCTGAGTCCGTTGAAAAGATGAAGATGTTCGAATATCCCGACGACGAAGTTGTTCGTAAATATGTTCTGTGCAGTGTTAAGAAACTCGATGTGTTTTGCGAACATGAAGGATATCACGCTGATCGAATTGCCAAGGTATTCAAGTTCAACCTGGATGAAGCCGAGGCCCTGGAAATTGCTAAGAAGTGTGCCGACAAGAATGAGGAGAAGAGCAGCGTTGATGTGTGGGCATTCCGTGGTTATGTGTGCTTATTGGACAGCAAGTTGGGTGAAGGCCTTAAAGAGTATGTTAAGAAACACAACGAAGCAAAGAAGGCTTAACATCAACTTAACATTTTAATGATTGATCTCTTTTTTATGCAGTAAAATAATAGCATAACAATTAAGTTTCTTTTTTGAATAGAAATAAACTCGCACTCAATTTGCGTTTTAAAAAAAAAAATATGAAAAGACATCCTAGTATCTCCCGATGTGGTACCCGTTTAGTATCAACGTGTTTTTGAACGATTTGAACACTTTTGTATGGCGTCACTTTCTTAGGAAGGTGATAAGTCTGCATTTCTCTGAAAGAAGTCTTGTCTATAAATCTAAAAAGTACCGAGAAGCCTCAATAAATAGTTCTTGTCATTTGAATGAAAAGAGTGTTGATGGCGTTTACGTCGTTAGAGGGAAAAATTTCATGGTGGAACAAATTTTCACATGTTTGGTAGCTCAAAAGTAGCACTCAGACCAATGTACAACATCTTCCCCTACTTTTACCACTGCAAATTTTTTTACGAAAATCAAGCATTCACTCATTTTCGGTGACCGCTTATCCTTAGAAGGGTCGCGGAGCTAAATGGTGCTTCCATCGTTCCCGATCACAGGTGTGATCCCCAGACGAGTCTCGGGGGTGTTCTTAACCTGATCCCACCACCTTTATCTTAGCCTGCGAGCTTGCATCTCGGCTAACATGACCTGTCTAGGAAGTTTGTCGGGGGGCATGCGAACAACGTGAAAATAAACTAAGAGCATAAAAATTCTGTTTCATTTTTGAATGCAGATTAACACACAGTCTACTTTTGAACATAAAGTTGTGTTTACAAAACTCCCGGTCTCCTACGAGTAAGCATCACTTATTTTTGAAGCTGACCTTCGGCACGGCGCGGCGTCACTTCCTTAGGAAGGTGATAAGACTGCTATTCTTTAAGAGACAGCTTGGCTATAAATGCAAAGTAAAAAAGTATATCATCAGTGAGTTAGTTCCTGCCATTTGGAAAAAAAAATATTCATGACCTACAGCCATGCGATATCTCTGCCATTTTTTGAAAGCAGAGCTGCTTATAAATACAAATTTTAAAGTACCGAAAGACTTTAGTCAGTTTTTGTCATTTGAAGAGCAAACATTCAGCAATAATCTAATCATGAAAGTTCTAATCCTTGTACTTCTCTTTAGTGTGAATGTAAGTTTCTAAAATGAAAGCTTTCCCCACTACGTTCTCATTAGCCTTTTGTGTCAATCAGCTAGCATTTCCCACTGAGTGGGTCCCCAAGAATCAGCACGAAATCTATGAAGCTTGCAAGGAGTGTAGCGCTAAATACCCCATACCGGATGAAGCCATGCAAAAGATAAAAATGTGGGATATTCCCGATACCGAGGCTGTAAGGAAATATATCCTGTGCGCTGTTACGAAAAATGATATGTTTAGTGAGCACGAAGGATACCACGCTGATCGAACTGCGAGGATATTTAATTTAGACCTGGATGAAGCTGAAGCCCTGCAGATTGCAGAAAACTGTGCCGACAAGAATAAAGAGAAGAGCAGCGTTGATGTGTTTGCGTACCGTGATTATATGTGTTTGTTGAACAGTAAATTGGGTGAAGGAGTAAGGAGGTATGGTGGGAGTTCCAGTGAAGCAAATAATGATCTCAGCTCAATTAAATAGGGACATAATATCGTTGAGAAATTTTTCATATAGAAATAAACTCAATGTAAAAAAATATCTGTATCAATTTTTGAATAGAAATCGACTCATCATCATCATCATCATCATTTTCGAATGCCGCATATCGTTTAAAAGGGTCGCGGAGCGAGGGTGGCTAAATGGTCTTTCCATCGTTCTCGATCCTCCGCCACCAACTCAAGAGACTCCGGCGCAATCGCCAGGCGGAACTCAGAGAGGTTCTTTACCTAATCCCATCACCTGTTTCTTGGCCAACCAGGGGGGCGACGCGCTTGCATCTCGGCTAGCATGACCTGTCTAGGAAGTCTGTCCTGAGGCATGCGAACAACGTGTCCAAACCATCGAAGAATCGATCGCTCCACTCGGAGAAGTAGCTGCTGAACATTAAGATTCCCACGAATACTGACGTTT
Source organism: Neoascia interrupta (assembly GCA_947623515.1). Taxonomy (NCBI): domain Eukaryota; kingdom Metazoa; phylum Arthropoda; class Insecta; order Diptera; family Syrphidae; genus Neoascia; species Neoascia interrupta. The sequence continues at coordinate 10,757,802 of OX392464.1, forward strand.
CTGACTCTATCCCTTAGACACCAGCAACGCACCTCAGGAATCTCATTTCGGCAGCTTGTGCCCGCGATCTAATTTCTTCGGTCATTACCCAAATTTCATGACCATAGATGAGGGTCGGAACGAACACTGAATTAAAAACTGAGATCTTTGCTTTCACTCCAAGCTAGGCTTTCCTGATCACCGGCCGGCACAATTCCTTTACTATAGAAATAGACTCACATTCTAATTGCGATGAGGGTCGATTTTTTTTATAAACCAATAGGGTTGATTTTAACTTCAACAGACAGCACTGTCTTGTGTATCTGATATTTAGTTTAAGAAGTTTATTTTACCCTAGAAAACAAAAATAAAAACTGTTTCCTTTATCTGATGGCCATTGACATTCAGAAAACGTAAAAGCTTTGTTTAATCAAAATTTGTATTTACGCTTTTATATTTTTTGCGGAGAAAAAATGCAATTAATCCCTTCTCTGTGTGTGTGTGTGTGTACGGGAACCATTATTAATCTTAAAGGCGTGAACCGTAAAATGAGTTTTTCTTGCTCTGTTCTCCATTTCAAAGTATACATGAATATTTTTTTACTATTTTATACCGCGGAATTTCCGGTTGCAAGCACAGATTCCTCATAAAGCGGTTTTCATCTTTTTCAAAGTTAATTAAAAGTGCGGCAACAAGAAAAAAGGGATCCGCAGCTAATTTGTTAATTAGATATCCTGTTTTAAATTTTGCCGGAGTAGAGATTTTTTTTGCATCAATATTTTTTTTTTAATTTTTATAGATGTAAAACAGGCAGTAATATAAATTCATTTCTTCAAAATGAAAATAGCTGATAATTGGCAGGACCACCATATTCAGACAGAGACGAAAGATATTCCACCCCCATTGGTTATAGGTTTTAGGCACCTTGAAAACACGATTTTATATTCTCTGGCTCTTGCATACAAATTTAATTCAAGCTAAAAGGAAAAATTTAGATATTTTAAATCTATATTTTAATTTAAATAACATGTGGAAGCTTATGGCCTGTAACCTTCACCCAATATCCTTGCTTCTTGAAAGGGAAGTCATTTAAGCGCAAAAGCCCTATCTAAGATTATTTTTGGTAAGTGTCATCACTTCTGCTGATGATTCTTGTTTAGTAATTGGAATTTTTTTTTTTAAGATATAATAAAGGGCGTCAGCCAGATTCTATGAAATAAATTAAATACATTGGAGTTGGAGGCAAGCCTGACAACCTAAAAACTCTCATGAGAAAATGTAATCGGGCAGCCTTAAATTCGTCAAATGAGAAAACTCTAAAGGCATGTAGCTACTCCAGACCATCAATGATCAGGTTGAGTGGCAGATCAAGTAAGGTGCCATATAAGCCTCACTGCTTTTATCTTTTCACTATGGTAGAGTTGATGTTAAGGGTAAGCACAACCCTGAAATATTTAGACTCCCGGTCCTTATCAATCGTTTCGTTAGCTTAACGTCAATATACTCCCCTGGAAGACTTATTCTAGGTTAGGTTAGGTTAAGCGAAAATCCAAAAATCCCAACTCTTGAGAGTTATATTCTTAAAACGTCAAAATAGCTCTTATTAGACTCTTTTAATGCTCCTGATACTCTTCGAGCATTAAATCTGGTTATAAGGTCCAAAAATGATCTGGTACAACTCTTTTCAAGGGAGTATCACACCTTTAGCGCTATACTCTTATTACCAGAGTATATTTGGCTCATAAAAATCTTGTTATAAGACTCCAACTCTCATAGAGTTGAAGTTTTGTAATGAGAGTCTCATAAGAACTTTAAACCTTTAATAAGAGTGCAGATCTTGTAAGGAGACATTAACTTTTCATTTTTTTCTTATCAGAGTGTTATAACTCTTAAAACTAAGCAACTTAACGCTTATAAGGCTCTTATTACACTCTACAAGAATGAAGTTCTAAGAGCTTTACTCTTGGACGTAATTCTTATAAGGCTGTTGTAGCCTAGAGTTAGTTGCGAAGGAAACAGAAACATAAAACATAAACATAACAGAACACAGGAAACATAAACATCTAGAACAGGTACATCGTAATGCCTGTGGAACCAGTTAAATTTTCATTCACGACGAAAGAAAACTAAACGATTTCCTCAATTTCCCTGGAATAGCGAAGATGGCATTGGAAGTTTGTGGTATCTGCTTCCACTAGGCCCATCTGCGTGGTCGTATGACGGATGCAACAATCCCAATTTTCTGATTTTTATACCCCATCCCATAGGATAGGAGGTGTATTAAATTTGTCATATAGTTTGTAATGCGTAGAAATAATAATGGTAGACCCCAAGCCCTTAAGGGCATATGATCGAGACCGAATTCTGAATCGAATGAGCCATGTCCGTACGTCCGTCCGTCCGTTTGTATGTCACATGTTCTTAGGCCTTACATTTTGAGCTAGGGTGCTAAAACTGCGTACGCAAGATCCACGTCATGCGAAGCAGTACAAGTGTAAAAATTTGAAAAATTTGAAATCCGCCCAAAGACACGCCCACAATCGGTCTAAATGTGCAACTACCTCCAGAGTTTTCAAAACTGTCAGAATTTCTAAAAGGCTGAAATTTGAAATTTAGCATCTCCTAATGAATGTAAGACACAAAAAAGATACATTTTATTGGTAAACCTCCTCTAGTGGGCTTGGCATCTATTTTAAGGGTAAATTTTCAAATTCATTTTACTCAATATTTTTGCTCGAAATTGAAAAAAAATTGCTTAATATTTTATAAAGAAAACGCTTAGTTCCACATTTTGTCTTTACAAGTCCTTGGGCCACGCCCACATTTGGAGACAGAATTGAGAAAAACCTAAAATTTTCCAGAAAAACTTAATTTCGACTGGCCTTGAGCCTAATTTAGGAAAGCATGAAACAAAAAAAGTAGCAGGTTAGGTAAACGAGACTTCAGTCCAGAAGTTTCTAGCCACGCCCTTTTAGGGGTCGATTTTTCAAAAATATTAAATCTGAACCAAAGAATTGCATTTTTACGTACATTGAAGTGTAACTTGGAAATATCTGTTGCACTTACTCACTGGTTTTGAATAATTTTGATAACTAGCACGCAGAGGAGTGGCGGTAAGACCTCACCCTGGTTGCCGGTGTTCTAATCGAGCTTTGCCCATTGACACAGTCTTTTCTTTTTTTTAATCCTTTCTTCCTACGGACAGGTTTAAAACCCATTTTATGATGTCCTGTTTCATGCTTGCATCAAGGTAAAAGCTTGAGCCTAATTTTAAGTAAAGCTCCAGCAGTCTTTTCAGGGTCTTAAGCATAGAGAGTGACAGATTTTTTGTTTTTAAATCTTCGCTGCTTTATGCCTAAAGCTAAAGACGCCTCTCAAAATATAATACTTTTTTTCTAGACGTTGATTTGGAGGTTTAGGACCTTTTTTGCAGTAATTAGACTTTCTTTGAGTTATGTGTGTCTGAAGTTGGACCGTAGAGAAGTTGTCGTCAAGCAGGGCCCAGAGGAGAACCTTGATAAGAATATCCGCAAGAATGATGCATCTTTATATACATCATCCGTTACGGATACATCATCTGTTCACCGTCTCGTGACCATCATCTATGAAAAGGAACAGTACCATTGAACTCAAAGTGCAGCCTTGATCCTATTTTGGACCAGTCATATAAGTCGGCCGACTCGACTCAGCTATAACAGGATGCACTTTAAGGAATTTGAAAAATAACTCCAAAAAGTTACTGCATACTCCCAGCAAAGTCGATTCAGCTTTCACAAATTTTCTTTTTACGCTCGACAAATTTTTGGGCAACACTACAGATAAATTGTGATTTATAATTATTGAAAATCCGGGAGCCAGCCTGAAATAGACTTTCGTCGTTTGAACCCTTTTGGTCAGTTTTCCACAAATCGCATAAAAATTTAGGGTAAAGATTCCTACAAAAATCTCAGGTCGACTTGCAAACCTTTTTTGAAAATTGCACAAGTTGAGACTTTGGAAAACAGGCAGGTATTGTTGTTAAGTCAGAAGATGAAATTCTGGAAAAAAACATCCAAGATTCTAGTCAGATTTTTTTGAAAAATAGAGTGCGACCCAAATGCCTGGGGCCTTACGGTTTTTCTCCAGTTCAATATGCGAGATTGGAGCGCAGAGTTTGCCAAGTATGTTGTAAAGTGCGTATACGTAGATAAAAGTATTAAGATTCCCCTTAGCCAACAGTAGAGTTTTTAAACGTGCTGGGTGCTGGTAGTTATTCTGAATCAACTTTTTTAAACTTTGGAGCTAACGGATAAATCGGTCCTTTCACTTAATGCTCTGAGGTAGCCGTCAAAAAAGCTATACCTATGTACAATTCAAAAAATTGTTTATTTTATTAATGTCAAAAATCGAGCAAGGAAATCAATCATCCATTGAAAAGCGGTAGGTATAAGCTCCCCCTTATCGATGGACATCACAAACCAAACATGTCAACGTATATCGTTTAACTTTTCCGTCATAAACATGAAATAAGGACGATCGTCGTAATGGTCGCTCACCCTCACAGTTTGTTCACCTAACCTAAGCAAACCTACCGCTTTGTTGGCACACATTTCGAAGCTCCTGTAGGAAATTTGAGAGGCCAAATCTCTGTGGTTTGTCAAGTGCAGTATCAATCAACTTCTTTCGTATCGGTGAGGATAAATGGTAAGTAAAAAAGCAGTGAGCAAACTTTAGTGTAGTCCTTTTGACAAGAAGTATAATTACATTACATGTAGGTATATAGACAGGAAAAAAAGTCGACCACAAATGTTTTTCAGGCCATTACCCTGTGTTTACTTTTAAGATTTCGATTCGTATCTGAAACCAAGGGGGAGCGAAAAGTTGAAAACAGGAAAGGAGCATAGCAAATATTTGACTTCACTCTATGGCCGCAAAAGGACGCGATTGCTTTGAGAAAGGGACTTTGCGCGAGCAATGATCGATTGTTCGAATCAAAAATTGACCATCGGCATCAAGTGGAGGATTGAAGAATTCGCTCAACATCTGTAGTAATATTCGTACATAATGAGAACTTCCAATGCGCAACACGTTCCACTTGACACGAAACCGCAAAATCGCGAAGGTATGCAAATTTCGTTTTATGATTATCCCTGTAATATCCCCATTAACGGTGTCTCTCGGCTATAAAAATGAAAGTAATGAAGAACGAAATATTTTTACGAGTATAAAAATAGAAAAATGTCTTGATGTACCTACATACACCATCAGCAGCACCCACATCTGTTCGTTCGTCCTGGCCTGGAACTATTTAAGTAAACGACTATATTGCAACGTCACGGAAAAGCCATAAACTTTGAATGAGATTGACATTCCTAACCAAAAAGGACTTGCACTTTCATTTGAGATTGACATGCGTCTTCAAGTTTGATATGCAGGGAATAAATTTAACGTTTATCTTCTTAATGGTTATTACAGGAGAGGGTGGATGGAAACTCACACTATTCTCTGAATAATTTATTGGAAATCCTTTTTTCTGCAAAACGGTGCATAAGTCAATGCGGCTATCCACAATTTCGTAAACATAAACAAAAAAATATTTCCAACATTTTTATTTCTCGAATATTGCAGAAAAAGGACATAAGATACCAACAATACCTTCTGTAACTTAACCATCCTGTTGTACAGATTAATATACAACTCATACTCGTAAGTAATCCAAATTAATTCAATGGAACGAAAACATCGATTCGGCCATTCATCGAGGAACATTCATTTGTTCAATTCAATTCATTGATTTCGGTTCGATTGGTTTCATTTGTTATGGAAATTATATTTTCCAGAGTTCCCATATAATACACATGACACGATGTCGGTTCGCTCCTGAAATCTTCTACAAATAATCAGTGCCAAACAAAGAATACACACAAAATGTGGATGTGTATAGCAGAAAAAAATGCCAAAAATGGACCTTGAGACAGGAAACGCTTTCATCCAGGACTGTGTATAGGCGCGTGCATAAAATAAAAGTGCCGTGCTTCATCTTTGTAACAAAAGACAGACCACCGGACGGAGATGTCCGAAATGCAGAAAAATTATTATACCGTCAATGTCCATATAGAATACACGGAAAATTGTGCTCGCAGAGAGGGAAGCTATGGATGGGGAGTTTTACTTTCAGAAAGGGTAGATTTCTATAGCAAAAAGGACACCAGTTAACAGGGTCTTATCTCTTTAAGGCCCAAAACAAAACCTGGAAAATCTACAATTCACAAAAAAACACAAAAATAGATCGAGCAACCCCGACAAAATTAGGCATTGAACCAGGCTTGAAACCTGAGTTTCGGTCAAAATTCGGGATGGGCCAAAATCGTATTTATGTACCAAGTAATGCAGGAAAATAATTATGGAGGAACGTGCCACCATCAGATGCTCGTTTCCATTGCTTACAGCGTAAGACAGAGTATTTCCATCCAGCTTTTTGAAGTAGAGTATAATTCTAATTTTTGTACACTACTCAAGGTATAATAAGTTTGATCTATTGTTTGTAACGTAGTGAAATAATCACCGTAGATCCCTAAGGCCCTAAGATTTCTCAGTATTGAGTTAAGCTCAGATTAAACCAAGATCTGTTAATCCCGTAAGAAAGCCAATCTGGGGTTAACTCAGCGAGCAGCTTTTCGGTGCAGAGTTGATTCCGTCAGCAAAGTTGTCAAAATCTTCGTCTTTCGAAAATGTTGACTCTCCCAATTCTCAATTCACATAGAAATACACAGGAAAAGAAGGTCGAGTTGTTCTCTGATGTCATTTTTGATAAAAATACACAAATTAACTGTCATTCTTCACAGAAAAAACATTCAAATAAGTTCATACTGCTAACCATAGTTTATCTGGTATTAACTCACCGAATTGGGCGTGTTAAGCCGAGATTAACCCCGGATCTAGATTAACTGAAAAACTAATTTCTGGGGTTATTCTCAGATTAACTAGGAAACCGAAAAGGTCATAAAAGGTCTTAGGGCCAATTTTTCAGTGCGAGATTATCCGAGTTTCCGAGTTAAACTGAGATTAACCCCAGAAATGAGTATTTCAGTGAACTTGTAACTAGGGTTAATCTCGGCATTACTCGCGAAATTTAGTGAGTTAATCTCGGATCAACTCTGGAGAACAGTATAAACTTCTTTAAATGTTTTTTCTGTGTAGAATGGCAATTGATTTTTTTTTTTGAAAAATTACATCTGAGAATAAGTCGGATCTTTTTTTTCTGTGTGTTTCTATATTAAGTGAGAGTTGGGAGAGACAATAATTTCGAGAGTCGAAGATTTTGACAACTTTGTTTATGGAATTAACTCTGCACTGATAAACTGCTCGCTGGGTTAACTCCAGAATCATTTTGTTACGGGATTACCAAATCTAAGCTTAAGCTGGGCTTAGCTCGGCACTGAGAAATCGGCCCTTAGAGATATGAATGGGAATCAATTAGGCAATGTCCGTCCGTCCGTCCGTATGTAAACAACTTTTAGGTCTTAAATTTTAAGCTAGAGAGCTGAAATTTGGTGAGTTGACTGGAAGTCCAGTCTTTCAGATCAAGTTTGAAAATTAGATTATTCCACCCGCAGGCACGCCCAGTAGAGGCCTGATGTGCGACCATCTCTAATTTTGAAAAATACATTTTTCAAATTTTAGCAAAGTAACTATAGTGCATTGCCTTGTAACTGTCTTTGAGAAAGCAGAAAAGCTTGGTTTCTCATTGACCACGGCCACTTTTTTAAGGGATTTTAACTGAAGATTACTGTTTTACCACAAATATTGACTTTTCCCATAGATAAAAAAAATATTATTGAAAAAAAATTCCATAAATAATGACATTTGACTAAAAATTATGTGACAAAAGTTGTAGATATCATTTTCTAATTTTTTGTTTATATAGTATAAGCATGCGCCTACTTTTGTGGGCGTGGCGTTAAAAAAAGTGATTTTTTGAGTTAACAAATGAGTAAGTGCCAGAGTTCTTCTGTGACAAACTTCTTTATAACCGACTCTATATACCGTGTAGCACCAAATCTGAAAATTTTTTGTCCCGAATTCATATATAATTTGTAAAGGCCACGCCCCTTAAAGTGCGTCTGACCTAAAAATTAGAATCAATTAATTGTTATTTCGTTAGATTCATGACATTTATTATGATTATTAATAATAATTTAAATATAAATATAATCAAACATAATTATTTCGGAAAAAACAGTTTTTTCCTAAAAACGCCCCCTAAAAGTAGGCGGGGCTTAAAACTTTGGATGGACCAAATTTTGCAAATGGTAATATCTTAAATATATTTCATATTTTTTTTCGATTAGGAGTTAGCTCTCTGAGAATCAGGTTCTTAAAGATCTGATATGTTAAAAGTGGGCATGGTCGATATTGTGGGCGGTCCAGTTTTTGGCTTGTTAAATGTCTTGGGCCAATATTGCTCAGTACCAAAATTTAAGTTCCTACGACTTTTCTAACTTCACCAAAAGGCATTTTGAAAGAAAATGTAAAATAGAGGTTGTCTTACATTGAAGTCAGTAGCGGGCGTGCCGTTGACGGATTACATACGTTGACGGATTTTACATACGCACTGTTGCACTTTGCCACTTGCTTTTAATAGTTTCAAGAAAAAACTCTCGGTAAAGTCGGGTTATATGGCATCTTGAGGTTAAGGCACCCTTATGATAACTTCTTCTTAGGATATCCTAGGCTAGATAAGGTTGATTAGGTTGACCGCTCACAAATTTGGGTCCATTGTGTCCATTAGAGAACCTCCTTAACACCTGCAACGAAAACAAAAATAAAACGCTGTTAAAAGATCACAGTGTGACACTCTCTAAACCCATCCGGATTTGTATACAAATCCTAGGAGGTCCTTTAGATCTACATTGCCTTAATCTTCAAGCTGATTGAAGAAGTAACTGCGCCAAGTTACTACCCTTGAAGCTGTTTAACCCTGTGCATAAGAATAGCAGGTGACCCACAGATTAAATTTATGTAACGTCCCTCTAGCTTCTGCGTGTAAGAATTCCCGTGAGTACTCAGGATGTGAGTATCGATGAGCACTTGGATACCCTTGCGAGTTCTGACATATACTCTTTACAAGCCGCCAGCCATAGCTTTATTACGTGTTTGCACGTATCAAGTCCTGTCTAAAGTAAGTTTGTTCTACTCAATTCCTATTTTACGTGCTATCGAACTCAGGAGAATTCTTCTATTCATCGCTGACCCAGATCTCGCAAGCTTGTCCGCTTCTTCGTTTCCTAGGATAGCGATGTCACCTGTCACCCAAAACAGAGTCACGGTATTGCCAAGTCTATCTCGTCTAGAATTTTCCTTCATAGTTTTGCAGCCCTAAACGTCACATCTGACTCCATGGCTTTAATGGCTACTCGGTCATCAGAGTAGAGGGTATAATCGGCTTGTTTTCAGGCCTAAATTTTTTTCAGTTCAGCGGCAGTTTGGATTATGCCTGCCATCTGATAAGTACTGCAACCATCGTTGATCCGAAATGATTTGCTTAATGCCAGAGCCTCACTAAAGGAATCTGATATCCACGGGTGTGAGGTTAAGTAATGCCAATGCCACCACCAATGCCGTAGTGGGTGTGGTCCTAAGAGACCTTTTTATTCCCATTTTGGTCGTCCTTTGGACCTTGGCGAGGCTAGAAAGATGCCGTAACAGCGCCTTTCTATACAAAGTAAATAAATAAATCTATTCTTCGAGCAGTGACTAAACAAAACAAAAATTTTCTGCCGCAAGACGATCTGCAGTCATCAAGGTGAAGCTCTGGGCTGTCAATGAAAAATAATTTTTTCACTTAGTTTTTAATTAAACTCAGCCAAATAGTGCGTCACAGGATAGCGATAATCCCTGCGGTGGGGTATACCCATAGAATTAGAACCTTGCACATCATGGAATTTGGAACTGTAGGCAGGAACTACAGATCGCGCTGGCATAGTCCGCACAGGTCCATACCGTTAATATTCGTAAAATACAAAAAGTAAATTACTTACAAAAAAAACTGACTTATCTGGGACCATACTGCAGAACCACAAAATTTTAATTCTGTAGCGAAAATTGCCAAAAATCCGCCTAAATATGAGTCAGGTAACCACAAAAAGTTGAACTTCCCAATAGAAAACTCATACAAGGAAAAAGGGAATCATTAAACATTAAAATATTTAAGATCCTTATTTGTTATCCTGTTGGCCCTGGTTTATTTTTTATTTGTTATATAGCTCCATGCAGCATATTATTGGCACCTTTCAGGTAATGAAAACTTTTGTTGACAGTAAAAACATCATTCAAATTAACATTTTACAAAATGTGAATTTTATTACCAAAACTTTACCCAACAAGTGTATAAAAATTCAAAAACTGTTTCAACCCCCCGAGAACAACTGAAATATAAGTTCAACACAAACGCCATCTGAGTCCCTTATGGCCTTTTTACCTTAGAAAATGCAAAACATGCAGAATCCAGTGCCTTGCAGGTTTCAGGACAACTCAACCACATTTGCAGATCCCCCTTGTATGGAACAATACCCATCACATTCGATGGTGTATCATGTGGCCAACGCTATATTAAATGCGACGTCTTCTCTCCTTTGGGACTGTTGTGTGGTGGGCTCCTGCTGTTACTGTGATCGCTCCGAAAGCCACTGTGTTGCTTGTGCTTGTCAACTTTTTACTCGCAAAACAAATAAGGGTCAGAGATGTGCCCTCTATCTGTGTTAGAGTCATTAAGTGATAAAAGCATAGGTGAAAGGAGCAAATTAAATTACGAATGATAGCTCAAGGTATACGGGTCTTCGAGTGGAGTGACTTAGAGGCACAATGTGATGAAACGTTCCGAAAGTCTAATAAAGTTAAAGGACCAAAGTAGATGAAATTGTGTTTATCACTTGAACAAAAAAGAAGTATTTTAACGAAATAATAAATATAGGGCCTCTTGGGGTTTTGGAATGAATGTCGGAACATACTTTGCAAAACCAGTCCAAACTATAACGGCTTTGATTTCAATAGACTAAATAATTTATACCAATACCAAAGCCCATAAAACTTTTATTCTCTCTTAACCCCAACTATAAATATATATTTCCACAAAATCGACCATTTACCGAACAATTGAAAGAATTTTGTGCTGACCATGTTTTTATCTGTTTCAGCCATGAATGATTTCACAGAAGGGTTTTTCCACCTACGAGTCACTCTTACTACTAACAGACATGGGATGTGTGCATGGGACACGGCAAAAGTGTCAAGGCATTGTGTCGTTCATAAATTACAACCAAACGGTGGCCATCGTCGAAAAGCACCGGAGTTAAAGTAAATGACAACAATTTCAGAGATGAACAACGCACCTGCTACCCTGATTTTCGACGTTGGGGTTGAGCATTTTCTATGTGTGCCGACCTTTGTCACGAGGACTTTTTGCTAACCAAGCGGAAAATCTGCATTGACACTTTAACCCCATATGTGTTTTGTGCTGGAGCTATTGGATAGGTGCTAGGACAGACATATGGAGGCTCGCGGGGTTTTATAAGTACTCGAAATAGGATTAAGAATAATATGCTTTAAAAGCTCAGTGAATAGAAATTTGAATAGAAGTTTTGAAAGCCTTTGAGAGGTTTTCGTAAAAGTGGCCCTATCACTTGGTGTCGAAATTCAATTCTTAGAAAACCGTCAAGTACCACCTTTTTGGCGAGACTACCATTCGCACCCCGTTTCGGGTTTATTTAAATCCAAATTGAAAATAACTTCTCACATTTTTCTTATTTGAATTCTCGTTTCAAAATACCCCAACACACATGTCTGCAGCGATTCACCACACCGCCGTTCAAAGAAAGCAAAATACGCTCCTGCTACTTGTGATTTCTAACGTGTACGTGTACGACACCATAAACAAGGGAAACTTCCATCGGTATCAATAAACACCTCGTCGTCTAAGTCGACTTTAATGGCCAATAAAAGGAGAATCTATGCACAATTCCGATCGGATAATCCTTTCGATTTTAAAATATTTTTCAATTTTCCACCCTTGCATGTCGTCGAAGGAATGAATCCCTATTTATGTGCGACGACGTGGATGTTTGTGTGTGTTTGGTACAAATCCTCCAGCGTGCTTAAATCGAATTCCAACAATTGTGACAAATTTGTTTGTTTGTAAATAACTTCTCGACTTTGGGCGATAAAATGTTAAGGTTGTGAAAGATCTGAGACTTTTTAAGGCGTTAAATTGCTAAACTTGGATTAGTGCATCAAAAGTTCTGTGCTGGAGTACCTATCCGTGGAAGAGTCTTTATGAAATCGAATTTAAGTAAATCCTTTCAACAAGTGTGGTCGAGTGGAGGTTTAAGAAAAAGGCCTACAATAGGACAATGTTCGAGGTCAACACCAAACCCTCGAGCATTAAAAATTTTGTACGTAACATCTCTCTCATCTTAAGCAATACAGTGTTAAAATTTTTTAAATCTGCCCACAGACACACCCACTTAAATAAATAATAAATAGAGTGGCGCAACAGTTCGAGGTGAACCAGGGCCAACTTCTCAACAATGACTGCTGTGTGTGTTAATTTTTTCACATACAAGGAGACCAACAATTTTTCGCTGAATCCGAACGGCATTTGAGAAGTTTTTCAATACGTTCTCGGAGGGCTTTTCAGACCCTTGCGGAGAAGCGTACCGTGAAAAAGAACGATTCTTTTTTTTTAGGTGTGGATGGCAGGATTCGAACCCAAACCTCCGGGGTTGTAAGCATACACACTAACCACTACGCCACGGCACCCTACAAGATTCACTTACTTACTTACTTAAGGTGGCGCTACAGTCCGCCACAGTCCGGGTGGATCTCGGCCTCAGCCTACATGCTTCGCTAGCCAGCTCTGTCTCCAGCTAGACGTCTCCAGTTTCGCACGCGAAGTTGGCTGAGGTCCCCTTCCAATTGCGTGCGCCACCTGAGCTTGGTGCACCTCTACTGCGCCGTCTCTGCGGAGTGGATTCGAAGTTTTTCCGGGCCGGGGCTTTGGTGTCCATCCGCTCTAGATGACCCAGTCATTGTAGATTTTGTTTTTTTGACTCTTCTGGCTCTGTCGGTGTCGCTATACAGCCTGTACAGTTCGATGTTATATCTCCTCCTCCCTCTACGTCTATGCATGCGGGACCGTTTAGACATGCCCACAATCGGTCTAAATGTGCAACTAACTCGTCGTGAAAAGCTGAATATTAACAAATTAACATCATGTCTTATCAATGATTATAAGACATAAAAAATAAAAATTAAGTCAGCATACCGCCCTTTGTGGGCGTGGCATCGATTGAATGAAAATCTTTAAAATGCAATTTTTTCAATATTTTTGTTCCAAATCGAAAAATGTTTACGTAAAGTTGTTGGTTGGTGGCCTTTTGAAAAATGTTTAGTTCATATTATATAGAAAATATTTAGTTCTACATTTGGTTCATGCAAACTTTGGGCCACGCCCACAATTAAAAGGCAGAATTTAAGAAAAACATAAAATATTTTAGCCGCAAACCTGTATATTTTTATGCTAATATTGATATTTAGCGGTCCATCCAAAAATAGAAAAAGGACCTCTTATGGTATCGCTGGTATCGTCCAATCGCTTTATAACTTCTGAGCGGTAATTCGTAGAAAGACAAAATTTGGTTTTGTTTTTCATGTGAAAACTGACTTAATGTTTTTTAGTGTTTTTTTGAAGAAGTTTAGTAGGCAAGAACTAGAAAAACGAAACTTAGGTCTAAGAAATACTAAGCTTTAATTAAAAAATAAAACCTTTCTAAAATATCAAAACGTTTTTGAGAAAGGAAGAGTCGAATGACGTTTTTCAAAATGTTGGAGGCCATAACTTTTGAACGGCTTATCGCTCAAAGTCAATATTCAACACACGAATACAGCAACTCAAAGTTAAGTAAATGCTTAGGTCATATTTTTCAAAAACATTTTGAGTACTGCAGTTTTAACGCATTTTCGAAAAAAATGCATGAAAAAACGTGTGTGTTCCCCCCCTTATATCCGGTGCTGTTTGGTGGAATTCTATGAAAAAAAACACACGTATCAGAAATAATTCAAAATTTTAAGGAAAAATATGGCGGATTTTCAAATTTCAAAATCTTCTGAGATTTAACTGAAAAGCATTTTCAAAAAAATTTTTTAAGTCTTCTAGTAGCTTAACGGTATAAGCTATCTTTTTCAGATTCGGTTAAAATACAAAGCTTACAAAAAGAAAGAAGGCTGCGTTAAAGTTTTTTAAATTGCCGTTTTAAGCCTAAGTTTTTAGAAGCCTATTTAAAAAACGAAATAAACAAGGAGCTTGTTTTACCGTTTGCGCATAAACCGGTGGCCATAGAATTAAAAAAAACATCCAAGGCCAGTGCTGGTGGTTGTGTTATTAGAAAAAAGTCTAACGGGAAATGGAAAAAATCTTCAAAATATTTGTTTTATGGATTTGAAATTAAAAAAATTATAAAAGAATGCATGTCTCCCCCTCTATCTCCCAAACGGTATAAAGAAAAATTTTTAAATTAACACCGGGCATAGTCCATCTTCTTAAATTTTATAGAAAACTATAGCAGACTTCGAATATTCAAAAACTTCGAAGATTTAACTGAAAAACGTAAAAATATTTTCGAAAACTATTTTTTAAAGATTTCTAGATCCTTAACGGTTATGACGACCTTGTTAAAATTTGGCTGAAGTATGTAATGTTCAAAAGGCAAGCGAACTGCATCAAAATCGTTTTAAAATTGCCATTTCCGACCCTAAGTTCTTAAGCCCATTCAAACAAGCGAAATAAAAAACAGCATATTTTTACCGGTTTCTCAGAAATCCATGTCCACAGAACTTAAAAAAAGTGGCCAATGCTAGCACAGTTGGTTGTAAAATTGATCAAAAAGTCTAACGGTAATTAAAAATAATCGAAATTGCTGTTTTATGGGTCTTAAATTATAAAAATCCTAAAAGAGGCCAAGAAAGAGAATGTCCCTCGCTCTATTTTCGTACGGTAAAGCTTTTTGCCGGCATTTTTTTAGAGTAATGAAACCCAATATAAAATCACCCAATATAAGAACAGTAGACAGACTATGAAAAAAGTATATTACAGACTGTAAAATATATCCAGAAATATTTTTAATACATAAATAGAATGTAACACAAACTGCGCAATATAGATGACCATAACCTTCAACAAAAGCCGACGGACCGCTCCGAGTATGTCTTCATGTTTGACGGTCTTTCTTGAAAAGAGGTTGGACATGCCACGCCTATCTAAAAAATAAACTAAAAAACCTTAAAAGGAATAAATTTTTTTTTTTGTAGTCAATTAATGATTTAGGACGGTTACGGGAAGGTCAAGGAAAACCAACAAATATTAGGAATGGGAAGGAGAATAGAAATAGAAAGAAGAATTGGAATAAGAATAGGGTATACCACGATCCGTTACAGACGGGCCGAATCTATTACATACGCACTGTTTTACTTCGCTCACTGGTTATTATACCCGACCCAGGGTATATTCATTTTAATGCATAGTTTGTAACCTTTTATAGATATGATCGAGACCGACAGGTGAATTGATAAAGCTATGTCCGTCCGCCTGTCGGCCCGTCTGCATGTGTGATGGTTTTAGGTCTTCAGAATCAAGCTAGAGGCCCGAAACTAAAGGCCCGGCTTGATTCTTCTGTTGCAAAGATTATTTTAATCCTCCCACTGCCACGCCCACTATTGGCTTCAATGTTAGACAGACAACCTTTGTTTTATATTTTCTTTTAAAATGCCTTCTGGTCTGTTTAACTTGACCGTAGGAACTTTAATTTTGGTACAGAGCAATACTGACCAGAAAACTTTTAACACGGCAAAAATAAGACCATTCCCACTTTTGACACGTCAGATCTTTAGAAACTCGATTTCTCGAAAAGTTCAATCCAAATCGAAAAAAATTTTATGATAAATATAAAAGATATACAACTATTTGCTAAGTTTGTTACACATAATGTTTTGAGCTCCGCCCCATTTTAAGGGGGCGTTTTTGGGAAAAAACAGTTTTTTTTCGAAACAATTTTCACTTTTAACGCTTTTTGCCTTGGTTCTACGAACAACCAAATGATTTTAATTTTTAACCTTCGCCACGCATATGTAATATATGAATTCCGGCCAAAAAACATTTATGGCGTTATCTTTTGAACACCGAACTGCCACACTGAGCTGTCAAATAATAGTCGGTGTTTGCGGCAATTCCAGCGTGGTATACACTCGGTTTTATTGTGAACAGAACGACAATTACTGAATCGGTGCAGTTATCACGTTAAGTTGCTTTGACTTAATTTTGTTTATACTTTTTTTTTTGCATTTCGTAGTGTGATTTTGTTGGCGTCGGTTTTTTGTGCTTTTAACATAAAATGAATTTTGTTAGCTTTTTAGTAACTTTTTATCGATTTTATACAATTAAAGTCGCGTTGTAAGAAATAACATATGAAAATTGAGTGGAAACGTCACTTCACATATACAATCAAAGCTACACCAAGCCTCCACTGTCAAATACGACGGTGGCGAAAATCTAAATTCGGTGTCGACACCGAACTAATTCGGAGTTGAAAAGAATATTTACATGAGCACGATTCCGTTCAGGTGTACGAGAAAAGAACAATTTTTTCCTGTATTCCAAACCAGTTTCAAGATTCGGTGTTGAAAAGAACACCCCATTAGATTTGGTGTTACAGGGTATATAGGGTCGGGTATATAGAAGTGTGTTACAGACAAACTCTTGCACTTACTCACTTGATTCTCCTTTTTTCTAAATTTCTTTCTCCTCGTGATGTACCTTCGTTTTAAGTGGTATTCATAACCTTTTGATTCCGAGCTTGTGAAAAAAACATGATCCTGATTTGTACCCTCTCAACTGGTTGAGTCAATTATACTGATCATCTATAACAGTAATTGTCTGGATAAAAAAAACTCGCGTTTTTTAGTAGATTAATGCCGCTGCATAGTTTTTGTTAATTGGTGTCCAAGACTTTATCTTTCCTTTTTTTTAATTTAGTAGGAACCAGCTTACACGCTTTTCCTAATGTTTTCTTTATGGCAACCCTGCACCAGACATGACAGCTGCGGGTAAATTCCGAGTCCTACCCTGGGCATTTTAATAATCTACGCAGATCGCTGATCGGTACTTTAAACGAAGGTAGGACTGACTTTTAATACCACTTACCTTTTCTCACGAATGCCTTTATGAAGACAGTTTCAACCTAGCAATGAGTTAGAAAACTTGTTTAAAGAAGGAACAAGGCTTAGAGGATACTCAAAAATTTATTGTGTAAAGACAGAAAAAACTTGGAAATTTTCCTAAATGTTTCCTAAATTTAAACCATAATCCATTTCCCGACCTTTAAATTCTTTTATACTTTTGCCCAATAAATGGAAATCTTTAAATTGAGTGAGCACAGGGAAAACATTTCGCCCTGAAGCCAAGGAGATTATTAAATATTTTCCTTGACCACTATAATTCCAATTCAGTGCAATATCGATGGATTCTTTTGGATTCTTTTAAGAGGTATTTTAATAATAAATCAAATTGAAAATACCTCTCCGCTGGTGGCATGGCGTAAACAAAAGGAACTTTCTTACTTCCAAAAAATAACTACACGCTGGTACATATCATCCTCCTGAAATAATCCACACAAAAATATAGAAATAATCTCCTCCCCATCAAACTAAACCTCCTCCCTAAGGATTGGATCCTTATACCTATACAGGATTAACTTCACAAGAAGTGATAATTCTATTTGTTTTTGGCCTTTCATATAAGGCCGCCCTCACATTATCGTCTGCACCTTTGTATAAATTGATTAAGAATGCGACCAACATGAAAAAGAAGCATCGAATCAACTTGCGGATGGCAAGGAATCAAATTAATTACGTTCTCTTCTCTTCGAAGGAATTTCATCCGTCTTCGTAGTGTTTTCCTGCCTTTTGCGCCACGCAGTGTCTTAACACGGGCATGGATATGGAAGTAAGAAGCATATTGCTTATTACTCTAATTGATACAGCTTAATTAAGGATACACTTTGGTATACGTGGGATATTACCACCGACGGGGATTTAGTTTGTGCCATAGAGAGACAATGCGAAAGTGTATACGAGAAAGCGGGCGTATGCTATGGGATCTAAGGTGCAGAAGGATATGCTCTGCGACGGCACGGTCTTGAGGGATGGTGGCAGCAAAAGCGCACAGAGGTTAAGATACGAAAGAGCTTAGGAAATGATTCATAAAATATCTTGTGGACTTAATCCCATTCCGTGGGGGTATATGTATGTGCACCATTCTGCTAACGTAATAAGATGACGTGTAATGTGCGCCTCAAGTAAATTAAGTGGCAAACATAATTAGCGGTTAGCCGAGTAGAATGTGCCAAAGAGTGTCATAGTTGTTTGCTTTGCTGTTGCTGTATAGAGAAGTAGATTTCGAGGTGGTTTCACTGATTAATAATAATTATTGTCTCAATCCTTGCAGACTTGTCGAAGAAGTTTTGGCTTACTTTCGATACTCTCGAATTGAGGTTACATTTGTACTGGAACAGGAAGGATAAGATGCTGTCCGTCTTGTTGATTGAAGTTGATTTACTTGATGGGAAACTTTTAGCGACTTTTACTTTTCTAACTTTTAATTTAAAAGGAAATATTGAACCTCAATATCAGAGTTCGTAAATATGATAAAAAGATGTTCTTCATATGAAGAACTCGTCCTATACGACTTCAACAAAACTAGTCAGTCATCTCACACCAGGATTCCATTCCCTCCAATAGCTAATGGTTAACATCCGCGGCGCGCACGCTTCACTATTATGCCAAACCGGAAGCAAGCAATTTCCACCGAGTCATCACATCCTTTTCTGCGTATGACACACATTTCCTGAACGCATCCGAACACTTTTGCACGCAAAAGGTAACCATTGTCCTGAAATCACGAAGCACCGTGCAAAGATAATGATGCTGCACAGATATCCTGCAGGAGAGCGAGCATCACAGTGCTTTGGTTCCGCTTCAAATGAATTTTGACACAAACGTGAAAAATTGTCATCGTTTGTCATTTGCAATATGAGGGGACTTTTGACACGTGCCCGGGGTACTCTCTCTCAAGTGGATGAGGTTCATCAAGGCGCACATAAAGCCTTTGATTTCCAGATGAACAATCATTGAGAATTTTTTAAAGGGTAGCCCCGCTACACATGCGAATCTTCCAAGTGTATACACAACAGAGCTCACCGTATATTCTGATAGGTATGCAGGATAATGTCTTCGAACCCCTTGTTGTAGTTTTTATTTATTGTTATTGTTATTAATCGTAATGGATTTCAAACAATTGATTTTCATGAAAGAGTGGATGAAGAGATAATTTATTTGGACAATTTTTTTGTTGTGATTTTTCACGGCATAGAAAAACGTGCACAGTTGTGTGGGAACTGATTTTCTCTCTGAGTAGAAGAAGGCAACCTAGCAAGGACACGAAGACAATTACTTTTTTTCTACATTTTCATTAACTCACGTGACAACAGACTCCAACGAATGGAGACCTTATTCCTTTATTGTCACCTCCACCATATAACCCTATAGTCCTTGTTACACAAAGGATACACTTGCACCATCTGGCACTGCTGTTCGTCGCATGTCTTTTTGTGGTATTAAGCCAGTGCTCCTGCTCCACCGCTTACCTATGTCAGTCCGCATGTCGACCTTCCTGCATGCTACCTACCGTTGACACGTCTACAATACAATCTTGTGCAATTTCAAATTCCTCGTTTCAAATTTTGATTTTGTGTACTTGTTCTCGAGCACCAACCACCACCTTCACCTTCAGTCATCCCATCATACCACCCCTGAAGGAATGGGGAAATTTGCTAAACAAGAAATGCACGCCGCACCTGTGTCCAAAATAGGATTTGCATTCAGGTTTTTGCGGAAACAGTTCGTTTGGTTGGTGTGACATCATGTGCGGTCTAGGACACAATAGAAGATAGAATTTATATTTGAATGTCTCTCAAGGAAGAAGAGTTCATGTCACTCCTTGCCGGGTGTCTATAGGGGCGGGTTTAATTGAAATATTCACGTCTAAAGGAGGCCAAAATTAATGTCAAACGAAAATTCAGTCCACACAGAAGAAATTTTGCTCGACTGGCATTTATGATAAGTGCTGGCAAAGAATTTCTTGTTTCTTTTAAGTAATTGGACCGACACATTGTGATTGCCATTCCATATCCGGCCCATATTCAAGGATATTCGGCATAAAGTTTTTGACAAATTGTGTCAGTACTTTATTTCAGTGAAAAATTCCATTGTGAGTTGAATATAAATGAAGGAATATCCGACCAAACGACGACGTGTGGCTTAATCTCTTGGGCTGAAGCTTAGGCACTTCGTTTCAGGACATGCGTGAGTATGTCATTATGCCTGGGGATGGTGGTGGCGGAAAATTTTGTTCCTAAGAGGTATTGTTTGGGCTTACATTTGCTCTTGTTGAAGGACTATAGGAAACTGGTGATGGGATTGTTTTAAGCAATTTGTGAAAATAGTGGCAATGGGCCTTTTGTAGGGAATAAATGGGAACAGCTTTGGGAAAGGAGTAAATTACTTTAACCTTAGTGCCAATTTCATTTGGCCTATATGTGCGAACAGAGATGTTTAGCGGGTGTTTTATGTTTTGGACGTGAGCCTAGTCAGCATGATTTTAAAGTTGTTCTTAGCACTTTAGATTCGGATTGTGATAGCGATTGATGCGGAGACGTCTTCTTGGCGTCGGAAAGGATTGACGCAAAATCTTAACATCAAGCTAGTTGAGTGAAGAAGTCGGTATTGATATACCAAATGCTAAACAAAAGTAACAAGGATATAGTACTATGTTTTTTATTTTTGGTGCCATATAACACATTTTCAAGACCATTATTAAGGCTTGAACTTCCATTTGTTCCATTAAGGTATTTTTTTGAATCCCTTATTGAATATATTTGGCGAACACCTTGAAAGTTATCAAAGGAGGAATCTATATAAAGTTCAAGGCATACCCGAATTAGTGTGATTTAGTTCATATGAAATGGTCGTTGATGGATGAGTCCTTTAATTTTTACGGGACGGGCTTTTTTTTGCTACGATTAACCGTCAACTCTCTAAATAGCTCGCCTTTTATATAGTCTAAGAGCTGGCAGGTGGCTTTAAGCCTGGGCGAAACGCACCAACAGACACCTGCCAGACGTTGATTTTTGTGACCACTTGTACATGTTAAACAAAAAAATTTATGAATTTCATGTGCTGAAATGAGGTAACAAAAACATTCACCGGCTCTCCGACTAATAAACCTGTCTTCACCTGTCCGTCAGTCGGCGGAAAATGGATGGCCTCCAACTGCAACTTCAGAACTGAACTAAGCATTGTCCCCTTTGAGGTGGTACCTATAATTCGGTTTGGCAGCATATCTCCAACACAGTTAGAGCCGTGACTTAATTGGAGATTTATCCCTAAACGAACAAGGAACAACCACGCGGGATCAAGGTGCTTAATATAATATGAAGCTGGAGACTGTTATAGCTATACTCGATCTTTCGTTTGTTGCTGATGGCTTTGCTGATATTTTCCATTGCGGTACCCACCATATCTGGTGAATGAATGTTTTCCTATCCGCCATAGGATAGGAGGCACCTATTTGGGGATCATCAGTAACCGCACAAGTTTTTGAAAATCAGGTTTTGATGAGGCAAAACTGCTTCTTACAGAGATATTAAAAGGTGTTGGCTTATGTGCATCATTTATGCAGAGCGAACATGTGCCTAGGCTTTTTGGACACCCGAGATGGAAGTGGGCTCTGTTGCAAATTGTAGCACCTATGACTGACAATTGGAGGGTCCTGGGTTCGATTCCAGGTCCAACCAACCATCTTATTACTCTTGCGTTCTCTGTTTTTACGTTTAGTCGTAGTGGAGTTGAAATGTTAACCGATGTTTAGTTACCTAAAAAGAAAAACTCAAAAATATCTCTCATGAATCTGGTGTCTCTTCAAAAAGAAATCGTTTAGTGGCAGTCTGTTTTGAGCCTTTGTCGCACATAATTCGTTTGGTATTCAAATTTCTGGCGAGTAACTATTTATATCACTTCCATCACTACTACGTCTGAATCAATCAATTTTGAGGGCCCCACATTGGGCGCCATTAAAAAAAAGTGTTACTCTTGAACGTCCATTCGTCTCTCCAGTGGCGGACAGCGAATCTCGGTGCAGTTGAAGTAGAAGGAGACCGTGCAAGGAAGTGATCCATCTAAACTAGTTTAGTCCTTAAAATTAATAATTAACAGTGCGAATAATAATATAAAATTCATAGTGCGAAAGCGGGAAAGCAATATGTCGGTCTAAAAAACGGGGGATTAAGTAACACAAATTCTAAAAAGAATCCCGCTGCCTGAGTGGGCGGTATCTAACAACATAAGATACCGCCCGCCTGACCTAAAGAGGAAGTGAAAGTATAGCAATTTACAAGCTTAAGTGCAACACAGCAACCCAGCGCTGAATGTCTAGCTGCCGAACATTTCAAATCCTCTGTCGATGAATAAAAAGGGTCAGGAGTGCATGCACAAGCTCATCGATAAGACGTGGTCAGAGTAAAGTTTAAATAAAATCGAATACAAGATCTTTCTGCGGTACTCTGTGTACGCCTAAGGCCATATGTCCACAATCTGATAGGTCCTTGTATCAGGGTGGTTTAAGTCCACGAAAGTTCACCATCGATCTAAGACTCACATGGCGACAGATCTTTGAAAAAGAGCAGAAATCGTTTAGACACGAGCTGAGCTATAAGGGGGCATTGTCTAGTTTTGACATCCCTGCCAAAATCTAGCTGGTCAGTTTGTATTGGACGACGATGAAAAATCCACGCTGTTCCATCAAGGTCTTTAAAGATCTCAGCGAACCCTTTGATGTCAAAAAAGGATCTAGGCAAAGGCCTTTTACACACTCTCATGCGCGACTTCTTTAATATCATGCTTGAGAGAATTGTTTAGAACACCCGTGCCCACATCAGAAGCATAATCTTTTAAAAGTTTGCAGAAGTGCTTGCTTATACAGAGACGACATTCACACAGTCGAAACAAGACAGCGTGATGTCAGTTTAGCTTCTGTGAGAAGTCGGACGGTAGCGGCTAATGGGCTTAGTAGTCAAAAAGGGCAAAACAATGAATATGCTGCCATCGTGAAGAGACACTTTGAGATGGTTAGACAACGACACCAGTGCTGAAATCAAACGAAGGTTAACTCTTGCTCATCGCTAACTCTTTGGGCCAAGAAGCTCTCTCTCTGCTTCTTAAGTGACCATTTCAGTGACCCTCATCATCCCAGTCCTGCTTGGAGTTGCATGGACCTTGTCAAACGCGGACAAAAACGCTTTTCGAGAGGAGAATATTCGGTTGAATTTTGGTCCGGTCTGCATTGGACAAAGAGTAGAGTAGAAAGAAGCATCTAGCCTGAAGGGTCTGAGGACAACGGCTGAGATGACCCAGGTCAGCTAGAGCGGATCGACCTTAATGCCCCAGACTGAAAATCTTCGAGTCCACACAGCAGAGATGACGCAGTAGAGTGCTCCAAGATCCAGGTGCGCACGCAAGTGGAAAGGGACCACAGGCAACTTCGCGTTTAAAACTGGAGACGAATATCGAGAGACAAAGATGTCTCTGGTCAAGCTGTCTGGTGAAGCTGACAGGTGAAGCGATTTTGATTGAGGCCTTTTGTCCATCTCGGGCTGTAGCGTCACTTTAGGTTAGTAAATAAGGGTCCGACTATTTGCTTGGTGGTAAGGGGCACTATTAAGAGCACGTCCTAAGAGCAATCTCGTTCAGAGATCCATGGCATCGATTTGAGAACTGGGATCAGACCAATCAAGGTGGGACTGGGAACTGGGAACTGGGACTATCAGGACCAGGGCCGATTGCATCAATGAAATTCAACCCTCACAGAAAAGCGTGGAGACCTTACAGACTTTTATCTGGGTCTCATCTTAGACAGAAAGCTTAGCTGGAAGTCTAATATACAAGAAAGAGTCCGGAAAGCTACGGTAGCACTCTTTTCCTGCAAAAAAGCCATCGGGAACAAGTGGGGACTTCAACCCTGTATCACCCACTGGTTATATATCTCGGTCGTAAGGCCGATACTGACGTATGGAACAGCTGTCTGGTGGACCGCTTTGGATAAAGCGGTAAATCGTGATAAGCTAAGCAAGGTCCAAAGGTCAGCTTGCTTATCTATGAGTGGAGCACTCCGCACCACTGCCTCAGCAGAACTAGACATCCTGCTCCATCTAATTCCTCTTGACATCTTTAGCAGACAAACTGCTGCTATCACGGCTACTAGCCTCAAAGCAACCTCTCAGTGGACCAATAGTGAGATAGCCCCTGTGCTATCCTGAACACATTCAGATTCCCTTCTAGAAATATGGACCTCACCTTACCCCAATTACAGTTTGACAAGAACTTCCAGGCAACCCAGTCCCAGGTCTTCCTGGGAGGACTGTGCGCCTTTGGAATGTGAATCGATCCACTCCAACACTGATGGATCGAAGACAAATGAGGGGGTAGGCGGGGGTGTATTCTCAGACCGACTAAATCTAAGTCTCTCCTTCCGTCTCCCGGATCATTGCAGTGTTTTCAAGCTGAAATTATGGCGATAAAGGAAGTCTTGTCCTGGCTTAAGAAAAATGTTATATCCGCCAAGGACATACGCATATTTTCTGACAGCCAAGCGGCCATCAAGTGCCTGGAATCGGTCTCTATAAACTCAAATGTTGCCTTAGACTGCCATTCATCTCTAAAGGAGATGTCGGAGCCGTTCAACATTCTCCTGTGCTGGGTGCCAGGACATAGTGACATTCCAGGTAACTGCAAGGCTGACGAACTCGCCAAACTTGGAACTACCCTCCCAATTTTGCCTGATAAAGGCTCCGTAGGCATTCCAATTTCGACATGTAAACTCATGATTAAACTGGATGCGATAGAAAGAACAAATCTCAGAGGGACTAGTGGTAGTACCTGTCTAGCGACGAAACAGATCTGGCCAAAGCTTGATCTTAAACGCTCTAGGAGTTTGATCGCTTTTAATAGATCGCATATTAGTGCTACAATCGGTGTCATTACAGCACACTGTCTTGGTGTCTATTCCAACGACTTTTGCAGGAGCTGCATGGATGAGGAGGAAGAAGAGACCACTCTCCACTTTCTCTGTACATGCCCCGCTCTTTCCAAGAACCAAAATCTTGACATTGGAGCTTTCTTCTATAATGATCTCAGTGATCTCAGCTCGACTGACCCGAAACGTCTCTAACGCTTCATTAATAGCTCGAAATGGTTCAACGAGTAGGCAATTGAGTCAGATCCGCGTGGTATCACAATGGACCTACGTAGGTCTAAGTGTGTTGGTGTCTTTGAATCCGACAGCCACTTCAACCTAACCTAACCTACAGACTTTTAATGTGAGAACAGACCTGATGACTTTATGGCCACGGCAATTTTCGACGAAGTTATATTTTTTGACGAGTGGGAAAGTGCAACAGTGCGTATGCAAAAGTTTCAGTCCATCTACGAGGATTGCAAAATACCCGACTACACAAAAAAAAAACTGCCACGCCTCCAAAAAGTGGGCGGGATACAAAAATATAATTGTTGAATGCTTTATACTAGTTGGTTGCATACATTCGGTCTAAAGCTCCGCCTTTTTAACTTAAAAAAAAAAACACTTTTTAAGGCCACGCCCACAAAAGTGGGCGGAGGCACATAGTACTTATACATGAAAGTTAGAAAATGCTTATATCCACAACTTTTGTCATAAGATTTTTAGTCAAATTTCATATATATTTATTGAAAAACAGCCATTACAGCGTGGTCAATGTAAAGGCTAAAAATTTTTGGCCACTTCAAAGACAGTTACAAGGCAATGTCATAAAATATGTAGCAAAATATGATGCGAAGAAGGCAGCAGTCTTTTGGACTTACCTATAGTCCTGATATGGAAAAATATACCTGGTCCTAGCATTGAATTGGTTCGAGATCCTTGTGCCGCGGAGAAGCTAAATTTCGTTAAAACTTAAATGATCAGTGAACCAATGACAAATTCAGCAGCCGAAATCTGCATTTACAAAATCTTAGAAGTTTTCGAAGAAGTTCTCGACTGAACAATCAAAAAATGGCACAGGACATAAATTCTGCGACAAAGCACTGTGAAAGTGGAAGTTAGGAGTGAAACTGGGAAAGGCATGGAGCATGTTGGATCCAAAGGCAAGATATGAGAAGAGGAGATTTTTCACATGCAAGTGAAAAAGAAGGTTGAGAGCTGGAAGTCATGCAAATGACACGCCAAAACTTCTTACTTTTCTTCGTCTTATAACTTTTTCGAAACAAGATATTTCAGCAAAGCAATATTTAAAAGCAACTCAAGCATTTTCACCCATTTACACCTTGGTTTAGGTATAGGTATACTACAGCATAGGTACTCCTTGGGTTAGGTGAATGGCGTTGGTATTTATACCTTGACCACAGCATTAGTTTTAATGTCCAAAAACATAACCTAGCTAACTTTGTCATATCGGAAGAAAGTTACCTTCGAGAGTTGCTTCAAGTGTTTTAACAATCACTCAAGCCTCAAATAGAGGCCTCCTCCGGGAAAGAATAATCGCTCGAAATTTGTAGACACTGTGAGATTGACTGGTTTCAGGGCCTACGGCAAATACTTTAGCTTCGCTTGAGCAAAACTATTTGGCTATATGTACAGAGTCAGTCGTAAAATACATAATTAAAGTGAGGTTCGTTCCAAGCTCACAAATGTTTCAAATTTTCGACAGAATGTTTTTCGGTAGCAGAACATTACTCGGCTAACACTAGTTTTCATCCAACCCTAGCCTTTTCCGCCTTTGCGTATTTCGCATTATCTTACAAGGATTCAAGACTTCTCTTGACTCATTTGCAAAGCATGTAAGAACAGTAAAACAGTTCAAACGTTACTTTTGTCGTTCCCTTGTCTCTCTTTATTTATTCTTATATCTTTATCATCTACAAATATGTTCCATAAAATCCTCCAACAATATAAGTGCTTCCGATAATATCCCCGCAACCAGACGGAAAAGCTGCACAAAATAGACAGGTTATGTCATGAAAGCAATATCCTGGTTAGCATCTTATTCCCTGTATACATGTATAGAAAATATAATAAATAGACGTAAAAGGGATATACCTTGTTCATGATTTAATATCGCCGGCAAAAGCGCCTGGATCCCCAAATTATTACACACGCTTGAATAGATAATCCTATTTGAGTGGAAGACAAAAGGTTATTACAATCTTTATTCATGCCTTGAGGTAAAACAATATTCGATAATTTTGTTTTATGCCCCCACAAGATACGGCGGCGGTTAAGGATTTCGCAAAGCAATTTTCATAATGATATTTGCCTGACGTTATAATATAACCTGTGGATTTTTCGCCACAAGGAAGATATGAAATTGTGTGTGCGACAAAATATGGGATACTTTGCATAGGTATTGGCCCTTGTTGAAAGAACCAAACTTCCCACAAAGGGCCCCTTCCCAATCCAAAAAAATCAATGCCGCATGAATATTACCCTGTCGCATAAAATCCTTGGCCACTTCGTTTACCTTGGTCAAACATATACCGAAAAGATTCCAAAGCCATGTGATTCCCCCTCATACACAAACATCCTTTATTGTGTCCACCAGTCACTTTGGAATGCAACGCATGATAAAAAGTATAAATCATCACATCATCACTAACCAAAGGCAGAAAAAAAAACTCAAAGCAAGAATTTATATTCCTGGGTGGTCTTTTGTCAATTTTTGCCCAGTTAAGCCCCCCCTCGAACCGATACCCACTCTACAAAAAGAACATCCCCATCCAAAACTTCTCATTATTGTTGCGACTCGGTCGTCTGTTCGTGCCCAACACCCATATCCCTCATCGTCATGGTGTGTTGTCCAACGTGTCTTTCAGGGGATTTTCATATACAACTTGTGCTTTGACAACCTAAAAGGATTTTCTTATTTATATGAAAAGATGTTAAATTTTGATTTATGTCTGTTACGTGGAGAACTGTTACGAAACCGAACTTTTGGCACAACCAAAAGTCAAGATGAGCTAAGTCACGCCAGGATAACACCAGGATTTTCTTTGCATCGCTTTTTTTATCTCTTTGTCTCTTTTTATCTTTTATCTTTTCGCTTTGAATATCTCTTTTTAAATATTTATGTTTGCGACTTATCGGGGATATCGAAAAGATTATTTTGTTTGAGGTATTTGCATCGAAATAATTGTGTGTCCTGTGGGGCAGTATGGGGCTGGAGGGTTGGCGTTTAAGGTGTAAACCCCAGTTTAGGGCATTTAGGGGGTCGCTTTTCTGGATTTGAAGAAATTCTTATAGAACTACGCGACTTACCGAAATATGACAGCAAGGAGCTTTTCAACTTTGACACATGCTGAAACTTCTTAGAAATAAACTTAAGATATTCATATAAGCTTAAAGAACGTGGTTTTTAACCCACTTCCAAATAACTCAGGCCACAAATTGTCTTTCCATTGACGTCTACGACGAAACATTTACGTCCTCACACACTTTTGCACGTTAATTTATGTGATGAGAAGCTGCCGTACCGACCCTACCCGTCCCGAACCCACTTTAGCAAACACGTTTTTCATGATGTTTTCAGCAACGTCAGTTCTGTCTAAGTCCCTCGAATTTACTTCACATCCGGATCACCTAGGACGGAATTTATAGCTCACTTGCCTAGAATAGGCCAAAACACCTATGTTCCTTTCTCCAAAAAACATGCAGAAGGTATACCGTATCCTTTGGAGACTATAAAGGAAAGTGTATATTTATTGCTGGGTTGCAGGAAACAACATCTGGCCGTTATGGACTACGGTCTAATACATTGTGTATCCCCTTGACCCACATGGTAGGACCAATAAAATCTGAATTTTGATTGTGTACTCCGCATGTATAGCAAAACACTCATGCGGGGAAAAGGTATATCTACGACATCCCAAGAGGTAAGAGTAAATCGTACAAAAGGATGCAAGGAAGCAAACGAAATTAATATCATGTGCGGCTTAATTGCAAACGATTTCACCTTTTTTTCCTCTATTTTGTGCCAGGGACCAAGGACGGTTGCAGAATATAGTAGTAGATTAAATTGAAATTTCACAAACAAAATTACAGTTGGGTTTCTATTCCTGGGGGAAACAACAAGTTAATTCAATTTTATTAACGAAAAGGATTGGTCGACCTGGGATGATATTTCCGGAAAACTATTATCACTTCAAGTAAGTCCTTCAACCATCTCGGTAAACAAATATTTTCTTAGGAGAGGCTACCTTGTATATAAAATCCTTCAATTATGGAAGATCGATGCACACGTAGCCATATATACCCATACGTACCCACCATTGACACTGAAGACACTAAAAGGTGTACATGAGCCTGTCTGGAGTACGGCGTCAAATTTTTACTCGGTGACTTTAGTGCATTACTCGGGAGGAAAAACCCCACTGGCAAATTAGTTGGAAAGTGTACCCCTTAGTCCAACAACCTTACCCGCCATAGGTAAAGGGTTCTGAATGGTCCTTCATATGGGTACTCACCGCGCAAGCAGAGACTACACCAGTGGCATATTCATCGCGCCTGATTTCGGGATTTATCCCGAAACGCGTGGTGTCATTTCGAATAAAATTTTTGTTAAGTTGCGTCTTCAATATTGTAAGAAATAAATTAAATAAATGTCGTATAATTTTAAAGTATATTTTTGTTCTTTTAAAGCCCTCAAAACAGCTCGAAGATCAAAAATAAAATATGATTCATTCATATACCCTGATAGTGGGCCACTGGTACTTCAACACAACTCAAAGAGTACACGTCAGAATAGAGGGAGCATATGTGGCTTCATTATCATAATAGTTGTTATAATTTACTTACGACAACATTTTGGCGAAAAAAATACAGAAAAGTTGGTGGATCTAGGTCTAAGAACCCAGGGACCTTCCTCTACCACCTTCACCATAGCCCCACTTCCATATTGCGTGCCTTAACATCCCACATGCTCTCTCTGCATACATAATGCACATACAAACCAACAGCAGATAATGGCAGCCGACTTTGCAGTAGCTCTTACTACTGTCTCCACCGGACACTAATCCGTATTTAACATAAATCTTCAACCAACCAATCGCAAGATTTAGGTACCATGCAAGCTTAAACCCTCACGGTAAATAATTAAAAACAAAGCACCACGTAAATCTCATTCACCCTTCTTACAAACCTCTTTAATACCACTTTTAACCGCTTTATGACAGTTTGAGACTTGAAAAACGAAACAAAACATCTCCTCTGCTTGGCATATCTGACACAAAAACGTTTTTAATTGAATCATTACAACGGAAATCTTTTACCGTTCATGGTAATGATATTATTGTCACTCGTCTTTGGAAGTCCAAATGACAACAAAGGGATGCTTGTGTCAAACTTAATTTTATTTATATGTTTTTTCTGGTGGTCTCCACTTCGGGATTTATGTTTTATTGTCTCCCGCTAATCCCAGTATTATGTCCAGTGGAGACATTGTGTTATCATGTATTAGACTGTTTAGCAGAATTATTAAGTTATTTATCTAGTCTTGTTCTTCAGAAGATTTAAAATTATTTTAAAGTGTTTCCACCGAAAAAAAAACCCCCGATTAACTTGACAAGCGCAACTTTAGCACTTGAAATAAAGTAATGAAACAAGCGGTATGCGAGCTGTTTCTATTTTCTTTCTCAAAGCTTTTACTGTTATAAGTTTTTTATAAAAGTTCTGAAAAGTGGTATAAAATAGGTTCGTTTAAGGGAATTAGATTTATTTTCAATCTCTCATGGAAAGATTGAAATTTTTACGGAAAATCTCAAAATTTAATAATCTTTCATCGATTCGTGTGCATTGAAAACGTATGGCTCAATGCTTTCATCAAAAAAGAAGCCTGCCGTAGAGCAGAGTTAAAATGTTAGCGGACGGAAATCTCAAAAGAAACAAGTGGGAAAGTGCAACAGAGAGTATGTGAAAACGTCAGTCCGTCTGCGACTGAGTGCGAAATACCCTACCCTACCAAAAAAGGAAACTGTCACGCTCAACTGTTACGCCCAACTACAAAAAGCGGGCGGGATATAAAAAAGTAACTGTTTGATGCTTTTATTGAATGCCTTATGCTAAGTGGTTGCATACATTTCGGACTAAAACCCCGCCTTTTAAACTAAAAAAACTATTCTTAAACTAAAACAATCTTTTCTTAAAGCCACGCTCGCAAAAGTGGGCGAAGGCAAACTATGTATAAAAAAAGTTAGATGCTAATTTCTGCAACTTTTGTACTGAAATTTTTTGACAAATTGAATATATTGAAAAAAGTCATTACAAGTTTAAGTCCCTTTAAAATTGGGCGTGGTCAATGTAAAGGCTTTTTCTGCTACCTCAAAGAGAATGTCGCATACTAAAAATTTGTTAGCTAGCGCCAATGTTACATATCTAAGCTTTTAAAAATGTATTATTAAAAGTTAGAGTTGGTCGCACATACAGGCCCGTAATGGGCGTGTCTGTGGGCGGATTTAACTCATTTTAAAATTTTATCTCTTCCAAAGAACTTTTAGTCCACGTACAAATTTTTTAGATCTCTAGCTTAAAATGTAAGGCTCTAGCTAAAAATTGTTTGTATGCGGACAGGCGGACGGACGGACATGGCTTAATTGATTCTCCTGTCGGTTCCATTCATATCCCTAAAAGGTCTTAGGGGTCTACGGTGATTATTTCACTACGTTACAACCATACATCAAACTTAATATACTCTGGGTAGGGGGGGTATAAAAACCGAGTGTGGTTCCCCGGTATTGTACTATTCTGCAATCCTTACTTGTCGCGAGTAAAATTCTACCAATTGAGCTACAGTGAACACAATTGATTCTTTGCCCAAATTAAACTACCTCACTAGTTTTTGCCTAACGGATAATACGTTAACGAGCTTGTTGTTCACCAGATGGTGAAATCGCAGACAGAACCAACCAAATTCCGCTCAACGACCTCGAAGCAAGAAACACCTTTAATATGCAGGTGCGATTAGACGGTTAGGTTGTTGAGTTTTGAACATAATTGAGCCACAAGAAGAAACATGGTTATTCTTGTTGTGGCTCAACTATGTTCAAAGCTCAACAATCTTACCGCGCAGAAGCTGTGAGCTGCCCAAAAAAGCCACTCTACGTTGGATGCATCAGAATATTTTGGAGCTGATGGGAGTACCCAAAATCTAAAGGGTGATTGCTTAAGTGATTGACATTAACAATAAGCGAAGTCGGTCCAACAATGCAGGGCGTTTTTCCTTTTCTCGCTCGGAATAATTTGACCGCGCAATTTGAGCTAATTTCTGAGGGCAGGAAAA
The DNA here is from genome assembly GCA_947623515.1 of Neoascia interrupta. NCBI lineage: Eukaryota > Metazoa > Arthropoda > Insecta > Diptera > Syrphidae > Neoascia > Neoascia interrupta. The sequence continues at coordinate 10,790,279 of OX392464.1, forward strand.
TGACAGAATTGGTGGAAAAAAAATAGTTCTACGAGACTTGTCACTGTTGGTATCTGATAATTTTCTAATTTTCTGTATGCTTGAAGGACACGTTACTTAGAAGTTAGATTATAATCTAGGAGACCAGAGTATTGTCTTTTTGAAGCGGATAAAAACAATTTCCTCGTCACGTGTATTTTAAAATCCTTAACGATTTCCTGATGCTGATTTTCGGAAGCATGCAGCAATTCCGCATCCCAACAAAATTATTCAATCCTTGCAATGGTTGAAATCCTGGACTATTCGATGATTTCATTAAATTCCAAGTCAACTGTGGCTGTGTGCGTAGCGATGTGCGGTCGAAAATGCGTTTAACATGATGACGTTTAATTGGTTTAACGATAAATTCAATTATAAACATTCATTGAGACAGAAAATTGATACAGCCACGTGCGTTAACACATTATTTGGGGTCGTCTATGGGTACGGGTTAGGTAGGTCCTACCTGCGAAAATTATGACCAAACATTTTGCTTTCAATATTGAGCTTTAAAGATTTTTTATTGAGAGCATTCCCCTTAACACACCCTCAAAGGACTCATAGCGAGGAATATGAGAAAACACGTTTCATGCGTAGAGAAGTAAATTTACTTTGTTCAAAGAGTTCGTGTCTATCTTGCGATTTTGTTAATACTTTTTGCAGTTGAATACGATATCTCTTTTGATCTCTGAATTCTGAGCAAATGACATCCTTAAAAAGTCGCTTTCATGAATCTTTTGATTTGAAATCTTTGAATAAAAAACGTTTGATCGTTAGATACCTTTTGCAACCCGTTTATTAGCCCGTATTGGGGTTTGCCATTTGATTAGGCTCAATTTGCGAAGAGGGCAAATCACAGGAAAATACTCGTTTCTCTTGATTTTTTTTAAACAATCCCAATAAAAACTCTAAAGAGTACTGCGAAAAATTCTGTTGAAATAAAGTCAAACACATCGTTAAAAAATGATTTATTAAGAGGCTTACTTCCATGTTTTGGTTCTAAATTTCACAGGCAAAGGTTTCTCTATAAATTAACGCAATAAATTACCCACAACCCCTGGCATAATTTAAAAGCGGACAACACTATCTGTTCATCTTTATCTTTATCTTAAACGTCTGCCATAACATCACCAAAACATTCAAGACATGCAAAAGTATCTCAGGAATTTCCAATCAATTCTAATTGCTATCGCATCAGTGAAACAGATTCCATTCGAATGGCACGTGGGACGATTATTCAATTGGACCTTCGAGTGATACTGTATATGAATGTGTCCCAAATGTGAATATTTAATTAGATACTTTCTTCGCACAAAACAAGGACATGGTATATAACGTATATAGGACAATGGTAATAAATTATTTTAAATGGTCCCCGGTACTGTGCGTCTGAATGTCGAATGCAATGTGTAACGTATAGTGAGATCTCATTTGGGGGTGTGTTTGATAAGTGTGACCCTCTTCAATAGTGGTGTCATTGTGGAACTTGGTGATTTATTTAAATTTTTCTTTAAGTTCGTCTAGTTTAGGCCAAGAGATGTAAATGATGTACCCGGACTATTAATAGGCTCTATCTTATTTTTTTGAACTCAATTATTACCTCCGAGATCAATTCCTCAATCCATTTGTTTCCAGAAGAATTGAAGGTGTAATATACGAGACTGGTAATAATCGCGAGCAGAAAGAATTTGAGGATAGAAAAAAAATAGATAAGTAATGCCCCATCCAACACGCAAATGCTGATGAGCCAGTACGGAAAACGAAAACTCTGCACAGAAACACCAAAGCTTAGCCCCGCAAGTGTTATGCCTTTACGGAGAAAAGTAACAATACAGCTAGCAGAGTATTTCATAAATGCATATGGCACGTATCTAATTTTGTCCATTATTTTTGCGTATGGGAAGAGAAAGAAGTGTTTAATATTCGGCCGACCCCAACCTGGATAGCAGAATCCGACCAGGAAGCCGCTCATTTTGAGATAGACGCACCTGGATTTTTCGGTTGTTGCTGGTTTTCGACCGCCCCGGATATTTTCCATACCGATACCCACCATATCTGGTGAGCAGTCCCCTATCCATCACATGGGGAGGCGCTCAATTGGGGACCAGCAACCCCAGAGGCGGTTAGGTAAGTTTGAAGTGACTATTGTGTTACTATTATAATACCATTATCATATGGGGATCTATAAATTGTGGCACCTACTCTTTAAACCATATTGAGCTTCTGATGAAGCATGAGAGACTTTAAGGATTTAAACCTGGGCCAACCCAACGATGTGTGGGCGAAAAGTCTTGCAAACTGGTAGTCTGTCAATCTTTAATTGGGTGTGACGTACCTACTTACACATAGCGTTTTGAAGTATGGAGCTCAAAATAAGTTAGCTTCTCTTTAATAGCTGTGTATGTATGTATATGTTGTAATTCATAGCTATTATTTTTATTAATTATATTTATTTATTATACCTATTCATTATCCATACATATTTATTATTATTTTTTTTTCTCAAAAATATGGAAAAGAAGAACCCTTTCGTAAATAAATGAATCGAACAACAGTCCTAGTAATGCGGACAACTGGGGTGGATAATGTTATTAACAAGTAACATCGAACACGTTCCCAGCCACAGTGCAATTATGCTGCACGTGTTTACCAAAAACTCATTTTGTTTACTGCTAATATGATGTTTAGTTCACTAATAAATAATTCAGAAAAAAAATGACAATATATAACGTATAATATTTCTTTGAGAGACAAGGCGCAAGGTTTTACAATGTAACACTCACCGGTAATAGTCATGAAACGTTGACACCCTTGACTTAGACTCGATATCCCAAACGTATCGTTACCTCAATTGTTTTTTTGGAAAGATGCCACCCCGCATGTGGTTAACATGTGTTACACGTGCCGATTTATTTATATTAAGCGTGGCTATTTTTCTATAGGTTCAAGTGGTTTAGCAAAAATTAAAAATTTATGACTTAGACACTCACCAAAAAAGGTTTATGTATTGGGTGCGCGTTCCACCCACAGTAGGTACACCCTGGAGAATTGGTAGGCCAAACACCAAGTCAAAATCTGTTCAAAAATACAATTGCTAAGAAAATTCTGTCGGAGGGCTCTGTCTCAATTTTTTTTAGTATAACTTTCCCGAGCTACGAATTTCTTCTTTCATTTTTGTACTAGACGTGAGCCAATGGTAAAAGCGAAATGTTTCGCTATCAAAGGTCGGTAACATAAAAAGTTGGTTGGCATCGTTCATCATGATCTTCAATCATGATGTTGCCAATTTCCTAAATATCTTAAGTAACAGGTGAGTAAGTGCAAGAGTTCGTCTGTAACTCAATATTCTCCCCTTTTCAACCCATGACACCAAATAATAAAATACGTTCCACTGATTTAACATAAAAATTTAAATGATAACATTTTTAAAAGACTATATCGGTCCTTAGATGATTCCTAAATAAGGCGGAACGCGTCGACAAGTTTTTAATAAATTATAATAATTGTATAAGAAAAACAAGTGTTTTTTGTTTTAAAAATCTCATCATTTATGTGTCAGATCCGTCAAGTGCCAAAACCTAACTCGATAGAGTTTATAAAAAAAAACATTAAATTAAACTTTTTAAAGATAATTGATGGACCAAAGATAGAAAAAATTGAACACACAACGATAGAAAAATGGGCGGCGAACACAATCGCTCGATTTACTGTGGCGATTTGCCGTGCATTTTTGGATGAGAGTTGACATTTTCAAAGTAGAACAAGTGGGAAAGTGCAACAGTGGGTATGCAAAAGCTTCCCACTCACACTTGCAATCCATCTACGACGGATTGCAAAGTACCCGACCATACCAAAAAGAAAACTGCCACGCCTCCGAAAGGGCGGGATATAAAAATATTACTGTTGAATGCTTTATACTAGGTGGTTGCATACATTTCGGCCTAAAACTCTGCCTTTGTAACTAAAAAAATCACTTTTTTTAACGCCACGCCCACAAAAGTGGGCGAAGGCACACACAAAATATACATAAAAGTTAGAAAATATTTAAACTTTTGTCATATAATTTTTTGTCAAATTTCATGTATATTTATTGAAAACAGTCATTTTAAGCTAAAATCCCTTAAAAAGTAGGCGTGGCCAATGAAAAAGCTAAAATTTTTTGGCTACCTTAAAGATAATTATAAGGCAATGTTACGTACCATTGGATGCGCCATACCAAATGGATGCGCTAGCGCCATTGTAACATAGCTAAAATTTGCAAAATGTATTTTTTTAAATAATAGATGGTCGCACATAAAGGCCTGTAGTGGGCGTGTCTGTGGGCAGATTCAGCTTATTTTCAAACTTGATCTGAAGGACTGGACTTCCAACCAACAATCAAAATTTCAGCTCTCTGCCTTGAAATTTAAGGCCTAAAAGTTGTTTACATACGGACGGACGGACGGACAGACATGGCTTAATCGATTCTCTTCTCGGTCCCATTCTAAAAGGTCTTAGGGGTCTACGGTGATTATTTCACTGCGTTACAAACTATACATCAAACTCAATATACCCTGGGTCGAGTATAAAAAAAGTTTTAAAGCATTTTGGCATGTTGCTTGAAACAGCCTCAGTTTGAAAAATTATCACAGATAAAATTGTGCCACAAAAGATTGTTGCCGCAATCATTTGTTGTCTGTTGTACAAAGCTTCTAGTTGCGTGAAAATTTGCCGCACGATTTTTTGTCGTTGAAACTTGAGTGGATAGTCTAGCGCGACTAGAGAGGCTGTTTGCAATGTATTTGATTCTTGAATAATTTTATAGCTTCGTTAATTTCAATTTTGTGGGGTGCCGTGGCGTAGTGGTTAGTGGTAACGCCGTCTGGGTTCGAATCCTACCACCGTCACCTGAAAAATCGGAAATTTTTCAAGGTCCCCACCTCCGCGAGGGTCTAACAAGCCCTACGAGAGTATCACTTGTCTTGAAAAACTTCCCAAAGTGCCGTTCGGATTCGGCAAAAATGTATAGGTCCCCTTGTATGTGAATAAATTATAGCACACACAGCATATATTGTTAAGAAGTTGGCCCTGGTTCACCTCGAACATCTTGCAATCACCTTAAAATTGGCCGATAAATACTGATAGAGCGCTTAAATTTTATGGTATATCAAGTTTCTTAAGCGGTGGCGGTACATAAGTGGACTAAGATTTGCAGGAAGCTCCACTATTCGGACTTGAGTGTATGTCTCTTATGCCTCTCTTATGCCTCCTCATCTCATTAAAATTAAAATTTTACGACATCATTGGCGTCACCTTTGCCAGATGAGTATATTGATTCGGTGTGAGTTTCAATTGTATGATTTTTGCTTAATTAAAAAGTGATCACTATAATATCGCGAATGAGGGCTAACTGTCCTTTGATGGAAAATGGGAAGATTTATCCGAAATCAAAAACTAGGGACTATTAAGAGAAGGTAGGACATTAGCCTTTGAGACCGTGCCTTGAGACCACAATAGTTAAGAGACGGGAGTGGTGACCCTGCCTGGACTCTAGTTTGTTTTTGTGTTGCAACACCAAAACCCTGCAATCAACCAATTCCCCAACCCATACAAAATCATAAATCAACGCAGAACCTAAATTCTCTACCTCAGGTGTAAGTTTCTTTGCAGTCTCTTTGCAATCTCTTTGCAGTCTCTTTTATACGGCCGCAGCCGGTGCATTTATTCTGCAGATTGCAATATTAAGTTATAAAAAGTGAACTTAATAAACTGCTGCTGACGGCACGACTCGGCATACCTGCATAGGGGCTCCGTCCTGCGTTGCGCTTGATTGATGGGCAGTGAAAGAGGAAAAAGAAGCAGCTGATAGATTGGCTAATACTAGCTGCGAGCGCAAGCAACACACTTCGGTTTACCTTGGCTTGCATACCTACCCTTTGGCGTATGGTTAAATGCGTTTTCATACCAAAACCTGGCAGAACGAACTATAATCTCACCAAAAGTTTCACACCCATAAGTATTTCTTTCTTCCTACTGAAAAGCTTAGAGAGACTGGTTGAGCTGCGCGTGCGCAAGGTTGCTCTTTGATTGCATCCTATTTCTGAGATGCGACACGCTTATCAGCGCGGAAAGTCCTGCGAAGCTACGCTTAAAATCTTGGTGGTAGGATTGAATGTGCTCTTTACCAGAAGGAGTACGTGCTTGATAGCATGTGCAGCTTACAACATGGTGTAGATGAAACATTAAGTCAATGGATTAGGGCCTGATGGCCGAACATCAGATTGTGGCAAGTGCGTCATAACAAGGGCTTCCCGCAAGCTTGTGTTCTGTCTCCCCTTATATGGTGCATGGTTGTAGACTCTCTACTATCGGCTCTCAAAATCCCTGGAACACAAGCCTACGCGGATGATGTCACCGTTCTTTCTGTCGGCTCAAACCTTGGGACTCTGTGCTCTCAGGCGCAGAGATCCCTGGACTTGATCGATGACTGGTGCACTAGGAATGGGCATTCAGTGAATCATCTTAAAACTACGGTTAATCTCTTTACGAGAAGGAGGAAGGTCACTGGTCTGACTCAACTAGTGCTTAAAGGTGTCACTATCCCGATATCCGATGAAGTCAAATATTTAGGAGTAATCCTTGATAGAAAACTTCTATGGCCCAAGCATATTGAGTCCAAAACCGAAAAAGCATTCTCCACTTTCTGGCAGTGCAGAGGCGCTTTTGGCAAGACATGGAGCTTGTCACCGAAAAGGGTCCGCTGGACCTATACTCTGGCCATGGTTAGACCACTCCTCTCATACGCATCAGTTGTTTGGTGGAACAGGCTTTCGCGGAAACGTGTTACTGCCGCTCTTACCAAACTCCAAAAAACGTGTTGTCTTGGCTGCACAGGGGCCTTCCCTAGCACGCCGGGCTCTGCTCTAGATGCTTTGATGAACCTCCCCTCATTCCTTCGGTTGAAGAGAGGTGGTTTTTTGGTACTTTTCCTTGTTGTCCTTCAACCCCTGTATCTAACAAGCATTTCAAGCATTCGTTGAACTTAGTCGGAAGTCTCAGTGAGTTTTTTTTGGGATGCAGGTCACATTAGTGTCCAGGGAAATGAGATCTCTGATGAGTTGCCAAACTAGGCTCAGAAGAAGTTTTCTCAGGACCCGAACCTGCTTGCTGCATGCCTGTATCTGTTGTCACGTCTGCCATTGATACTTCGGTTTCTCGTCACAGGGTTCGTTGGCGTGACTGCGGTGGGTGCAGTCAGGCTAAACGACTACACCTGGACATCTGCGAGGGGTCAGCGTCTTTCCTTCTATCTCTCGGGAGAATCGATTGCAGACTTCTTGTAGGCGTCCTTACCGGCCACCAAGCTAGACACATGAATGTGTTGGGCTTGAGCGAAACCACTATACCTGTTCTGCCTGTGAAGAGGACGACGGTGTGGCGGAACACTTCCTTTGTGCCTAGTTGTCCTGCCTTTGCTCGCATCAGATGGCGGATCTTTGGAGCTGACGTGCTGAGTGCCGAACACCTAAGCTCTTCATCGCTGAAGCTCCTTCTCGTCTTTCTTTGAAAGACGGGTAAACTAAATACATTAATGGAAGGTGTCTGCATGGTAGTACAATGGAACAGTATTTATGTCTGAGTGCTCCATTGGATAGTAGCAACCTCAAACAAAAACATAACGTAATACACTTTGGTCGAATTCTCGGCGGTTACTATTAAACAGATTGGTGGAAATCATCACCTGAAAAAAAGAACCAATCTCTTCCATGGAACACCGTCTTCTCTTGTCCTTGTGCTCAACTGAAAAGCAAGAGCAAGCGTGTTTTTGGATTACGCCGAGAGTACCTAACATTTAACCTCTTCATCACTGAAGCTCTACTTACGTATAAGTGAGGTGTCTCCATGGTGAGTGCTCCTGCGTTCGCCTGAGATAAATGAGCTCGAAGACCTAAGCATACGTCAGGGGGACACTCCTAAGTTTTGCATCTAAATCCAGATGGGTCCAAGAGTGTTTTACTTTGAGTTTTTTACTGCAGTTTTTTTTCGTAATACTTAAGAAGGTTCCCAAACAGACATAATAGATCCAACTGCGCTAGCCTACGTAAGGCGTGACTACTGTAACAGGGACATTCAAAAACTTCACCTAGACGAATCTGCGCCAACCAGCCTCCGACAAAAATACAAAAATGTTTTATAAACCGGGAAGGAAAAAATCGGCATCAACCTCGTGTCAGAACTCAGGACGACACCTACCTTAGTTGCCCTACACCGACTTATTTGCGGCGACTATAACTTATTTAAGATTTCTTGTTCAAGTCCAGGATACTGGAACAGAGATGGTGGCGGATGAGCCCCTGTCATTAACTCTGATGCTCTCCTAGGGTTGCAACATGGACCTGGCCATTCAAGTTTCGGGGGTTGTGTTTTCGGTTTTTTTTTGGGAATTTACTTTCCTGCTTGCGAGAAAAAAGAATATAGGAAAAGATGCAAACGCGAACTCTATGCGCTTTTCCAAAAAGTGGATAAAAGAGCGAGAACACGAGGACCAAATTGGCTCGGTCATATCCAGCAACAATTGACAACCAAGCTACAGCCAAAAGGGTCTTCGAATCAGAGCTTCCTAGGTTCGGCACGACCAGAAAGAATGAACCTTCGATCAACAGACAACAGGCAGCTTACGTAATCGCAAAACTTTTCAAATTTTAAAAATTTCACGCACTACACTTTTTCAAGTAAGAACTAATCCTTATGAAGTTTTCTTGAAAGTTGTGAACATCAAGTTGAAAAAGAAGGGAAATCCGGAAAGGCATCGGAAGTCTTTGAAACACAATAGGTGTCCCAATCATTATGCTACTAAATATCCCTTCAACTGATTCGTAAGTAGCATAAATTTCGATTAGAGGTAATTCTATAGCTATACACTTGCGCCAACGTTTCTCGTATTAATCACCTCCATATTAAATCCAATGTAGATTACATCCCTTTCGGTTAATTAACTTCATTCTTGCCGCAAGATCCCTGAACTGAAAGTGTATCTACATATGTTTCAAGCAACTCAAGCCAAGCCCTTCTCCTGATGCATACAAGTGTCTATTTAATTCCGGACTTCCCATTAATTATTATTAGTCGCTCGGTAAAAACCACTTTGACAGAGAAAGGGGGACTCAAAGCAACCATACGCGCAATCCGATCTTGTTGTCTCCCGATTCCCACACACATTCCGGTTCCGAAATAGATCACTTCGGGATAAGTGCATAATATTGTCGTATACGCACTTACTCCTTTGAGAGTGCCAAACAAAGACACATTTATTGTGTGTATTACTTGTGTTGGGAATATTTTTCTCTTAATTGCAACATAATCCCTATGTGTGTGATGTCACAAAAGTGCGTGAGAAAAGTCATGTTAAAATAGAGGAAGTTACGTTTAGCTATCTATCGGCCAGATGGTAATGTGAACCACTTGCTTAACATGCGAATGCGAACACTACTGTGAACATGTGCAAAAGTGTACGCGAACCTGGCATTTGTGTAATATATCTTAGCAAAATGTCTACATGGGATGACAGCTTTGCTTTAATCGAAATATTAACCAACGGTTTTTTCCTACCGTTCGGCGGTGTTCTAGCGCATGTGCAATTGTTTCCATGCGGCCATACCATAAGGACTAAAAACATAAAGTCCTGTGGAAACCAACTTTATTTAACCATGCAACCAACAGTTGGTTGCAAAGCAAATTTTAACCAAATTTTTCAGTAGGCATAGTCGGAATCGTATGCTCCAATCTTATTATTGTCACGTCATAAATGCATTAATAAAACTGGACCGAAATCTCGTTGTCATTTTCTATCACAGATCCTTCTGTAACTGTTTTAAAAGTTAGAACCAAGAGGTATTTAACTTAAACGAAGGACACTCTTAACGGAAGCCCTTTTGCGTGCTCCATTCAAACTCAATCAATGTAAGGTCGTTACATTGCCAAAACGACACCGTAAATCCAAAAGGATTCACGGTCATCGATCAGAATTAATGAAGATTCCTCATTGCTTAATCTCCATCTCGTACATGGGAGCTCTTTGTTTTCGTTTCGCTCCTTTGTCATCTTTGTTTGATGCATGAGTGCTTAAGGATTTATTACAGTTTCAAGTACTTCACACGGAATGAGTGACGAATTGAACAAATGGGAGCAAGTTTTATTTATACCATCACCACACCAAGACCATCGGGGGAAAAAAAACACAAAATGAAATCCACGAAATTAGATCATCACTCAGATGTGATGCTGGTGCGATGGTTGATGGGGAAACCGTATGTTTGTCTTGTTAAATAAACACAAGAGTCGAGAACGTAAGGCAATCCAATTGGTTTTGGAGTATAAGGAGTATGTGGAAAAACAAAAACAACAAACCCCCCAAACATGTGTTATATTCAAAAGGCGAAATAAAAAAAAAATTAGGCTCCCTCTCTTGGTGTGGCGATCCAAGTGTATAGTGGAGCGCTACGTTTAGAATATTGGATGACACCATATCCATCGGATGTCATTCACAATATAAATTCATGATAAACTGTGGATGTTAAAGATTCATCTGACAACCAAACACATGTGATCGACCACAAAAACCCGATGTTTCTACAAGTGCGCATATATACAAGTGGATAAAGAGTTGAAAAGTGGCAATGTCACATGGACATGCACCATTGGCACTTATCAGTTGATCGTGATGGTATGCTGGATTGGGTTCAACCCGGATGAAACCAAACATCATACTTTATGTTGGATGTGTATACAATTTTTCGAAAATCAAACCAGCAAAGAAGGATGGATACCTCTAACTCTGATCGATGTACTGTGTTTAAAATAGCAAAGAAAGCCTAGGGGCTCCCGCGAGTAATACCTACATCCCAAGCTGGAATGAATACAGTGACAGATTGTAAATAGAATTCCGTTAAAATGGAAAGCCACACGAACAAGATCGAATTCAAACAATTAAGGCGAAAGGCTTGGAGCTAACTCCGGAGACTAGGCTCGCCCAACCCGCCATACATGCTAAGAAACCAAACACCGATTATACCTAGCAGCGAACTTAGGCACAGCGCATGGTACAAGGAATGCAAAGTATGTTTAAACTTTTTCCGATTTCTTTCAAAATTGGTGCGGGATTTGACAGTAGGCAAATCTGAATGGCCACGTGCAATTCAGGGTTGTTTTATTGTTCTAAAAACTATGGATAAAATACCGAAGACTTCCATGTAAATCCTGAACAATTCTTATTTTTCAAAGAAACATTAATGAGAAAGAAGAAATATATTTGTTAACAACACTGGTCCTCAAAAATTTTTATTAAACTCCGACTATTTAGTACGGCTGAAAAAATTAGGACCCAGGAAATAGAGCTCCAAACTTAAAATTAAACCAGTGAGTAAGTGCTACAGTGTGCAGAAGTTACAGTCCGCAAAACGGACCGTTGAATACCCCGTCCTATCCCACATTGTAAAATGCTGTTAGCAAAGTTATTTTTTGACATTTTATAAGTAATGCAAACTTCGAAAAGGGGTGTGGTCCAACCGTCCCTCATTACAAACTATTAATTATAAGATACTTCCACAGATATTTCCAAGTTACACTAAAATGTACGTAAAAATGCAATTTTTTGGTTCAAATTGAATATTTTTGAAAAATCGACCCCTAAAAGGGAGCGTCGCTAAAAACCTTATATGAACAAAATCTGGACTGAAGTCTTGTTTACCTAACCTGCTACTTTTTTGTTTCATGCTCTCCTAAATTAGGCTCAAGGCCAGTCGAAATTAAGTTTTTCTGGAAAATTTTAGGTTTTTCTTCAATTCTGCCTCCAAATGTGTGCGTGGCCCAAAGTCTTGTATGAACAAAAAATTTAGAACTAAACGTTTTCTACATAAGATATTAAGCAAATTTTTTTCAATTTCGAGAAAAATATTGAGTAAACTGCATTTGAAACTTTACGCTTAATAATAGATGCCACGCCCACTGGAGGATGTTTACCAATTAAGTTTGTCTCTTTGTGTCTTACATTTATTAGGAGATGCTAAATGTTAAATTTCAGACTTTAGAACGTCTTACAGTTTTGAAAACTCTGGAGGTAGTTGCACATTTAGACCGATTGTGGGCGTGTCTTTGGGCGGATTTCAAAAATTCTTACACTTGTACTGCTTTGCATGACGTGGACCTTACGTACGAAGTTTCAGCAACCTAGTTCAAAATTTAAGGCCTAAAAACATGTGACATACAGACGGGCGGATGGACGGACATGGCTCATTCGATTCAGAATTCGGTCTCGATCATATGCCCCTAAGGTGTTGGGGGTCTACCATTATTATGATGACACTATGAGAATCGAACGCGCGTGCTCAAAGTAGTGTGAGATTCTTACTCACTAAAAAACCTCCCAATGTTTGTAAGACTACGACTAAGTTTCCTTAACAAGTAGTTCAAGCTTCTGTATAGTAATCGCGTTTGGCAGGCTACCTTCCAACGAAAGCACCTGCAATACCGTCATTATGTGCGGTTTCCTCTTACGACGCTAGATCCAACGGTCTTGTTCGTTGTAGTCGGCGTGCAAGATTTGTCTGATCCAGAGTTCGGATAATTTCGTGGTTGCAATGGCCGTGAAGGCGAGTGTGAAGCTTGCGAGCAAAGTTTCTTGCTTCGTCGGTCACGGTTGCGATGCCTAGATCTCGATGTAAATCGTCATTTCTTATATACCATGGAGCATTTACGATTGCTCTTAGTGTCTTATTCTGAAAAGTTTCTAAAATAGATATGTTGCTTGGTTTGGTACAACCCTAAAGTTGTATACCCTACGTTCTTGGGGTTGTACCAATGCAGTAATGTACTAATGTTCTAATGCAGTAAGCTAGCCTTTTAAACGTTACAGACTTTGGACAAATTTAAGCATAAAAAAATGGTTTCAAATATGTTTTCTCGTTAAAAAAATTTAATTTTTTTATTTAAGCTTGGAACTTGCCAGACCTTAATTTTATTTTTTTAAGTTCTTGCCCTTAAAACCTCTTAAAAAAAGTACTGAAAAGCATTTAATCCTTTTTCCCATGAAGCTTCAAAACGTGATTAAACCGCGCTCGATTAGATCCTCGAGCTTGCTGAAGAAGTAATTGCCGATGGTACTACGCCTGATGCTGTTTAGGGCTGGGCTTTTGCAAGGCAGGTGACGAACAGATTCAATTTCTTCAACGTCCCTGCAGCTTCTGCAGTAATCGCCATGCAGTATGCCTAGCCGCTCAGAGTGTACCCCCCCCGGCGCAGTGCCGCTTGAGGATTCCCGTGAGTACTCGGATATTCCTGCTAGCCCGATCAAAAATAGTGATTTTATTTGCGTACCGCTGGCCATAGCTCCCTTGTGTGTCTGCACGTATCAAGTTCTGTCCAATGTAGGTTGGTTCTACTCAAGGATTCAGTTTCTTTCCTACGTGCTATCGAATTCAGCGGGATTCTTATAGATTTGAGGGCTAGAGATGCATTTATTTCAGACCCGTGTCTTGCAAGCTTGTCCGCTTCTTCGTTTCCCGGTATATCGGTGTGACCTAGCACCCAACACACAGTTACAGTGTTGCCAAATGATAACTCGTTCAGAATTTCCCTGCATAGTTTCACCACCCTTGACTTCACTATGTCCGATTCCATGGCTTTAATTGCCGCTTGGCTGTCAGAGTATATGGTGATTGTCTTGTTCACGGGGCTGTGTTTCTTCAGCTCAGAGGCAGCTTGGATTATGGCTGCCAGCTCCGCCTAAAAAATGCTGCAGTCGTAATTGATCCGAAAAGATTTACCTAGCCCTAGAGCTTCACAGAAGATGTCCGCACTGGTTCCGACGTCCATCTTAGAGCCGTCAGTATATACGGCGCGGCGATCTCGTCATCTTCTGTAATGGTTTTTTCTTCTTCTGGTAGCGAATCTCCTGTTGAAAGCGAATGTCATAGGGAGGGAATCTGTGACTGCGGTTCTACGGCTTACCGCACAGAAGTTACAACGTGTTTGGACAGACAGAAGAAAGAAAAACGTAGTGATACCATAAGAGGTCCTATATTAATTTTTGGACGGACCACTAACAAGTGGAAAAGTGCCACGTGGTAAAAGCTTTAGTCCGTCTGCGATGGATTGCAAAATACCTTACTCCACCTAAAAAGGATTCCATGCCTCCAAAAAGCGGGCTGGATGTAAACATATTTGACCTTATGCTAAGTGTCTGCATATATTTTGGGCTAAAAGTCCGCTTTTTTCACTAAAAAAGTCACTTTATTTTATTTGGACGGAGGCATATACTTTACATAAAAATAAAGTTAGTAAGTGCTAATATCTGCAACCTTTGTAATATATTTTTTCCTGTTTTTTATAAATATTTACTAAAAAACGGCAATTTTTAGTTAAAGCTCCTTAATAAGAAGGCATAGTCGAAGAAAATGCCAAACCTTTTCTACTACCTCAAAGACAATTCGAAAACAGTGTCAAAATATTGTTGCGCTTTTGTTAGAAACCCAGCTTATGTTTGAAAAAAGAATTTTTAAAAATTTAAAAATTTTGAGGTGAATACTAAAGTAGACCAAATAGCCCATATGATGGCATTTCAAGCACATTAATTAAAAAGCAGTGTAGATATTGTAAATTGTTGTAATTTTTCAGGTTTCAATATTAAAATTAATTTTGCATGGCTTTACCATAGGGGCCGCTCCTCAACAATACGTTCGTTTTGCTTTTTAATTAATATAATGATTAATTTATTAATAATTTTTCTTTTCATCAGCTTTTAAATGAACATGACCTCAATGTCAAAAAGAGCGCATTTGACTTCGAAACGACTTTGCTGGAGCTTAGTCACGTAGTAAACTCAGAGTCATTTTAAAATCCACTTTGAATTGGCAAACAAACATTATTCAACGTAAAATCAACTTTCATCATTATCATCTTGATTTTCGGTAACCACTTATTCTTAGATGAGTCGCAGAGCGAGGGCGGCTAAATGGCCCTTCCATCGCTCGCGATCCTCCGCCACCAACTCAAGAGACACAGGCGCAGTCCCAACGTAAAATCAACTTTTTTGTAAATCTCAAATTGTGTTTTTTTCCTTAGTCTTTTTTGGACATGATGATTTTCTAGGGTTTTATCCAGATTCTATTCCATTTTCGTCTACACAACTTCTAAGGTTTCTAAAAGAAAGAACCAAAAATAATGACCTTATCGGTGTGTAAGGATCCCAAATCCTGTATCTCACAAGAAACTTGGGTCAGTTTTTATGCTCGAGCTCTTTAACTTTTTGTTTGTGTTGAAAGAATGTCAATAAAGATCAGTTTCCAACCTACATAATTGTACTGGTAAACGGAATGCTTTTGGCGCTACAATATAGGTAATATAGCTCCTCTTTAATTTAATTAGAACTATTTTTCTTTTATTTCAATTTGCTGAACGATTTTCTTTGATCTCCGTTGGTTCATCGCACAACTTTCTACGTAAACAGAAATCTTTTAAAATGCTTGTGAAGGTGCTCAAGACTCACACCCCACAGTGCAGTTTATTATAAACAAACAATCAAACAAAACGCCTCTCAAGGATCATCCTCATCTTCATACACATAATTCCATTTGCACGTCTCCATAATAGTCGGTAGCTTTGGTTTCTAAATATTTGCCTCACCCAACTCATTAGTAAACATTTTGATTAGCATAACGATGGCGCGTAAAAGGAGCTGCAAATCGCACGGTGGACCAAAAATAGCCCCACAGGCCCACACCTATATGGTCCTGCTTATTTATCTCGTGTGTCTACCTGAAGGCACGCACCTACTTGTGTTTATCTAACTCGACTTGCGATTTGCATTTCGCATCAGCTACTCTTCTGCAACTGGCTGTGAACTAGATTCTCCAATCGTGCTGACGCCAATTTAGCAGGTTCAAAGGTCAGGCGACGACGCAGAGCTAAGACTATAGTGTCCGAGGAAGTCTCGAGAGCTTGAACTAAATTCCATGCCATCGTGTGGTTGTCGACTGTCGAGTGACTCTCGATGCATGGCAGGAGGATTCGAGACATTCAGCCGATTGTAGATACAAGGTGGTGGCCCGATGAAAGATTCACAGCACGTAGGGGTGTGATTGATGGATTTGCAATAGAAATTGATAGACAAATGTGATCCGAAGAATGCGCCTCGAAAGAATCTTGGCGCTACGGGTATTAGGCGTGATTAGCAATGTTTTGGCATATCACGGCTAGGTATTTCCACCCCATCAACTGATGGTGTTTTGAGTGACAGGTAATCGAGGAGGAATAGGCTGAGAGGTACCGGTTGTGGCTATGTGTTGTATTGGCTCAGAAGGTGATTTGAGGTGGGATAGAATTAATATCGACATCTGTACAGATCGTGAATAGTTCTAACACATGGCATGAGTTTAAAAATAAACATTGAATTGAAACAATTCAACGTCCTATTTGGAATGTTTTAAAAGCTTAATGAACTCACTTGTTATACGCATGACACGTCACTTAATCTTTGTCAAATGGACATAAAAAAAATATTTATTTACAAAAACATTTCTTTTCTACTACAAGTGTTCCAAACACTCGGAAGCTATTTAAAAGGGACCCACTTCTTGTTTTGATGCGGCTGTTAATGCCTCCATTCGCCTTTCATCAATTGCTTCCAGCAATTTGTCGCCATGTCTAATTTTAATGACATGAGGTTCGGGTATTTGTTTTATTTTTTTACAGAAGAGAAACTTGTTCGAGGGGACAATAATCTTTTATAGATGAATCCATACTTAAAATTGCTCCGCATGTTGCGAAACACGCGAAGCAGATTAAAGCTTAAGACAGGAGGAGTTTGTTACCGAAAGTCGAATCCAACTCATTTCACGAATTCCCCCCAGAGTGTACTATGATCCACTGCTTCCTCGTTGTTGGGGATATCAGACAAAGCAGCCGGGGAGACAGATACATATGTTGACCCAACCAGAACTTCTCACATTCTGTTGGTCTTGATTTTTGAATGAAAAGGTTTGTCAAAGCACCAGCTATTGAATAACGATTAAAGGATAATTTGCCAGAAAATATATCGGCAATCGCCCATTCGATGTTTTCTCTCGATTTCATCAAATTTTTTTCATAAAAATTCTTAGCATCATTAAAACAAAACGTAGGTACCACCCTGCATCACTGTAAATCTGCGATAACAAAAGTATTTTACTCTACGATTGGCATTCAGATAAAAACAGGAAATGCTTTCAGGAAGCTCATGAAGGCGCGTGCCTCTGCAGTCCTGCTTTGGGTCATAATTATAATAAAACAGCGCGTCTGTCCGTCGTTGTCCGGATGCAAGTGTCCGAAATGCAGGAAATGTTTTCCATTACTGGTGTCCAGCGGAAAGAGCATGAAAAATTCTGTGAAAATTCTTCAACATGAATGTTGTTCTCTCTTTGGCTACACTCAGAAGTCAGGAGTGAGCACTGCTATTCCTGTGTGGGGCACAAACAAATATTTTTAATGAATTCGCAAAAGTTAAAGCTTAATTCGAACTATACAAAGCCGGCAGGACGCACGCAGTCAAAGTATACTGCGGGCCAACAAAAGTGTATATAATATGGAAAACATTAATTCATCCCCTGGTGTGACGAAACCGTAAAGTTTTTATTATTATTATATTTTTTTTTTCTCTGTCGGTTCCATACCCAGAGGCAATATGACATCTCTCGGCTTAATGTTTTCATTATACGCATAGTCTGAGAAAAAGTTTAATAATGTACATTAACGCAATAACCTGCGCGATTATAAGGAGGAAGGTGCTTGTGTAATCCTGGGCGAATTGCCTCTGGAGAAGAAAGTTTTTCCATGTCCTGCTTTTATTGAAAATGACCTTCCCTTGTTGGGGCGATGATTCCATCCTTGGAGAGAGGCAAACAGAAGTTGGGGGTATATTGAAAATTATTAGTAGCACCAAGGTGGATGCTGTTACGCCGCCACAAGGGGTGTGGACCGCGCGCTAAGTGGTTATTGTTTTAAATTGAAACTTGTTGGTGAGAAAATCAAGAGTTTTTCCTTCGGTTTGGAGAAGGGGATTGGTGGGACCTACTAATGGTATCTACTTTTTCGCATATTTATTGAAGTGAGATTTAAAGTCATAAGATAAAATACTGAATATACTTAAAATTAAGAGGTACTAAATTTCCACACCCTATGTTCATACATAGGACCGAATAGAGGCCGTATGCCTGAACCTATGTATTAAACATAGTTTAAGGGCCTTTTATTTCAATTATGAGCTTAAAACATCATATAAAACTTTCTAGGTTATATAAATTTTTAAAATCCACCTATGAAACGTCAACTTTGTTATAAGAAGAAATGTTGAATTCAATTCAATAAAACATTCGCTGTTTATATTTTAATTATATAAAACCAAAATGCATGCACCCTACCAATACATACACCAATACATACGTGGCAGTCCAACGAATCTTGTTATTCAATTGTCCTCTTCTTCAATACGAAAGCGGGTTATAATTTTGCTTGCAAAAATACGCATTTGTAAAAACTCCTTTTTTATCACTTGTTTAACTAAAGCAATAAAATTAAATTATAGTATGTAATAGGGTGTTTCCACCGGACACTAATCTGCGATTATGACAAATCGTCCTTAAATCCCCTCTAAATCAAGCGATTTACCATGAGAATATTAGTCTTTTCACGTCGAGATTAAAAATTAATCGCGTAATTAATCTCTTCCACGCAAGAATTCTTAAATCAAACCGAACAGAGCTTTACGTGTTCTGGGCGTTTTCTGACGAAACAAATCAAACACAACTTTTACTGATAGCTTAGTGTCATCAACTCAACAGAACGGCTGATGTTGCTGTTGATGTGGATTTGGTTGCTCCTGTCAAAAAAAGTTAAATGCAATAAGACGTGCACATGCACACTGCAACATAATCATGGATGTTAATGTTGATACTGCTGGTTGATGTTGATAAAGTTGGTCTGCTATCACCGAAAATCCCACACCGAAATCCCAATCAACAGATCTGACGAAAAACAAAATGTTAAATCTGTTGATTTGACGTTTTGTTTTTCAATTTTTGATGTTTATATTAAAAAAAATCGGTGGCAATTAAAAATAATTTTAATTTTTTCGAAATCTGAGTTGTCTGAGAGATGGAAATGTTCATGTTTACAAGGAGATGCGCAGATGACGGGATGTCCACGAGAAATGTCAAAATCGAAAGCATACGTCTAGTTAATCTCCTCTATTCCGGTGGAAACACTTTGGAACTAACTTTTAATCTTCCTACGTTAATCTCTGTAATATGTGCGGCGGAAACACACCATAACATAGAAGAATAATCACCGTAAACCTGCAAGACGTTAAGGGTATATTATCGGTATCGAATTCTAAGTCGAATGAGCCATGTCGATGCGTCCGGTCGTCCGGTCGTCCGTCTGCCCGTTAGTAATTTGAGAGCCTTGACTTTTCAGTTAGGAACTTGAAACTTGATACCTGTTCTTTCTAGGTCCCGAAGCAGTCAATATTACGTTGTTATGGAAAAGGGATTATTGCCACGCCCCATTTTTATTAAAGGAGATTCTTAACCAATTGCATTAATTCTAAATGCATTTTAAGTTAATAGAAACTTTGATTAAACAACCAAGATTTACTAGGTAAGCCCACTAGGTAAGCTTTTCTTTTCACTGTTTTGAAATGAAGTACATAAGTAGCCAAAAAGTAAGGGCAAAAATGTGTATATAATTGCACGAGTCCGTCTGTAACGGACCGCGGTAAACCCTTATTATTATCCTTTCTCCCTATTTTAGCTAGTATCCCTTTAATTCCATATTAAGCTTAATGTGTAGTTTGTAACGCAGTGAAATAAGCACCGAAGACCCATAAGACGTTAATGATATATTGTTATATGGCAATTAGAAATAAAACAACATGCAGGAGTCGCTGGATAAACCCATCGATTCACTCTACGAACACACCCGCTAGATTGACTCAACGAACATACCCAACTGTCATTCCAGTCAGCTGGCATCAAATTGCCGTTCGAAGTTCGAATTCGATATCGAACTTCCCCTCTATAGCATTCAGCGGAAATGTACCAGTGAAAAATTACCAGTGGAAAATTACCAGTGGAAAATTACCAGTGGAAAGTCACCAGTGGAAGATCGAACCATGGATGACAGGCTCGGACGAAACAGTTATATTTTAAACGTTGACTTGTAAAAATTGGTTAAAGAGTAAAAAGTGATTGAATTAAAATAAATTGTTGAGTTCTAAGTAGTAAAGTGGAATAACAGTGTGATTTTAATGCAAATAAGTTTTGATTGATAAATAAAGTGTTTCATTGTGTAATTATAAAAGTGAAATTGAGTTTTATTCGACGAATCCCAGGCAAGAATATCACAATATGACCGATACTGACAGGAGAATCGATTAAGCCGTTTGTCCGTCTGTCCGTTTGTGTGAAGTTTTTAGATCTGTAAAACTGAGCTAGGACGCTCACACTTGGAGCGTATCTTGGTTCTTATATTTTCCAGACAGTGTCACGCCCATGTGTAAAGTTGGTGTTTCAGTGGGCGGATTTTAAAAATGTTTTCACTCGTAGTGCTTCGGGATCTAGAATGAACAGATATCAAGTTTCAAGTTCCTTGCTTAAAATTTAAGACCTAAAAACTACCAACACACGGACTCACGGATATGGCTCATTGGACTTGGCTCACTGGAGCATGGATCCGATTTCGATCATATGCCCTTAAGGTCTCGGGTCATGTTACAAACTAGGAGTCAACCTTAATATACCTCCTATTCTATGGGATGGGGTATAAAATTTAAACACAATTTTTAACAAGGTGGGGGTACCGTGGTGTAGTGAAGAGTGTTAGCGTTTACTACGCCGGAGGGTTGAGTCCGAATCCTACCGTGGGTCGTCATCTAAAAAGAACAGACTGGTCCTTTATCACGGTCCCCACCTCCGCGGTGGTCTGACAAGCCATCCGAGAGTATTACAATTTTCTCAACATCTGAAGGTTCCTTTCGGATTTTCGAAAAATTGTAGGTTTTATGTTAAGAATCAACAGACGCAGATCACATGGTTGAGAAGTTGAGCCTGGTTTACCTCGAGCTCGTGCTCCACTCTTTTCATTTATTCATTCTATTTATTTTAAACGAAATTTAAAAAAGATTATCAGATTTCCGTTGAGATGCTACAAGCTTTTCAAAAATCGTTTTCGAAAATTCTTTTACGTTTTAAGCTAAACTTAGAAGTTTTTGAATCTTCAAAATATTCTTATAATAATCCATAAAATCTAACAAGATGACCTACATACCCATACTCATATCCATACATGGTAACATACCCATTGGGAATTCTTTGACATATTAAGTTAAAAAAAAAAAACAATTATTTAATTTTTTTTTTCAATTGCCGTTCAAATTTTTCCAATATTAGAACAACCTGTGTTTTTGTTTTAATTTTCTGGGCACAGATTTTTAAAAAAACGTAAAACCCTAAATTTTTACTTCACTTTTTAAATGTGCTTCGAAACTCTAATGTTAGAATCAAAATTTAAAAAAAAAATTAAAAGCAGTTATCTAGCCTTCTAAGTGCTTTGTACTTTAACCAAATTTATATAAGATCACTTTTGCCATTAAGATACCTACCTGAATCTTCTGAAAAATGGTTTTGAAAAATGCTTTTAAGTTGTTGAATCAAAACTCACAAGCTTAGGAATCTTCGAAATTCGCTATACTTTTCCTTAAAATCATCATATAGTTTTCGGTGACCGCTTAAGCTCAGAAGTGTCGCGGAGCGAGGGCGGCCAAATGGCCCTTCCATCGTTCCTGATTCTCCGCCATCAACTCAAGAGACAAAGGCGCGATCCCTAGACGGGTCTCGGTAATGTTCTTTATCTGAGCACACCACCTGTTTCTTGATCTTCCAGGCGGGCGACGGGGGCATGAGAACAGTGTGTCCAAACCATCGAAGAATTGATCGTTCCATTTTGAGAAATAGCTGTTCAACATTAATATTCCCACGAGTACTGACGTTTCTCACTCTATATCCCTAAGAGTAACACAAGCAACGCACCTCATAAATCTCATTTCGGCAGCTTGTATTCGCGATCTAATTCTTTCGGTCATTACACAAATTTCATGACCATAAATGAAGGCTCGAACGAACACTGGTTTAAAAGCTGAGATCTTTGCTTTCACTCAAACGTCAGCTTTACTGATAATGGCGCAGTTCCTTTACTATTGCTCCAGCTTGGCCAATCCTACAGGATAACTCAGTATCACTCCTTCCATCTTTCGTGAAGAAGACCCCGATATACTTGAACTTCTCTACTTGTTTCAATTGGAATCTATTAAAGTCCTCCTTAAAATTTTGTATAATTTTTGATACGTGTGATTTTTTATTTCATTTCTCTAAAAAGCACCGGATATAAGGGGGTGGATGTCGAGTTTTTTTGCTATTTATTTTATATTTTTTTAAAAAATGCATTCAAAGAGCGGTATTGGAACTCTTTCAGAAGAATATGACCTTATATCACTGTTTTCGTTTGCGTTGATTAACAATATGAGCTTTTTGAAGTAAGTGGTTCAAAAATGACTGCCCCAAACGCTGAAAAAGTGCATAAAAACACGACATTTGCATCATTAGCACCAAAATTTTTTTTATATTTATAATAATTTTCTGTAAAACATCAGAGCGTAATATCTGCACGCTTAACAATTGGACTAAAAATCATTGCAATGACTTAACACTGTTAATTTTCTGCAAGTGGAATACATATTTTATGATGCCTCTGTTATGGTAAATAAGTTGCCCTGGGGAAGCAAATATCGCCTCTTTTTGTGGAGCAGCTCTGCAGTATCCATTCAGAATGAGATTTCTCAGAGCACATCAACATGGGGATAAAAATTGGGGATGAACTCACTTTCGCAACTTCTCCTGAGTGAATGTATTTTCTATTCGCAATGCGATGTTATGAGAGAATTATTTCACTCAAGTGGGGAAGGTATAGCATTTTCCTGTATTTTCATTTCTATCGGGGAACCTTATGGTTGTATATTTTCTCCTATTTTCAAAAATATCACACAAAGAGAGAAATCTCTCTAGGACATAAAATGTGGAGGTCACTTTTCTGCTCGTGGTAGATGTATTTACTCTATACCAGTGGAATTGGCCATAGTTTCGAGACATCATCTAAAGGGCAACGGAAAATTATCAAAAAAAAAATTATTGATAGATGTTTTCAAAAGAAGAAAACAAATTCAAGTTGAAGATACAAATTGTATGCAAACAACACTTTCATGCGTTGCGTGTATTTTCATTGGAAAGTGTTCAATCAAATTTCTAATCTTCACACAAAAATATTTTAAGAAAAGTGTTCAAAATTAGGCACAGAGTGTGTTTTGTTTTCAATATCAAAAGCCAAGTGGAAGCTGTATTGTTTATTTGTTGAATCAGTCAAAAGTTGCGTTTGTTTTGATTTTTATTTAGGTATTAATTGATTTTTCTTAGTTTTACTTAATAAAAAAAAGAAATTAATTAAACTCTGGAAACATCTGTGTTTTTATAACCTGCTGTGCGCAATTTTTATTAAAGTGGTTGAGAAGTTGAAATATTATTTTGAAATGTGAAAAGACCAAATAAAAATGTGAACATTTTTTTGATAATTTTTAGGCTGCAGAAATGTAAACAAAATATTTGAAAAGTATTACATTTCTAACTTTTTATCTAATAGCTTTATGGAATAGAAACTTATGGAAATTTAGAAGTTCTGTTCAGTTTATGAAATTATTGAAACCGAATAAATATATCTCTTCATGCATTTTTCGAAACTTAAAGGGTTTTTTTTTAATATTTACAGTCGAATCCATCTATAGTAGTTTTGTGACAATGCTTTATCACAGAATTTACACTTTTTGCATGCATAGACATGCAATTCTAAAAATAAGTATACATGGTTTAGAAAGACGTGTATCAATGTGTGTACTACATGAGTCAAAATAATCATGAGACCGCCCTTTCCGAGAAAAAGCGACTAATTAAAAGGTTTTAGCAGCATCGCAGTGATAAGTCGATGAAAGGTTCTGACGTACTTCTTCTATTTATACACGGAACAAAAGCTTCCTAAGGTTATCCTTCTCAAGGATTTGCCTTCTCACTCCCGCCCGACCCCTAAGCAAGTGAATAAATGGATATACCTACGTTATGCGCTGTGCGCACAACTTTTTTTTTTCTTTACTTAGGTTCTCCGAGTTTTCCCTTGCCACCGAAAAGTATTTACTTTAAAATGAGACCGGAAAGGTGGAAGATTCCACGTAGACTCCACCTTATTCAGGTGGCGCGTACAGGTAGATATTTTCGGGATACATATACTTAGAGTCTTATAACTTATTTCAGCCAATGGTTGTTTGTTTACTTTTTGTATATAAGGTTTACTCTCCTATGTATAAAACGTTATTTGTGCAATATAATATCCAGTTTTATGAATTGAATAAACATAAAGGTAGATACCCAAAGCCGCACGTATTTTTCAGGAGTATCTACCAATAAGATGGTAAGCTTTCAAAACTTTTAGGCACCTTATTACAATGGTGGCAATATTTTCTTTAACGGAATACACATAGTGAGTAAGACTTAACTAGATTTAGAATCAATCTATTAGAATACAAGTGTTTATAGGATAATTTTAAACTTTGTATAAAGACATAAACTTAACCTATCTCGAAAAACATATTTACAGGCAGAATACTCAGAGAACCAAAACTTATTCTAAGTGTCAATCAGTTTAAGTTAGCTATAGATAATGTATGTATATATGTATATAAATTTATAACTCATTTAATAAATTATTTATATATAACAATTTCTGATGTAATTAATGCTAGGTAATAATGGAGTTAGCAATAGAGAAATTATTTTTGAGGTTATTATTTTTACAAATCAAAGTATGCTTTTCTATTGTGTTTGTATTTATTTATTTATTTCTTTTTTTGCAATTAATGAGTTCAATAGTTATAAAGAAAACTAGCGGCTACTTATTAGAATCACTCAGTGTTAGCCTGCCCCGCACGAGATCTTTATTTGAAAGTAAGGAGTAAACGGGATTTTTCCCGATACCTTGAAACCAAATAAACCAAATTTAAGAACCAAAACAAGATCTAAAAAACAATAATATAGATTTCTAGAATGACAAAAAAAAATTATAAAACAAGTGAGTAAGTGCAAATGTTCGTCTGTGACAAACTTCTATACACCCGACCCTATATGTCATACAGATATAAGCCACGCCCCCAAAAGTGGGCTTGGGCTAAAAATTAAAATCAATTAATTATTATTTCGTTAAAAGCATGATAAAATGCATTAAAACCGAAAATTATTTCGGAGAAAACCGTTTTTCTTGTAAAAGAGTTTCTTTGGGAGCCTAAAACGGTCAAAAATGGAGGTCCAATCTTTGTATGGAACAAACTAAGGAATTATTAATATCTTTAATATTTGTTATAGATTTTTTTTTTGGTTTGGAGTGAACTTTCCAAAAAATCGGGTTTTTAAAGATCTACAAAGATTACATGTTAAAAGTGAACATGGGCGATATTGTGGGCAGTCCAGTTTTAGCCTTCTTAAAACTTTTGGGCCATTATTACTCTATATCAAAATTTGAGTTCCTACGCCTTGTCTAACTTGACCAAAAGGCACTTTGAAAGAAAATTTTAAATGTCTTAATTTAGTTGTCTTACATTGAAGCTAGTAGTGGGCGTGGCCGTTGGCAGATTTAACCAATTTTCATACTTTGTTTATACAAAACAAGAAGTCCCAGCTCAATTTTAGAGGCCCAAAAACTTCACCCATACGGACAGGTGAGACAGTGAGGACAGGATAAACAGACGAACAGACGGACAAACGGTCTCTATCATATTTTTAAAAGGTCTTAGCCGTCTACTGTGATTATTTCACTGTGTTACAAACTATGCATTAAAATTATAATACCCTGAGTCGGGTATAAGAAACCCTGCTTACCTTTTACGATTTGGGATGAGTGTAAGTTTGGCTCTCTCGACAAAAAATGTTGTTTATATTTTTTATTTGAGATTTTGTCGTTCGGGAGTTTTGTGTTTCTAGATTTTATGACATTCGTAATTTGTGCATTCGAGATTTTCGACCCGATATTTGAGATTCAGTTCTGAAACTTGGCTTTTTCCACGCCTGCGGGTCACCGTTTGCTGTCTCCGTTGATGTGTTTACATAGCTTTTGCTTCCTCCAACTCTTATCCAGTTGATTGCATTCGTTCTTAACAGTTCTCCGCCATGTAACGGGTGATTTTTTAAGAGGTTGAGAACTTTTAAAAAAAAAAAAAACACAAAAAATTCGAAAAAATTAATGAAATATTTTTTTGAATCGATAGTTTGAACCTTGCAATTTAATGTTTTAAGATAATTTCATGCAAATGTTGACCGTGGCTGCGTCTCAGGTAGCCCATCCGCTGAGTCCAATTTTGGCATACTCTTTCACACATATCGGCCGGTATCTCACGAATGAATGCATGGATGTTGGCTTCCAGTGCGTCAATCGAAGCGGGCTTGTCCCTATAGACATTAGCCTTGACATACCCCCACAAAAAATAATCTAATGGTGTCAAATCGCACGATCTAGGCGGCCAATTGACCGGCCCGAAACGTGAAATTAACTGTTCACCAAACTCGCCTCGCAATTGCGCCATTGTTTCGCGTGCTGTGTGGCATGTGGCACCGTCTTGTAGAAACCACATATCATGCAAGTCAAGAACTTCCATTTCGGCAAAAAAAAGTTTGTTATCATCGCTCGGTAGCGTTCACCATTGACAGTAACGCTGCGATTCGCATCATCTTTGAAGAAATATGGCCCAAAAATGCCGCCGGCCCATAAACCGCACCAAACTGTCGCTTTTTCGGGATGCATTGGTAGCTGTTGCAATGCTTCTGGCTGATCTTCACTCTAAATGCGGCAATTTTGCTTATTTACGTACCCATTCAACCAAAAATGAGCCTCATCGCTGAACACAATTTTTCGATAAAAAAGCAGATCCTCGGCCAGCTTTCCAAAAGCCCATTCACCAAAAATTCGGCGTTGTGGTAGGTCGGCTGGCTTTAGTTCTTGCACCAGCTGTATCTTAAAAGGCTTTACGCCACAATCCTTCCGCAAAATTTTCCACGTAGTGCTGTAACAAAGGCCTAACTGCTGGGAACGGCGCCGAATCGACATTTCGCGGTCTTCTGTCACACTAGCTGATACGGCCGCAATATTTTCTTCACTACGCACAGTACGTAAACGTGTTGGTGGTTTAATGTCCAACAAAGTAAATTTGGTGCGAAAATTGGTCACAATCTTCCGAATAGACTGCTCAGAAGGTCGAGAATGCCGACCATAAAATGGAAGCAGCGCGCGATGAACATTTCGAACCGAGCACGCATTTTGATAGTAAAATTCAATAATTTGCAAGCGTTGTTCATTTGTAAGACGATCCTTGGTTAAATTGCAAACCAAACTGAAGCTGTTTGGCAGTCACACAAGGTACTAAACACCCGTCAGCTGTCAAAACCAGTGTTGCCAAAACTAAACCAGCTAAAAAATCACTTTATACTTCCAGATCGACCAACTCTTCTGCTACCTTCAATAAATGTATGTATTCCAATCTATCTACTACGATCTAGCCGTCACCTCTCCTAGCATTGTGGCCGATCCACTGCCAATTTTAACGTTGTATGATTGTGCCTTGGGCTCTTGGCTTGTTCTCAAACGAAGTTCGGTGTTCGAGATACCGTTTGGCGAGAAAATTTCTTTTTGATGTAGACCCATACTCAATGACACACGTGAAAGAACCAGTTTAGGTTTGAATCAGACCTGAATTAAAAGGGTAGAAGGGCAGGACACCTATGCGGGCCCTAGTTTTCCCACTGAGGTAAGAGTAGAGAATATAACCAGTTTCGGAGTGTTAAAGGTTTAAACTAAACACCTGTTAAGTTTAAACCCGTTTGAAATATGATAGAATATTTTCTTGTGTCCATCATTTGTCGTCTTTAACGAGATCGTTTAAAAAACTTGCAATTCCATGAAATCTCCCTGAGGCCCGAAACTCATCATCTCTACATTGCATTTCCAACTGGATCGCATTATCGGAAAATAATGCTTCCAGTACGGGCTTCCAGTACGGCTTTTTAAAAACAAAATAACAATGGTGCCATGGTATATGGAGTCAATCAAAGGCCAGGTCTGTCGCGCCTTTTCAAACAGCTGCGACTTCTGCTTGAAGCACACTCTGTGCAATATCTGGCTTTGAAGATTTTTATACCCGACCCAGGGTATATCAATTTTAGTTTCATAGTTGGCACTATAGTGAAATGATCCGTCGTAGACTCCTAAAACCTTCTCGAGATATAATCAAGACCGACAGGTGAATTGATTAAGCCATGTCAATATCCGTCCGTCTGTGTGTGTGAAGGTTTCAGGTCTTCAAAATTAAGCTGGAAAACTGAAACTTGGAGGCTTGTTTGTTATGTTACACAGACAAAGCCTGGGAATTGGTTAAAATCGTGACGGCCACACCCACTATTGCTTTCTATGTAAGATATTTTAATTTAAAAGACGTTTTAACCTTTCAACTTTTACAGGGCAAAGGAACTCAATTGTTGGTGTGTAGAAATTGTGCCGGAAAGCCTTTTACGCGACAAAAATTAAACCGCCCACATCATCGACCTTGCCCACTTTTATAGTGTTATTTCTTTCAAGAATTGATTGCTCTGAAAATAGGCTCTTAGCCGAACAAAAATATATGATAAGTCTGAAAGCTATTGGCAATTTCTTAGCTCCGCCCACTTTAAGGAGGCATTTAAAAAAAAAAACTGTTATTTTGGCTTACATAAGCATTTCTAACTAATTTTCTCACCAATCTAACGAAATATTTTCAAAAGTTCTCCTTCTTGTTCCTTCCTGTGCTTTTTTTCGGGGGTGTGGGCCATACATATAATTGATTTCAAATGAATGAATTAAGGCCATAAAACTTCAATATTTGGTGTTGCTGCGTAAAAAGGGTCGGTTTTTTTAGAAGTTAGTTACAGCCGAACTCTTACACATACTCCCTAGTTTTTCTTTTGTTTCTCGTGGGTAGGTAAAAACCTTCATGGGCACTACAAGGACCGGCCGCGCGTGCTCATAGTAGTGTGAGATTGCTACTCACTAAAAAACTTCCCATTTTCCATAAGACTACGACTAAGATTCCTGAGCAAGTCAGTCAACTCCGCTTAACTACAACGGCAATTTGCCACAGTTTTTTTCACTTAAGCGGAGTTTGTAAAACGGAGTAATTTTTAATTTAAGCAAAGTTCGAGTAAACGAAATAAATAATTCTTATCCTGAAAAAATAAAAATTCAAAAAAATCAATTAACTTGTTCATTTAAGAAAAATTCATATTTGAGTGAATGCGGTCAGCCAGAATGCTATACCTGGTGGCAAGCACTGGCATATTTTGTACAGTGTAAAAATTTCATGTTTTTTTTCGTTTGTTTGCTTGGTTAAAAAAAAGTTTCATTTAAGCGGAGTTCTTCTAGTAGAAATTTTAAATTTTTGTACTAATTTTTTTAGCAGTTAACCGATTTTTTAAGTTAAGCGCAGTGCAGATAAGCGGAGTCGACTGTAGTTCAAACTTCTGTAGTGCATATATAATCGGGTTTTGCAGGCTGCCTTCGATAGTAAAAGTACCTTCGATTCCGTCATTATATGCGGTTTAATCTTAAAACGTTAAGTCCCGGTTCAGTCGGCGTGCTATTTTTTGCAGATCCAGAGTTCGGACTATTTCGCCGTTGCAATGTACGCGAAGTCGAGTAGGTACTAAGTTTGCTATCACCTCGCGAGTCACAGTCAAGATTCCTAGATCTCGGTGTAGATAGGTATAATGTAAGCCATGGAGCAGCTTTGAAGATGC
Source organism: Neoascia interrupta (assembly GCA_947623515.1). Lineage (NCBI taxonomy): Eukaryota > Metazoa > Arthropoda > Insecta > Diptera > Syrphidae > Neoascia > Neoascia interrupta. The sequence goes on from OX392464.1 coordinate 10,820,269, forward strand.
GCAAGTCAAGTCCGCACTAAAAGAGATTCCTGGCCTATTTCAAACACTTTATTTCGATCCGTGAAGATTTTTATTGCTGACTTGCTTAAGACCTTCCGCACGAATGTCACGCATATTGCTTTGAATCTTGGTCTTGTTTATGGTAGTAAAGCTGGGTTCTAGAGAAACTGTAAGAGTTGTTTTATTGGTACTTATGATGCTTATGAAATGCACTCTAATCTTTTAAATTTCTCCAGTATAGTAATATGTTGATTTTCTTTTACTGCCGTCCAATTCAGACAAGTACTCTGTAATCGGGGAGTGGTGTTTAGAAATGCTGGTCTATTTTCAAGCCATGATTAGTGGTTGGAGTCAGTATTTTGTGTTAAGGCCTTTTTGCAAGAATTACGGACAATCGAGGCCAACTATAAGCTTCTGCCCTAAAATACTTCCTTGCCTTACTTATTATTTGACATAAGTAAGGCAAGGAGTTTACTTGACGCTGCTATTTAAATACATATATCTCGGTGAGGCTATAAGGCAGAACTCTTAACTTAAGAGTATACGAGAATGTGGTTTACTCTCAGGAGCCAGAACACAACAGTGGCGATGTTCCTGTCTCTATTGGTCATCAATGTACAACAATATAACGTCCCCAGCTCAGCCAGATCACTCTGCGGCTTAAGAAGGCCAGCTATCTTGGCATGTTGGACGCTGATTCAAAATCAACATAAGATACTAAAAGTATTGGGACATCCTTCACAAAAGAGCCTTTTGATGGCGCGGACAAAAAAAAAACCAAATATGTTTTTTAACCACTTTATCAATAAAACAAGTTAAATGAAAATTTCAATCTAAAAAAAGGACGGAAGCCCTAAAAACTATTTTTTCAGGTGTTTGAATTTAAAATGCTAACTACGAAAACCCTGTAAAAGCTTCTGTTAGAGTAGGGCATTACGGAAATTTCCTTCGCTGTACTGTCAATTTTTGTTGGACTAAAACTCTACTTTTGTAGATTGAAATCCTTATTTACTATTACTTAGATTTCTGCCATATTTCCCCTTGTGGTATGCGTACTAGGAAGACTGCTCTTCATGTTGGCTCTTATGTGAACATCGATCAGTCTCTTAGGGGTCTTCAACAAAAAGAAAAGGGTAGACTGCCTTTGCTCTTCCCCAGTATCTATGACGTATTTTGAGGGTAGTCATAATCCCTTGATCACGAGCATACTATAAAAAAAGGGAAAAATCTAGGAGCACAGCTGAAGCTTACAAACTCCCATAAATAGTGCGGAGCGAAGGACTAAATATACCAATTGCTTGCAGTTATTCCACAGGCAAGATATGATCAAGTCCAAGATATTTATATAGAAGGAAACTGTGCAACATCAGCTTTGGGAGTGACTAAAACCTGGGCAAAGTTAAGTGACATCTCGTACGGAATATTTCTAGTTTCGCTTCTTTTAACTGAGAAGAAATGAATAAAATCGTCCTCTTTTGCGATGGATAGAAATATTTTCGCAGAGGATTCATGAGGCTCGCGTGATTTACTAACCTCTTGCTGGTTCAAATTTCCGTGATTTTTAAAACTTGTTTTTTAGCCCTATGAAAAAATCTCCAGTTCGCCCCCCAAAGCTTGAATCAGATTTCGACAATGGGGAAAGTATTTAGGTGATGATGACCGAGATCTGATCTTACCATGGTGATTGTGGCTGAATATGACTGTTGGAATAAAATTTCAAATTTTACGATAGCTGCTTCTGTACGTTGTGCAGAAAAGATCGTTGGATCGATTTATCGTTTGTAATAACTCGCGCGAAGCAAACCAAGCGAAATCAAACTGGGTAATTAAGGGCGGGCTTACCTTCACCATTGCAACTTTTTAAGTGTCCGGGTTTTAAAAATGTTCAGAAAATTCAAGAATTTTTAGGTTTTATAAGTTTTGAGTTTTAAGTTTAACGTCAAAGCAATTACAGTCCGTTAAACGGACCGTTGATATTTGTGTTGTTTTTTGAGAATTTGTGGTTACCTTATACTTTGAAAATGGGCGTGGTGCAACCGACCTTATTACAAACTATCAAAATTAGCATTTATCTCCAAGTTTCGTTTAAATGAAAGTATAAATTTAACTTTTTGGTTCAAATTCAATATTTTGGTGAATTTGACCCCTAAAGAAGGCATGGCTCAAAATTTTGCACCGGTGAACAAGACCGGAATCTCGTTTACCTAAAATATTTTTTTTTTTATTTATTACTATTTCATATATAAGGCTTAAGGCCTGACAAAATTGCCCACTGGCGGAGGTTTACTGACTTAATTTTTCTTTTTTTTTGTCTTACATTCTTTAGAAGATGCTAAAGGTCCAATTTCATCCTTTCAATACGTCTATCAGTTTCAGACGAAAGAAGAAGCAACGTTCAGAAGTTGCACGTTTAGACCGATTAAAAGTGCCTGCTAGCCTGCTATCTTCGACGTAATGAAATATTGCCAGCCTGAAGCAACTGCCTCCGAGTTTGATGGGTTCTACCTCCATAAAGGCGGTGCTACTTGCCACACAGCTCGTGAAATCATGTATCCATTGCGAAAACGATTTAATGCGCAGTTATTTTTGGTCTGCAGTCTTAGATCTTTTGACTTTTTTTTCTTGAGTCATTAACCTTAATCTTTAACTTTTACACTTTAATATTCTTCATTCAGTTAATTTTAAATTCAAATTTTTTTTATGTCTTTATTCTAGAACCCAAGTGATACCTGTTTGCAACAAAAATGCACCACACCATCCAGTATAAATTCTAGTACTTTAATAATTGATGTTTATTCAACAGCAATGGATCTGAAAATAGTCACCGTATCCAAGACTAAATACACAAAACAATTTTATCATAAAACAAAGAGAAATCCTTGTGAAAACTAACATCTGATACAAACTCACAGCATATCGTGTTTACGACTTCATCCTTTAATACATTATACTCAACTCTCGCCTTCCGATAAAGTATATGTGTGTGTAGGGTATACCTACACTTAATGCCGGTAAATTCTTGGTCCATTAAGATTTCGTATCGCATTCCTTTTGCTCCTTGAAAGGTAAGCAAGGACAGCTTAGCATGCACGTATGCAGCACACTGAGCACATCAATATACGGACATGGATATTTACTCTAGCATATCACAATTTACGTGTGTCCTTACTCAAGCAGACAAGTTTTCCCCCAAAAAAAAAGAGGAGGAAAAAAAACGAAACACAACATCCTAGGACGAAATGGATTCCTTTCAATTTCAAGAAAAAAAGTATAAAGTCCACACGTGTTGGTTGAATTCCTTTAAGTTGATATTGATAAGACAGAAGGAAACAAAAAATCACATCCTTGCAACTAATTCCTTTGGAATGCAAATTTTGAAAGTCCTGCTCGAATTATTCTCAATTAGCAGAGAATTAGAAATGGGCGTTTGAGAAAACTTCTAAATTACAGCAACCCCCAACCGAAAAACAACCCCTTTTACCATCCAGACCAGGAGTTCGGGAATCATGGCAGTTGTTGGCGCTCTTAAGGACGATAAAAAAATAAAAATAATATCCTCTGCTGTTACGGGCAAATTGCAAATTGATACGAAAATGATTTCACCTAACGACTAATAACCGCTGTCTGACGTTACGGCCCGTTTTATAGTGGGCAACACCTCGTTGGCTCCGGCAATTGATGTGAAAAAGGATTATGCCGGAAAAAAGCCATTATACCGAGATGCTTGCCGAAATTTGGTGAGTATTTATTTTCACGATATTAAAGGTAATTCCAGGCGTCAGCTGTTAACGTAGAAAAACCCAATTAGACGGAGGGAAATTCGCGTGGATAGCTGTTCACAAATAAGTGTCAGAAGGGGGGATTTACTTAGTGAGCTCAGGTCCACAAGACGTCAGTTCAATGTGAACCTTAATCCAGCAATCAGCAAAAAAGTAGATATATCTTCTGAAGACCCATTCAAATTCCCCAAGGTATTAATGTATAACTATAACCACCCCCACCCCACAAAAATTGAGCTTGTCTACGTATGGAAAATTAAAATTAACGACTTCAAATATCTCTTATGTGTATGATGGAATCCCCAAGGATATTCAAATGTGTGTAAGTTGGAAATAGTTCTGTGAAACCGCCAGATACATTCAACACCTAGAAGATGTGAAAGTAAGGTCTTCGGTTAACCGATTTCACAATAAATCCTGAGAAAAATGATTCAAATTCTGCAGAACAATGTCGAGTCGGTCGTGTCATTTATCATGTAGAACGAGTTCTATTCGGGACACCTTACATACCTTGGTTTGACTTGGTGGTTTGTTGGATTTCCCAACACAGATGGGCTTTTCTGATACAGGAATGCTTCACTACATTGAATTTTGTCGAGGACATAAAATAATCCAAAACGCATCAGGTACACTAGAGACCCCCTTCTATGTGCCTTAATAAAACCAGAAATATTTTAATACCGGCCCCACTAGACGCTCCTTGGAATACGTAACCCTTCATGCCATCACATTATTTAAAGCCCACCTCGAGGTTATCCCCAGAAGCGAGAACTATGAACACCTTATTTGGACAAATTCACATTTCATTAGGATTGACCGGCACGGAAAAGGGACTCTGGCCCCATAAGACATTCTCGAAATCCCAAAATTAATTTTCCAGAAAATTTCAAAATTAATCTGAAGCAAATAAAATTCATCAACAGGAGTAAGTCCTGCAAATCCACCTTTTGATATGCAAACGCCGTATGGAATTTGACCACCGGTGTTTAAGGACGAAAAAGGGTACACGTTCAACAGTCCTTGGCCGATGGCGACATTCTATATACAGAATGTTGGTTTGCTACCCCAACGGGATGGCTACTCCTCGGTAATGAGTGTCCAGAAGATTATCAACTAAGCCCTGCAATTAAGGTCGAGCACGAATGGGTCCTTAAAAAACTTAGCACTATGTGAGGATTTAATTATGTCATGGAATTTCTATGCGCAGCCTTTCTAGGTGGTGGTCTTTCATTCTGGAATTAAAGTTTTTCTTAAAGCAACGAGCTAGCTCCACCTGTGTTTTTTTCTTGTTTCTAGTATCCGATGCGAAGAAGAAAACACATATACCCCGTAGTGCCATTTAGAGAAAAGGATATAAATCTAATTTACCGAACTTCGGTCCTAAATTCATTAAACTTTCTAGAACTTGGCACTTTTTGGTCGATGAAAGTGAAAGTGTAAGTCCTCCCAAGCCATTTCGTATACGAAACTTTATGTTCACTTCCTTGAAACGGCAAAACAATGGTGCGTATATCGCTCGTAATTTAATATTCCTTTTCACCTATGCTTTTATCACCTAATGACTTTAGCACCCACAGAGAGAAGATACAAAACATAGATCTGGCGATGACCCTTATTTGTTTTGGAGTACAAAAAGTCGTTCTTACACAGCGAATGGAGAGGAAAACAAAAGTTGGTTGTTTTCCGGTCGTACTGGGCGAGAGAAGGGACGCAGCAGGATCGAGTTTAACACTTTCACCAATAGTCCAAATGTTCCAAGGAGGTATCGCATTTAATTCGCACTCGACCGCATGATAAACCATATGGGGGTGTGTTGTGCATGTGTTAATGGACTTGTGGTTGAATCGACTTCGAAGTGCTGACGAAAGGGATATACACGGCCATATGGTCGGGAACAGAAGTGCTGGAAATTAAATTATTAGAGAGGTGAAAGTTTTCGGTGAATGCGAAACGGGTAAGTCTTAGAGAGAGGTGTGGACTGGCTCAACAAATGAGGTAACAAGATAAGGAGAGATTAGATCCATTGAGTTAAAGGATTGTAGGAAACTAAATTTGTTGGACACAATAGGAGCTTAGAATAATCAGTGGGTTCCCTAAATGAATTCCTAAAAAGTGGAATCTACTTTCTGTTATGTGATTTCAAGGCCACATTTCGAAAATAATTACAGAGGCTTTCTTTACCTACAGAGCCATGTTGAGTCTAAGTATACCTGCGAAACTCGTCTTTAGAAATTGCGGCGAAACTCACCAACTGCCTGCAGATTCGTAAAGATCTTAGAAATCGCAACGAGCAGCCTTTGAACTAAGAATGCACTTGGCTGATAGCAAGTCGAAGTTTTAAAGCGAGAGATTTTTGAGGAAAGACGGCTGATAAAAGCCTGTATTCCCTGAGTTATACTGTGCCTACCGCAAATCATCTGTGACGGGTCAGGTATGGCCAGTTTGAAAACGAATTAGTTGGAGCCGCTGCTCAGTTAGATGTACGCCTCGAAGCTGAGAGGGCAACTGAGGGCAGACAATCTGCACAAGCTCAACCTAAATCTAACGTGTCTGAGAACGAAAGCTTTATGGCTGTTCCACATAAAGAGCGAGAGAGCGAGCCAGGGTCTCGGGCGAGCTGTGAAATGAATTTCAATCAATGGTAATGTATGGGTTGGTTCACAATACCGCCGTGATCGCTGTCTCGCTTGCCGTGCTTTTCGAAAAATCGAAAAACCCTCGCCGAGGTCGGCGATTATTTTGTCATTCGCTGTTGTGAATAGATATTTTTTTCTCGAAATTAATACTTGTTGAAATATAAACTATCCATGTGCAATAAAGTCGACAAATTTTAGATACGTGTTATGTTTCGTCACTGTGCAGTCAAAACAGTCGTCGCGGTTTCTTACACTCCTTGTGTATAAACAAACGATTTCTCTCGTCTCGTGTTGTCACTGTCTGGAGCTCTGGTTTGACGCTCTCGCGCTAAATGTGAAACAGCCATTACGGTTAATCGCGTCTGAGTGATACCCTAAATTCAATGGCGATACTTGAAAGAGTGAAAGGAAACCCAGACCATAAAAAACGTTGGCCATAAAAATGTTGGCTTTTTGCCCAGGTTCATAAAGTAACAAACAAAGTCAAAGTCACAGTCCAGTCGCCGTCGACAGTAAAGTATAAGCTCGAAAAACAGTTGGGACGAATGGGAGCGACATACGAGGAGCGACGACTGTTGTTAGTCGTGTCTGTAAAGCCTATGCGATAAGACTTAATTTAACCAAAAACGGTTTTGTCGTTCGAGTGAGGCTAGCGTTAACATGGTTTCACTTCATATATCCGAGTAGGGTAATAATTGTTATACCTCATATCTTGCTGCATTGCGCATTCTGGAACCAGCATCTGGAGCCCGTCAAGTCGAAGTATACAACTGACATCTCAGTGAAATACACACGTTCTTATAGGAAGCGACGTACGTCACGAAGTTCTTCTATAGGCCGCTTCCCATAAGAACGTGTGTATTGAACTAAAATGTCAGTTTTGTACTTCAACGTGACGGGTTGCAACCTTTTCTGTTTATTAAGGAGCTCAAGACTGGGATGAGAAGAACATCTATAATGACGAGTATTTTATTTGTGCGATGTCACTGTGTACACAACCAAATCTATCGATCAACTGCCATTGTGAGACAATAATCGTAGTGTACCTACACACGGCACGGGGGATTATTTGTGTGTTCGAATTCGCTTAGTTTTAGGGTTCACATTCACTTCTTGGCTGGAAATCGTTAAGTACGACATTGGTTGAATTTAGGAGTTAGCTGCATTTTGGAAGATAGACAAGATGATCGGAAGGACAAAGAAGCTGCTCAAAACCTTCACCTTTAGTTGAGGCTTAATAAAATACCACAGTAGAAATTATTTGCCAACGACTTTGAGGACAATTTTAGAGAGAGGTCTCAAACAAATCCTCCGAATTTCGCAAGACTCATCTGAGCAGCCATAATTAAAATAGATATCTATGTCGAACGACCGATTCTGATTTGGGTGGCGCTAAGAAAACGAGGAGTTCCAAAAGCCTACGTGCGGATGATCATGGACATGTATGATGGAGCAAAGATGGAACAAGACTAAAGGTACTTTCACAACCTGCTAACTTGCGACCTGCGAACTAGAGCTTTATTCGACATTGCTCTATGGAATTGCTTAAAACTGAAATTCGTCAAATAGAAAACTAACAAGAATCCTGAATTCTGTAATTTGTCAACTTCAAATCCTTCGTTTTCAAAAGCTTTGTGAAGATATTTACAACTCGCTTAGTAATTGGCACAAGTCGCTGCGAATTCGTTTTGAAATCAGCGAACTGCGAATATCTTGACAAAACTTATGTAAATTGATTTTGTAGAAGAGTCAAGTTATAGATTATTCGATCGTTTAAAGATTTTCGTGCTGCAATTTCAATTCTGAAACAGTATTTTGGAGTAAAGTCATTTGTTCGCCAGTTCGCTGGTCGCAAGTTCGTTGGCTGTTAAAGCCCCTTTAGATGTTCTTCCGGAGTCACTGATGATTTCTCAATTAAAGTCGGTGTACACCAGGGGAAGCGTCCTAAGTCCTTTGCTTTTCATTGTAGTCCTTGATTATCTGCTTGAAGGGAAGCTGACGGATCCGAAAGTATATCAGTTATTCTTCGCTGACTCTGGGGCCATCATAAGTGAAGATCATATATCCCTGCAGCGAGCTATTTTGTATATGGATGGATGTCGTAGCTAGATGAAGCTCCATGTAAAAGAACCATCTCCAGAAAAATATAGCACGACCAGCTCAGTTGGTATTCCCACGTTCAAAGGAGAGATCCTACGAACCCCGTCAAAAAGGCAATGTCAATCAACATTCCAAAGCAATCGCGAAGAAGAGGAAGGCCTAAACATTCATGGATCGCACAAATGCAACGACAGCAGCATTTATTTGGCCTCAGTGACGAAGAGATCCAAAACCGAATGGCCTGCCGTTATATTCTGAGGTCAAATCGGCGTACCCCACAAGCGGACGGGTTATAATCCATCACTTCAGATTATAACCTCGCGCCTAAATGAAAAAGAAGGAAGAAGATCACTTTATTAAAATACAATTACTCTCAAACTTAATTTATTTTTTAATAATATTTTAAAAAATATAAGTTTTTTATTACAATTCTAAAAATTAAAGTTTTTAACAATTTAAGAAAATAAAACTAAAAAAATCCCGCGATTCTTATATCAAAGAAAATAATTTTTTATTTTAATTTTTTAATTTTTTTTTTCTCAAATTCTCAAAAAATTAATTTTTTTAAGCGTTTTGCACAGCATGTTTCGGAGAAGTTTGAACGAATTCTAACTGACTTTTTGAATGTAGAGGAGGAATGGCAGCTGTTTTTATCGGCAGTCATTGCCTCTGTAGGAAATGTTTGTGGAGTGAAGCGGCTTGGGGTAGCGGCTGGTGGTGAGAAAAGAACTGCTTGGTTTAAAACGCATGGAGTTCAAGAAGCCATCAGAGAGAAGAAGAGAGCCTACATTGCGTGTGTCCAATGTGAAAACACAACTTCTCGAGCCCGGTACAATGAGACGCGAAGGACTTCCAATCTGGCAGTCAGAACAGCCAAGGAACAGTCATGGAAAAAGTTCGGCGAGAAGTTGGAGTACGATTACAGATCTGCAAACAAGATATTTTGGCAGATCATTCGCCGGCTCAGAGGAAGGAAGTTAAATATCATTCAAGGGGTTAAATCCAAGGACGGTACACTTCTTTCAAATGATAGCGATGTCTTGCGCAGATGGAGAGAGCACTTTTCGGAGTTGCTCAACCCCCAACAGGGCACTGAAGATGGCATTCCCACTGCTGACGAGCTAAGGGCGGAGAATTGGCCCACAGTAGACGGAGTCACTAAAGCGATTAAATCGCTCAAAGTTGGCAAGTCTGCTGGAGTTGATGAAATCCGGCCAGAAATGCTCAAGGCAATGGGTGAAGAGGATGTTAAATGGCTAACACGTGTCATTAAGGTGGCCTGGGATAGCGGGAAGGCACCTAGCGATTGGCAAACGGGTGCCCAAACATAGTACCCATTTTCAAAAACGGGAACAGGAGAGATTGCGCCAACTATAGGGGCATATCTCTCTTAAGTCTTCCGGGAAAAGTATTCGCGAAGGTGTTGGAAACGCATTCCAGAGCTGTAATCGAGCCTTTGTTACGAGAAGAACAGTGCGGCTTTCGGCCTGGCAGAGGCACAACCGACCAGCTTTTTACTCTGAAGGTTATTCTTGAGAAGGCCTGGGAATATGCCAAACTGGTCTATGCGTGTTTTTTAGATTTGGAAAAGGCGTATGACCGAGTCCCTCGGGATACACTGTAGAGAGTTTTACAGGACTATGCGCTGAGTGGGCCTCTTTTGAGAGCCATCCAGTCTTTGTATGGAAACTGCAGAAGCTTGTACGGATAAATGGCACCAAATCCCGTCCTTTTGATGTGCGCGTTGGACTTCGCCAGGGCTGTGTTCTGTCGCCGCTCCTTTTCATAGCATATATGGACTGGATGGTGAAGCGCAGTCTTGACGAGCAATGTTTAGAATTGGCTGGCATCAGGATGAGCCATCTGCTTTTCGCAGATGATTTGGCCATCCTTGCATCATGCAAAGAAGAACTTCAACGAGCACTGGATAGGTTTGCAGCCATCTGTGGTGATGCTGGGATGAAAGTAAACGTGAACAAATCGGAAGTGATGGTTGTTTCCCGAACTCCTGTGCAGTGTACCCTGCACATAAATGGAGTTCCATTAAAACAGGTGGAGAAGTTTAAGTATCTCGGGGTCTTTTTCACGAAAGATGGGAGGAGTGATAATGAGTTGTCCTGTAGAATTGGCCAAGCTGGAGCAATAGTAAAGGAACTGCGCCGGCCGGTCATCAGGAAAGCTGAGCTTGGAGTGAAAGCAAAGATCTCAGTTTTTAATTCAGTGTTCGTTCCGACCCTCATCTATGGTCATGAAATTTGGGTAATGACCGAAAGAATTAGATCGCGGGTACAAGCTGCCGAAATGAGATTCTTGAGGTGCGTTGCTGGTGTTACTTTAAGGGACAGAGTGAGAAACGTCAGTATTCGTAGGAATCTTAATGGTGAGCAGCTACTTCTCCGAGTGGAGCGACCGATTCTTCGATGGTTTGGACACGTTGTTCGCATGCCCCCTGACAGACTTCCTAGACAGGTCATGCTAGCCGAGATGTGAGCGCGTCGCCCCCCTGGTAGGCCAAAAAACAGGTGGTGGGATCCAGGTAAAGAACCTCTCTGTGTCCCGCCTGGGGATTGCGCCGGAGTCTCTTGAGTTGGTGGCGGAGGATCGAGAAAGATGGAGGGGCCACTTAGCCACCCTCGCTCCGCGACCCTTTTAAAGGATAAGCGGCATTCGAAAACGATGATGATGATGATAGTATTACTCTTTTCTTTATATCTGAGAAAATTTGGGACTTATACATATTATGTCTCAACCGTGACAAAAAATTGCGTTACCTACGTCCCTTTTGTGTTTACTTTTGCAGTTTTCTACCGAGTCCCTTGGCTCCTAGTTTTATTTGAACTGATTCCACGTTCTTGATTGTAAGGCCAATTTATTCTTTTTTTTTGGCTACGGCCGGGTCTTTAACTTATTTTCGAACCAAGTTCATCTTTTTGGTCGCAAAACGGAGTTTATTTACTTTTCTTTTTTGATTCGGACGAAACCTTTTCTCGTTTTCAAACCAAGTCCAACTTTCTGTTAGTAAGCCCGAGTTCATCTTTTTTCCTGGCTCGGTCGACGAGTATATTACTTGTCTTCAAACCAATACACGCTTCTGGTCATGTTCTTCAAGTCCAATTACCTAGACAGACTAAGTCCTGTAATAATTGTGATTGCATGTTTAGTTTAGTTGCGGAAGTACAAAAAAAAAAACGAGAAGTAAAACACGTTATTATAAAACTGGTGTGTCAGATCTCGGAAGCCCTGACCCCTGAGTTATAGCCTTTTCTGGGAAACACTCTGAACTGGACCAGTAAATCCCCATCTTAAACTTAAATACCCTTACACTTTGCAAGGGTGGTGCATATGAACTGATGTGGTGAAAGAGTAAAAATGAGCAGTTGAACTAAAAAAAAAAACATCCTCCATACGTCCAGAAGTCAAAAGTGGTTGTCTCTTTCGGTTTCTGATTTATTGCCCGTACACGGCTCGACGGCCGGGCCGTATACATCGAACATCAAGAGCTCCATAGCTAATCGATTATTGATTTTAACCAGATGGCTCTTTTTTGCTCGGCTTGAACTTTCACTCTCGATTGCCTTACACACCCACACCCTACTCGCTTCTCATAGAGAAGGACTCTGCCAACCTGCCAAGGTGCACGTTTGGTCAGCAATGATCACAGCTAACGATGCTGTATACAGCATCAATTTCAAATCATTTATTGCTGATGTAGCAGATGATAGCTGTTAAATTGGGAAATGTTGCACGTGCTCATGTCCTTCATGTAATGGTTGGTTGGGAGAGGGAATTAAAAGACTTTTAAAAGGTTCTCAGCACATTGACGTGCCACGAAGAGTTTTTGTTAAAACTATAGTCGTGCAGCGAAAAGTTTTCGGTGGTAACAGGTGTATGGTAGTTAAGGGATGTAATTTTCAAATAAACGCAATTTTCCTGGAAACTCTGATTGGTTGTGGGAACATCCATGTTTTATTGCGAAAATATTTTTTAAAAGACTTTTTGTTTGGTAAACCACTAAAAACGCTTTTTGTCATACCTAATCGTTTCGTTTAGAAGGGTTGAACCTGAGCTCACATAGCCAAGCGGTATACTGCAGCAACTCCTTTGCTCACGTCTCGTGAGAATACATTTCGCTGATCCCAATTTATTGGCTCAACACCAACGATTTCCTCCCTCTATATTGATGTCAGGGCTCTTTGGTACATTCAATAAACACCTCGCAGACTAAGTCGACTTTAACGGCCAATAAAAGGCAAATTTGTGTACAATTCCAATCGGATAATCCTGTTGATTTTAAAATATATATTTTTCAATATCGGCAAAACGAAAGGATTTCCCCAAGTTGATTTTCCTTGTGCTTAGTGGAAATCCTTTGCCCATACGTAAATTGAATTGGCGAATCGTAACAAATTTGTTTGTTGACAATAATTTCACGTCTTAAGGAGAGAGCCATAGCTATAAGAGTCACGGGCAAAAAGGATCAATAAATGCAAAAAACACGGAGCCATTTCCTTTTTGCATGTGGATGTGCTGCCTTCGTAGAAAAACAATTTCGATAACATTGTAGCCGAGGAGGGTGCCCTTCTCGGGAAGCATATCGAGCAAAGTAAGAGTGTATCTTACGCGGAGGAGATGCACACTTTTCTGGCCGAGGAGCACTTATATATGTCTCGTTTTATGACCGACGGAATGCAGTCGCAACATAAATAAATATTTGCAACACTTAAAGTGTCATGACTTTTACAGTGGAATATTATAGTGTGCCTCCGTCTGAGATGAAACCTCAGCCAAAGGAGCGTCCACAACAAACACCTACACTGACAATCAAAGTGACGGCACTGATATCCGTGTATACGCGACGAATGATTGATGGTATTACAAAATGGCTAATTACAAAGTGTCGCTCGCTATGATGTATGCATGCAGTTCGTACACGGCTCTGAACATCTGCAAGGTTTGTATACGGAGCACACGTTTCGTGGAAATTTGTTTTGACGTGCGATCTTCCTTTGATGATTTTTTGTTTCCACATTCTGTATGAGTGTAAGATGTTTGTTTTTGAAAAGCACCTGAATGTATTTATATTCACTTCGAGTCTTCGCATTGGCAATAGACGAGTGTGCTGGTCGTCGTCCTGGGAAAAGGGAAAAAAATGCGCAAATCGGTTTATTACGCAGTTTGCTCACATTACGCAAGAACCCTCATCTGGATGGTCATTCCAAGGACCATATAACACAATGCCAAGTTTAAAGGTAAACAGGCACATTTGGCCCGGAAGCGGCTTAATAAAATATGCATGTAGGTTGCACCGCTGGGAATTCGTTACATTAACCCCAAAGCTTACCGCCATCGTCACCTACGAATTCTGATTGACTAATAAAACAGTACGTGATCTGAAATTCCATTGAAGGGTGTTGTGTGTGTCTGTCGGGGAATTTGTTCACCTTCTTTTGCCGAAAAGGAAACAAAACATCCCGAATCCTGAATAATAAGCAGACGAGATTCTGAAACAATAGAACAATACCCCAGGAGGCTTCTCTTTTCTGCCAGGGAGGTGTTGATGTATCGTCCAGCGAAAAAAATCTTATATGTATTTGTGTTTACGGCCCACCTTACCCATGGATAAGTGTATGTGTGTTCTGTCCATCTGTTGTCAGGCCACCCCACGCGTGCACCCCCTTGGGATGTTTGTTTTTGTCGCAAAATAATAATAAACTTACATTTGGCCCATCATGTGGATAAGTGCCTCTTCGTCCTGTATTAGCTCTGCACCTTCACACATACACGTTGCTTCCGGCTGCTGGCGTTTACCTTTCGCCCATATCAGACACCTTGGGGTCAAAACATGTTAAAGGTATTTGTGCCCTTATGCGTTAATGGTCAGACATGTGCGTTAGTATCCGTTTGGTTTTCTGCCGAGGATATCACTATTCGCACTCGATATCCTTGTGGAAATTCATAAATTGAACGAACGTTATTGGGGCCAGGACTGTAAGTGGAATTTCATTATAGCATAATATAGACAGAGGCTGCATAACAATTTTGGGAGAGGTTGGGGAAGCGGCTTCGTTTTGGTTATGGGGTTGGGTTCTTCTCGTGGCTTATGGGACCGAAAGATATTGAAAGCTTTTCAAGGCTGAGGAAAAAAGGATTAAGTAAAACTCGACTTTTCGACAAAATTGTCTTTAAATTGCCAATTTATACACCAGGGGCTAATTCCAAGCAAATTAGGAAAGAATTTTAGAAGACCCATATGACTGTATTATACCGTATTCAGGCCCATCGGAGTAGGTTCCTACAAGCAATGTACAAAGATCATCCAGCCATCTTATGCAAAGTCAGGGAAACTACGGACAAAGTGTTAACCTGTAACAAAGGTGCTTAGTCGCCCGAAAGGACGCTTACAAGAAGTCTGCAGTCGATTTTCACGCGAGACAAAAGGAGAGGTGCAAGCCTTGTCATTTGCTCTGTCCGCACCAATCGCAGTAGAGCCAACGAGATCTATGTTCACAATCACGCGGAGCCCAAGTGTTGATGGACAATGCGACAGACACAACGCATTATCTTCACACTTGAGATCGGCTTTGGACGTACGGCACTAATTGTAATTCTTTTTTTAGCAGAACATCACGGATGTGGAACAGGCTTCCACTCGCAGTTTTTCTTCGTAATTGCAGCCCCCTACAGTTTAAAACCAAAGTGCACCAGTACCTCCTTTCTCTCCCCTAATCCTTTACCAATGCGTTGCCTTAAATCATTATAGGGGTAGTCATAAGCCCTTGCACGCGTGTAGTTTATAAAAAAAAAAGCATGTGCGGGCCGTGAAAAAGACCTCACCCGAACATTGCCTAGCAAGCATCAGAAACCTTATTTCTTACATATGTATCCATTGACTGGGGTCGAGGGCCAATACATCTAAGTTGTTCACAATTCTAGATGGAAAAATGGTTTCAAGAGAAGGTAGGTTCATCAGAGTATTGTTTAGATCCCGCGTGCTAGGGAAGATTCTTTTGCAACCACGACAAGTGGTTGTTTGAAGTATGGAAGGCATAAACATGTTTCCTCGAAAGTATGTTCCACAATTGATGCGTATAAAAAATGTGGTCCAGCCATGGCTTTATAGATCATTAAGACCCTTTTTGGAAATAAAGCCCCAGTCTTGCCAAAAAACTTCTAATGCTGTAGAAAGTGGACTATGCTTTTTCGGCTTGGATTCAAAATGCTTTGACAATAAAAGTTTTCTATCAAAGATTACTTCCAGATATTTGAATTCACGAAGATCGAGATAGTGTGACTCGTTTAAGCACGAGTTAAGTCATGCCGGTGACCTACCCTCCTTTAAGAGAACCACCGTGATTTTAATATAATTCAGTGAAAGCCCATTCCTAGTGCACCAATCATCGATCAAGACTAGAGATCTCTACGCGTTTGAGGAGAAACCAGCAGTCTAAAGGTTTGAACCGACACAAAGAGCGGCAACATCTTACCCGTAGGCTTGTGTATAGCTTAAAGGTACTTTGAGGGCCCATAGAAAAGTCTTTGAAGCCAAGAACCATAAAAGGCCCTCATAACTTAATTTTAGCTATGACACAGTTGTCGCAATCTACTTTTGTGTTAAACTTTCTGCTGTCCAAAACACTGGTTCGAGCACTTGCAGCGTAACAAAAGATGAGGCCCAACCGTTTGGACTCCCAGTACTCTGCAAACTCAACAACACTTGCTTTTGTGGATAAATGGTAAGAGAGGGTATAGTAAGAGCACCTTGCAAAAGGTTTCCCATTTGGCAAGGTGCCCTGGATACCTGGCTGGGATCAGCAAGATCTTGGTTGATAAGTCTGCAATAAGACGAATTAAATTTCGGTCAGCTTTTCATAAAGAGCAGTGTGAGGGCTTCCGGAAACTGCGAGGTCTGTTCGATTAGTAAGTAACTTTGATGATAGCCGGCGCTGGGATTGCACGAAAAACAATTTTGTTCTTTTTAGCAATGGACTTAAAAAATCAAATAGATCGGTCAAACACTTGACTTTTTACTGTGATAAAAAGAACTCTGCTTAATGAGAAGTGATCAAAATGGGAAAATCGTAGATCCTTTTTTTAAGAAAGTGCTGCGTTTTACTCCATTTAATTTATTTGAAGAAAGAATGAAAAAGCAAAACAGGGATTCGGCTCTCTTCTAGGTTTAATAGAGCGCAAGTAGATCATTGCTGTCCCACGAGCACAAAAGCTGCTGAGCTCCAAGTATGCTCAAATGACGTCACAATTTATATCGAATTTCAAGTTATTGTGTCGGACAATCCGCTATCGCAATCCCCTATTTAAGGTTCGTGAGAGAGCTTAGATTGCAGGAGTTTCAAGTGATATCCTTATATGAATCCTGCATGAATATTTCGGTATAAAAAAATGTTTCACAAGCTGACTGACTGCTACGCGTTTTTGATCGTGGAAACGAATTTGGACGAAGGTTTCAAACCCCACTATGGAGCTTATCGAGCACGACTCAAGTGACTTTTTTGCGTGTTTTGTAGCAATCTATGAATCCTTGATGGACATCAAAGGGAAATCAAAAGAAAAGAATGAGAAACAAGGGACTTGAGCAGGCAAATGGGCTCTAGAACAGCCTAAATCTAGCCGGTTTTGTCAGTCGGAATCGTGTATCGCTGAAAGAAGGTCTTGTTTGAAGAACGACCCGAAGAATAAAATAAATTTTTAGCAAAAAACATGCACATCATTTCAAAGTCACTGACTTATCGAACAGCCAAAATTTTGAATTGGCAAAAACGCCTGAAAATTTTGTATGCCTAAAGGTTTGCCCTTTTTCCCTTTAAGTCAGACTTTGCGGCTCTCTTATCACAAAAATTTCAAACATTTATCGCGTTTTTCCTACTTATTTCTGGGTTATTTTCCGCTTATGAAAATGGTAAAATCGCCTGTTAGCTGGATTTTTATTAGCTGTTGCATGTTAGTTCGATTTTTCAGTGTGAGATCGTCCGACTTTCTAAAGTAGACTGAGATTAGCCCCATCGTATATGAGTTTCTCAGTCAGTTTCGGTTCAACTCGCCAAATTTCGTGGTTTAATCTCGGGACAAACTCTGAAGCTCACTCAGTTAAAACTTCCTTGCCTGTTTTTTCTCTATGTGAAGTACTAGATGGGAGAGTCAATACTTTCGAGAATCGAGAGTCGAAGAATCATACAACTTCATTAATAGAGTTAGCTCTGCACTGAAAAAACTGCCCACTGAGTTTTTTTTTACAGTGTTAGATCTGTGTTGCCGTGTGCTTGAAACGAGCTCGATCTAAAGGCAGAAGTTTTCCAACGCAAAAAGTTTTCTTACACAGTTAACTCCAAATTCGTTTTGTTTCGGAATTAAGAGATTTTGGCTCTGCTGAAAAACTGGCCTTTATCTAATGGCTGAAAAAATAAATCCTAGGACCTCCAGAATCCATGCCACGGTCAAAGTCGAAAGGACTGCGATTAAAACTTTGCAATTGCAACATATCCTCTGGGTTGTCCATTTATTAATGTTTTAAGTTATTGCAGCTGTTTGAATGGGAAGGAGAAGATTAAAGGACATTATTCCATGGCTTTAACAATTTTTGGAATTAAAGGATACAAGGCTTTGATTTTCGGGTTTTGGGCTACACCCCGAAAAGAAACTACGGTCCGTGGGTTTGTCACTCCCATCACCTCACCTTAGTCAAGCGCCCTTGAGGTCACTGTATTAGATAAACAAGTTAAAGCCTGCTGGTAATGAAAACAACCAGGAAAATTCTTTTTCAAAATGTTAGAGTGAATCAGGGAACCAACTTCAGAGGCTTGCTAAGTTTTAAGGGGAGTAAGTCGGTTATTTTACCAAAGTCATTGTTTAGTTTTCTTAACTTTTATTAATTTAAGTAGGCAGTTTTGGTGCCTATTTTGTGTGGCATTTTTAGAGCTCTTTCGTAGTTATCTTGCTTAACCTAGACCATTTTTAAGAACTGTTCTGAATGCGTAGCTGACGCTGTAAAAAATTAGACAGACGTGTTATCATAATGGCGAACGCCACACGTATTACTCGACCTCACACATGACGCTTGTCAAACAATTTGTCAATTGACAGAAACATCAAAAGAGAGTACGTGCTTTTATCTTTCCCGGCTTCGTGTTTTGTGTCACTCCTTTGATTTTTTTGAAAACCCAGGAATTCCAAATCGATACACACCACCTTTTCATCGATTTCAAGGCCGCGTATGACAGCATCTATAGAGACGAGCTATATAGCGCAATGTCTATTTTTGGCATCTCTGCCAAACTCGTCAGTCTGTGCAGGATGACGATGGAAAACTCACGCTGTTCCGTCAAGGTCGGCAAAGATCTCACCGACCCCTTTGATGTCAAAAAAGGATTTAGACAAGGCGACGCGCTGTCATGCGACTTCTTCCACATCATACTTGAGAGAATTGTGCAGAACTCTCGCGCCAACACCAGAGGTACAATCTTTCAAAAGTCCGTTCAACTGCTTGCATATGCAGACGACATTGACATAATCGGTAGAACAAAGCGTGATGTCAGTGAAGCCTTCGTGAATATTGGGACGGAAGCGGCGAATATGGGTTTAGCAGTCAATGAGGGCAAAATAAAGTATATGCTGTCATCAAGAAAAGACACCCAACACCGACGTCTTGGACAAAACATCACCATCGACAGCTATAACTTTGAGGTAGTTAGGGACTTTGTCTACCTGGGTTCCGCTATCAATTCAGACAATGACACCAGCGCTGAAATCAAACGAAGGATAACTCTTGCGAATCGCTGTTTCTTTGGGCTAAGAAGGCAATTGAGTAGCAAAGACCTCACTCGAGCAACTAAAGTCTCCATGTATAAGACCCTCATCATCCCAGTCCTGCTTTACGGTGTAGAAGCATGGACCCTGTCAAAGGCGGATGAAAACACTTTAGGCTGCTTCGAGAGCAAAATTCTTCGGACGATTTACGGTCCCGTCTGCATAGACGGAGAGTGAAGGAGGAGATATAACATCGAACTGTACCGGTACAGCGATACCGACCTAGCCAAACTAGTCAAAACACAACGTCTATGATGGCTGGGTCATCTAGAGCGGATGGACACCAAAACCCCGGCCGGGAAAATCTTCGAATCCACACGGCAGGTACGGCGCGGTAGAGAAGCACCGAGACTCAGGTGACGCACGCAAGTGGAAGGGGACCTCAGCCAACTTCGCGTGCGAAACTGGAGACGGCTAGCTAGAGACAGAGCTGGCTGGCGAAGTTTGTTGGCTGAGCCCCAGGTCCACCCCGGACTGTAGCGCCACCTTAAATAAGTAAGTAAGCGCTACGCACGCTGCAGACTTGAGCTACAGCCCTTAGGCAGATGCTTCAGCTTAAGAGCTTCTCAAGCTCCAAATTGCGCCGTATTTTGTCTTAGTTTTGCTTCCTTTGTAGTTCTTTTTCCTCTCCAAGTCTACCAGCTCATTGAATCATATTGCTTGTTCATAAAAATCATATTTCGTAAAATTTTAAGGACTCAGTCTGCAATTACCTTTCCAAAATTTTACCATATGTCCTCGCCCATCCTCGAGGTAATGTTTACTCCTTTTCGTAAAATATACTTACGCGTGTTTTGCATATTTTAACAAAGAAAATTTACATTTTTAAGATAAACAAAAGGAATAAACTCCGTCGGTAAGCAACTTTTCTTAATTTTATCGTGGTTGCGTGTGTGCGTGTCCCTTTCAATGCCAGTCCTGGAGCTTCATATACTTAATTGACTTCGAAAATGAATTGAAAAACTTTTCCGGTGGAATTTTAATTCCATTCATTTGCGCAGGGGGGCAACATCGTGCAATAGACTTCGTTGCAAGGATTTGCGGTTATTGGAAGGATTGTATAATTAACTTAGCGAAGATTTTTCTACGATAAAACAAACAAAAAGTTTTTGTACCCATCGCCAAGAAGTTCGGGGAGTTGTGGAAAAGCTTACGTTATCTGCCTGATGCTAAAAGGTTAATTAATTCAAATACCTAAAGATAAAGTGCCGGGGAAAACGGAAAATAAATTACTTAGCTGAAAAATAAGTTAATAATTAAATCTGTGACCCACAACGGGATTGGGATTAATCTATTAAGAGAGCTCTCTGATAGATGGAGGAGACTTCAATTCAATTTCGATTGAGGTATACAAAGGTTTCAAAAGGACACGTAAGTAATAAATTCCCCAAAACCTATAATTTAAATTGAAACTTTCCCAAAAGTAAACTATTATACACTTTTGAGACATGCACTATCCTACAACTGGCTTCGTTTCGTTTCACATTGAGAACAAGGACTTGTGTGTTCTAATCTCATATCGAATAACATTCACCCTTTTGCAGAGTGCCGGTCTAACCGCAAGAGAGATTTTGCGGAAATTACTTTCAAAAACACGTATGAGTAGCAAAGATAAATTTCCTGCCACAAAAGTATTTCATATATTCATATTCGGGAGTTGCGGTGGATTCATGTGTGCAAGGACAAGAAAAGGTTTCTCGGTCTTCCTGGTTTTCTCGGATGGGAAAAGTTCAGCGGCGGTGGCGGCGCTTCTCGAAGATATTTTCCCTTGTAATCCTATGGCATAGAAACTACACATAATAAACACACTATTCATATTTTAGAAATTTACTTTTCGAGTATAGGGTGTGTGCGTACAGGAGGGGCTGATGCTGATCTCTCTGTAACTAATCACTCGTGTGTGAAAATATTATTTCGGATTAGGGATGCAGTCTCTAATTTCTAATACGAAACTCGAGAGTGGAACGATTTTTGAAAAATAATAGAGTTTTCTCAGAGTAGGTATATGGTGGTGGGGTGGCGTCAGAGGGAAGTTCCCTAAAGATTTATTTTGAAAGTTTACTTTTCATTTGCGAGTGCATAATCGTGGAAAGTCAAATATAGATAGTGGCGCCATACTTTATTATATTTTCATTTCATTTAACGGAAATAAGTGTTGTTACGGCAAGCATCAGATTAAGAATCACTAATACGAAACTTACGAGCAATGAATAGATTGTATACCTATGCGGCAAAGCACTAGTTAAGAAGGAGGAAAACCTACAGAATCGCTACACAAATGTTTTTAACTCTATCATTGAGAAAAGAAATTACATTTTTGACTTATAAAATGACCATACCTACAACGTACGAGAAGCTTCACAAGAACTCAATTTCTTTCCTGCTTTTTATACCTTATTCCACAGGAATGGAGTATACTAAGTTTGATACAGGCGAAAATGTAACATAGAGAAATATTTTATAACGATAGATCCCCAAGACCTTAAGGACATTACGATCGAGACCGAAAAGCGAGTTGAATGAACCATGTCCGTCCGTCCGTCCGTCCATGTCTCACCATATTTTAGGCCTTAAATTATGAGCTAGAAAGCAAATTTTATACGTAAGCTGTCAAAGTCTTCCGAAGCAATACAAGTGTTAAAATTTTTTAAATCCGCTCACAGACACGCCCATAATCGGTCTAAATGTTCCACTATCTCCAATGCTTCCAAAACTGTGAGACGTCGTGAAAAGCTTAAATTTAACATAAAGCATCTTCTGATGATCAAAAAATAAAAATAAATTCAGCAGACCACTCCTTGAAGGCGTGTCATCGATTGAATCGATCGCATCAAATCGAAAAAATTTTACTTAATATATTTACAGGAAATACTTAGTTCTACACTTAGTTTTTACAAAATTTTGCGCCACGCCCACACTTGGTTGCAGAATCTAAGAAAAACCTATAATTTTCCAGAAAAACATAGATTTCGACCGCATATAAGGTACAACGGGCACTATTCTAGATTTCGTTCATACAAAGTTTTTGGCCACGCCCATTTATAGGGGTCGATTTCACATAATTAATAAATTTGAACAAAAAAAAATAAATTTTTGCGTACATTTTGCCAGCAAACTTGGATATTTGTCTAATGCTAATATTGATTTTTGATTATAAGAGCTGGACATGCCACGCCCCTTTTAAAAAATAAATTAAAAAACCTTATACCTAAGGAATACATTTTTATTTTTCAGTTTATTAATGAATCGTGAATGGTAACGGGAAGGGGATAGAAAAAAACGCTATATAGGAACGGGAAGGAGAATAGGAATGGATAGAAAAATAGGATTTGGAAAAGGGTATACCGCGGTCCGTTCTAGACGTACAGCTATTACATAGGCACTGTTGCACCTGCTCACTGATTATAAATATGAGGAATGTTTGTTGTCACTGGAAAAAGGACACCATAAGCTTATACTTGGCATTTAGCTGAACTGAGATCCTTCGGTCTCCGAGTAAAAAAGGCGATGAGGGAATAGAAGGATCGGTTGATCAAATGATGAAAATGAGAAATATGCTGAAGTTCGCACAGCATAAGACACAGCTAATGTGAGGTTTTTGTGAGGGATAAAGGCTTTGGCATCAGCATGATTCAGGAGCCCGACATAGTGACTCTTCCTTAAAGCGTCTTCGACACGAAAACCTAAAACCTGTTCTACAAACGTCAGCGGTTGACGATCTTTGAACGCATTCTGTGGAAAACATTCCAAATATTGTCTTTATCCTTATCCTAGCGCAGGTGTTTAAAAAATTTGGAATGCCCGAACCAGTCAAAGCACCTCTATGCTATCACCAGCTTGGATGGTCCAAGATTGACTATAGCCACTAGAGGAAATAGGAGCATGAAGTATAACAACTGAAGTAAGAACTCAATCCATTACACAGACTTTCAAACATAGCGAAAAAGACGACTCATTCTGTGCTTTTCTTAACCCTTGGCTTTATCTTTCTTAGCAATTTAATAATTCAAAAGATAGTGGTATTTTGGAATCAGTCTAAGACTAGGATCCTAGATAATCAAACTCCTTAAATTGACCCCACCTAATTAATTAACACTAATACAATTCATTGCATCAAATTTGGACAAGTTTTGAGGTAAAAACTCAAAGAAGAATCCATAGAATCCAAACTAAACTAGCTACAGGAGAAAATGTAACGATTTTACAGTTGATGGAAGCCTTTTAACCCCAAAAACCTGTCGAAAGATCTCTCTCTAGCTCAGCCCAATCTTTTTTCTGAGAAGGGTGAATGAAGGATGAACGGAATCCTCTGAGGAGATCCAGGGACTTCTAATCAACACACTTTCCTGTATGTGCAACGACATTGAAATCCGAGACGTCTTAGCAATAATTGGGTTTTTCAATAAGAGCGCTACAAAAGTTTTTTGAAACAAAACAATAACGTTTTTGGATATCAATGAAATTCTTGCTTCCTGTGAAAGGACGTTTGATGCCATTCTGTATGGAACTCGATTTAGTTTGCATGGTGGCCACGGGCACGCTTGTAGAAGTTCAGACGTTGAACCCAAGTGTCGACGTTTTTCAAGCATAAATCGGCCGATACGGCAGCAATTTCGATATTCGTACGAAGTTTATCGGTCGTCGCCCGTTTGTTGGCACAGAGAGACCATAGACTTGATGTAGCCTCACAGGAAATAGTCTAACGACGTCAAATCGCACGAACGAGGCGGCCAAGTGACTGGACGCTCAATTATTGATCTGCTAGGACGATGATGACGAGCATAAATCGGACGTAGCGCTCTTAACGTTGAGGTCATTGACTCCGAATTCCGGTAGTCAATTTTAATAATTTCGACTCGTTGTTGGCTCATATATCTCTCCATCATGACATGGCAAACCTTAGTGAAGTGAAATGTAAATTAACCGAAAGAAAAATATGGCGTCGTTTGCTGTCCCAGTCGCTCTACTTTGTAGCGTCCATATTGAAAAACCGTTTACAACCTGTTCTTTACGAAAAACTCTATTATTTCTTGAGGAGCACACAAAAGTCTCTGGGCACTGACGGGGAGTGATGCTATAAGAAAACTATGTTAAGGTATGTGAATCCGATACTACCCAGGCACGAAGCTTAGTGGGGTGGGGGGCAATGCCCTACCTTAAAAAATTCTATCAGTTATTATTATCGAGAAAAAGCTTTCTTTTCCAAGTTTTTAACAAAAAAGGTGCTCTTCTCGTGATCTCCTTATTTAATTCTTAATGTAAGGAGCTTAAATCAAAGTAACAGATCAGAGAAAGGCAGTTGTCAAATAAAGCGATTGGTAGCGCTGGCTCATAAATAAATGCGTTTTTAAGTCATTAAAGTTGAATTGCATCTCTGTAAGTATATATAGTTTGAGTAGTAAGCAAATTATATTTGGAGGTAAGGCTGAATAAAGAACCTTTGATAAAGAATCTTTGATGAAAAAAGCTTATAATAGTATACCTATTCGTCAAGGAAGAGAAAAAAGATGTCTCTATCTTCAACTACACCTAATTACATTAAAAATTCAAGCTCTGCTGCCACGATTAACTAAAGCACAATCCGGAGATTCCAAAATGGGAATAGGCCAACTGAAACTTTCGAACTACAGTGCAACAGAATTTCTTATTGAAAATCAGACCTAGATACCTGGGGAAGCTGAAAATTGCTTTTAAAGATCCTCGAATGAAGCTGTAAATATTATATTTCATGCATTCGTGTATACAGTCTAAGTTCAATCATCGACGGGTCATGTTCGAGAATACCTGCTAACTGTACGAGCTTTTATATCATCTACACAAGTCTTCATGAAGCAATTACCTGTACAGACACTAGCCTTTTAATGAGGCATCATTCCAGCTTAGTATAGATGAGTAGTACGATTCATTAGTATCGTATTACCGTATTACCTGCATCGATTAATACAGCTTAATACGATTCCGCCTTAGCGGATTGTAACTCGCCCACTAGTTTTTTGTAGCTTTGCTGAAAGCTATTGGCCTCGTTAGTGTAAGTCTCCAAGTTTAAATCTTTGCAATTATCTATCAACCCTACTCAACAGGTAAAATTCACTCCCGCCCTACCTTATACCACCGATTCCCTACCTTAAATTAAGCCCAAAATACGACCCAACTATAAAGCCAACTAGTGGTAGTAAAGCCAACTAGCGAATTACGTCATAAATCTTGATTGTTAAATTTCAGATTCTTTAAACTTTAATTGCATTTAGAATTTGTCAGTTAAGAATCTTCTTCCTTAAAAAAGGGACTTGACATTAACCCCTTTTCAATAACATCGTTTTTTATATTTTTTATCAGAAGTGGTATAGTATACACGTATTGATTTCATGTTCATATTCAAAATTTAGTTTAAACTTAAAAACGCCCCCAAAAGTGGGCGTGGCAAAAATTTTTTCATTTCAGTTAATAGCTTACATACATATCTGAAAATTTTACAGTGCAAGTTTTTTTGAATTCGTAGAAAATATATCGAATAAAAACCGTTTGTTGGAATGCAAATTAAATATGACCACGCCCACATGGGGGCAGTTTTTTTGAAAGGCCAATCACAATACACTTAAGCGAGGATAACGCATACAAAATTTCAGCTTCCCACGACAACTTTAACTTTTCATGCTAATAAGTAAAGTGGGCGTGTCAGTGGAAGGATTTCAAAAATGATTACACTTGTACTGCTTCGGGACCTAGAAAGGACGGACATCAAGTTTCAACTTCCTAGATCAAAATTTAAGGCCCAAAAACTACCGACTAACAGACGGGTGGGCGAACGGACATGGCTCGTTCGACTTACAATTTGGTCTCGATCATTATGCCCTTAAGGTCTCGGGTGATTATTTCTCTATATTACAAACTATGAATCAAACTTAATATGCCTCTTACCCTATGGGATGGGGTATAAAAATTAGGCCCCGATACGACCCCACTATAAACTTACTTACTTAAGGTGGCGCTACAGTCCAGGGTGGACCTGGGCCTCAGCCAAAAAGCTTCGCCAGCCAGCTCTGTTTTTAGCTAGCCGTCTCCAGTTTCGCACGAAAAGTTAGGTCCCCTTCCACTTGCGTGCGCCACCTGAGTCTCGGCGCTCCTTTACCGCGCCGTCCCTGCGGTGTTGATTCGAAGATTTTCCGGGCCGGGGCTTTGGTGTCCATCCGCTCTAGATGAACCAGCCATCGTAGACGTTGTGTTTTGACTCTTTTGGCTAGGTCGGTATTGCTGTACAGCCCGTACAGTTCGATGTTATATCTCTCTCCGTCTATGCAGACGGGACCGTAAATCGTCCGAAGAATTTTGCTCTCGAAGCAGCCTAAAGTGTTTTCATCCGCCTTTGACAGGGTCCATGCTTCTGCACCGTAAAGCAGGACTGGGATGATGAGGGTCTTATACATGGACGCTTTAGTTGCTCGAGTGAGGGCTTTGCTACTCAATTGCCTTCTTAGCCCAAAGAAACAGCGATTGGCCAAAGTTTTCCTTCGTTTGATTTCAGCGCTGGTGTCATTGTTTGAATTGATAGCGTAACCCAGGTAGACAAAGTCCCTAACTACCTCAAAGCTGTCGATGGTGATGTTTTGCCAAGACATCGGTGTTGGGTGTCTTTTCTTGACGACAGCATATACTTGGTTTTGCCCTCATTGACTGCTAAACTCATATTCGCCGCTTCCGTCCCAACACTCACAAAGCCTTCACTGACATCACGCTTTGTTCTACCGATTATGTCGATGTCGTCTGCGTATGCGAGTAGTTGAACGGACTTATGAAAGATTGTACCTCTGGTATTGGCGCGAGAGTTCTGCACAATTCTCTCAAGTATGATGTTAAAGAAGTCGCATGACAGCGCGTCGCCTTGTCTAAATCCTTTTTTGACATCAAAGGGGTCGGTAAGGTCTTTGCCGACCTTGACGGAACAGCGTGAGTTTTCCATCGTCATCCTGCACAGACTGACGAGTTTGGCAGGGATGCCAAAACTAGACATTGCGCTATATAGCTCGTCTCTATAGATGCTGTCATGTTGAAATAGATGAAGAGGTGGTGTGTATCGATTTGGAATTCCTGGGTTTTCTCCAAGATCTGCCGCAGTGTGAATATTTGATCGATGGTGGACTTTCCTGGCCTTAAGCCACACTGTTATGTGCCTATCAGATTGTTGACAAACGGCTTCAGGCGGTCACACAGTACAGCAGAAAAGATCTTGTAAGCGATGTTAAGAAGACTTATGCCCCTGTAGTTGGCACAACTCCGAGGGTCTCCTTTCTTCAGGATCGTTCAAACAATGCTGAGGTTCCATTCGTCGGGCATGCTTTCTTCCGACCATATCTTGCAGATGAGCTGGTGCATGCTCCTAACCACCTTATGGCCAGCGGACTTAAAAAGTTCGGCAGCTAGGCCATCTGCTCCGGCTGCTTTGTTGCACTTGAGTTTAGACACAGCTCAGACCCCACTATAAAGCCCTAAATAAAACGGTCTAAAAACACCTTCAGATTTATTCTGCTCTAATGGTTTTTCGAGAATGAATTACAGCCCTGCTTATGCCCTAGTTAGTTAATTGTTCTAATCCAAGGCAAACCTTGCCTCACACAACTTCACCTCTTAGCAATCTTGTTCACGCTCTTCACCTGCGTAGCAATCTTGTTCAATGGTCAAAACTTTCCGTGCAGCATTTTTATTCCCCAAGGTAGAAAAAACGGAGGCTGGCTCTCGGCCAGAAAAGCTATTTGTAAAATATTAAAATTTCCTGGTAGCCAAGAAGATTATAATATTTTAGTTTTCTCTTGGTTGCATCATTACACTGAGTACCTTTGCTGCATCCAAGAAAGAAGATCACCAGCTCATCATAAAATTATATGACTAGGAGCCTTGTGAAGACCGCACCTTTATGCGGTTCTGGCAAATTTTTCGAAACATTAACTCATACTTAACTGCATGGGTGATGAAGTCGCCAGGGGACTGCCGCACTAACTGATGATAGCCGGCATTAAGGATATTTATTGGTATTACTTGTTGCACGACGCACGAGTCTATGCGGATGGTGCATCTTGCTGGTAATGAAAACTAATGACACAGCCGAGGAACTACTTCAATCCTGTGTGTAGGAGCGATTGCTTCTGGCGCCAAGAGAAAAAATAATCCTCCTATAAAGATCCAAATCCAATCTCTTGACCTTAATTCACCGTTAATTGCATTGCGGGTAATTAAATGAACAAAAAGTGCTTGAAACCCCCAATCAATTTGAATCCCATAAATTTCTTTCCAAAGGATTCGTTACAAAAAGAAAAAACCTTAAATAAAAAAAATAGGACACCGTCTGTTCTATCGAATGGAAGTCATTCGTTATTATCGCCACAGTGGTTCTCATTCAGATCCATGGTCCCACAATGGTGTAAATACCTTTGATGGAATTACCCGGAAGGAAACTTTGGCATTTTTAACGACCTTTCAACTTTTTTTTTTATTTCTTCTTATTTTCTTTCATTGGTCCTTTTGTAAGTGAATTAGCCACCCCCCATGCCGCATTACACCCTGCGATTTGGAATAATTGAATTGAAAAAGATTAAAGCATTTTCCGCCAGGCCGATGAATATGAATTTGTTGGGTCGATGGCATAAGGACATTCAAGTAGCTGGGGATTTACGAGGCTTTAAAAACCTTCCCTTTTTTTTCAAAGAGATTTTCATTGAGATAAAAAAAGAAACACTTCATCGGGAGAGGATAATTATGTTTTATGTTTTTTTTTAGAATGAACTTACCTTCTATTCAACAAGGACTCCCATAGTATCAGCAAATTTTCTATATCCCAAATGCCTGTCAATCGTCTGCCAGTCAATTTGGCTCGCAAAACCGTCACTTTCTGTCCATCAGCCTGATGAAGTTAATGGATCCCTTAAAGTCGACCTCCCAATAAATTAGTTTTCCATGACCAGTTAATTGCTCCTCGAAGAATGTACCATCTCACTTTCGCAATGTCCAGCCGAGAGTCCTATCGGTGAAATGCCATCCTAACCACAGTTGCACCGAGTCGACATGCTTTCTTTCGCTTGACTCCAGTGTCATCTGTCACCCCTTTTAAAAGGGCATCAGGATAACACAGCCAAAGGACCCTGGTTGGGCTCTACCTCTGGATTTGCTAAAAATGAATTTAACGCCACTCCAAGTCTGTTGCTTCGAGAAACTCTGCACCGTAGTGCTAGGGGAATAATTGCTGGTTTTTGTTTCCTTGGGCTCAAAAAGCGAGTAATTGGATCGAAAGCTCGGGCTCAGTGTCCTTGTGCGCAATGGATTCGTTTTGCACTGAGACGGGTGTCACTCAAGTGGGAAAATTGACGTGCAAAACTGTTGGCGTCTATCTTGTTTCAACTATTATTATTCTGATGATGTACTACTTCCCTCGAAAACAACCTTAACCTGCCTGCCACACCGTTTCGAACAGAAATCAAATAAATGGTCAACCAGTGTCCTAGAGGCCAAGAAGTAATTTTCCCCGTCAAGCCATACTGATGCCATTCGCAATCACAATTGATTCCTCACAAGATTGATGAAATGAAATTCTCGCTGCGAAATTAAACGAATTCCTTGAGGACTATACTTGAGTCCTTTGCACGCAAGGTGCGGTATTACATCATGTGTGGCACATATGCCGCAGAGAAAAACACAATACAAAAACGTATCCTGCGCAAATGGGATGACTAAAGGATCAGTGAACTACCTTGCGGCCGTAGCAATATCCTTGCACAAGCCTCCCGTCATTTAGGATTTTATGTACGAGGTTGAGATGCATGATGCTGCCTAGCCTTGATGATGATGAGAAGTTGATGATGAAACACAATGAAAGTCATAAAGTTATGCACACACGTGTGTCGTATGTATGTCGTGCAAACAAAGGAAAATATTAATAAAAGGTATGGGCCTTGGAATGAGGCAGCATCCTTGAGGGTTGATAAAGCTTATTCGCTTTGATATCTTTTGACTCGTACAATCGGTACTAATTTTGCCATTCACCTCTTCAAAGGGAAAAAAGGACACAAATTCCCGATAAATAAATGTCAATCAATCGACGAAATCCTTTCATTTAAAATAAATAACAGCGCATCCTTGGATGCAAAATAAAAAAGGACTTGATTGTGAGTAATTTCTGTGGCACTCCCCCAGGATTCAATGTGGGAGATGGATTACCTTTTCCACGTACGGCGGCGTGTAAGAAGTTGAAAAAAGGATACAAAAAGAAGAACGAGTTTGAGCGATGTAAGATTTTGCAATATACGGGCTCATGGTAAACAAATGATTGATTACCGTGGCTCAGTGAATGGCAAATGTAATCAAATGTGCTCATATACATGCTCAGAAGGTGCTTATAAAAGAAAGGTCGTCTACTATGGCACCGCACCGTTTTGTTGGCAACAAGGAACGACACAATAATAATGATTATTATGTTGCTGATGATGATGAAGTATATCTTCTTCCACTGTCAGTCACCGGAGGGATTTGAGTCGCAGGATTAAATCCTCTTGTCTATCGAATCAGGCATTATACATAAGGGCACCAAAAATAAATCGATAGGTATCTTCTCAATGGTCGCCTATGGTATGCTTTAAGGAGCTACTTGCTGGGTTTTAAGTAAAAGGTGGCTGTGTGTTGTGCTCTGTGATTTTTTTTATAGCTTTTTAAGGCTTGTCAAACCTCCATTACGAACATCAGGCAGCCGAGAGTTTTACGACGAAAATGAGTGTTTTCGTGTTTCCATCTCGTTCTCCTCGAGGCGAAAAGTGATCGGCGAATGGCTATAAAAAAAAGTAAGGAAACCAATAAAACTCAAAGTTCAAATCAGGTACAACAAATTCCTGGTCGCTGGATGTTGGCGGTGAAAACAAATGAAAACTCATGAAAACTGGAGTGAAAAGGAATAAAAGTGACATGGAAGGAGGGTTTGTTTCGTCAACGGTGATGAAAGCACGGCTGGTACTCTACTATGACACGAATATAGGCAGGCATGTTGAGATCGTAAAAATGTGACCCACCACAGTTGGCTTGGTTGCGAAAATTTGGCACACGTTGAACGTAAAAATCGCATTTGCACAAGTTTAATGGGATATTAAAGGGAAGCTTGGGAGCATATACATACTAGGGAAGAAATGCTTCGAATTTTACCCAACTTTAAAAGGCTTCGTACATTTTCATCTGATTTAGAATAATGTTGAAGTTGTATATATCTGCAAGGAATTAATATTTGGTGTTTCTCTTTCTCAACATTATCGCAGTTTTCCCAATAGGTCCTTGTACAAAAAGCTTTGCCATTAACCAATTTATGATTACATCCTTAACACTTCTCAGAAAAAAGCTATTTGTAAGGAACATGAATCTTTTGTCAATAAAATCATTTTTACATATCGCAGGTTTCACAATGTCTACTGACTTTTTGCGAAAAGTGTTTTTGTCCGTCCGCAGGTGCTGCACGTCAAGCTTCTGGTTTGGACTTCCTTGTTAAGTAGCATACAGTTCGAGCACACATACTAAGGCATTAATGTTCGCAAGGCATTAATGTTCGCAAAAAATAGAAACCTTTCAACCACTGGCGAGTTGCGAAGGACATCTCGTAATACATGAGGTAAGAAATATTTCTCCTCAGATACCCGTGATAAGACACCATCTATACCGATTAAGAAATAAACCATGGAGGACTATTTAAGGTGGAACTAAATTTATAAAGAATAAACTTCAGAGACAACAATAAGTTCTGGGTCTAAAACTAAAATTTTTAGCCAACCTTATGTCTCTGATTCGCACTATAATACAAAAAGAATCTTATGGTTCATATGTTTCTGCCTGAGCTTTGGAACTTCTGAAAGATATCAGCGACCAGAACTGCAATATTTCTAGGGCCAGCAAATTTTTATGCACCCATCTTTAAACCTGGTTTTTAATTTGTGCTTTTCCGTAGCTGCAAAGTTATGCCTGCTTAAGAGATAAAGAATTTACACTAAACTTGAACCTTTCTGCTTCTAAAATCGTGATTTTAGATAGTGAAAAAAAAAAAAAAACAAAAAAAAATCGTGATTGCACTGATTGCACTTCAGTGGCAACCATCATAAGTTTTCACATACATCCTGCATCAAGGTTCATGATTTCAAGACTAATATTAACCTCAAAAAGCGTCAGAAACGGAGATAACAAACTAAATTAATGCCAGAATCATATGCCAAATCCTTAATCCCACACTTTTGGACGCCGAAGGTTGAAATGATGAAGTGGAACCTTAGGTAAGATTAGTTTTTCTGAATGAAGGCCCTGTTGAGGTCCATTTCGTCCGTTTGGGAACCTTCCACTTGTATTTGTTTACAAATTTAAGAAGGGCCTCCTGAACCTTTAGACGTAAGGAAAAAAACTTTATTTTCGTGAGAACTTAGTTTGGAGCTCTCAATGTACCAAGCTGGTCGAGCACTGCTTCACGGCTGTTTGTATGCATCTCACCGAAGCATCGGCTCAAAAGAACCTTTAAATTTCTTTAGTGAGGCAACGGAAGATAAGAAAAAAACCTTGCCTTTGCAGTATACCAAATGGGGGACAGGAAATCAGGAAGGCAAAAGTTAGACATGCTGAACTTCTTTGTTTTTCCAACTTTGCGTTGGAAATCGCCTGACATCGTGCGTCAACTGGCTCCTTCGGGATATTTTGAGGTTTAGGATATGCAGCCACTTGAACCAAAAAACCGGGCAATCAAAAGTCACTACAACCCTTAAAATTCGCTAAGCCCAGATAATTAACTCCCCGAAACTTGAAAAACAAAAAAACTAAATAAGTTGCAAGTTTAGATTATTAAACTCCTGCAACGATTTTAAATTTGTTAAGGTAGGGTTTTGCATTTTAAGAAGGACTGTCTAAGATGAAAACTTAGCTTTCTATGTTAGGTTAGGTTAGGTTAGGTTGATGGATGCCCTTTTGACAATAGTCACGGCTCACTTAGACCAGTAGTTGGGTTGTGTCCATATTGGGAACCTTCTTAACACCTGGAACGAAAACAGAAATAAACCGCTTTTGGAAGCTAAGAGTTTGGGCCCTCTTGGACCCATCCGGATTTGTATACAAATCTTAGGAGGTCCTTTAGATCTACATTATTTAGATATTCGAGCTCGTTGAAGAAGTAACTGCCAAAGGTACTACGCCTGATGTTGTAAAGGGCTGAACATTCGCAAAGCAGGTGACGAGCAGATTCAATTTCTTTAACGTCCCTGCAGCTTCTGCTGCGTCCCTACAGCGTAGTGCCCTGTGAGGATTCCCGTGAGTACTCGGATATTCCTGCGGGCTAGTCCGATCAAAAATAGTGATCTCTTTTTACGTACCGCTGGCCATAGCTCCCTTGAGTGTCTGCACGTATCAAGCTCTATCCAGCGTTGGTTGGTTCTACTCAAGGATTCAGTTTCTATCAGTGCTATCGCATTCAGCGGGATTCTTATAGATTTGAGGGCTAGAGATGCATTCATCCCATACCCATATCTCGCAAGCTTGTCCGGTTCTCCGTTTCCCGGCATATCGGTGTGACCTGGCACTGGCACCCAACACACAGTAACAGTGTTGCCAATTAATAACTCGTCCAGAATTTCCCTGCATAGTTTCACAGCCCCTGACTTCACTACGTCTGATTTTATGGCTTTAATTGCTGCTTGGCTATCAGAGTATATGGTGATGGTCTTGTTTACGGGGCTGTGTTTCTTCAACTCGGAGGCAGCTTGGGTTGTGGCTGCCAGCTCCACCTGAAAAATGCTGCAGTCGTCATTGATCCGAAAAGATTTACTCAGTCCCACAGCTCCGCAGAAGATGCCCGCGCCAGTTCCGACGTCTATCTTAGAGCCGGTCAGTATATACAGCGATCTCTTCATCTCCTGTAATGGTCTTTTCTTCCCATTCACCTCTTTCAGGTATTCTGGTAGCGAATCTCCTGTTGAAAGCGAATGTCATAGAGAGGTAGTCCGTGACTGGGGTATCTATGGAGGCAGCCCATTGAGTTTCCACAGAGGCGTGTCCAAAAGATCTTGAGTACTACTATCCGGATTCTTTTAGGCGGACAGCTGTTTGAGCTACCTTGCTGCTGCAGTACATGTCCAAGGGGGTGAGGTTGAGTAGTAACTCCAATGCCGCGGTGGGTGTGCTCCTTAGGGACCCTGGTTTACCCATGCTGGCTGCCCTTTGAACTTTGGTGATGTTAGAGAGATGACACTTTCTTTTCATAGCCTTCCACCATACAACTGCACCGTAAGTTAAGATGGATCTTGCAGGCCCCTCATACTTCCGAACATTCTGCGGCAGGCGTATAATGCCACATTATGCCCGCTTGACACGATCTTCTGTATTATCCCTTCAGCTGCGTTTTGGGTCTAATATGATGCCCAGGTATCTTACCGATTTGGATAACGGTAACTCCATTCCCCCCATTCTTGGGTTGCTGAAGGGTGGAATTACTTTTTCCTGGTAAACAACACATCTTCCGTCTTAGAGGGGTTTATTTACGGTCCTCGACCCTCAACCCATTTTCCAACAATGCGGAGTGCGTAGCTGAGTCGGTCACTGAGGATTGATGGGAATTTACCTGGGATCAGAATTGCTACATCGTCTGCGTATGCGCTCACAATGAAACCTTCCCTCTCCAGGGCTTTCTGCAATTCGTCCATTAGCAGGGTCCATATGAGCGGAGATAGGATCCCTCCCTGAGGTGTTCCTCTGCTCACGTTCCATCTGGTGCATACTTCGCCTAGGTAACAGTTTATCTTTCATGTGCTTAACTATGAGCCCGATCTAGTCGCATAGACTGCTATCTAGGTGGGAGCTTTCTATGTTAGCAAGCATTAGTCTTCTACGGCTTGTCTTCCCAGCTTTACAACCTTCGTTTCCATTGACATAACGTCATCGAAGAGGTGTAATTTTTAATCAATTTAGAAAATATATTGACAAATAACCAACGCCATTCAACAAAATCAAATGTCCTCCTCGAAATCGCCTACAAAAACCTAAATGTTGGCAGTTATAGGAAGGTGTTTCACCAACTGTGTATCATGTGGTGGTTCCTGTTTGAAAGCCCTTTTGGATAGGGGACATTTCTTACTGGAAAACGTGAAAGAGTTTTTACAGTATAAGTGTGCCCGCAGCTTTTCCAAGAACACATTGATTATTTGGTTAATTTTTGAATGAGTTTGGTAATAGATTCTTTTCCTGTTAAGAAGGACTATTTAGGGAACGAAAGCAACGATGGATGCTTGTTTTTCAATCTAGTTGATACAGTTTTTTTTTTGTTGTTTTGACAAAACTTCAAAACAGATTTTCGATGACGCAATGAAAGTCGCTCCCTTAATATTGTTTAATTTTTTTTTATTTTGAAAGGACTTTGAAAAACGTGTAAGCGTTTCCAAGCCGTGAAAGCTACAAGCAATTTCTCTACTTATGAAAATATTCTCCAGACCCATTTGACGAACCATAAACACTCTCACAAGGGACAAAAGGTTTAACAAACACAAAATGGATATAATACGGGATGATGCTTTTATTATCTCGTCTTCTTATGTTCTCTTCCAGAAATGAAGGGATTTTGAGGTGCTTTCTTGGACATATCATTACACCCGTATACGCATTTTTCAAATCGTAATTTTCACATAAAAATTCTGCGACACGATTTCTATTAAAAGATTTTATGCAGAAAAACCCACACACCGGCGAAAAAGCGGCCACAGTAAATTGCTTAAAAAAAAAGGAGAGACAAAAAAAAAGTTCGCACCACTCACAGGACACACGACGGGACCATTTCCTTGAAGTTGTAAAAAGCACACTTCAGTAAGTGGATTTGCACAAATCGGTGAAACGGTCGCAAAAATCCAATTTTATTATGTACGAAATCAACCGCAAACAGAAGATCCTGTTTGCACAGTCACGGTGGCATATTCCACGCAAAATTACTGCGCCGATTAACATAAATATTGGTGTTTTCTGAGAGTTTGTATATCTAGTATATGGGGCATTAACATATCCTTTCGGGGATAGGTGTCCGTTTCACTTGTTATAATCAATAAAATTGGAAACAAGGAGGTATAGCTACTATTTTTATGGTTACATGAAAGCAATTGCGATTGTCAGTTTTATTTGTGTGTCAATGTTTGTTTATTGGTTTTGTTTGGTGTAAGTGTGTAGTTTGTTACACTTTTAGCTCCAATGAACGCTCAGCAACACTTTTATCCTAATTGATTGAGATAATCCTTGAAGACACTTTTTGGGCATTCTTGTGTGATTTGGGGTCTTTCTAACATTTCGCATTAGTGAAATATCAAAGTGAAACGAATTGATACATCTACAGAGAAGGGACAAACGTATCCTCAACAAGGAGCAGCAAAAATTTTGTAACTTTAATCTGTTTATGATCACATTTTAAACAAAATGTGGTTCGGGAAGTAGTAACTCAAAGGAAGTAGTTATCGGCAAATAGTAAACCAAAAGGAAAAGTTCTAAAGGTCATTAATGAGACCAGAACGCTATGCAGAAACCCAAAATATCATATGTGGCATACGAAGCACAAACACAAATCATGCGAAATCAAAAACAAAACCACAACCTTAGACCACCTTTACTCGCGAAAAAAAGTCACGATATAAAAAGCAACAGCAGTTAGAGCTATACTAAATCCTCTAAGAACTTAACCATAATAAGCTAACACTAACTAACGTAATTCTAAAACTACCCACTTAGCACGAAAACCAATATGCTTAACGCTAGACACTAAAAAACTGTTCTTTAACACAACATAATAAGCAACACTAGACAATTAAAACTGAACACTAAACACTAAACACTAAACACTAAACACTAAACACTAAACACTAAACACTAAACACTAAACACTAAACACTAAACACTAAACACTAAACACTAAACACTAAACACTAAACACTAAACACTAAACACTAAACACTTAACACTAAACACTAAACACTAAACACTAAACACTAAACACTAAACACTAAACACTAAACACTAAACACTAAACACTAAACACTAAACACTAAACACTAAACACTAAACACTAAACACTAAACACTAAACACTAAACACTAAACACTAAACACTAAACACTAAACACTAAACACTAAACACTAAACACTAAACACTAAACACTAAACACTAAACACTAAACACTAAACACTAAACACTAAACACTAAACACTAAACACTAAACACTAAACACTAAACACTAAACACTAAACACTAAACACTAAACACTAAACACTAAACACTAAACACTAAACACTAAACACTAAACACTAAACACTAAACACTAAACACTAAACACTAAACACTAAACACTAAACACTAAACACTAAACACTAAACACTTAACACTTAACACTAAACACTAAACACTAAACACTAAACACTAAACACTAAACACTAAACACTAAACACTAAACACTAAAAACTAAACACTAAACACTAAACACTAAACACTAAACACTAAACACTAAACACTAAACACTAAACACTAAACACTAAACACTAAACACTAAACACTAAACACTAAACACTAAACACTAAACACTAAACACTAAACACTAAACACTAAACACTAAACACTAAACACTAAACACTAAACACTAAACACTAAACACTAAACACTAAACACTAAACACTAAACACTAAACACTAAACACTAAACACTAAACACTAAACACTAAACACTAAACACTAAACACTAAACACTAAACACTAAACACTAAACACTAAACACTAAACACTAAACACTAAACACTAAACACTAAACACTAAACACTAACCACTAAACACTAAACACTAAACACTAAACACTAAACACTAAACACTAAACACTAAACACTAAACACTAAACACTAAACACTAAACACTAAACACTAAACACTAAACACTAAACACTAAACACTAAACACTAAACACTAAACACTAAGCACTAAACACTTAACACTAAACTTTTGTTGTTTAACCTTGTTGGAAGGGCCAAATCATATCAAGGGCTTCCCCTGCTTCCCAATCACGGTCTGAGTCTATGAATGGGACAATTTTGCTTTTTGAAGCCGGAATCATAAATATTTTCTTTGCAGAGGAAACAGCATTTAACTATCAATCTGCGGCTTCAAAAATCTAGTAAAGTTGTCTGCTTCTCAAAGCTTATTATGTAACGTCCAATAAACGGTGGGTTGCCAGAGAAACTGGCCAATGTGGACCAGAATCATTGAACCACGAATCATTCACTTTTCGCAAACCGATTGCTTTGAAAAAAATCTCTAAATCATAGTTTAAATTTTTTAAGTGCTGTAAGGTCTCGCCAAAAACAATCTGAACTTTTCAATGCATTTTCGTGTCAATTTATTTCTACGTTTCGCCCTAAAAAGGACGAAATGAGAGCTTCACTTGATTTACGAAATGAAAACTCAGCTGAAACTTCCCTCAAAAAAAGAAAATAAACATTCCCGTCTCAGGTGCGCCAAGGATCAATGAATTCCCTGCACGGCACTTATCAAAGACTTTTTTTGCGCAAATAAATAATGACAATACCTTGAAATGCCACTTGAGCTAAGATTTATGCCCTCGGGCATACGTGCGGGCGCCCCAGTCGATAGAGCCATCACCATCAATACCAATTGTCTATTTGGCAATTCTTCTCTCAATTCTGTGCGTGTATCTCAATCGATGAGAGATTGCTTTTCCTTGCAGGCAACCTCAAACAATTTCAGTTCATTTCGGAGAAAAGGTACACACTGAAATCGGGTGGAAGATTGATTGCCCTGTAATAGGCCTGTACGATGTGAATTATATATCACAATCATTGGACTCGAAGAAGAAGAGACAAAAGGACTAGAAGAGGTCAACGCAAAAATGCTCACCTAATAGGTAGGCTTAATGGGTCTTAGATGGGGCCATTTTCAAGTGATTTGTTGTCAATCGTACTCCAGGGACTTATAGCATTACAAAACTTTTCTATACTCATGTACATTGCTACTTAGGGCTTATAGCTGTTAAGCTAAATATTTGCTCTTAGACCCCTTCGGCTGGCTGTTCGCTTTAAGTGGAATAAAAGTCCGTGTGCACGGCAATTCATGTCCATAAAGTGTCCTTTATTATTCGCATGCAAAATATGTCGCCCAACCACCCAATTCGATGCGGGTGTAATTTACGACACACACCGTCGTCGTCGCCACCTCATGAGTTTAGAAATTATACTCTAGCCTGGTCCACCGCAACGCACAATTAATGAACTATTCCGGCAATTTTGGCTAAAATTTATCACATGCACCTGTTTTCTTGGTCAAAGCAATTACGCATTAGTTATCACCTCATATGCGGATGTTGCCCGCTGCTGCCGACCGACACGACGACGCAGTCAACCAGACACCGCACCATCCCTACCGGGGATGGGCGGCAGCGGGGCTAGTGGGTGAGGTCCGGGGATAAACTTTATAGCCGCGCGATATTAAACCTGTCAGCAGCACGATTTTGGGAATTTGTAAATTTATGATTTATAGATAAAAGGTGTTAGCAGCTAATCTATGTGCCGAGTGTATTATCGTAAATATTTCAATTTAGCTAAAAAACCTCATCATTTTAAAAGTTTTATGTTTAACACTTAACGGAAGCACATGTTGCGCCAGTATGACGCTGACGGTGTTTGGCTATAAATTTATGATTGTATTCAATAATGACTTGCAGATCGTGTGAAAATGTTGGTGAGATATTTTCATAATACTTCAGGCGTTTATAATGATACACTCCTGTAGTGCGCTTGTTAAAAAATGTATCAAACACGTCCCTTTTCCTGAAATAAGAAACATGCAGCATATTCTTTTTCCTGTGTTTTGAGGCTATTTGCAAATGTGCATAGAATTTTTTCTTTCAAATTATCAAAAATCGAAGTTCTACATTCTTAAGGAAGTCCTTGACCTAAAATCCCAACATCATCAATGATATGTGCTACACAAACTTCGTATGCTTACGCAGAGTTACGAACATTATCTTATTGAACTGGCTGGCACTTACAGCTTAGAAAAGCCATCGGCTGATCCCTCACAACCATATGCAGGTGTTCTTAAGCTCGAACCTAGAGATTCTATCAATTTCCTTGAATCTCTTGAGAGCTTTTTCAGTTTTACTATTAATATTCACAGAACAATTCTTTAATAGGACGCGAGTTAAATAAAAGATTTTTGGGTTGTGAAACAAAATAAAACAACATGAATCCGAAACAAGATTAGTTAAATAAAAGACTTTTTTTTTGGTTGCGAAATAAAATAAAACAACATGAATCCGAAACAAGATTTATAAACTTTATTGATGTTACCGTCACGAATATGGTCTTAAGACTGACTTAAAAATATGAACATAAAACTTTCTTACAACTAAAAATGAACTTGAATTCCCACACTCAAAGTTGCCCATCGGTCATCGACGTTTTCGTTTCCGTTCCCACAGTCGGCGTAAACGCTGACTGTGCGAATGGAAATAAATAAATTTATTTTGCTGACTGCAATGGGAAAATATCAAATTAATTAAAATATTTTCGATGACCGATGGTGTTTGATGGTTGGCTCGTGTTTACATGTAACTCCTCCACGGCCAGAAAGAGAACTCTCCTGAGTTCTTTTAAAAGCATCGGTCATCGACGTTTTCGTTTCCGTTCCCACAGTCGGCGTAAACGCTGACTGTGCGAATGGAAATAAATAAATTTATTTTGCTGACTGCAATGGGAAAATATCAAATTAATTAAAATATTTTCGATGACCGATGGTGTTTGATGGTTGGCTCGTGTTTACATGTAACTCCTCCACGGCCAGAAAGAGAACTCTCCTGAGTTCTTTTAAAAGCATTTTCTTTTGCAACAATATTAATTTTTGTTTTTGATGTTCTTGATTTACAAACAATATAAATTACTATTATAAACATTATTACAAATAGAACAATATTCATACTATAAGAAACAGTTTTATATGATTTTAATTTCGTTGATG
The DNA here is from genome assembly GCA_947623515.1 of Neoascia interrupta. Lineage (NCBI taxonomy): Eukaryota > Metazoa > Arthropoda > Insecta > Diptera > Syrphidae > Neoascia > Neoascia interrupta. Next base: position 10,861,632 of record OX392464.1, read on the forward strand.
AATTCAATGTTTTTAAAATTTTCACTAATATTTAATTTCTCAAAAGTTGTGGGTTTTATTGAAATATTTGAATTGAAATCATTATTTGGATAAAAATATTTTACATTTATTCTTGTTTTATTGCTGGAAAATATTTCTTGATACAAACTAACTTGGCAGTTGTTGAAGTTTATAAGGTAGTTCTTTGTTAAGGTTATATTTCTGTCGTCACAATTTTGAATTAATTTTTCTTTAAATGCGTTTTTAATTAAAATAGTTTCATCGTCAATTATTTCTATTTTTGTCTTATTATTAAGTCTAAGTTTACAATTATTTTTGAAAACACAATGTTTACTAAGTTTTAGGTCTTTTAATATAGTATCTTCCTTATATGTTAAAATTTTGTTATCTATATTTACAAAATATTCGTTACCTTCGTCTATTTCCATATAGTTATTGTTTGGTAGTGGGATGACTAGTTTTAAATCTACCTTCTTGAATGAATTTGGTATTTTCAAAGCTATAACAAGCGAATGGTCTTTATATTTTAATACTCCCATTTTTATTAATTTTAATTTGTCGAAATCGATTTGAAACCTTTCTATTTCTTCTGATGTCAATATTCCGGGGTGAATCATGTTACTTTTTGCTGAGACAATGGTATCCTGAATTTGATCAATTTTATTTTCTAAGTACATTAATTTTAAATTTTGATCTAAAAACATTGTGTGCTTTTTTATTTCGGAATATTCTTCTTGTACTGCGTTTAAGGAAGTTGTAATTTTGTCCCTGTCGTTTAATATAGCAGCTTTCAAAGTGCTTATTGAATCATTAAAATGAGTGTTGATCAAAATTTGTTGGTTCAAGTTTGTAATTGCCCTATTATTGTTTTTTTCATTAATGTCTAGCTGTTTTACTATTTCTACCCTATCTGCATCGTCCATGGTTCCAAACAACCATTTTTGGGCCATACCTACAAAATTAATAAGTCCTCTTCTTCTTCTATTAAAAGTTGGCATAATCGACCTTATTTTAGCTCTAATGTTAATTATTGTGTTTTTTAATAATTCCTTATTATCTATGTTTAAACTATTAACGTTGCTTTCTATTTGATTAAGCATAGTCACCATTTCTTGTGGATTGATAATATGCAAAACTGTGTTTGTTTCATTGATTATTTCTATTTCCTCAATTTTGATTGTAGTATATCCCAGATCCGTTTCGATTTTTTCAACTATCATCGTTTGGTGGCTGAAGGGTATTATTAGTATCAGCGCCAGTAGGAAAAGCAGTTTCGCCTGAAAATTTTTGAGGTCTCTTAATATTTTTTTCGTGGACATTTTCAAGTTTATATTTTCTGAATTTGGGCTCTTCTTTATGTCTAAGAGATTTGTAATTCCAAATATAACCTTCCTCTCGTTTTTCTACGTAATCCTCTCTATTAATATTGCGTTTAGCTAACACGTTTTCTTTAGTTTCATCTATTCTTTGCTTAATAATGCTGTAATCTATCTTGTTTTCTTGTACGGTTATGGGGGTTGTCTTAATTGCAGAGTGGTAGGAATTGCTATAAAATTTCATTGCTTTAAGCATTTGTGTTTGAATTGGTTGTTTTTCATCTAAATTAAGAGCTCTTATGCGTTCCGTTACTGTACTATTAAAACGTTCTATGTCTGAGTTTCCAGTGTGACTGTGTGGCTTCGTAATGTGGTACTCTATGTTCTCTTCTTTACAAACTTCCCTTAAATTGTTGGTCTTAAATTCATTATCGAAAACGAACTTTTTAATTTTGCCTTTCACCGATAGGAAATGCCTAATTTTCTCGATTACAGTTTGATTTGTCTTATCTTCCAGGTAAAAACTAACGGCATGTTTGGAGAATTTATCAATGAAAATAATAAAGCAATGTTTGCTATTAGTATAGATATCAACATGAACTATCTCATTAATTGTTGAAGGGGTTTCGGTAAAATGGAATTTATTTTTAATGGGGTTTCTGTCATACTTAGCGCCTAAACATATGTCACAGTTATTAATTATTCTGTGAATTGCTATTTGCAATTGTGGGTTGTAGATTTTATTTTTAATCCCTTCGTATGTTTGTATTATTCCCGAGTGTCCTGATTCATTTTTGTGGAAGAGGGCTATTTGCTTGTTTAATTTTTCTTCGTCCTCTATATCCAACGCAAAATAACTGCACTTTACAAATTTAACATTGTTATCACCGGAAAATAGACTAACTATTACATTCTGCAGTCTGTTATACTCGTGATCGTCAAGTTCTGAAAAGATTCCTATTTTGCCCTTACTTATATACCGCCGTATTATGTTGTCTGCGTTTCCGTTGTCTAGATCTTGTTTTTCGATAAATATACGTTTGTTTTTAAAGGAATTCGTAAACTCTTTTTCTTTCTTTTCTTGCAAAATAATTTGAGTCCTAAAACGATTGACTACTGTTTCTAGAATTGGAATATGGTCGTTAAAATTTTCTTCTTGTGAATGATTTGTTTGCATGTCTATGGATTCGTTATTATTAATTTCTTTAAAACTATTTGAATCGGCGACAGTTTCAAACAAGTCTTGCAGAGATATGCAGGGGATTCCGGGTTCGTTGGTACTGTTGTCGACCGTATTTATTTCATTCTTTTCTACATTTAAGCGACTAAGGAAATCTGCCACTTTATTGTCTTTACCTTTTATGTAGCCAATATTGATATTAGAATCACCTAATTGAATAAGCCATCTTTGCAATCTTGGGTTTATATCTTTTCCTGAATATTTACTGTACAGCCATTTTATTGGTTGGTGGTCTGTCTGCAAATCAAACTCTTTTCCATATAAATATGGTCTGAAATATTTCGTGCCCCATACTACAGCTAACAATTCTTTTTCTATTGTTGCGTAGTTGCGTTCGTGGTCATTTAAGGTTCTTGAAGCATAACAGACTGGGTGCCCCTCTTGCATCAAAACTGCACCTATCGCAAAATTGCTGGCATCAGTGACTAATTTAAACTTCTTATTATAATTTGGGTATTTTAAGATGGGATGTTCAGTAATAATTTGTTTTAATTTCTCAAAAGCGGATATGAAATTTGGATCGTTACTATTGATTCTACTATTTTTCTTTAAATACTTGGTGATTGGTTGAGCTATATGGGCGTAGTTCTTTATGAACTTTCTATAGAAGCCTGTAATACCTAGAAAAGACCTTATTTGTTTCTGTGTTTTAGGGAGTTTTAAATCTTTGATAACTTCAATTTTCTTTGGGTTTGGCTTGACTCCTTCAGATGTCAATATGTGTCCCAAGAACTCCGTTTCCTTTAGGAGAAAATTGCACTTGTCTATTTGAATTTTCAATCCTGCTCTTTGTAGCCGATCAAATATTTTTTTAATATTTTCCATATGCTCTTCTAATGATGTACTAAATATAAGTACATCATCGAGATAAACTACACAGATTTTGTTTAAATACTCCCTAAGCACACTATTCATAAGTCTCTGGAACGTCGACGGGGCGTTCTTGAGACCAAATGGCATCCGCAGGAATTCGAAATGCCCAAAAGGGGTAGAAAATGCTGTTTTTTTTCTGTCTTCGGGTTTGACCGGTATTTGATGAAAGCCCTTGGCTAGGGCTTACAACTATCGACAGTTGTAAAGTATTGTGCTCTTCCTAATTTGTCTAATATGCTATCGGTGTTTGGCATTGGGAATTTGTCACTGACAGTTACGTTATTAAGTCTTCTGTAGTCCACTACTATCCTTAATTTTTGTTTTCCTGAATTGTCAGTTTTCTTGGGCACAACCCATAGAGAACTATTATAAGCAGAGTTGCTTTCTTGAATTATATTTTGTTCTAACATGTCCTGTATTTGCCTTTCTATTTCTTTTTCGTGGACTTGGGGGTATCTATATATTTTTGAGTAAATTGGGTCATTTGTGGTGGTAATTATCTCATGTTCAATTTCATGAGTAGATGTTAATTGATCACCTTCTTGAAAGAATAAATTCTTGTAACGTTTAAGAATTGGGGTAAGTTTTCTCCTTTCTTCGGGGTTTAAATGCTCTAATCTTAGTTGATCAAGTTTACAGCTTTCTAGACTGCAAATTTCGTTGATCGCAAAGGGGTATTCGTTATTTTCGAATAGGATTTTTTTTCCGTGAACTTCTAAATATTTATTTTCTAAATCGATTTTAGCTTTAAGAGGGGTTAAAAAATTTTGACCTATAATTGCATCATATTTTCGATGCTGTAATTCAATTATTTTCCATGAAATAGTCCCGGGAACACTGAATTCAGAAGGTATTGGGGTAACTAATTTATTCGTTACCTTGTTTATACCATTAAGTGTCGTGAAATACAACGGCCTGGAAAGCTCTTCTTCAGAAAAGTCTTTCAGCACATTTGGTTTGAGGACGCTAGTATCCGAACCTGTGTCTATAAGGCATTTTATTTTTTGGTTATTTATTGTTAAAATAACTATGGGCAATCTGCTTCCCGAGGCTCGTTTTGAAAATTTACATCTTGTCCCTGCAAGGTATCTATTTCCATCGGGTTTTGTTCGAGCTGTCTATTTCGAAAATTGTTTGGTAAGTCTGATTGAAAGTTATTATTTCGATGTGTTCCTGAGCCTATATTTCTTCTAGACTGTCCCGAGTTATTGTATCGGTTCTGTCCATTATGCCTAAATTGTCCCGAATTATTATTTATGTACTGCGCTGAGCTTTGATTTTGCCTTGAGAATCCTGAGCTATTGTTGTTACCTGAAAAATTTGTGTTTTGCAACCAATCATTACCACGAAACTGTCCTGAACTATTTTGTTCATTGTTCTGAGAGTTCTGAGAGTATCGGCCTGAGCTTGGCTTATTGTAGTTTTGAACATAACCAACGCTTCGAGCTGGTTGATTGCTTTTCTTTTTCATATAGGTATAATTTAGATTACCTTGATCAAACCCAACAAATTTGTGCACTATATCCCTAATTTCGGATAACTTGTACTTATCCATTATTGCATAAGCTAATGAACCTGAAACTATTTCTTTTACCTTTTGAACTAACATCCCACTAAAAATATCTAACTGGACATCTTGATTCTCTACAAAAGCTACATATTCTGTTATATCTTCAATATATTCTGTTAACTTATAATCTAATTCTACTATACTACTCACTTTCAGCTCTCCAATTTGTTTCGTCAGGGTCATCTGGTCCTTGGAGGCTCGATAATGCCTTTTTAGAGCTTCTTTGCAATCATCCCAAGTTGAAGGGGGGTTGGCATTCAGTAGGTTCTTTGCGGTTCCTATTATTTTCAAGTCGTAGATTATGCGGAAGTACTCCGCAGCTTCACGATTATTCGTTAATACTCGTGAAACAGCAGCTACAAATGATGGCAGCGTTCCTTGTTTGCCATCGAAAATTGGCAAGAATTGAATCTCCTTTTCAATTCTGGCCCTCGGTTGCTGATTCTGTGTGATTATTTGGGTAAGTGCTATTAAGCACTGCTGGATCTGCTCCTGGGCCATGTTGCGGTTTTCGTCGAATAACTGCTCTCTTAGCCTTTGCCGATCAATTTTGTGACTTTTTCCTTATTGTTCTTATTTATTGTCTATAATGTCTAATTGTCACTGTCAATGTTGCAAATCACTGTTTTGTATATAAGTTCCACTATATACCAGCATATATCACTTGGAATATAAGTTAGGTTCACTTTTTTTTTCTAATGTCTTTGGACTTTTAGAAAACACCGACTGCGCCAGTTAAATAAAAGATTTTTGGGTTGTGAAACAAAATAAAACAACATGAATCCGAAACAAGATTAGTTAAATAAAAGACTTTTTTTTTGGTTGCGAAATAAAATAAAACAACATGAATCCGAAACAAGATTTATAAACTTTATTGATGTTACCGTCACGAATATGGTCTTAAGACTGACTTAAAAATATGAACATAAAACTTTCTTACAACTAAAAATGAACTTGAATTCCCACACTCAAAGTTGCCCATCGGTCATCGACGTTTTCGTTTCCGTTCCCACAGTCGGCGTAAACGCTGACTGTGCGAATGGAAATAAATAAATTTATTTTGCTGACTGCAATGGGAAAATATCAAATTAATTAAAATATTTTCGATGACCGATGGTGTTTGATGGTTGGCTCGTGTTTACATGTAACTCGCGCGCTATATTGCACTGATAGTTGGTGTCAGACTACTGCCCCGGGTTCGAATCTCAGCCGGGACAATACATGCTGTTTCACGGTCCCGCCTCCGCTTCTCCGATTGACAAACCGTACCTGACCTTTTGCAGAAGTGCGTGCGCAGTCACAGTCGCGCCAACGAGACTTTTGTTCACGAGAAACTCAAGTATCAATAGCAGCCTAAAAGCAGATGCAAATAGAATCAACTGAGGCTTAGGTCCTGCGAAAATCTCTTCTGAACCTTGAAAACAATCTTTATCATGGGGTCCAATTAAGATTAAGTGTACCTATTTAGCCTTCATGTCAGAGTATCAAGAGCAGAAGCCTAAGGAAGGTACGTTTGCAGCCTTGACAATTCATGATGTTTGGCAAAAAGTTTTATTAACACCTTTCTGTGAGAGCCTATTCCACCGAAAAACTAAAATCAGTGCGCATAAAAGGAGCGACCCTTTCGGACCCTTACCAAAAGCCCCTACGAGATGTCAGATATTTTACAGTGGTTTGGGGTTCAATACACTAGGACCATAGGAGTTTTTTGGCATGGACTAATCCCACCACTTGACTTCCCAGCACAATCTGGAACAATAAGCATAGGTTTTTAAATATTGGACTTATATAAGGCACTCAAAATGCTCTTCGGTCCATTATGCTACTAAACAACATTTTGAGTGTCTTATAACTTTACTCTTTCACATAAGTAACGAGATTGATGGTAACCCTGAATAAATTAGCGATATGTTTAACAGGAAAACGCATAACCTTATGACAGTTCTACATAAAGTTAGACAATCCTACATAGAACCCAAAGTTTTTAAAGGTATCGCAGAACATCTTACGTGTTAATGGTGTTATATGGGCCCTATTAAACCTTGCATTCTTTATTGCAGTTATTTGTTTCAGAAACATTTACACTTCCAAAGGACAAGATAAGAATGTATCCTCAAATAAAAGCAAAACGGCACCATAAAGGTGAGCACAGCATGCAAGTGTGCGTACACCTGTGTGTTTACAGTCTATGAGAGCTCGAACTAAAACCCTTTTCGCACCCAATAATTTCGACTTCTGTATTACTGGGGCTGTTTTAAGATTGGAATAGTCACACCTCAGAACACTTTGAGTCAGTGACCTTTCTCGCCGTCTCATGAAGAGAACAACTATAGTTTTAAAAGCGCAACAATCAGGGATCAAGTGTAGGGATCTCTGTCACGGCGTGTGTGTTGGTTACGGAAACGTTCCATAAAAGACGAGACAAACACAGAACACCATCTTGCGGGCATTTGAAGAAACATTCAAGCCGTTCGACGGTCCCCCGTTGGATGGCGCTAAAACAATGACGCGGAATCTGATAGCTTTATAACGAAAAAAGTTTCGTTAGTTGAACTCCGACAGAAAATAAGCAAACTTAAAAATAATAAGGCCCCGGGTTACGACCTAATCACTGGCGAAATATTGAAAGAACTACCAAAAAAGGCACTAGTCAAGCAACTTTATATGATAAACGCTTCTCTTAGACTTTTATACGTTCCAAGGCAATGGAAAGTTGCTGAAGTCGTTATGGTTCCAAAACCGGGGAAATGTGCAAACGACAAAAAATCTTATAGGCTCATATCGCTTTTGCCGATCATATCGAAGGTCTTTGAGAAACTTCTGCTGAACCGATTACAACCAATAATAGCAGAGAGACGTTTGATCCCGGATCAACAATTTGGTTTTAGACCTAACCATTCAACTATAAATCAAGTCTACAGAATAACTCATGAAATTGAAAAAGCCTTAGAAAGGAAAAAACTATGTTCAAGTGCTTTCCTCGACGTATCGCAAGCCTTCGACAAGGTATGGCACGAAGGCTTGAAATATAAGCTACAGCAAAACTTGCCGGAAGACATGTTTAGAATATTGAAAAACTATGTTGAAAGCAGACTATTTCGTGTTAGGTGTAGTACTGAATACTCGAGTTTCAAGCAAATTCGAGCTGGCGTTCCCCAGGGAAGCGTCCTCGGTCCGACCCTGTTTTAGCTTTACACAAGAGACATACCTCTAAAAGACGAGACAGTTATGGCCACGTTTGCAGACGACACGGCCATCCTGGCAACAGGTGACTCACCAACGAGAAGCCTCCAAAGAGCTTTGGAAAAAATTTGCGCCTGGACGAAGACTAGGCGTATCGTCCTAAACGAGAACAAGTCAACCCATGTCAATTTTACGTACAGAAAGGTGAACAATTTACCTCTATTCATAAACTCTGTACAAATTCACTATGCCAACGAAGCGAAATGTCTAGAAATGACTCTAGATGCTAAACTTAGGTGGAAACCACACGTAAAGAAGAAGCGTGACGAGCTCGAAATTAAACTCAGAGAAATGTATTGGCTTATCGGAAGATTTTCGATACTAAGCATATATAATAAACTTCTCTTGTACAGGCAGGCGAGCAACATGTCTATGTTGCAGACTTTCCAAAACAAGACACTTAGAGCAATTGTGAATGCTCCATATGGTATATTAGGAATAGTGATATTGTTAGAGATTTAGGAATAGCTACTGTGAGCAAAGAAGTAACAAACTTTGCTCGAAAGCTAAGTGTTCGTCTTCATGTTCAACAATGAAATGATCCGTACTCTTAACGATGTAAGCAACCTTCGATCTAGCAACGTAGGGTGAAGCCGCACGAACTTGACGGTCTTAGTAGGTGCATTCACTGGAAAGCAAGCTACCCAACACGATGAACAATACGGAAGCGTAAACTACTTGTTAAGTAAATTTAGTTGTAGTCAAGAAGAATTGTGAGACAGTGAAAATTTACTGCTATGACGTGCGTTCTGGCAGTTTTCATAGTGCGTCTCTCATAAATGGGTCGTTTTATAGCACGTGGAAATCGGTCATAACCAATATCGGCTACTTCGGTATTGTTATACCTGCAATAGTGAACATATTGGTATCTTTGAAAGATTTTGGAGTCTTAGCCTCCGTCCACCCTACAATTAAAAAAAAAATCTTGCAGGCAGCCCCTTTTTACTCAAGTTCTGACGCACTTACCACAATCTGCTTCGGCTATCAACGTCCTATACTAATGTTTTATGAGCACCTTTTTGTCTGCCTGAGTTGCGCATGCTATCAAAGATCGCGCTATCCAAAGCGCCCTCAATATCAACGAAAACGCCCAGCGTGTACTCCTTCCAGACACAAGAGCACACTCAATCCTATCAATTATGGGCTGTAGCATCTTAGAAAAGGCGAAGAACAAGTTTGCGCACATGCAGCTCAATCAGTCTTTCCAAAATTTTCAGCAGGAAGAAACACAGACTTATGCGTCTTCGTCTGAAACTTATTTCTAGATTAATGTCAGACTAACAAATTGTTGCTATGGTAAGCCAGCAAGGCAAGGTCTGCAGCATTTCCTTGCAAACTTGACAGCACCTTTAAGCCCAGCGCTGTAGTGGTAAACTGGATACCAGTTTAACTGCGAGTGGTTCGTTATTTAAGAGTGCCCTTTGTCACAGATGTAAGAGCATTTAATGACCTGATTTGACAGAAAGTGAGTTTCTAGAAGAAGACTTGGCCTCAGTGCAGGCATAGGTACCCGCAGGATTTTTCCAAGGGGTCAAACCATGGACAATGACAAAAAAATCAATTAACCAGTCGTATTTGAGAAAACTTCCTAGTAAAAATGACTGATGTTTTATGATGAATCGTATCGAGCCAGGGAGGGCAAGTTCCTCGTCTTGCCCCCATCTCCGGGCGCCTTTGAGTGGCGGTATACTATAGTGTCTAAGGATTGAAATAAATTTACTTGGTCTGCTCCTGTGAAGGTCCTTAACAAACCTACTAAAATCATATCATATTATTTTTTCAAATATTTTACTAAAGCAGTTACAGATCCCTTACTTTAATTTAGCTTACAGTTAAAAAAAAAGTTGTTCCTAAAGAAAATTATGGCAAAAACGTGAAAATTGAGTTTTTTTTTAATTCGTTAGGATTTATTTTTTGAAGTATTCCTCTCAATCAGTCTTCTAGCCCCTTTCAAACCATAGAAACCCGTTATTGATCTTTTATCTTACCACTATTAGAACCCAAGATATTAAGAAAATAGTGTTTCAAGGCTCCGGAATATTGGTAAAAAGTCACATTTTCCTGCTTTTCCCGAGCAGCACAAGATTTTTTTACCGAACCTTTTTTTGCAACGTCTCATCATACCAAACCCAAAAAAAAGTACATTTTGCAGTCTAAGTTACATCCTTATTATATGACATCACTCAACTACACGTACCGATTGAGAGGCGTCCTAGTCTCTTTGCGAATTCGCAAGTTGCCAAGTTCCTCTCTAAAGTATGTCCAATTGAAACAGTTGATCCTTTGCGAATGACTCATATTCTCAGAAAACCTGTTGGACGAAGTTGGACAGGAAATAGGTCCACGACCGACTTCGTTGATTGATTTGTCAAATTATAGGATGAATCAAAAAGGCGATTGGGATGCTGCCCCAAGCAGTGTTCTGAGTACTTGCATCGCAACACAAGATTAGGGGATGCCCAACGCTATAGATTCACATTACTCTCCAAGCTAACCAACTGCCTCTGGTGTAGGAATACGAAATTAGAGTTTTTAACACTCACACGGAAAGCAAGCCGATGCAGAAACAAATGTCTCCCGTAAGCTTTCATAGTCAGTATGGTTCGTACAATAGATGTTAAAACAACTTTTTCATTTTAGGCAACGACTCCTTTTCTTTTTGGATTTTCGTTGATCAACTGTCGATAATAATACCCGAATATTTAACACTAGAAGAAAGTAAAAGAGCTGAGCCATCCAGTATTGGCAAGACTAAACCAGACTAATCGACCTCCTGTTTGTGAAGACGACAAGTTCTGTTTTTCACGGGTTGTCGCTAGGTCCATAGCGCTTAGTTCATGCAAGCTGTTCAATGAATAGACCTTGACAAGGCCACCCTCAAGATCAACGTGGTGGTAGCAAATTAGACCTTCAGAGGTGTAATCGGGCTCTAATCTATATCAGACAGCCGGGGTAAACCTAATTGTCCTTGACACACTGTGACCGTCACCTGATGAAAAACCAGCACGTTTCACGATGTCTATCCTGAAAGAAAAGTTATTATTCTGCATTAAAATATGGCCACACTCGTATCGCAAATGACATTTGCATCGTTGCACTCAGCTTCGGTGGCTGTATGACACCATAAAGCTTCGAACTTAAATATTTTTGTGAGTAAACCAGTTCTGAAATGGTCTGTTCGTAGATTTTCTTTGTTTAAGTTTAAGGCCAAGGGACTACGGTTCCAGTCCAAAAAGCTCCACGAAGCTCATAGAAAAGTGCCTTTTAATACATATTTTTCTAAACAACATATTCATTAACCTTACACTTCAAATTCAATAGTCAACACCACCTTTAAACTCGCAACTACCTTTCAAAAACTTTTCTGCTTGTCATCAGCCCCAAAATCCACTCCACACGCCTCAGTTTCCCCCATATTTGGCCGAGATGATGAGGCAATTTGCTCCGAATAATCCCGCACTCTAAGCTGGTATGTGTATATTCAAAAGTAGTTCAGGTTACCATGTCGTCAACGTTCTGATTTCCGATTAAGACATTCTACCATACACTGATGGAGTGACTCCATGGCGCCGAAAAGTATTCCGTGACTTTATTAAGATTAATGAGACCGAAAATGCAAATTACCTAGTCATTGTGAGAGTCGTGTTGTAAGAAGTATTGCTAAAGTGAAAATTGTGATTTTAACGACAACCTGCGGGGGTGGAACTTGTTGTTTTCTTTGTCATCATCATTATTGTGGCATTGTGAAAGGACGACGCACAGGACGCCTTATACAATCTGCTGCTGCTCCCCTGCTGATTCAGGTAGCTCGTTTGCGAAACGCAACGGTGAACGGTGATAATTAAATTAGTGGCAGTAATTTGAAAGTTTGTCACTTTATCCACCAACTAGACGCGGAAGAGTGAGATTGATTTCGTGACGAGCACTATTTCTATTTCCATCCGAGGACATCTATCAATTTGGGGTAAATATGCAAATTAGGGGAGATTCGGTTGTTTGCTTCTTTCAATTTATCAAGTAGGAGAGTGGATAATCACCTTTTGGATGGTATCTCTTTTGGGCCAAAATATATCCGCACATAATTAAAAACCATTCGAATAGCAGAAGACTATTAGATTGCCGGCTTTGTTCTAAAGGCGATTTCCATAAATGTTGTCGGACAAATTGAATACAGATGCTCCCACAACAATATTGAGGGAAGCCCTATAAGAATCCAGCGTCCATCTCTAACGTCGGCGCTGATCAATATCGAAGCCCCTTCTTTTCCAAGAAATTAACTTTGAATGAATTATTTCGCAGGGTATTTTCCTTGGAATAAATCAGAATAAACAACACAATCAAAACGAAGAGTTCGTCCTGAATCGGAATCACTGCGAATGATTGAATGTTTTTCTTTCCTGTTATCTACTCTGGTCATTCCGGTCTGAAGCAGGGAGGTGGGCCAGGGCCACGCAGCACCAGACTAATGTTATTCTAATGTAGTGACCCTTATATGAAAATAAAGATTGTTTGTTTCTGGAGGAGGAAAAAACAAATTTCCCAAAGGGTCATTCAGGGAGGATAACATCTCTATTGATGATAGTCCGACTGAAGGTTGGATACGTCTCTTGAATGCCAGGGGTTGGGCTTCCTCAATCAAAATACTGCTCACATGTGGGGGGGGGCTTCCTAGCGTAGTTGCTGATAGTTATTTTAGAAGATATTTCAGGAAGGAGGCGAGGTCAAATTAGTTTCAGAATTTGAATTTCTTAGAAGGATAGGAATAAATATGCAACGGAACGAATGATGTGTTGAAGGACCCACAGACATGGAAGACAAATAAATGGATTTTTCAAAAATATTTCTAAGGTGAAAAATAAAAAAATGTGACTTACAAAAATGCGTAAAGAAACCTCATCTTCGCGGCAAGTTGACTTAAAACCATTTAAAGCTTAAAAAACACAACTGGTAAAATGCCATCGACTACTCGTGTTATATATCCTCGTTCCCAACAGGAAAAAACCACAATCGAAAAATATATTCCATTCTATCGGTGCAGAAAATCCTTAATGGGAAAACTTTGTTCTGAGGCAAAAGTAATTTCGTAAGAAAACCTCTTACGGATTTCACTCTTGTGCGATGGGTCGCATTCATACACCCAGCCCAGGCGTATAATATACAGGATCAAAGTGGCTTTTAACTGGATTGCCGCTTTCGAAGGAAGAAAATGTGCAACAACTTATCGCGGTTAACCCGAAACTTCTGTATTTCATTTCCAATACACAAGTTCTAAGAAGCATTTTCATGTGCAACTGCGCCTATGTAAGTTCGGTTTCAGGGCAATGAATGTAACGAGACGTCCAATAGAGTTTTGTTTCTTACTTTTTTATCAGAGTCCTTAAGATGCATGTGAGGAGTGTGTACGTAACGTACGTAAATAAAAGGAAAAGTTCAGTTCAAGACGTGGTATTTATGGTGCTTTGAGAAATTTCGAAAATCGAATTAAATTACGAACTTGTCTTGGGGATATTTGTTTGTGGTTTTTATAGTGAAATCGTATTGGGTAAGTTAGACTATAGTTTATTTGGAATATTAAAGGGGCCTTCATTAATTACTAACTTGCCATTATATGTTTTATTTTTCATACGGATGGACTTCAAAAAAAAAAAAATTTCTGGGTAGGACTGTCGTTTTCTGGGTAGGACCCATCTATTCGGGGTTGGTAAAAGCGGTTTGAGAATGAACCCAAGTAGCACTTTATGTGCCTTTTTGATCCCATGACTAATGTTGCCTGGTTTGTGATGGTTGTTGAGGTTGTTATGCGATCGGTGCCTGCGATCTCCAGCCTGTGGAGTTAAGAATACGGGTAAAAGCTTGTGTCCATGCCAAAGATGCAGGAGCACAATAATGGTATCCATTGGGGCAGAATCGTGGTGCCTATATGCTGGCTGTTCTTTACAGTCTTTCGAGTTCGGTCAGGTTATAGCTTTTACCAAACGAGGGCCACCATACTAGTTATCGATAGGTGAGAATCAGATGCACTGCTGCTTCTTACATCTCTCAGATCATTGTAATCTTTGGTTGGAGTCCCCACTTCTTTTCAAAGGTTTTGCTACAGACGGGAAGCAAAACATTACTTTCCTAATATTGTGTTCGAAGTTATGTTCGTATTCAAGTTTAGGAACGAGCAAGATACGCAGGAATTGCTGGAGGATAGTGTGACAAATTGATTTTTTAGACGGAGGTGAGTAAGGTACTTCGATTTTTAAACATAATATTTTTTCCCGTGGTACAAGTTGCATTTGGCGACATCTCTGAGAATAAGTTCTTTTATCACTGCAACCGGGGAAGTGCGTACTTAATAGGAGTTCCAGGGTCTCTGTGGACGATTGTATCCACCTTCATAATTAACGAAGGATTAAAGTGTTCTTTTGACAGAATATCGCTATCCCTACCGGAGCTTTAAGGTTCTGAAGCATGGATCCTGTCAAAGGCGGATGAAAACACTTTCGGCTGCTTCGAAAGGAAAATACTTCGGACGATTTACTGTCCCGTCTACATAGACGGAGAGAAGAGCAGGAGATATAAGATCGAATCGTACGGGCAGAAGAGTCAAAATACAACGGCTACAATGGCTGGTTCATCTAGAGCGGATGGGCACCAACGCCCCAGCACGGAAAATCTTCGAACCCACTCTGCAGGGATGGCGCAGTAGAAGAGCACCGCGACTCAGCTAGCGCACGCAAGTGGATGCGGACCTGTGAAACTGGAGACGGCTAGCTGGAGACAGAGCTGGCTGGCAAAGCGTGTAAGTTGAGGCCCTGGTCCATGCGGGACGGTAGCGCCATCTGAAGTAAGTAAGTAACCGGAGTTCTTAGGAATTTCTGTTGAATGGTAGAAATCCAATTCAGCCCCCGTTTAAGATGTTTTTATGGCTTTATTATACATACAAAGACAGTCCGTAAAAGGTTCCCAGAAGCTGTGTTGCAGGCATGTATTGAAAAACTCCCTTATCACATCATCCTAGGACTGGTGAGATCTTCGTTTAACCGTCGGGGAGAGCAGTTTTTGCTACGTTTAAGTTCTACTATTGCATGCTGTATTTGCTTCGGGTTCGTTTTTAAGTTTTGTCTAAAGGACTTGCACAAATTGGGTCAAATGAACTCTCTTTGGGTCTTAAAATGATTAAGTGGTCTTGGCCTCGACATGCAAGTAGTAGAGGTTCCATCTGTGATCTGAGAGTAACTCCAGACTGGAGACTCTCTCATTTTCCTACCCTAATACTGCCACTGTCAACTCTCAAAAGTTTTTGTTGTAGCGCCGCAGCCTTTCACGACTTCTAAAACTGCTACTGCTACTTACTACACGTGCTTTGTGGTCCTACCATGTGCTCAGGAATCATTAAGGCGTGTTCGTTTCAACCTTCGTACATTTGACATTTTTGTATAAGGTTTTGTATTCGAATTTTTGGGAATCTAGATTGAGATTTTGATTAGAGTTCGAGTTTTTTACTGTGACGACGGTACTACATTGTCTTTTGAGCTCCTCCCGACTATATGCCTCGTGTTAGCGTCATAGCTAATAAGAACGTTGTCCTTTCTTGTAGTTGCAGCTGTGAGTAGATCCACCTCATTTGCTATTGCTATCTCCCATGAGTCACATTATGTGCTGATGTCATATTTGACTTGGCTCGCACACTCTAATTTTATCATAGCTGAGTTGTTTCCCGAGTAATATTTTTGTTGCGGTAAGATTCTAAACAATCTGTTTCCTTGCACGCAAAATTTTATGTTGAAGGC
The DNA here is from genome assembly GCA_947623515.1 of Neoascia interrupta. Taxonomy (NCBI): domain Eukaryota; kingdom Metazoa; phylum Arthropoda; class Insecta; order Diptera; family Syrphidae; genus Neoascia; species Neoascia interrupta. The sequence goes on from OX392464.1 coordinate 10,877,652, forward strand.
CTTACAGAAGCCTATTTGGAGCACTTATGGAAACTGTTGAGGCCCTACAGGCTCGTATAAAGTTTCCTGTAAGGCATTACCGAAACTTTTATTTGTATAAAGTTCTTGTAAGGCGCCTGGTGCAAGCTTGCCGAGGATGTAAAAGGCTAACAGACTTGTATAAAGTTTTTTGTTAGGCTTTACCGAAACTGTTACTTATATAAGACTTCCTATGTTGCATGCTTTTACGAGGCTATTGCTTGTGTAAAGCTTCCTGTTGAAGGTTTTATATGGTCTTTTTGTGTAAGGCTTGGTGAAGCAGGCTTTATAGAGGCTATTACTTGTAAGAAAGCCTTACTTCCTGTTGCAGGTTTTATAAAGGCTTGAAGTCCTCCTATTGCAGGCTTAATAGAAGTTACTACTTGTATAAGGATTCCTGTTGCATGCTTTATAGAAGCTTTTACTTGAATAAGTCTTCCCGTTGCAGGCTTTTTGGAGGCTATAACTTGTGTAAGCCTTCCTATTGCAGGCTTTATAGAGAGAGGTTATTACTTGTATAGGGACTCCTGTTGCATGCTTTATAAAGGATATCACTTGCATGAGGCTTTCAGTTGGAGGCCTTATAAAGGCTATTACTAGTATAAGGTTTCTTGTTGCAGGCTTTATAGAAGTTACTACTTGTATAAGGATTCCTGTTGCATGCTTTATAGAAGCTTTTAATTGAATAAGTCTTCCCGTTGCAGGCTTTTTAGAGGCTATAACTTGTGTAAGCCTTCCTATTGCAGGAGAGGTTGCTTGTATAAGGCTTCCTGTTGCACTCTTTATAGAGAGAGGTTATTACTTGTATAAGGACTCCTGTTGCAGGCTTTATAAAGGATATCACTTGCATGAGGCTTTCAGTTTCAGGCTTTATAAAGGCTATTACTAGTATAAGGCTTCTTGTTGCAGGCTTTGTAGAAACTATTACTTGTATTAAGCTTCCTGTTGCAGTCTTTATAGAGGCTATTACTTGTATAAGGCGATGTAGGCTTTTTAGAAGCTTTTACTATAGAGTCGCTAAAGAAACAATAGCCTCCAAAAATCCAAAATTTAAGCCTTATTGAAGTAAAATTGTTACTTAGGTGAGCTTAAATCGATTATGCGTGTTCCAGGTTTACCTTTGAACACGCCGTTTGTCTCGCAGGCCCTTTATGGACGAGCCTTTCACCCAGGGCTACTGAGAATGCAGACATTCAGATTTTCCTCCATTGACAAACCACAAGATTATCGGAGGCACAAACCGAGGGCCTCAGATAAATCTGTATGCCTTTCAGCATTGTGCGTTTGTGGGTTCTTGTCAACAAGTTCTCCAACAACTTTTTGGTTTCGACGATGTCCGCATCGTCCTCGGGACCCGGTGAAAGGAATACCTTAAGCTTGGCATGCCCCCTACCAAATCTGAGCTTAGGATCTGCCTTCTTAAATTGCAGACAGGCACTCGCTGAAGGCTGCGTTGATCAGTAGCAAAGGAACAGGGTGTTTCTGTAGGGTTGCCTTAATAACTGACCATCCAAGTCGTAGGTTTCGAGATTATTGGAGGAGTCTTCCTCCTTTTTTCTCTATATAAGGCAACCAAATGCGAGGACAAGGTCTCGTCTGAATGTCATTAGCTGGGTTAACCTTGAGTTTCAAATCATCCCAGGCGGTGCTAACCTTAGCAATGCAGAAGCTCTTGGCTCAGTTGATTACTCTATCTCGCCTAACGACCTCGGAGGGTTCGGGTGAGGGCTGCTTTAGTTTGTCAAAATGTGGTCTATTTCCATGCGGAAAAGTTTGGCTACAGCCTTTACCCACGCCTCGGCTATGGATTTCTCATAAGTGGTAGCTCATCCACTAAGGGCCGATTTTTCAGGGCTGAGTTAAGCCCAGCCTCAACCAAGATCTGTTAATCCCGTAACAAGAGGAATTTGGAGTTAACTCAGCGAGCAGTTTTTTAGTGCAGAGTTAGCTCCAAAGTTCGACTCTCGAAATTATTGACTCTCCCAGCTCTTATTTCACATAGAAAAACCCAGGAAAAGAAGTTTGAGTTTCTCTCAAATGTAATTTTTCACAGCAATGCGCAAGTCAACTGACATTTCACGCAGAAAAAGCACTCAAAGAAGTTCATACTGTTCTCCAGAGATGATCCGAGATTAACCCCAGAATTTGGTGAGTTAAGCCGAGACTAACCCCAGATCTTAGTTCACTGAAAAACTCAGTTTTGGGTTTTATCTCAGTTTAACTTGGAAAGTCGGATGATCTCGCACTGAAGGTGATCCCTGGCCACCTCCGTATAAATATTCGTGTTGCCCACACCCGTTTGCCGTAGTTTGGTTTATTTTGGATGCTGTTCCCACAGCGAGTTTGGTTTTGTTTGGAGGCGGGAGTTGAGAGGTGCTTCTCCACCACCGTCGGTTTATTTTTCAGGCCATGTCCGTCCATCTGTTTTTTTTTTTTTTGAAGGTTTAAGGTCTTCAAAATCAAGCTAGAAAACTGAAACGGTTTGGTTCGCATGCTCGACAGACAAGTTGTTAAAATTGCTCAAATCATCGCTATTGGCCCAAATGTGAGACAACCTCTAACTCAGATTTTATTTAATAAAACCTCAAATTTTAGTTTATATAGAAATTGCGGCTAAAACAACGAAAACTGAACCGCCTACACCATCGACCATGCCCACTTTGACAGTGTTGTCCTTAAAAAATAGAAATCTTTGAAAATTCACTCTAAATTTAAAATATTTTGTGGCCGAGACTGGAATGTGAGGCCGGAATATAAAGTCTGTCTTCGCAGAGGCGACACACCAGTATAAGGCACTGATACAACCAAGCTTGCCAGGGCATCGTTTGGGACCGTTTGCGACGAAAGTCTAAAGATTTACTGACCATGCAGCCCTCGCCGCGAGGTGTTAAGGGTAACACATTGGCTTACAGGGTGCATTTTCATAAATTGAGTTTAATCCCTATTGGTCAGGACGGCGGGTGGTAGGAACGGGTGAAAGGAGTTGATTTGTGTTGCATCTCGAAATCTAACTAGGGTCCGCAAGGTCATCACCAAGCTGAAGCCCCCTTGCAGGACAGCTTTCAATAAAAGAATGTTTCTATGTTTTTGAAAAGTTGCAATTCTTAAAATCCCTTAAATAAAAAACGTTTTTAACACAATTTTCGTTTTCTTCAAAAACATTCTTAGATTCGACTTAATGTGGTTTAAATACACTCACCAAGTCGCACAAAAAATTATTTGTGGAAATCTCTTTAAGTCCATAATACAGTCCACAATCTGTTTTGTAAATCCAAATGCGATTTACATAATAAGCACCGGGATTGACTTCACTTAACGCCGATGGCCTGTCTTTTTTTTTTGTTAAGTCTTCCTTTGTCAGAGTTTAATTTATTGCGTTAATCTTTTAAAAGCTTTGCAATTTCTTACGTGTTTCTTCGATAAATTTAAGTTAAACAAAATTAGAAGGAATAATCTTCGAAGGAGCCTTTCATATCCTTTTAAATAGGGCGAAAAAGAACACCCCTAAACGACTTGCTGTCCAGTTGTCATGAATGATTTTAGAGTCCAAACAAGCGTCACTTACTATCATAAAGGTGGTAAAGGATTTTTATGACCAAAATTTTTCAGGAATATCTCTCTTTTGAGGGGGATAATAATATTTAGCAATGTGTGGAGCACTTGCCTCGAGTGTAACCATTAAAACTTTTGTAATTTTTATGTTAGGAAACTTTTTATTGCGTTTTTTTTTCAGCAATGAAAATAACACGGAGTTTAATGGGTTCGCGAATAGCTTGAAATAGGGATATTGAATAATGCACAACTCTTAGATTTTAATGCACATAGAAATGATGAATATTTCTCTCGCACGTGTTGCCTATTCACTATTCATACTTGCAATGATAGACACTTGCAAACATTGAACAAAAGCTTACTCATCGAGAGAACTTATCGAAATAATTTTGAAACTTCAAAACGTTAACAACGTTATTCATACTTGCAATGATACGCACTTACATAAACCTAAGAAAACTTTTCACAACTAGACAGATCATAGAAATTATTTTGAAACTTCAAAGCGCTTGCAACGTCAAAAATCCCGTAGCAACAATGAAAGTCTGTGACAAGACCAAGAACTACGATGCCTTGCTGGAGCAAATGAAGAACGAGTTTCTCTCCAGGTGGGAAACTAATGTCCCAGCAACTGTAGGTGGACTGGATGAATTTACGCAAATAGCTGTCCTTGGAGTCGGCTCATTCGGGAAAGTGGTATCTACTTCACAACCACTCGGGTGGTGCTCGCAAAAATGATAACCAACATTGATCTTCTTTCAGAAATTGTGCAAGGACCCGATAAATAATAAGATCTTCGCAGTCAAACTGTTGCTAAAAGAGTACATTGTCAAGCACAAGCAAGTCAAGCATGTGCACAATGAGAAACGTGTCCTTCAGTCGATTAGGTTCCCGATGGTGTTGTTTCTGGAATTCGCTCGCAAGGACAATGATTATTTGTATCTGGCAATGCCGTTTGTTAATGGTGGCGATATGTTTACCTTTCTTCGAAAGTTCGTAGTTGAATATCATACTTTACCCAGTTATCTTGTCTTATGGCTAACTTGCAGAGCAAAGAAGTTTAACGAGAAACAAGCAAAATTTTATGCTGCTCAAGTATTCCTAGGACTTGAGTATCTGCACAAACTCCAGCTGGTCTACAGGGACTTGAAGCCGGAGAATATTCTGCTCGATAGTAAGGGCTATATTAAAATTACCGACTTTGGATTCGCAAAGGTATCAAGTTCAGCCTGTCTTTCCATTAAAAGGCTCACTTATCTGCGTTTTTGTAAAGAGAGTAATTGATAGGACATCGACCCTCTGCGGAACACCCGAGTATCTGGCACCAGAACTCATCCAGGCAAAACCCTACGGAACCAGCGTTGATTGGTGGGCTTTCGGCGTTCTGATCTATGAATTTATGGCCGGGCATTCGCCATTTTCCTTTTTTAGCAAGGAACCGATGAAAATGTACGCGAAGATATGCGAGTGTGATTATAAGATGCCTCTGCACTTTGGACGCCACCTGAGGGACTTGATTGACAACCTTTTACAAGTGGATCTTTCGAAGAGGTATGATATATCTCCTGATTTTAAGCGATGATGATTCACGTTTAGCTTCTTGTTGTGGTCTTAAAGGTTTGGCAACATGGCGAGTGGAGATAAGGAAATAAGAAATCACGAATGGTTCAAATCGGTCGATTTTTGCGGACTCATTAATCAGGAAATTGATGCGCCCTATGTACCGCCCACGGGTGATGCAGATGACTACGGGAATTTCGATAAGTACCCGAACACTCCGTTGGAAAAGTCGAACTTCAACAAATTCGAGGAGCAGTTTTCGGAGTTCTAGATTATGGCTATTTAAATCGATTCATTTGTGAAGTATTTTATGGAGATAATAAAATTAATTTAAAGGACTAAAAGGACAAAAAAGGACCACTCTCCACCTTCTCAGAAACGAAATCTTCACCTTGGAGTTTTCTTCTATAATGATCTTAGTGATCTTAGCACGACTGACCCAAAACGTCTCCTACGCTTCATTAATAGCTCAAAATGGTTCAACGAGTAAACAATTTTTCCAGATCCACGTGGTTTCACAATGGACCTACATAGTGAGTTGGGTTCTTCGAACCCGACAGCCACTTCAGCCTAACCTAACCAGAAAGGACAATCGAATAGCTCTCCAAATGATATGAAAAAAGGTCACTGCTGTCCAAAAAATCTTATTTCTCATAAAGTACAACCAGGAGTAGGTAGTGTTTTGGTTTAACGATTCACTTCTTCCTAGCATAGCAGCTCCCACCGTTTTCGTCACTTCTGTCCCTTCTCCTTGTCATATTTAATTGCAAAATTTTGTGCACTCGAAATCATTATCGTACCTACAACATGTAGTTAGATGCTCGTTCATACATAATGGGAAACTCATTGAAGCGTAAAGATCACGTCTCAAGATCCGTGGATGAAACTGTGCAGCGAAGGGTTCTGCTAAAGTCCCTCATATCGATTCTTTATAGAAATTAAAAAATGTCATCGACAGGATAGGTTTCAATAGTGCAAAACGACACGTGGCATGTCGTTTGTGCAATCCTATAAGTGGATAGGGTAATGCGCGGTATAGGGGTTACAAGTGGAACAACGGTATGAACGGTCAGAAAAACTACTTTTGAGCAGACCTGAGACCTAAGGTTTCAGCTTCAATATGATGAAGTATTATCCTTTTAGCTGGTGATTGGTTAATGACCGTGTGCCCTCCTGTTGTACATAAATATAAAAAACAATCACAACAGAAACTCATTATTGTGTTCGTAATATGGATGTTGAACGGTGGTCGGTGTGCAATTTAAGGGCTGTATTTGGTTTGAAATAGTAAAGAAACATCTGACAACCTATATTCTGTAGGTAGTGTTTTAATGTTTTTTTTTGCAATATCTGGCTCTAGGTGTTGCCTGTAAATTTCACTCAGCAACTTGTAATAATTTTACTTTTTAATTTTTTACATTTTTTACTCTATCCCATAATTCATCCACTTTTTGTTATCTGTTTCGATGCTCAAAATTCAGCGAATAGAATAAACTCTAGCTGCAACCTTTTTGACCACGCCTACTTTAAGTGGTCGATTTTACATAAGTATTGAATTTAAAAACGCCCCCAAAAGTGGGCGTGGCAAAAATTAATTCATTTCAGTTGAAAGCTTTCACACATATTTGAACATTTTATAGCTTAAATTTTTTGGATTCAAAGGACATATATCAAATTAAAAATGCTTAATAAAATGCAAATGAAATATGACCACACCCAAGAGATGGCGGTTTTTGCCTTTTTTTGAAACGTCAATCACAAAACACTTGAGTGACGATAACGCGTACCAAATTTCAGCTTCCTACGACAATTTTGAACTTTCGTGCTAATAATTAAAGTGGGCGTGTCAGTGAGCGGATTTTAAAAATGTTTACACTTGTACTGCTTCGGGACCTAGAAAGAACAGATATTAAGTTTCAATTTCCTAGCTCAAAATTTAAGGCCTAAAAACTGCCGACACACGGACGGACGGACATGGCTCATTCGACTAACAATTCGGTCTCGATCATATGCCCTTAAGGTATTGGGGGTCTACGGTGATTATTTCTCTATGTTACAAACTATGAATCAAACTTAATATACCTCCTATCCTATGGGATGGGGTATAAAAAACGTTTTAAGAATAAAATATTTTTTTTTGTTAATTAATGATTCATGACTGATATCGGAAAGGGAATGGAAAACCAAAAAATATAGGAATATGAAAGAGAATAGGAATGGAAAGAAGAATAAGAATAGGGTACACCACGGTCCATTACAGACAGGTTATGAGCGAGGTTATTAAGCTATGACGTACGCACTGTTGCACTTACTCACTGGTTTTATTATATAGAACCTACTTTGCTGGTTTAATGGAAGAAACGTGTGCCATTTGCCAACGAATTCCCTGCTCTACTCTTTACAGTCTGGCTTTTGAAAGGACCACAGCTGCTCCACAGCTATTGTCAACCTCCTCGAGGACATTCGTGTAGATTTTGATAAAAGTTTTGTTACTTTTCTGTGTTTGCTCGACTTTTCAAAAGCATTTGACAAAGTTCAGCACGGCACACTTTGCTGGAAGCTGAAACATTTCTTTGGCTTTAGTGATGGGACTGTTAAGCTTTTGCGTGATTTTTTGTCAAACCCATCACAAAGAGCAGTTATTGGTGAAAAATACTCTCATTTTAAGCCCCTGAAACAGGGTGTGCCTCAGGGGTCTATCTTGGGACCCATATTGTTCTGCATGTTTATCAACGACCTTGTTTCAGTTTGTAAACATTAAATAAATAAATAAATAAATAGAATGGCGCAACAGCTCGAGGTGAACCAGGGCCAACTTCTCAACCATGTATGCTGTGTGTGCTATACTTTTTTCACATACAAGGGGACCTACAATTTTTTGCCGATTCCGAACGGCACTTTGAGAAGTTTTTCAAGACAAATGTTACTCTCGGAGGGTTTGTCAGAACCTCGCGGAGGTGGGAGCCGTGAAAAAGGACAAGTCTTTTTTTTCAGGTGGCAGAGGCAGGATTCGAACCCAGACCTCCGGCGTCAGAGGCACACACACTAACCACTGCGCCACGGCACCCACAGTTTGTAAACATTGCTTTGCTTATTTTTATGCTGATGACGCTCAATCCCGGATCTCACTACCTTTGAGTAAAATTGAGCAGCTCGTGGCTTTCCTAAATAAAGATCTGACAGCGATCAATAAGTGGGCAATAAAAAATAGGCTTCTGCTTAACACTAGCAAATGCATGTTATTGCCGATATCAAATCAGTCGTTTGAGCTCAATTCGATACCTGATATCTGGCTAGCCGATAGCAAATTAGAAGCTGTCGAGTCCGCGAAGTGTCTAGGTTTTGCCTTAAACCGCAAGCTTTCGTGCTATAACCACACCAACCTCGTGATTGGTCGCGTATATGGTTGCCTAAGAAAACTGTGGAAAACCGCCAGTTTCACTCCCACGGATACTAGACTAAAGCTCGTCAGCAAACCCTTCTTATGCCAATGTTCTCCTATTCTGAGGTTGTTTATCCCAACCCTGATTCGCTGTCAATGCATAAGCTTCAGGTAGCATTCAACGATGCAGTCCGATACATGCACGGGCTTCCTTGGTCGGACTCTTACGCAACACCTTAATGCCAGAAATTGAATCTTTCTGCACAAAGTCATTTCATCAAAATCGCCACCGTACATTTATGAAAAATTGGGTTTCTCTCGGTCGCGACGTACAATGAACATTAATATTCCTACCTATAAGTATCTTTCTTCTTCCCGGTTATTTTTCATTCACTCAGTCAAGCTCTGGAACACACTGCCCCCCCATATTAAACTCATTAGACAAAGCGCAGTCTTCATGTCGGCAATTTTCAATCACTTCTCTTCACCTAAGTTGCAATTTTCCTTTACATCTCTCACTTTCCAATTTTTAATAATCTTCTTCTTTTCTGTTTTTCTTTTCTACCTCTTTTTACTACTGTGTCCTTTTTATAGTTTTTAGGTTAGTTTTAAGTCTCATTTTAAGTAATTTCCGTAGCATTTGTTTGCTTTTATGCTACGTTTTTTTAACCATTTATTTAACCGTTATGATAAATAAATGAATGAAATGAAAAAATTTAGCTGCCATTACGAAAAGTCAGAGAGTTGGGCCCAAACAGAGTTGGGCCCAGTATTTAAGTCAACAGTATTCTTTGTTGACAGAATCTCTGACAGTACAGAGTTTTGAGTTCTTGCAAGGTCTAAGCAAGCTTACACGATGGGCTGACAGCTGTGATCTAGGTGCCAACCCCCACAAAACTGAACTCGTTCACTTCACCAGAAAATACAAAATCCCACATATCGACCCCTCCCCTTAAATCAAGGGCACCAGTCAATCTTCTCTGATGAAGCTAAATATCGAGGTCTCATCTTTAGACAGAAAGCTTAACTTTGGAAATCTAGTATACAGAAAGGGTTCAGAAAGCTACGGTGGCACTCTTTTCCTGTAAAAAAGCCATTGGAAATATATGAGGACTCAAACCCAGAATCACACACTGGCTATGCACCTTCGTCGTTAGACCGATACTGACGTATGGAATGGCTGTCTGGTGGACCGCCTTGGATAAAGCGGTAAATCGTGTCAAGCTGAATAAAGTCCAAAGATTAGCCTGCTTGTGTATAAGCGGAGCACTTCGCACAATTGCCTCAGCAGCACCGGACATTCTGTTCCATCTAGTTCCATCTTCAGCAAACAAACAGCTACAATCACGGTTACTCGCCTCAAAGCAACCTTCCAGTGGATCGATAGCGAGACAGGACACTGACTGCTATTCTGAACGCTTTCAGGTTCCTTTCTAGTAGCATAGATTTCATCATACCTCAACTACAGTTTGACAAGAACTTCCAGGCGACCACCCCCCCTAGGTCCTATTGAGTTGAGGGTGCTCCTATGGAATGTGAATCGATTAACTTCTATACCGATGCATCAAATATAGAAGGAAAATGATAAGGTAAGTGGGGGTTTGTTCTCAGAAAGACTAAATCTTATGGTGTATTCTTTTGAATACCGAACCTCCATACCGAGCTTTCAAATAATCCGGTTTAATTTTGTACAGAACGATAAAAACTACACCGGTGCCGTCATCACGTTAAGTGTCAAATTGTTTAAGCTTCATTTTATTGTGTTGGCGCCGGCCGCTTTTTGTACTTTTTAAATAAAATTAATTTTGGTAGCTTTTATTTTGAGATATTTGGAAACTTTTTATCGATTTCATACAATTCCAGTCGCATTGTAAATTATCAGTTAGGAAAATTGAGTCGAAACGTCACTTTATACATACACAATCAAAGTTACACCCAGCCTCCATCGTCAAATACGTCGGTAGCGAAAATTTGGGTTCGGTGTCGACACCGAGCGAATTCGGAGTTCAAAAGAACATTTACATGAGCACGATTCCGTTCAAGTGTACGAGAAAAGATCAAGTTTTTACTGTATGCCACACCAGTTGCATGAATCAGTGTTGAAAAGAATACGCCATTAGTCTCCTTTTTTGACTTCCGGATCATTTTAGTGTTTTCTAAGCTGAAATGATGGAGATTATGGAAGTCTTGTCCTGGCTTAAGAATAACGTTATATCTTCCGAGGATATACGAATCTTTTCTGACAGTCAGGCGGCCATTGAGTGCCTGCAATCAATCTCTATAAACTCTAAAGTAGCCCTAAAAGAGCAGTTCAATATTCATCTGTGCTGGGTGCTTTGGCATAGCGACATTCAGGGCAACTGCAGGGCTGACGAACTCGCCAAGCTTGGTACTACTCTCTCAATCTTGCCTGAAAAAGACTTTCTAGGCATTCCAATTTCCAGCAAACTTGTGCTCAAAATTAATGCAAAAGAAAGAACAAATCTCAGATGGACGGGTGGTAACACCCGTCTAGTGACGAAACGAATATAGCCAAACCAATTTGAAAGTACAATCCGTAACACTTACCTTTAACGGCACCCCACAAATAATAGTCCAACGGTGTCAAACCGCAGCTCCGATGTGGCCAAATGAAATCAGCTCTGCGGCTGATAATGAGATCTTCATAAACAGGGCGCAAAACATCGAGTGTAGTTTCGGCTGTGTGGCACGAAGCGCCGTCCTGTTGAAGCCAAATGTTGCCTATATCCTCCTCTTCAATGTTTGTAACCAAAAATTCGTTCAACATGGCCCGATAACGATCGCCATTGACTGTAACGACCACTCCTTGCTCATTTTCGAAGAAAAATTGCCCAATTATGCCTCAGGACCAAAATTCGCGCAAACAGTGACTCGTTTTGGGTGTATGGGCTTTTCAATGTATGCGTGCGAGCTTTCTATGCCCCAAATGCGACAATTTTGCTTGTTTACATACCCGCCGAGATCAAAATAAGCTTCATCTGAAGAGATGATTTTTTTGGCAAAATCGGCATCTTCCCTAAGTCAATCGCAGGCCCACTTTCAAACTAATCTCGGAATATTTCCCAGCGTTGTTCAAGCGTATACACAACCATATTCGTTCAGCGGAAGGATAATGCTAATTATCTATCAAATCAGAAATGAGCTAAGTGTTACCATTCACGAAATAAGCACTAGTTGAAAAAAAACGAAAGACGGCGGACCCTTTATAAGCGTGGAACAAGCCTTGGTGTCTGTTCTAGGAAGAAAAGACCATTCTCCACCATCTCTGTACATGCCCCGCTCTCTCTCAAAACCGCAATCTTCATCTGGGAGCTTTCCTTTACAATGATCGTAGCGATCTTAGTATTACCCACTCAAAGCATCTCTCACGCTTCATCAATAGCTCAAAATGGTTCCACGAGTAGGAGGGTTCTCTAGATCAATGTGGTATCACAATGGACCCACATAGGTCTCGGTTGTCTTTGGACCCGACTACCTGTTTAACTTTACCTAACCTAACCTACTCCTTATGTTATCCAGAACAAGGCGGCATAACTACATCGACTAACAATTGTGTTAGGCAAACGCGTTAGGAGGACGCAGTACCAGTTTTTTAGTGCAAGATCAGCCGAGTTTCCGCCATGATATTGAACCCAAAAATTAATTTTTCAGTGAATATTGATTCGGGATTAATCTCGGCTTAATTCGCCAAATTTATCGAGTTAATCTCTGATAAACTCTGGAGAACAGTATGAACTTCTTAGAATGTTTTTTATGTGTGAAATGGCAGCGACTTTGTGCGTGTTTCTGTGTACAATGACATCTGAAAATGAATCCAACTTCTTATTCTGTGTTTTTCTATGTATAGTGAGAGGTGAGAGTTTCAATAATAATTTGGAGAGTCGAAGATTTTGACAACTTTACTGGCGAAATTAAATGCACTGAAAAACTGTTCGCTGGGCTTACTCTAGATTATTTTTTTGCGGGACTAGCAGATCTTGGTATATAAGCTGGGCTTAATTCAGCACTGAAAAACCGGCCCTTAGGAGAACACTTCAAAGGTTTGTAACTTGGAATCGCAATAAAAATAACGTAAACTTTTCACTGGGGCGTACCATACCCAACACAAAATTACAAATCCTTGCTTGGTCTTAAGTTCACAAAAACTGTATTTTTTTTTACTTATTTTGAAAACTAAACATGTCTAAATATCCTTTAGGAGTTTCTAACCAAATGGAACTATCTGGTAGTGTTTTCTAAAACTATGCGAAAAATAAATTCAAAATTCTTGCTGACCATCGCACCATGTAATAAAGACCATATCTATCCAAATTAAATACATCTTTGAGATGTTTCCACCCAAGAAGTAGGTATGTAGGTAGTATAATACATAACTACATATCTAAACACTACAATATCATCTATCTACGTGTCCAAATCCCCTATCTATTACCTCTGGCTCGTGCACGTCCGCCAGTCTGGAGCCACTTGACACTCCATTAGTAGTATAGTTGGGGAGGCTCGCACGCAGGAATGAACATCAGAAGAGTCTGCTGTAGGTAGTGCCACTTCCACAATTTCAACCTGATTTTTTGCTTTCTTCATCCCCCCAAAGAATCACCTTTTGTATCTGAACCATAACTGGAATCAGTACTACCAGATACGCGGCGCAATTTTCCTTTAATATAGGAGGTATCATATTCCTTCAGTCTTCTTCTTAAGCACACATAACAATAATGGCCGTGATTTTGTTACAACAAGGGCTTGTTTCGTTTGGATTGTGTACCATAATATACAGGGGGGCTGGGATGAGATCAGAGGTGATTTGGATTGGGGAGGTTAGTCAGGGATGACTGGTTCAAGTGGTTGATGGCTGAACTGGGATTTATGAATAACTTTTCTTTTCGAATAGGCATAAAGGATGATTGAAATTGGCTGATGGTAATTGGTTACGTGGTCGATGGCACTTTACCGGTCATAACTATCACCTGTTTGTTTGTCATTTTTATATATTCGAAAATCTTGTTCACATATTTTTTTAACCCATTTATCACCATGGCTCACCATAATCAATGACTAATATTTTCCATAAAATTAATTAAATGTCCACCGAAAAACTCTTTTAAAAATGGAAACTAAATAAAATACCGTTACTATCCCATAAATTCTGACAAAGAGAAATAAAATCTTAAAGAGCATCATCAAACGCTGGTGCGGATAGAAAACTTTGTCCGCTCTAGCGTGTGCTCTACAACCAGGTTAATGATTATTGGAAGATGATTTATGGATATTTTTGAAGATTGTTTGTGTTTTATATACGCGGTAAATCGTTTTCTAAAAACATATTTCAACACAAAGTGGACGTATCCTGAATCGGCAATTTGTAATTTTGGAAATCAATCGAAATAAAATGTTTATGCAGCTGCGGATGTGCTCAAAATGGTCAGGTTTAATAGACTATCAATCAGACATAGGGACGTATGGTAAGAGGACGGTTTTCTATTCAAAAGGTGTGCACCATACTGTCAATACGTTTATGGAATATGGACGCATTCAAAAAAGCTTTCAAAATGAAAACTACATTGGTGCCATCACATGGAGTGTTTGGACAACAACGCTTCAACAGAGGCGTTTTATGACAATTATTATTTTTGTCATACAAATTCCAAAATGAGGTTCGGATTTTTATGCTGTATGCACATTGACATACTACATATGGACTGCTAGCAAAATATCACTTCCATACGATTCCCTGTATGCATTGAAAAAATTATTGGTTGTCATATTGACAATCGGCGGTTGTTAGCCAGAAATTGTCACATTAACGAACAAAATTGTCAATATGACGCAAAACTTTCGATGGCATTGGACAAGTTTAACAACTAAATTTTCTGACTGTTCGTCAATTTGTCAATTTTCGGTTTTCAATATGACAACTAAGTTTAATCAACCAAATTTTCAAGTCGTGAGAACGCAGCTAAAGAACGTAATAATTATATTAACTACTAAGATCGTCAATTTGAATATCTCGATTGTCAATATGAATACTCGCATGAATGAGTCATGAAAAAAGGCGGTATACTGCAAAGTAAAATAACTGTTGTATTTCGAATTGTCACATTGATGAACCTGGTTGTAATATTGACAATTGCAGTTGTCAATGTGGAGATTTTGCTTTAAGTATTCATCAAATTGAAAATGGCAATTGGCAATATGAAAATTGTGGTTTAGGCCGGATTGAGCTCATCATGACTGAGCATGATTTCATTACAGTTCTGCTACGTTCGTGAAAATACTCGCAACGGGCTTGATAAATAGTAGTTTTGGGAAAGCTGCTTTGATTATAAAAACGCAACTTTATGTAAGTATCCATTTGCAAATATTTATTTATATTCATACCCAATATACATAATGCTATTTGTGATTTAACTTTTCTGTATTTTTTTTTCTTTCAGTTTTTTATGTTTTGTTTTTGTATATTTTACCACAGATTTTTATTTGTGATAATTTTACCACAGATATTTATTTTCTTTTCAGTTTTTTAAATTTTCTTTCAGATTTCTTAAATTTTGTTTTTGTTCTTTAATTAAGTTTTTTTGACTACAATTATTGTAGATTTCAAAACGAAAAAAATAAAGATAAAAATATATTAATTTTGTTTTGCTTGTTTTTTAATTTTTATTCATTTTCAGTGATTATTTGGCTTCGAATGGAATCGCAAGTGAAAGAATGCAAAAGAAATTTGGAGTTGAATCCGAATAAAGTTTAATATTATTTTGGGTTTTAATTTTGGATACCAAATTTTTTACCTGAAAGTTTTTTCATCGCATTTAAAATCGCCTTTATCCCATCAACGTTCCAAATACTGTAGCCAGTAATTTGACAACTGTGAAAATCGCATTGACAACTTCGTTTTTCAATATGAAAATCGAAATAGTCAATTTGAAAACTGATTGCAGTTTTCATGTTGACAACTCTTAGAGGCTTATCTGACAACAGACTATTTCGAGTGACATACGGGAGCGAATACTCAGAATTCAAAGAAATACAAGCCGGCGTTCCACAAGGTAGTGTCCTCGGTCCAACACTGTTTTTACTTTTTACAAGAGATGTACCTCAAGTAAAGACAACGACTGTAGCCACGTTCGCTGACGACACGGCTATCCTCGCTACGGATACGACAGTCGAACTATCAACGGGAAAACCCCAACGCGCTTTGAACAAAAAATATGCGAATGGACAAAGGCCTGGCGAATCGTCCTAAATGAGACAAAATCAACGCATGTAAATTTTACTTACAAGAGGGTAATCAACTTATCTGTATTTATAAACTCGGTACAAATTCCGTACGCAAACGAGGCGAAATATTTAGGCATGACCCTAGACGCAAAACTTAAGTGGAAGCCACACGATAAAAAGAAACGCGACGAACTTGAAATCAAGCTACGAGAATTGAATTGGCTCATCGGACGTTATTCGAAACTAAGCGTATATGACAAACTGCTATTGTATAGGCAAGTGCTTTGGGGTTGTACCAAACCAAGCAACATATTTCTTTTAGTAACTTTTCAGAACAAGAGCAATCGTAACTGCTGGTAGGTATATAAGAAACAGCGATTTACAGATCTAGGCATCGCAACCGTGACCGACGAGGTAAGAAACTCGCAAACTTAGTACTCGACTTCACGGACATTGCAACAATGCAATTATCCGAACTTTGGATCAGACAAATCTAACGCGTCGATTACAACGAACGAGACCGTTGGATCCAGCAGCATAAGATAAAACCGCATAAATTGACGGTATTGCAGGTGCCTTCGTTGGAAGGCAGCCTGCCACACGCGATTAATACAGAAGCTTGAACTACTTGTTAAGGAAACTTAGTCGTAGTCTGACAGAAAATGGGAGGTTTTTTAGTGAGTAAGAATCTCCCGGACCTCGTAGTGCAAGAAAAAAACATTTTCAAAAACAATTTTCTTACATTTTCTAGTATTGTAACGGTAAAACGATCTTGTTCAGATTTTGTTAAAGTACAAAGCGTACTCAAAGAAAGCTTTTTGAGGAAAAAAATTTAAATTGCCGTTTCCAACCTTAACTTGTCGTTGTCGAAGCCTATTTTTAAAAAACGAAATCAAAAAGGAGCTTGTTTTACCGTTTGCGCGAAAACCGGTGGCCATAGAATCTAATAAAAACATTCAATATTACCACAGTTGGCTTTGCTATAGGAAAAAAAGTCTTGTTTTATGGGTTTGAAATTGAAAAAAAAACTATAATGAAAGTCAAAAGAACGTGTGTCTTCCCCATCTATGTCCCAAACGGTTTAAGGAGTAATTTTGAAATATAAATAACGGGCATAGTCCATCTTCTGAAATTTAATACAAAGCTACAGCTTAAGCAAACTACGAATATTTAAAAACCTTGATGATTTCACTCATAAACGAAAAAACATTTCGAAAACGGTTTTTCAAGATTTCTAGTAGCATAACGGTTAAGATGATCTTGATCGAATTTGGTTTAAGTATGAAACGTGTAAAAGGCAAGCTAACTGCATTAAAAGCGTTAAAATCGTTTCAAAACAAACGAATTAAAAAACTGTATGTTTTCTGAAAAAACCACAACCGCAGAGTTTAAGTAAAGTAGCAAACGCTTCCGTAGGTGGTTTAAAATTGAAAAATAAGTCTAACGGCAATTCTCCATTTTTTTTAAATAAAAAAAGTTTTAAAATATTAAATGGTTTCCTAGATATGCCTGAAAACACTTTAGTTGACTGATTTAAATGATGCTGCCAGCAAATGTGTATATCGAAACTTTTAAAACCGTTTATTTTACATTTACCATTTGAGGCCATCTCAACCACATGAAAGCCAGCAGAATAGATTTGAAAAAAAAAATTTACCAAACAGTTTTTATTAGGAAAAAAATATAAAAAAAATTAAAGAAAAAGTTTGAAAAAGCAATAATTAAAATGGGGGCGGTTCGTCAAAGCATCTAGAGCAGAGCCCGGCGTGCTAGGGAAGGCCCCAGTGCAGCCAAGAAAAGTTCTTTGGAGTTTGGCAAAAGCGGCAGTAACACGTTTCCTGTCCCACCAAACAACCAATGCATATGAGAGGAGTGGTCTATAACCATGGCCGTATAGGTTCAAAGGAAAATTTTCGGCGGCAATAAGCCCCATGTCTTGCCAAAAGAGCCCCTGCACTGCCAGAAAGTGGACAATGCTCTTCGGTTTTGGACTCAACATGCTTGGACCATAGAAGTTTTCTATCAAGGACTACTTCCAAATATTTTACTTCATCGGGTGTCGGGATAGTGACACCTTTAAGCACTAGTTGAGTCAGACCAGTGACCTTCCTCTTTCTCGTTAAGAGAACAACCGTAGTTTTAAGAGGATTCACTGAAAGCCCATGCCTAGTGCACCAATCATCGATCAAGTCCAGGGATCTCTGCGCCCGAGAGCACACAGTCCCTAAATTTGGGCCGACAGAAAGAACGGCGACATCATCCGCGTAGGCTTGTGTGTAGGTTCCAGGAATGTTGAGAGCCGATAGTAGAGAGTCTAAAACCATGCACCATAAAAGGGGAGACAGAACACCACCTTAAGGGCAGCCCTTGTTTACCATAGTTACGAAGCACTCCCCACAATCTGCCTTGGTCATCAGCGTCCTGTGCATTAGCATAGCCCTAATCCATTGAACTAACGTTTCATCTACAACGTGTTGTATGGCTGCGTTTGACATGCTATCACAAAAAACGTGCTTATTTTTATTTTTATTTAACTTAAACACCATTGTTATATCTTTCTTTATCTGGACTATAACCTATATCCAGAAATAATTTTAAAAATATACATGAAATCTTACACAGTCTGCGCAATATAGATGAGCTTAACCTTCAACAAAAGCCGACGGACCGCTCTGCGTATGCATTTGTAACACAGTGTGTTACAAACTATGCACAATTTTAATGCATAGTTTGTAACACAGTGAAATAATCACCGTAGACCCCTAAGACCTTTTAGAGATATGACCGAGACCGATTAAGGTAAGTCGATTAAGCCATGCTCGTCCGTCCGTCTGTCCGTCTGTCCGTCTGTCCGTCTGTCCGTCTGTCCGTCTGTCCGTCTGTCCGTCTGTCCGTCTGTCCGTCTGTCCGTCTGTCCATCTGTCCGTCTGTCCGTCTGTCCGTCTGTCCGACTGTCCGTCTGTCCGTCTGTCCGTCTGTCCGTCTGTCCGTCTGTCCGTCTGTCCGTCTGTCCGTCTGTCCGTCTGTCCGTCTGTCCGTCTGTCCGTCTGTCCGTCTGTCCGTCTGTCCGTCTGTCCGTCTGTCCGTCTGTCCGTCTGTCCGTCTGTCCGTCTGTCCGTCTGTCCGTCTGTCCGTCTGTCCGTCTGTCCGTCTGTCCGTCTGTCCGTCTGTCCGTCTGTCCGTCTGTCCGTCTGTCCGTCTGTCCGTCTGTCCGTCTGTCCGTCTGTCCGTCTGTCCGTCTGTCCGTCTGTCCGTCTGTCCGTCTGTCCGTCTGTCCGTCTGTCCGTCTGTCCGTCTGTCCGTCTGTCCGCCTGTCCGTCTGTCCGTATGTATGCAGTTTTGAGGTCTTTCAAATTGAGCTAGGAAGCTGAAACTTGCAGCGTTGCTTGCATCTCATTTTGTACATACAAAGTATGAAAATTGAGAAGATGCGCCCACAGCCACGCCCACAATTGGCGTGAATGTCAGACAACCTCCAATTTACATTTTATTTCAAAATGCCTTTTGGTCAAGATAGACAAAACATATGAACTCAAATTTTGGTGGAGAGCAATATCGACAGGAGAGATCGCCAGGTCCTTCTCCAACCGAGTCTCTCAAAACCTTCTACGAAGTCCTATGCAACCAGCATCAAGTATTGATAGCCAGTGGCAACATTGCCAAAATGCCATCAGAGACGCCGCCTCTGAAGTGCTGGGTTTCACACGGCCACCACAACGAAACCCCTGGTTTGACGATGAATGCCGGCAAGCACATGCAGCTAAACAGGAAGCATACAAAGCGGCGCTGCACAGAAGGACTAGAGCTGCTCGCGAGCTCTACGAGCAGAGGAGGAGAGAGGAGCACCGGCTTCTCCGAAGGAAAAAGAGAGAGCACGAGAAGCGCGCGGTTGAAGAGATAGAGAGATGTTACAACAGGAATGAGGTTAGAAAGTTTTACCAAAGGATCAAAAGGTCCTGCCAAGGGTATAAACTTCGAACTGAAGCCTGTAAGGACCATCAAGGGAACATCGTTGTAGAATCGCAGTCGGTGCTGAGGATTTGGAAAGACCACTTCTGCAGACTGTATAACGGCGAGGAAGAACCAAATACCGCTGTCAGGCAGAATGAACCATTCAACCCGGGCGAAGACGTTACCGACGAAGCATACGAACGATACCGCCCACCCGACCTGGAGGAGGTGAAAGTAGCTGTGTCTAAGCTCAAGTGCAACAAAGCAGCCGGAGCAGACGGCCTAGCTGCCGAACTTTTTAAATCCGCTGGCGATGAGCTGGTTAGGAGCATGCACCAGCTCATCTGCAAGATATGGTCGGAAGAAAGCATGCCCGACGAATGGAACCTCAGCATTGTTTGCCCGATCCTGAAGAAAGGAGACCCTCTGAGTTGTGCCAACTACAGAGGCATAAGTCTTCTTAACATCGCATACAAGATCTTTTCTGCTGTACTGTGTGAACGCCTGAAGCCGTTTGTCAACAATCTGATAGGCACATATCAGTGTGGCTTTAGGCCAGGAAAGTCCACCATCGATCAAATATTCACACTGCGGCAGATCTTGGAGAAAACCCAGGAATTCCAAATCGATACACACCACCTCTTCATCGATTTCAAGGCCGCGTATGACAGCATCTATAGAGACGAGCTATATAGCGCAATGTCTAGTTTTGGCATCCCTGCCAAACTCGTCAGTCTGTGCAGGATGACGATGGAAAACTCACGCTGTTCCGTCAAGGTCGGCAAAGACCTCACCGACCCCTTTGATGTCAAAAAAGGATTTAGACAAGGCGACGCGCTGTCATGCGACTTCTTTAACATCATACTTGAGAGAATTGTGCAGAACTCTCGCGCCAACACCAGAGGTACAATCTTTCAAAAAACCGTTCAACTACTTGCATACGCAGACGACATTGACATAATCGGTAGAACAAAGCGTGATGTCAGTGAAGCCTTCGTGAGTATTGGGACGGAAGCGGCGAATATGGGTTTAGCAGTCAATGAGGGCAAAACCAAGTATATGCTGTCATCAAGAAAAGACACCCAACACCGACGTCTTGGACAAAACATCACCATCGACAGCTATAACTTTGAGGTAGTTAGGGACTTTGTCTACCTGGGTTCCGCTATCAATTCAGACAATGACACCAGCGCTGAAATCAAACGAAGGATAACTCTTGCCAATCGCTGTTTCTTTGGGCTAAGAAGGCAATTGAGTAGCAAAGCCCTCTCTCGAGCAACTAAAGTGTCCATGTATAAGACCCTCATCATCCCAGTCCTGCTGTACGGTGCAGAAGCATGGACCCTGTCAAAGGCGGATGAAAACACTTTAGGCTGCTTCGAGAGGAAAATTCTTCGGACGATTTACGGTCCCGTCTGCATAGACGGAGAGTGGAGGAGGAGATATAACATCGAACTGTACGGGCTGTACAGCGATAGCGACCTAGCCAAAAGAGTCAAAACACAACGTCTACGATGGCTGGGTCATCTAGAGCGGATGGACACCAACGTCCCGGCCCGGAAAATCTTCGAATCCACACCGCAGGGACGACGCGGTAGAGGAGCACCGAGACTCAGGTGGCGCACGCAAGTGGAAGGGGACCTCAGCCAACTTCGCGTGCGAAACTGGAGACGGCTAGCTAGAGACAGAGCTGGCTGGCGAAGCTTGTTGGCTGAGGCCCAGGTCCACCCCGGACTGTAGCGCCACCTTAAGTAAGTAAGTAAGTAAGTAATATCGACCAGAAGCCTTTAATAAGGCAAAAATTGCCCACTTTTAACATCTGAAATCTTTGAAAACCTGATTTCTCGGGAAATTCATTCTAAATTGAATTGAAAAAAAATTATATGACAAATATTGAAGACATTACCATTTGCTAACTTTGTTGCATACAAAGCAATGATCTCCGCCCACTTTTAGGGGGCGTTTTTGGGAAAAAACTGTTCTTTTAAGCATAAATATCCGCTTTTAACGCATTTGCTCGTGATTCAAACGAAATTAGAGTTAATTGATTTAAATTTTCAGCCTTCGCTTTTATTTAGGGGCGTGGCCAACACAAATAATTGACATTCAGTATATGAAACAGACCAAAAAATTTTAAATTTGGTTTTAATGGGTAAAGAGTGTCGGGTATTTAGAAGTTCGTTACAGATGAACTCTTGCACTGACTTACTTGTTTTCTTTAGTTAAAAATATAAAATAAATAGAGTGGCGCAACAGCTCGAGGTGAACCAGGGCCAACTTCTCAACAATGTATGCTGGCGTGTTAATTTCTTTACATACAAGTTTTCTTTAGTTCCATAGTGAATTTAGCGCAACCACTTGGTGTGGCAGCGTGGTATGACACGCAAATGAGGTAAATATAGGTACTTACAGCATATAGGCTCTTACTTTTGAGTATAAAATCGCAACAATTCCAATCACATCCTCATTAATTCTAATTACAACATGCATATTGACTGATTAACCCAAAACTGCTAGATCAACAAAATATCGCCAACCGATTGATGAGAAACTATGCACCAAGGAAGCGCATTTACCCGAATTAACCAAGACATCAAATGCCAACAGATTTCATGTAATTGTCACCTGAAAGGTGATTTTCACGCCATTTGGCTTGGTATTTAGAGCAGACAAACCGTCTACATGGTGCTGCTGGCCGATGCTGCTGTTTGCCTTCAGTGTAAATTGCGGTAATTTACAATGCACCTATGACCAAAGAATTGGCGTCCGATCCGAACACCTTCAACCGGGAATGAGGCTAATCTCAAGAGATACGCTGTCGCCACTGTCAGGCTGTGTGAAGTACGACAATGCGTCTGCATGCCAGGAAAAAATCGGCCAATATGTGTCCGCACCGTAGAACACCTAGACGTGGCTATCACTTGATTTAAGGTGCACAAAAAGAAGAGGTGAACTATAGTTGGGCAGATTGAAAGATGTAGATAGGTGAAGACACATTTGGAAGCGATTCAAAAAAAAAATTGTTTGTAGGAGAAGTTTTTTTTTTTTTTGGCTCAGTGGAAAAGTCACAAGCTTAAGACTTTCCATAATGAAAGTTGGAAAAAAATCCTATTCTTAAACCATTATTCTAAAAAGCTGTGGAGTCCTTAACTAAGGGGACCATCATAGTCTCATGATTGCGTCATGGGTATCCTGGGTGGCAACATTATGAGACAATGCTTATTAGAGGTGTGTGAGATTCAGCCTATGGCCGGCTTAGCCACACCATGTTACACTTTTCTAAAATGGTTTCAGGATAGCTTTCACCCACAAATCTGCCTCGGTTCGCCCGGGCAGATGTTTATTGCATCTGTCAAAAATTTACCCCCCTATAGGTTGAAAGTTAGCTCTGTTGCTCCGAATCCTCTTCATAGTTCCATGGCATGAAGATTGTGTCCTCCACAGAACATAAGCAGCCAGGCATAAGCCCAGGAACAATCAAAACTTTGTTTGCTTGTCCGGATAAAATTGCTGCAATCCGCTTAGACCAAAATTCTACCATCATCAACTGCCAAACCAGCCAAGTCATCCTCTTATGCCACCATATGCGTGTGTTCTGCACCTACATACTTCAAAAAATGTTTATTGAACATCCGATCCTTATTTTTTATTGCGTTGCGTTTTCACTTTGATCCCATCAATCGCGATCGTCATCGCATCATAATAAAGAGCACACCGGTCCGCACTCTTACAGTAGCACCACCGCATTTAAGACGTAAACATCCATCACAGCGTAGACTAGGTGGGGTGCAGCACCCATCCGCATCCCCTTGAATTCTAGAACCGTTCGTAAACAAACTCTGCTGCATCGGAGCAGCCAAAAGAGTTCACTCGATGTAAAAACCTATCCAAACACTCATCAAGCTCATAAGCGATCGTAAGGAAGGAAAATAGCAGCGCAGAGTACATTTTCCAACTGACAGACGAAATCTGCGCGAGTAAATATTTTCCACACCATAGAGTCGATATAAGTAAATATTTTGACAAATATATCCCACTCGCTAGTTGCTGCTGGTGATAAATGATGAATCGGGCAGTTGAGCAAATTGTTCAATCGGTTTGAGCGGCGCGGCGACGACGTGTTGCTAAAAATAACAAACGCAACATCAAATGATCTGCACTGCAGCGCAGCGCTGCGCTACCTGAAGAGATTCATTCGAGTCGCGTTTGCTTCTGCCAAATAGGCACGGAGGCGGGGGGAGGGAATGCATTTACACTGAGCAAATTGCGACCCAAATTCTGAGCGCGAGGCCTATCACCAATTGTTAAGGTCACCGAGGTGATGCTGGGGGCTGGTATGTTAAAACAACTGACGTTGCTTGGCAGTGCAGCGCGATGATTAAAGTGACGTCGTTGGCGCCTCTGCGGTTTAGGTGTGACCGCGTTGACGATGTCACAATGCGCTAGTCGAACTGTAATGCAATTCTAGCAATTCGAATCCGAAGCCGCTTGGCGCTATGGGCGGGTCTAATTGGCACTGCTGTCATCAAATGAATGCAGACGCACCACGCACAAAGTATCCAAACCGATGGTAAGCACAAAGGAAAGTGCTTCCCCAACCAAAATCTGACTTCAAGACAAATCGCAAGTGCTGTGTTGTCGTAATTGATGAAAACCGAATCCGTAACATTTCCACAGATATAGACATACAGTTGGCGAGACCACATGTTTGTGGAAGTTCTTTCCAACTTGTCACAAGTTGTCGAACACTCCTCCCCAATTTATAACTTAATCTAAGTCAGTTCTTATCGAAGGAAACTAGGCCCAATGGACCCCACGACGAAAATCCATTCCACCGACTACAGTCGGTGAGCGTGAGGGACACCCAGTTGGCGGAGAGATTAAGTGACACAACACATGTAACAATTTTATTTATTGAAATGTTGAAACAATGTTGACTTCCAATGTGCGATGAAATTAGTGGCGCACTTGAACTAATCAGAAGAGCAGTGATCTCAGAATCGAAAAGAACGACGACAACGCACGAAGATGCCTCCATATGGGAAAACTATTCCGGAGTTCTGGCGTAACACAACACACGCACACACAGGGTGTCCCTCGCGACATGGAAATATGGAGTGAATGTTTTTTCTCACAACAAATCGCATTCCATCGAGAATGATGTAATTTTTTCCAAGTGCGACACTTTGTTTGCCCGAGCGACAGGCCATATACGAGGGGGTGAAATTATTGATTGCGTGTTGTTAAGGACTAATTGTGATGGAAATTTGGATGTTTTTTAAACAAAGAAGACCCAAAAGATGTTGTAGGTAGATAGCCGTGCTAAAAAGCCTTTGCAGTTTGAAGAAAAGCAGGTTATAACTATTGTGTCCTTTCTTCTATCCCAGAGGGACGTCAGCGCTTATGTGAAGTTTTTTTGCGCAAATGCTGAGTAAAGTTTCACTTTTACATTTTAGCGGCTTGAAAAGCCAATCTGGAACAGCCAAGCAAGTCTGTCTATTCACTCACTGACAGGTGATGTGCGTACAGAAATTCATCTGCAATTTTACAAACGTGTATTTTTTACAAGCGTGTATAAAAATATTGCGGATCTCTCAAAACTATAGATATTTTGCAACTGCTATAACTGTTTTCCGAGTATTCTAGCTGCAGAAAAAAGCTTGACCTATTTTGCGACCATATTGTAGTCGCTTGGACTTCTTTGCGACCTTTCAGAAAGGGCAAATCCTGAATGCTTTTTTAGCATCCAAAAATTTGTATTCTATCCCACACGCAATAATTTCGTGATTTCTAGCGGTCCGTCCAAAAGTCCGTAGAAAAATACTTGAATTGTTTTGCGACCATATTGTAGTAGCTTGGGCTTCTTTGTGACCTTGAGGAAACGGAAAAACATCATAAAACAAAAATGTTTATTCTATACCACACGTAATGCTTTCGTGATTTTCAGCGGTCCGATCAAAAAGGTCCTCTTATGGTATCGACAAGTTGTTTTCCGTCCATCCGTCCGTCCAATCATGTTATAACTTCTGAACGGTAAGTCGTAAAAAGACTAAATTTGGTGTATTTTTTTAACTGCCTAAACAGTCAGAGAACGCATATAAATACATTTTTTGACACACACATAACGGTTTAATATCACCTTGAAGTTTCATGCGAAAATGATTTAAAAGTTTTTTAGCACTGTAATGTTTTCGGCCTGGGGTTCGTCGAATAAAACTCAATTTCACTTTTATAATCACACAATGAAACACTTTATTTATCAAACAAACTTATTTAAACTCAGATCACACTGTTATTCAACTTTATGCAACACTTTATTTCAACTCAATCAGTTTTTACTTTATTACCGATTTTCACAAGTCCACGTTTAAAATATAACTGTCCGTACGAGCCTGTCACCCGTGTATTTATACAAAACTAAGCACCTTCTAGTACGTTCCTTTGGCAACTTCCCACTGGTACTCCTCCGCTGAATTCCAAGGAGGGGAAATCGAAATTCGAACTTCGAATATGACAGCTGCTGTCAGATGACTGGAATGACATTTCGGTATGTTCGTTTAGTGAATCCAGCGGGTGCGTTTGTAGAGTGAATCGATGGGTGAATTCAGTGACTCCTGCGTGTTGTTTTATTTCTTGTCGCCACATAACAGTACCTACTTAATTTGAGAAGTTTAACACTGAAGAACTGAAAAAGTCTAACTAAGGCCTAGAAAATACTGAATTTTTACGAAAAATGTATTTTTCTAAAAATGTTGAAAAAAAATATTGACGCCCTCCAAAAGGTTTGAGCCCACAACTTTTGAATAACTTAGTAGATACACAAAGTCCGAAGCAAAAAAAAGCTAAGGTCATATATTTCCGAAGTTTCTTTACCGTTTTGGCTTATTTACGAAAAAATTCGCAAAAATGTATGAAAAACGTGTGTCCCCCTTATTTCCGGTCTTCTTTGGAGATATTTTTATGATGTTTTATGTTTATAAATAAAACTTAGGACATTTAACTAGAAAACATAAAATCATTTTCAAGAGCAATATTTTTTCAAATGTTTTAAATATCTTTGTTTATAGTACAAAACGTACAGAAAGAAATTTATTTCATCAGATGTTTACGCCCGACCCAGTATACAGTTATATTAAATTTGATCTATAGTTTGTAACGCAGTGAAATAATCACCGTAACCTAAGACCTTTTAGAGATATGAATGGGACCGACAGGAGAATCGATTAAGCCATGTCCGTCCGTCCGTATAATATTTAGGACTTAAATCCGACCGTATGTAATCAATATTTAGGACTTAAATTTTAAGGTAGAGAGCTGAAATTTTGAAAATTAGCTGAATCCGCCCACAGACACGCCCACTACAGACCTGTATGCGCGACCATCTCTAATTTAAAAAAATACTTTTTCCAAATTTTAGCTATGTTACAATGGTGCTAGCACATTCATTTTTGTTACGTAATAGTGTCTTGGAATTGTCTTTAAGGCAGCCAAAAAAATTTAGCTTCTTCATTTACCACGCCCACTTTTTAAGGGATTTTACCTTAAAATTACTGTTCTTCAATATAATATGAAATTTGAAAAAAAAAATTATATGACAAAAGTTGTACATTTTCTAACTTTTTTGTATATATTTTATGTGCCTCCGCCCACTTTTGTGGACGTGGCGTTAAAAAATGTGATTTTTTTAGTTAAAAAGGCAGAGTTTTAGGCCGAAATGCATGCAACCACCTAGTATAAAGCATTCAACAGTTATATTTTCATATCCCACCCACTTTTTGGAGGCGTGTTTTCTTTTTGGAATGGTCGGGTATTTTGCAATCCGTCGACTCAAGCTTTTGCATACGCACTATTGCACTTTCCCACTTATTTTATTTTAATTTAATTTGCTATTTGCGTTAAGACATGTTAAAAGTGTCTTTTTCAACCTTAGTTTTTCTAAGCCTATTTGGAAAACGAGGTAAAAACAAAAGTTTTTTCTATCGTGCACGCGAAAATTCGTGCCCTTAGTTTTCAAAAGAAGCAGAAAATGCTAGCGCAGTTAGTTTAGCTATTCGAAAGAAGTCTAATCGCAGTTTTTTTTATAAATTTAAACTTTAAAAAATGTTTAAAAAAAATCAAGTCAACGAATGCCCCCCCCCCTATCACGCAAACGGTATAAAGTAAAAATTTCCGAAATTTAAAAAAAAAATCCAAAAACTTGGAAGATTTGACTCAAAACGCTATGTTGAAGCATTTTCGAAAACAATTTTTTAAAAGCTTCTTTTATCTTAACGGTTTTGACGGTTTTGTTTAGATTTGGGTGAAATGGTATCCAAACATTAATTTTGTTTGGATACCATTTAAAATACAAGCTAACCGCATTAAGAACTATTCAAAATTGCCATTTCCAACCTAAATTTTGTGAGCCCAATTAAAGAAACGAAATAAGAAAACAGAATGCTTCAATGTTTTCTCAGAAATCCACGTCCGCAGAATTTTTAATAAAAGTATCCAGTGCTATTCACAGATGGTTGTAATATTGAAAAAAAACACTAGCGGTATTTGAAAGAATTTCGAAATTGTTGTTTTATAGATTTGAAATTTAATGAAAATGGTAAAAAAAGGCTAAGAAAACGTATGTCCTTCTCTCTGTCTTCGAAAAGGAATTAGACAAAATTTATTAAAAAATAACGGGCGTAGTCCATCTTTTAAAATTGAAAATAAAACTTTGTAGCAGTTTTCGAATAGTAAATAGTTTCCGAGATGTGCTTGAAAATACTTACTGAAATGATGCTGCTAGCAAAAATACATAACAATGCGTCTGGGCCACTTATTTTACATCAACCAAATTTGACGCAAGGACAACCACATGAAAGTTAAACTAACACCATAAAGCTTTGAAAAAATAAGAATAAACTTACAACTTTCCTTTATGGAATAATCACCGTAGACCCCTGCCCTAGGACCTTTAAGAGGTATGATCGAGACCGACAGGTGAATCGATTAAGCCATGTCCGTCCTTCCGTCTGTCCATCTCTCCGGCCGTCCGTCTGTCCGTATGTGTGAAGTTTTTAGGTCTTTAAAATTGAACCAAAAGGCTCAAACTTGGAATATATCTTGGTTGGTGTTTGGTACAGACAAAGTATGAAAATTTGTTAAGTTCGCCAACGGCCACGCCCACTCCTGGCTTCAATGTAAGACAACCTCTATTTCACATTTTCCTTCAAAATGCCTTTTGGTCAAGTTAGACAAGTTAAAAATCCGTTGGTCAAGTTAGACAAGTTAAAACCCGATTTTTTCGGTAAGTTTACTCCAAATCGAAAAAAAGACTTTGACAAATGTTAAAGATATTACTGTTTCCTAGGTTTGGTTCACACAAAGTTTTGAGCTCCGCCTACTTTTAGGGGGCGTTTTTAGGAAAACACAGTTTTTTCCGAATTTTCTTCTGATCCTAACGAAATTACAATCAATTGATGTAAATTTTTAGCACACTTTTGGGGCCGTAGCCAATAAAAATAATATATGAATTCAGGCCAAAAAACTTTAAGATTTGGTGCTACACGGTAACCGGGTCCGGTATATAGAAGTTTGTCTCAGACGAACTCATGCACTTGCTCACATGTTTTTTACAGTAACGAAACTTAGAATTCAACCAATATAAGAACAATACACAGTCGCTTAAAAGTCATAGTAACTCGTAAATAACGCTTTTGTTAACTGTTACAACTGCTACAGCTGCAAATTTCCATTTTTGATCTGAACTCTTGGATAACCGTTTACGTCACTCGAATAGTCGCAAGAAAATATTTCGCGTTTCTTTTTGCGAAAGATAAAATTTTAAACTTTCAGCGACTATTCTTTGAATTCTTAGTAGCATTTAAAGCCACACCACCAAACATCAGTCTTCTGCGCAAACTTCGGCCAAGGCGACGTTCTTACTTCCGCATAAAATTGTGGATCCTTATTCTTAGCCGGCGGAAAGGAATAGAAGAAAAGGAAAAGGAGGAGAGGTACCGGTGCACTCTTGTTTTGAAAAGTTGTAAATTGTAATGACTAGGAAAGACTGATTGTGCTAGGGCATTCCACATTCGAGTTGTACGGCTTATGAAAGAACCTCTGAACTTTACTGTGCGTCCGAAATTGGGCTCGAGGGTGAACTGATGCGCATTCGATCTTTCACGAGTATTACGGTTGAATATCTTGAGGGGAGGAATGCAATTGGCTATTTCTCTGGAACACTGTTCGTGGAAAAAGCGATAAAACAGTGACAGGCAGGAGACATTTCGTCGGTTTTCAAGTGGGTCAATAGGAATAGACTTTCCCATGATTCCCAAAAATGGGAGCTATATTTCAGCTTAGGGCGAATGTATGCTTCATATAAAATAGCCAAATCCTTCCTCATTGTTGAGATGGATGAAATGTTAGTGGCCTTAGAAGACTCAGATTTAAACCTGATCGTGAAGGTCTAGATATGAGAGGACTCAAGTTCAGGTCTGACTTTCGAGACTTTTATGTTAGGTTAAAGGTTTAGGTCAAAGTTTAGGTCAAAGAACTCAACTCACTTAGACCTATTGTGATACCACGTGGATCTGGAAAAATTGCCTACTCGTTGAACCATTTTGAGCAACTAATGTAGCGTAAGAGAGGTTTTGGGTCAGTTGTGCGAAGATCACTAAGATCATTATAGAAGAAAGCTCCAACGTGAAGATTTCGTTTCTTAGAGAGAGCGGGGCATGTGCAGAGAAGGTGGAGAGAGGTCTCTTCTTCCTCCTCGTCTATACAGCTCCTGCAAAAATCGTTAGAAAAGACACCAAGCCTTGTCGCGTGCTTGCCTATGAGACAGTGTCCTGTAATAACACCAATTGTAGCACTCTTGTGCGATCTATTAAGAGCTATCAAACTCCTAGAGCGTTTGAGATCTACCTTAGGCCAAATGTGTTTTGTTACTAGACAGGTACTAACACTTGTCCATCTGAGGTTTGTTCTTTCTATTGCATCCAGTTTTATCATGAGTTCACGCGTAGAGTATCAGGCGAAATTGAGAGAGTAGTTCCAAGCTTGGCGATTTCGTCAGCCTTACAGTTGCCTGGAATGTCACTATGATCTGGCACCCAGCACAGGAGAAGTCTTTTATGTTAGAAAGGATCTTATTTGAGGATTTTGATCTATGAAAACTAATGTTCATATTTCATCTTGAAGTGCGGGCTGATCTTAGCAAGGGCAAGAAAAAACTACGTTTAGAACTTTGTTCATCACGTTCTACTTGTAGGCTGAACAGCCGTTGGTTGATTAATCGACCTACCTATCGCTAACTGTAAGCATTGCAATCGCGAATTACTTTACCGCACTTCTATAGATGACTGGATAAGTTATTTAGTAATGCTGGTACTCATCAAACTTTATTTACTAGTTGCAGTAAAAATGTCATGCTCTGATTGTTGAAGTAAAATTAAACATTATGCTGATAAGCCACATATAGCTCTGCGACCATCGATGATGAAAGTGGATGCTTGGCTCTAAGCAAGGACCAATTTGTTTTGTACTCGTAGGTCAAAAAATACTACTTCTCGGGAGGGATAATCCTAGACGAAAGTGGATGAAAAGCAAGGGTCAGTGTATATTCTGTTTGTCAGCCGCAACTATCGCTTCTCGGGACCAACGATCGATGGTGAAAGTGAATGCTAGGCTCAACAGCAAAGGCCAATGTATTTTGTACTCCTCAGGCGCAAACTCCGCTTATCGGAAAGGATAATCCATGATGAAAGAGGATGAAAGGCTCGCGAGCAAGGCTCAATATTATGTTGTTTTCGTCGATCGCAACTACAGCTTCTCTGGAGCAACTATTGATAATGAAAGTGGTTGCTAGGCTTGATAGTAACGTAGAGAGTGGCCGGGTGGCAACTACTACGTCGAGCCATAATAATGTCTTAGGGTCTTGAATGCACACTTAGGTAGGAAAAATTATAAAAAGTACAAGTTCTTGAGTGTAGCAACAGGTTGAAAAGCCCGCGCAAGAACAATTAATTTTATTACTAGAAATCTGTTAACGTTAAATAAATTGACTTTTAGCATTACTCATAAGAATCGCAAGCATGACGCAAGCAACCCCATTCAAAGCGATCATCTCCTTGTTGCTTCTTCGACTAACTCACCGGATTTAATTACCCTTTTTCGAATTTTTTTTAAGTACTGACCCATTTCTTTTCGACATTTCACTCGAAGTAATAAATAAATAGAAAAAAAAGCCACAACAAATCCAATTTTACATCCCATTTGGCCTTAAGTATTTCGGTCAATATTTCCAGATCCATTTCAATTAACGCTTAGCGCACCAAGTCGTATCTCTAGAAACTAGTGTTCCGCTCGTAAAAACTTTGCCAATTTAGACATCTAGCCGCGAGCAGCAAGCGCATCATACTTCATGCATCTGCCAGCAACATTGTTGCACTCGTAAAAGTCTCTACATACACATACACACGATCATTATGGTCACGATCGTAAAATTCTTAATAGGTTTCCTTGAAGAGGTAATTTGCATTCACTTGTGTTTTATGCACTTTCGGGATGACACTCTTATCCGACGCTTCACGGGAGGAAATTCAAAATTTCACCAACGCAGCTGGAGTAATCTTTCGGTGCCGAAATTCCGAGCGTTTGTGTATAGCAATTTTCCTAATTGCAAATGAGCATTTTATCCTCAGCGATTATCAGCCGAAAATAGTTAATAAAAGCCCCATACTCTAATGTCGACAAGAATAATTACCCTGCCACTTGACAAAGTCCAGGCCTAATGTCCGACATAAAACAGTTTACCTATTATACCTTCCCGAGAGACAAGGCCTACCCCCTTTTTTGCTTTTGCCTCATCCTCTCCCCGAAAGTTGACTGATTGATTACATATCTGCACAAGAAGAAAGTCAATTACAATTCCGGATACAGTCAATATGTCAGCCGACACAGGACGATTTTCTCAAAAAGAAAGAAAAAGCGTCGAGGGTAAAACGAAAAGCCCAGTGATGGAGTTCCGGGTAGTTTTCAATTAAGGTGTGACAGGAATACTACGGCCAGCAAACGGAAATATACACACATTATGGGAAACTTCGAGTTCGGGTCGCCTACACATTTATCCTCTGGCATGAGCGACTGTGCCGCTGTTTGTGTACTCAAGGAAACGAAGAAAAATTACACATGTCCAGTTGATAAATTGCCCGAGTGAAGATTACGTAATTTGACAATTTTCTACTTTATGCTTCGACCGCCACCGTACCACCTTCCGCCCCACAAAAGTGGTTCTAAATCATACCGGATATAGGCTAATCCAGCATTTGGGACGGAAGTCAGTAGGGCACATGTATGACACAAGGTAAGCTCGCAATATACTCGAACGATTAATCAACGTTTTACTCGTGCTTCAGTGAAGAAGGCTTTTTGCTTCAAAATCAATTTTAATCACGATTTGGTTTTGTTTTTCTTACGGATTTTAGGTATTGAAATTATTGCAGGAAGCCTCGGATCCTTCGCAAAATTTGTTTTTTTCTACCTCATAGAAAACGCAGTGTCAAACCTCTCAAAGATTCTCAGCAAAGCTCTCCCTCTTGAAACCATTTTCATCCCCGGGGACTGCACATTAAATAATATCCTTTTATTGCAGAACAGCGTCGAATCAAAACAAACCGTAAAACTTCGATCCTTGCACAGCACCTTCTCACCTTTTTTGATAAATTTTCAGCCAACCTCGTGCGTCGTGTGACACCAGTGACAATTCGACACGTGTCGAATGATTCCCATCCGCTGCATCCCTGTGACGTGTGCTTGTGCATCACAGAATCAAAATTTATGGAAATGGGAAATTGGATGATAATTTTTTTTTTCATCCTTCAGTGATTCACATCCCTCCAAAGTACACATTTTGCCTAGGAAGGATTCCTTTCAAGGTGAATTAAATTACTGATTGTATCCTCGGTGAAAATTAAAATTAATTCTTTTTTTTTAACAGATCCTACGTACTCAACCACTATTCGTCGGCAATAAATATGAGGATTCTCTCAAGGATACGCTGTGTTTTTCTTGCGGCAGTAACTCGATTCCAACATGTTGTGTCAAAAAGTCCTTGACGCACACAGGATGCAGCAGTTTCTATTTTAGCCGAATGTGACTGAATGTAGGTGTGTTTACGTACGTGCGGTCATTTGTAATGATTAAAAGAACGACACCATCAGGGATGTTATATTATGTGCTCGTACTTCTGTAAAAATCATTCAATCATTAAAAATGACTAATGATGCCAGGCTGATGCGTTGAGACGTTGGTCGTTGTTCAATTCGGATTTTCGGTCCACATCAGTGTAGCAAGCAGTGATTTCGACCCACTGGGGATTGATTTCTAATTTTGTGATTTGAAAAATCGATTGGGACTGTGTCAACAGTTGACTTTACTGACGATAGATAGAATATTTGACTAATAGTATGCGGTGTACGTACACTCCACCCGGAGATGGTAATTAATTTTTCAGACACAGTCGGCCTACTTGGGGCCTAGAATGCGTCAAATGCACCAGGACGTCGCGTCGTCGATCCAATGTAAGACATGTGTTCTCAGTTAGATGACAAATTTCGACCGAAAAGATGTAGGCTGTCACACGCATGTATATATATCTACATACAGCACAGGACATCCCATATTGATTTGTACCTTTCGTTATGGAGTTGCCCAGAAGCACAAGAAAAAGGTAACCACGCCAATTTCAATGATGTCAAACATTGTCAATGTAATACTATCATCAAACAAGTCCCTCGAGGGTCCTTTGTGGCTTATCGATTGTTTTTTTTTTGTGTAAGTCTCTTGTTTTACCCTTTTTTATCGAGCTACCTACCTTTTATGGTTGGACTCGAGATGCGAGAGGAAATTGAATTTCAACCCTTTAGTCTGAAGCACTTGATTTTAATGGATGGATCAAAAGGTAAAACCAGTCCAGAGTCTCAAGGGACAAATGAAAAAGAATGCTTAAAATCTCCAAGAAGAATTTATGGAACTGGTTTAAAGTTGAGGAGCTCAAACTTAAGGAGCCAATTCACAGATGTAACACGTTCTGAGTATTTCAGCAAAATATTGGCATATATTCATAAAACGTATGGTTTGTCTTTTTTGAAGGTCTTAGGTTAAAGCCAAAAGTAGGGTGTTGTTGAAATACTAGCGGACGAAATGTCGAAAAAAAATCGATTTTGACTCTGCGGCAGAGTATGATCCTGATACCTTCACATATCGTGGTTACCGCTCTAACCAATTAAGCTATTGGTGACAGATTTGACCAGATTTGACAACCCTTATTCTAACAATCGTAAGGTCCTGGGCTCAGTGCCAGGCCCAACCAAAATTTTTGTTTGTTTTTACCTAATTAGTTTTTTTGTAAATTATAACAAATATGACGGCAAATATGACGGTGTAGGGTTTAACACGTCACTCTTTCCTGACGTTTATTCGAAGCAGTATAACAATCCCCTAAATTATAATAGGGCAAACCTATTGAGGAGGTCAAATTTGGACAAATACTAAATCGGTTACCAATAGCTCAATTGGCTAGAGTAGTACCCGCCATATGTGAAGATAGCAGGATTGTGCGCTGCCAGTGACCTAAAAAACATTTCCTTTCTTTCACTCTAAGACTTAACGTCGGAATAGGAGGGCCGGCCGTAGGCAAATAGAAATGTTCTCTCATTGAGCCGAGAACTTTACGAATGTCAGTCTGTGAGGTGCCTTTATCTGCGCCAAAGTGAGCTTAAAAGTGCTCTATTCTCTCCTTATAACTAATGCACATAAACAAATAATACTTATAAGTAGTTAGAGAAAAAAGGGTTTTGTCATGGTTAAACTATTGAAAAGGGGTCTGCTATAAGCTTCCCGATACGGAAATTCCTTGAAAAAACTTTACGTATAAGCCGCCCTTGTAACGCAGATCAACGCAAGGCAGAAAATCGTTCGTATGTACGAGAGGTACAATATGAGGTAAAAATTAGGATATTATTCTAGAATCTGTGGAGGAGAAAAATACTATACCGTTTAATCGCTGGCTGTCTGGATATATCCTGAGGCAAGGAAACTGTTACGGAAACAGAAACAAACCTTAGCAATGCCACACCATTTTCAATGCTTACGATTCCTTGCAGTTCATTGCAGCTGATTAGAACGGCATTTACCTTAACACATTCAAAAATCACACATTTGGACAAGGAACTAAACATCTTTTTTAAATCCATAGTTGGAACGAATCAGTGGATATTGCTTCCAGTGAACTTCAGACTTAATCGCACGCTAGCAATCTTTCGACGCATCAACATAGTTTACTCACGATCCATGAAAGCAGTGCTCACATGAGCAATTTTTCTAAATTTCTCAAGGAACCTACACACAAACCCAAATGAAATGTCTTACTGTCTGCTCTGAAAGATGTCGCCGTAGTGCAAGAAATGAAAGGATATCAAACATAGGTCTGCCATGTGAAAATATCATTAATGACAACAAGCAACTAAAAAATCGGTGGCGAAACACATTTAAAGTTGCCTCAAACTGATTTCATGTTGTTTGCGTATGGTAGAGCCTTCCCGTACAAGCCTATAGGACTCAAAAAGGCAATCAAACCGTTGCGTGACTAAAAGTGTCATGAACCTGTCATAAGTGTTCGATACGCCCAGAACAATTTAACAAGCATTAAAGGTAAGATCTAATCAATGAAAGGAAAACTAAGCGTCGAGAAATTAAAGATCAACACGGAAGGTACAAGCTTCAACAGATACCTGCAAATACAGGATTACACGGACGATATCGACATCATCGTCCCTCCAGTCGTGCCGTGATAGAGGCTTTTACGGAGCCCGATTTAATAGCAGGCGAATTTGGTTCGCCTTATCAACAAACAAAAAAGTCTCAGGCAATTTCTTTATAAAAAAGGACGTATTTTAACAACGTTGAGGAACTTTCCGAAGATGCCGCGTGGAAGCTGTGGGTACCAGCGGGGTAACTAATTTGATAACTGAAAGCAGAACATGACTGCCCTGCCCAGGGCACGGTGGAGTTTAAAAAACTCTTGCTAGGCTACGACAGCGATACATGTGGCCCGGCATAGTTGTCAATGTACAGGACTGGATTTCGTCCTGTGACCTATGCGAAGCCAGAAAATCTCATAACGTCATAGCTCGACTGCCGATGGCACACCAAACTATATTACAGAGAACAACCTTTCCAGCTTCTCTATATGGATTTTGCAGGACCCTACCCCAGGATAATGTTAGGTAACACTCACGTTTTCACTACTTTGGACCACTTTAGCAAGTAAGTTTTTGTTTAACCCATCAGGAAGGCAACCGTAACAGAAAGTAGTTTCGTACTTGGAAGAAAACATTAACATAATATCCTTGGGGTTCCCAGATATATTTTCAGGTTTGAATGATAGCCTTCTAGACAAGAATGTGTATGCGATAGTGCTTGATCTCCGTTGCGTTGTGTTAAGGACCCAAATAATCGAACATGCGAAAACGTATGAGGTTCTCCGAAAGCTAGATATCCTCAAGGTTTCACATACACGCGTTTAATTGACTTAAATGTAAGAAATTGTATTTCAAAGGATATAACTAAGTTAGAAAAAGCGAATACTCAAATTTCGGAGCAGAGCTTAAGTAAAAGAAATCTTATACTGGAAAAAAAACTCCACATACAATCGAACATATCCACTTTTTCCAGTTTTTATATCCTACCCTCCTAGTCTGTAAGTTACGCAAAGAAATAATCACCGTAGACCCTTTATACCTTTCAGAGATATAAAATGGAACCGACAGGAGATTCGATTAAGCCATGTCCGTTCGCCTGTATGTACCAACTTTTAGGCCTTAAATTTTCAGCTAGAGAGCTGAAAGTTGGTGAGTGGGCTGGAAGTCGAGTCCTTCAGATCAAGTTTGAAAATTAGCTGAAGCCGCAAACACGCCCACTACAGGCCTGTATGTGCTACCATCTCTAATTTAAAAAAATTCTTTTTTCAAATTTTAGCTACATATGTGACAATGGTGCTAGCGCACTCATTTTTTGTAAGTAACATTGCCTTGTAAGTGGTTGCATACATTTCGGCCTAAAACTCCACCTTTTTAACTGAAAAAATCACTTTTTTTAACCCACAAAAGTAGGCGGAGACATATACTATAAATCCACGCCCATTTTTTAAAGGATCGTAGCTTAAAATGACTGCTTCTCAATAAAATTATATGAAATTTGACTAAAAATTCTATGGATTTTAGGGTGCAGCTGGGTTTACAATTTGTACAGACAAAGTATGAAAAATTGTAAGATACACCCACTCCACGGTCTGTCATTCGGCCCGAATGTCCTAGATATGAACTCCCATTGTGGCCTCGGTCTCTTTCCTATACGTGATGTAGGTTCCTGCCGCTTCAGGGCCTACGTGGAAGGACTGCCATTATTTACTGTGATAACTAAAAAAGATCTCTCCGATCGTCTGACCAGACAAAGCCCAAAGCTACAATCCTTCGACTTCATGATCGATCACAGGATCCCAAAACTAGGCCCTGACACACTCTTTCTCAAGTTTATTTGGAAGAGCTCACAACAAATGAGTGATGTACGAAGTCGATTTCAGCTCTCCGTGCTTTTTGTATGAAGAATAAAACGCAACATGGAAGCTGTGGGTCCCAGTGGGGATCCGAAGTGGGTTGATGGAAACAGTACATGAGTCACAGCTTCAGAACGTTTTTTAGTTGAAAATAATCTTGATGAGCTATAACAACGACATCTCTAGCCCAGCTTGGTTGTCGATACGCTGGACTGGAAATCGACTTGTCACAGAAGCGAGGTCGTCAAATCTCATAACACCATAGCTCGACCACCGATGGGGCATCAAACTATTATGGAGCGACTATTTGCAGCGTTTCTATATGGATTTCTCTAGAACACTATCATACTCTGCCCATGCGAATGCACCAGAGCACGTTAACCAGTAGATCATATGTGGGGGAACATACCTGAAAGAGGATCAGGAAAACTGGGACCTTCACGTTAGCAATGCTGTATTCTTCTTTAGGAATGTTACTCTGATCTACATTGCGCTGTGTATGACGTTTAGACACGCATATAATTGTCATAAATGTAAAATGCGTATTTTAAAGGACTTATGATTATTTCAAACAGGCGAAGGAGCTCCAATTTTGGTATATTGTTTAAGAGGGCAGGAGTTTTTTACTAGGAGAAAAAAGGATCGCCCTCCACATCATCGACCATGTGTGGAGAAAATACTACCTCCCCTTTCCCCTTCCTCCCCCTGGGTTCGCTGTTTGATTCGGGATGGATGCGAGGTTGGGCTTATGAAATCGGATCATTAGAGACTTGCGAACCCTTATTCCTTTAAAATTTTCCTTAAATTGTGGAATTATGTCAAAACTTGTGGTGGACCTTTTATCCCCTATATGATAAGTCCAGAATCAGTTTGAGAACTCATAAGCCAACAAAATATATCAAAAGTAGTCATTATGGAATTTTGGTCTGCTTACTTATAAACCCTGCTCCTTTTTTGCCACAAATGAAGCGAAAAATACTTAAAAACTGCAAATTTTTAAAAATAAAGTAAATTATTATCTTCTTACATCTCGGGGCACTGTTTCAGTGTTATAGGCTCGCCTTTCCTGAAAGCAGATACTAAAAAAAAAAAGCTTAAAGAAGTCAACACAGCAAGAAAATTCAACTAATTTGAGCATTGAACATGACAATGCTATGGACTTTCGTGTTAAGGACACAATGGTGTCAATAAATCAGGTACTATTTCTACCTTCTGCTACAAGCACTATGCCGAAAACTTTGTCTTAAGCAAAAACTTCAGGATTGATAAATTTTCAAGAAACCACACATTCGGATATTTTTCCACGCAGTTTGCCTTGCTTAAAATAAGCACTGTTCTCGTCCTAAGTCAGTCTTACAACTTGGTTATGCAATCCATGTACTTTGAGTTCCAGATCGCGCAAGCATAATTTTCGAAAAAGAAATTACCTGTCTTATAAAATTCGTCATCAGAGAGTCTCCTTCAATTCAATGATCCCAATGCTGTAAAGATTTATGAGCAAAAAGCCAGCAACTATGCTCGTCGAAAATGTTTATTATTCCTTAATTAAATCGGAAAAATTAAGGTATTTGCTTTTACCTATAAAAGCCTGAGTCATAACTTGTCAGGAGATAGACTTTTGCTGATCTGCTGGAAGAGCTGGAAGTAGTCATATTTCTTAATTTCCTTACAGACGATTTGACTAAAGCTACACCATACTTTCAGCTGCTACTGGTTCTTCGAAAAATGCTCAAGCTGCAAACTTTAAGATGGATATGTTATGATGAACGTAGAATTTTTTTTTTGTTACCTCGTCAGTCACGGTTGCGATTCCTAGATCTCGGTGTAGATCGCTATTTCTTATGTACCATGGAGCATTTACAATTGCTCTGAGTGTCTTATTTTGAAAAGTTTCTAAAAGAGATATATTGCTTGGTTTAGTACAACCCTAGAGTTGTATACCATACGTCCAAGATGGTTTTAGCACTTGCTTATACAATAGCAGTTTGTTAGATATGCTTAGTTTCGAAAATCTTCCGATAAGCCAATTCATTTCTCTTAACTTGATTTCGAGCTCGTGGCGTTTCTTTTTAACGTGCGGCTTCCATTTAAGTTTTGCGTCTAGATTCATTCCTAGATATTTCGCATCATTTGAGTACGGGATTTGTACCGAGTTAATGAATAAAGGTTTGTTGTTTATCTTTTTATAAGTAAAGTTAACATGCGTTGACTTAGTCTCGTTAAGGACAACTCGCCAGCTCTTCGTCCAGTCGCATATTTTGTCTAAGGCGCGCTGGAGTCTCCCTGTTGATAATTCAACTGTCGTATCAATAGCGAAAATAGCAGTGTCGTCTGCGAACGTAGCTAAAATTGTTCCCTCATCGTGGGGAATGTCTCTTGTATAAAGCAAAAATAATATTGGGCCGAGAACGCTTCCTTGCGGGACACCGGCATTTATCTCTTTGAATTCCGAGTACTCATTTTCGTACCTTACGCGAAAGATTCTGTCTTCAACGTAAGACTCTAAGATTCTATAGAGTTTTTCTGGTAAGTTTAGCCTTAACTTGTACTTCAGGCCTTCGTGCCATACTTTGTCAAAGGCTTGCGATACGTCGAGAAAAGCGCTAGTACATATCTTTTTCTCTTCTAGAGCTTTTTCGATTTCGTTTGTTATTCGATAGACCTGGTCGATTGTTGAATGCTTTTTCCTAAATCCGAATTGGTGATCCGGAATCAATCGTCTTTCTTCAATGATTGCCCAAGTAACATTTCTGTTGCGGTAAGGTTATATACAAGCTATTTCCCCTCCCGCAAAATAGTTTGTATAAGGCCTTAGAGAAGCCAATTTGGCGCACTTACAGAAACTGTTAAAGCCCTAACAGCCGTGTTAAAAGTTTCCTGTTAGGCTTTACAGAAACCGGTGTTTGTATAAAGTTCCTGTTAGGTCTTATAGAGGCTGTTACTTGCATTAAGGTTTTCTGTTGCAAGCTTTACCGAGGCTGTTACTTGTTAAAAATTTTTTAGCAGGCTTGTATAAAGTTTCCTGTTAGGCTTCACCGAAACTGTTACTTGTATAAGGCTTCCTGTTGCAGGCTTTATAGAGGCTATTACTTGTATAAGACTTCCTCTTGCAGGTCTTATAGAGGCTGTTACTTGTATAAGGCTTCCCTTTGCAGGCCTCATAGAGGCTATTACTTGTATAAGGTTTCCTGTTGCAGGCCTTATAGAGGCTTTTACTTGTATAAGGCTTCCTTTTGCAGGTCTTATAGAGGCCGTTACTTGTATAAGGCTTCCTGTTGCAGGCCTTATAGAGGCTATTACTTGTATAAGGCTTCCTCTTGCAGGCCTTATAGAGGCGTTTACTTGTATAAGGCTTCCTTCTGCAGGCCTTATAGAGGCTATTACTTGTATAAGGCTTCCTGTTGCAGGCCTTACAGAGGCTTTTACTTCTATAAGGCTTCCTGTTGCAGGCCTTATAGAGGCCATTACTTCTATAAGGCTTCCTGTTGCAAGCCTTATAGAGGCTTTTACTTCTATAAGGCTTCCTGTTGCAGGCCCTATAGAGGCTATTACTTCTATAAGGCTTCCTGTTGCAGGCCTTATAGAGGCCATTACTTCTATAAGGCTTCCTGTTGCAGGCCTTATAGAGGCTATTACTTCTATAAGGCTTCCTGTTGCAGGCCTTATAGAGGCTATTACTTCTATAAGGCTTCCTGTTGCAGGCCTTATAGAGGCTATTACTTCTATAAGGCTTCCTTCTGCAGGCCTTATAGAGGCTATTACTTGTGTAATACTTCCTCTTGCAGGTCTTATAGAGGCTGTTACTTGTATGAGGCTTACTCTTGCAAGCTTTACCGAAACTGTTGTTGCAGAACAAATCCCCGAAATAAATAAAGAAAAAAAATTCTTTCGCTGGTTGAGGCTTGAACCGTGGTTCTCGCTTACCAAGGGCAAGCACTCATCCACTAGGCTACATCGTTGCCGTGCAACTCGTCGCGAAAACATCACATAAAAATAAATGGAGCATAAAACGAAAAAAAAAAAATTTAATTGTACAGTCTCCTTCCTTCTCTGTTGATTTATCTTTTCCCTCTATTATCTGGCTGTTGTTAATTCTTGCTGTCTGAAATGATGTCAATTATTATTTAGGAAACTATATTTGTGAACATTTGATATTTGAAATATTTACTTACTTGGTTGGGATCGATCCTGGGTCCTCTGACGTGGCAGTCGTGACTCTTTCCACTATGCTATCGCCTTATATGAAAAATGGAAACGAAAACGGCATTAGTTGATACGTAAAGTAAAGCAGCTTCGGTAGGACCTCTTTTCAGCTTGTGTAAGGCCTTACCGAAGCTTAACCACATGCTGTCTCGCTCTTTAAGGAAACATTTCATTAACAGTTTCGGTAAGACTTTGCATCTATTTCTATAAAACCTAACAGAAGCTCGGTTGTTTCGCATGCTCAAATGTACACAAATACCAATAAGCGAATTATTGGTATTAGTGTACTCTCGCGCACTTTAACGAAGATGTTTCATGAACACTTTCGGTAAGACTCCGCATCTACTCCTATAAGGCCTAACAGAAACTCTATTGCTAGTCATACTACAATGATGCACAAACACCAATAAACAAAACAGTTCATCTCTGTCGCGCTCTAACGAACATATGCCTAACAGTTTCGGTAAGACTTCGTTTAAACTTCTATAAGGCCTAACAGAAACTGGATTGTGTTTGTGTCGCATGCTTTAATGGTGCACAAATACCAATAAAAACAATACGCACTCGCGTATACAGAATATTGTATTCATTCTACAGCGTGTGGAAGGAAAACAAGGTGGATAGACCTTTTAACAGTTCGACGTTTTACTGGTATTTTTAGCGAAGTATGTCAAACAAAGTTAATTTTCTTATGGATAACGAGTAAAAATTACACATAAACATAAATAACTATTTAAAAAATGCAACCGTGTGTTTGGATGAACGAGAAATTTGTAGAATTAATCTGCCTTTCTAAGTTAGGCTAAAAATATTTTATTTATTTGTGTTGTGAAAATAGTGCATACGACCACAAAAGGGTGCACGTATTCACGGAGGTCACATATTCGGAACACCTTTTCGATACCTTCCACTTTTTTTCTTTAAATTATTTTTGAATCAATTCAAAGAAGATAATAACTGCAACAACTTTATTTCCTATCGGCACACTCTAGGATTAATAGTTTATTAATAATTCGGACTTCTACAGAAGCTATTGCATTTTTTCTTCAGACGGCAAATTTTGACAGTCGTGGTAAAAGGTCTTTGGCGCGAAAAGCAAATGACGCATAAATAAGTAAAAAAAAAGATCTGCTTGGATGGCGATACTCAGGGGCGTAAGCAAAAAATTCTTCAGGAAGGGGCAATATCTGAAATCGAAAAATGCTAAGGTATAAGCCCTTTTTTTGTTAATAACGTACGTCAGCAGGGCTTGTTTATATACATTTTTTAATGGATTCAATAATTATTGTTAGGTAGTTATTCTACAAAGATAATGAAGGCATTCTACAAAGACTTTAAGTAACGAATTCGATTAAAGGATGGCTAGGATTAATGGATTCACTATATTATTTTTAAATGTCGTCGGATAGCCTTGAAAATCTGTATTTTTCCATCCATTGACATCGCAGCCATCCTTTGATGGAAATCGTTACTTTATGTGTTAATAAAATGAAGACGAACTATATTTTGGGATTTTCATACTAATGTCATCGGAAAGCCTTGAAAGTTGGCAATTTTTCATCCATTAACTTCGTAGCCATCCTTTGATGGAAATCGTTACTTTATGTCTTGAAAAAATCCAGACGAACTATATTTTGGGATTTTCATACTAATGTCATCGGAAAGCCTTGAAAGTTGGCAATTTTTCATCCATTGACATCGTAGCCATCCTTTGAGGGAAATCGTTACTTTATGTCTTGATGAAATGAATACGAGCTATATTTTGGGATATTCACTTATTTAGTTTTAAATGTCATCGGAAAGCCCTAAGAATTGGAATTTTCTTATCCATTGACATTGTAGCATGGAAATCGTTACTTTATGTCTTGATAAAATCCAGACGAACAATATTTTGGGATTTTCATACTAATGTCATCGGAAAGCCTTGAAAGTTGGCAATTTTTCATCCATTAACTTCGTAGCCATCCTTTGATGGAAATCGTTACTTTATGTCTTGAAAAAATCCAGACGAATTATATTTTGGGATTTTCATACTAATGTCATCG
Organism: Neoascia interrupta; assembly: GCA_947623515.1. Classification (NCBI taxonomy): domain Eukaryota; kingdom Metazoa; phylum Arthropoda; class Insecta; order Diptera; family Syrphidae; genus Neoascia; species Neoascia interrupta. Next base: position 10,922,194 of record OX392464.1, read on the forward strand.
GAAAGCCTTGAAAGTTGGCAATTTTTCATCCATTGACATCGTAGCCATCCTTTGAGGGAAATCGTTACTTTATGTCTTGAAAAAATCCAGACGAACTATATTTTGGGATTTTCATACTAATGTCATCGGAAAGCCTTGAAAGTTGGCAATTTTTCATCCATTAACTTCGTAGCCATCCTTTGATGGAAATCGTTACTTTATGTCTTGATGAAATGAATACGAGCTATATTTTGGGATATTCACTTATTTAGTTTTAAATGTCATCGGAAAGCCCTAAGAATTGGAATTTTTTTATCCATTGACATTGTAGCATGGAAATCGTTACTTTATGTCTTGATAAAATCCAGACGAACAATATTTTGGGATTTTCATACTAATGTCATCGGAAAACCTTGAAAGTTGGCAATTTTTCATCCATTGACTTCGTAGCCATCCTTTGATGGAAATCGTTACTTTATGTCTTGAAAAAATCCAGACGAACTATATTTTGGGATTTTCATACTAATGTATGTATGTATTAGTATGAAAATCCCAAAATATAGTTCGTCTGGATTTTTTCAAGACATAAAGTAACGATTTTCATCAAAGGATGGCTACGATGTCAATGGATGAAAAAATACAGATTCTTAGGGCTTTCCGATGGCTTTTAAAAACTAATATAGTGAATCCATTCATCCTAGCCATCCTTTAATGGAATTCGTTACTTTATGTCTTTGTAGAATGTAGAATGTCTTCATTATCTTTGTAGAATAACTAACAATTATTAAATCTGCTAAAAATTTAAATAAACAACAGGCGTACGTTATTAAAAAAAAAAGTCACTATGCCTTAGCATTTTTCGATTTCAGATATTGCCCCTTCCTGAAGAATTTTTTCTTTACGCCCGTGAGTATCGCCATCCAAGCGGATCTTTTTTTTACTTAATCATGCGTCATTTGCTTTTCGCGCCATAGACCTTTTGGCACAACTGTCAAAATCTGACGTCTTTCACATTTTATGATCTATGTGAAATGTGATCCAAAGATGTGATCTTGAATCCGTGAACCATTTTGTGGTCGTATGCATGCACAATTTTCACAGCACAAACAATACTTTTTTCATCCTATCCGTGTTTTATAAATAAAATATATTTAGCCTAACTTAGAAAGGCAGATTAAGTCTACAACTTTCTCGTTCATCGAAACACACGGTTGAATTTTTTAAAAAATTATTTATGTTTATGTGTAATTTTTACTTTATCAATAAAAAAGGAACTTTGTTTGGCATCCCGCGACAAAAATACCAATAGACGTCGAAATGTTAAAAGGTCTATCCACCTTGTATTCCTTCCACATGCTGTAGAATGAATACAATATTCTGTATACGTGAGAGCGTATTGTTTTTTATTGGTATTTGTGCACCATTAAAGCATGCGACACAAACACAATCCAGTTTCTGTTAGGCCTTTTATAGAAGTTTGTACGAAGTCTTACCGAAACTGTTAGCAATAACTTCGTTGGGCGCGAGAGAGATGAACTGTTTTGTTTATTGGTGTTTGTGCATCATTTTAGTATGGGAAACAATAGAGTTTCTGTTAGGCCTAAAAGAAGTTGATGCGAAGTCTTACCGAGACTGTGAATGAAATGTTTTGCTTAAAGAGCGAGATAGCACTGTGGTTGTTAATCCACATCTCTGCCAAGCTTCGGTAAGGCCTTATACAAGCTGAAAAGAAGGCCTACCGAAACCATTTTACTTTACGTTTCAACTAATGCCGTTTTCGTTTCCATTATTCATATGAGGCGATAGCATAGTGGAAAGAGTCACGACTGCCACGTCAGAGGACCCAGGATCGATCCCAACCAAGTAAGTAAATATTTCAAATATCAAATGTTTACAAATATAGTTTCCTTAATTATAATTGACATCATTTCAGACAGCAGGAAAAAACAACAGCCAGATAATAGAGGGAAAAGATAAATCAACAGAGAAGGAAGAGGAGACTGTACAGTTAAACTTTTTTTTTTCGTTTTATGCTCCATTTATTCTTATATGATGTTTTCGCGACGAGTTGCACGGCAACGATGTAGCCTAATGGATGAGTGCTTGTCTGCGGTAAACGAGGGCCCCGGTTCAAGCCTCTTCCGGCGAAAGAATTTTTTTTTCTTTATTTATTTCGGAGATTTGTTCTACAACAACAGCTTCGGTAAGGCCTGCAAGAGTAAGCCTTATACAAGTAACAGCCTCTATAAGACCTGCAACAGGAAGCCTTATAGAAGTAATAGCCTCTATAAGACCTGCAACAGGAAGCCTTATACAAGTAACGGCCTCTATAAGACCTGCAAAAGGAAGCCTTATACAAGTAATAGCTTCTATAAGGCCTGCAACAGAAAGCCTTATCGAAGTAATAGCCTCTATAAGGCCTGCAACAGGAAGCCTTATAGAAGTAATAGCCTCTATAAGACCTGCAACAGGAAGCCTTATACAAGTAACGGCCTCTATAAGACCTGCAAAAGGAAGCCTTATACAAGTAATAGCTTCTATAAGGCCTGCAACAGAAAGCCTTATCGAAGTAATAGCCTCTATAAGGCCTGCAACAGGAAGCCTTATAGAAGTAATAGCCTCTATAAGACCTGTAACAGGAAGCCTTATAGAAGTAATAGCTTCTATAAGGCCTGCAACAGAAAGCCTTATCGAAGTAATAGCCTCTATAAGGCCTGCAACAGGAAGCCTTATAGAAGTAATAGCCTCTATAAGACCTGTAACAGGAAGCCTTATAGAAGTAATAGCCTCTATAAGGCCTGCAGAAGGAAGCCTTATACAAGCAAAAGCCTCTATAAGGCCTGCAACAGGAAGCCTTATAGAAGTAATAGCCTCTATAAGGCCTGCAACAGGAAGCCTTATAGAAGTAACAGCCTCTATAAGACCTGCAACAGGAAGCCTTATACAAGTAATAGCCTCTATAAGGTTTGCAGAAGGAAGCCTTGTAGAAGCAATAGCCTCTATAAGGCCTGTAACAGGAAGCCGTATAGAAGTAATAGCCTCTATAAGGCCTGCAACAGGAAGCCTTATAGAAGTAATAGCCTCTGTAAGGCCTGCAACAGGAAGCCTTATAGAAGTAATAGCCTCTATAAGACCTGCAACAGGAAGCCTTATACCAGTAATAGCCTCTATAAGGCCTGAAACAGAAAGCCTTATCGAAGTAATAGCCTCTATAAGGCCTGCAACAGGAAGCCTTATAGAAGTAATAGCCTCTATAAGGCCTGCAACAGGATGCCTTATACAAGCAATAGCCTCTATAAAGCCTGCAAAGGGAAGCCTTATACAAGTAAGAGCCTCTATAAGAGCTGCAACTGGAAGCCTTATACAAGCAATAGCCTCTATAAAACCTGCAACAGCAATATGCAAGACCTTATACAAGCAATAGCCTCTATAAGGCCTGCAACAAGAAGCCTTATACAAGTAACAGCCTCTATAAAGCTTGCAACAGGAAGCCTTATAGAGGTAATAGCCTCTATAAGGCCTGCAATAGGAAGCTTTATACAAGCAACAGTTTCGGTAGTGACTACAAGAGGAGGCCTTATACAAGTAACAGTTTCTGTTATACTTGAAACAGGAATCTTACGACAGAAAACAACATTAAATCTACAGTTTCGGTAAAGCATTCAATAGGAAACTTCATACAAGCAACAGTTTTTGTTATGACTGCAACCGGAGGCCTTATACAAGTAACAGTTTCGATAAGGCTTGCAACAGAAAGCTTTTTACAAGTAACGAAGCTTGCAACAGGAAGCATTATACAAGTAACATTTTCTGTTACGTTTGCAACAGAAACATTGCAACAGAACTCTACATTAGAGTAACAGTCTCTATAAGTCATGCAATAAGAAATCTTATACAAGTTACAGTTTCGCTAAGGCTTGCAGCAGGAAAGTCTATGAAAGCAACAGTTTCGGTTGAGCCTGCAATAGGAAACCATATACAAGTAACTTCTTCTGCAAAGCATGTCACACGAAGCCATATACAAGCAACAGTTTCGGTAAGGCTTGCAACAGGAAGCTGGTTTCAACAGTTTCGGTGGGGCTTGCAATGGAAAACTTTATACAAGCAACAGTTTCGGTTAAGCTCTGCAGAAAGAAACCTTATAGAAGTATCTGCTTCGGTTAAGCTTGTAACATAATGCCTGCTACAGGTATTGTGATTCCGAAACTTCTATACGGCCTTATAGAGGTAGTTCACATTCTGCACTGAAGTGCGGAAGCTGCTATAAGGCCTTATAGAAGTAGTAGACTTCTTACAAAGTAACAGAGGAGATTAACAGAATCTTATCCCTCTGTAAGACCTCGTTGTAGCTTCTTTAAGGTCTTATACAAATTGTGTCAGAAATTTCTGGCTTGGAAATAATCGGCAAGTGTTACAGAGGCCTTATAGAAACAATAACTTCCCAAAATCGAAAATTTAAGCCTTACCGAAGTAAAATTGTTACTTGGGTGGTTGCAACCTTTTAAGCAACAGTTTCTCGAATACTTTAGATATTATCGGCAGTAGCGAAATAGGTCTGTATGACTTTTTGTCGTTCGGACATTTTCCTGGTTTCGGAACCATTATGACCTCGGCCACTTGCCTTTGCCTTGGAACGTATAAAATTCTCTTGGAGTCGTTAATGATATAGAGTAGCTTGACTAAAGCTTTTTTCGGTAGCTCCTTTAGAATTTCGCTAGTAATTAAGTCGTAGCCAGGGGCTTTGTTGTTTTTCAGATTATTTATCGTTTGACGAAGTTCAGCCAATGACACGGTTTTTATTCTATAACTATCTTGTACCGCATAAGGATTGAGCTCCTCGACCGACGTTTCCCCGTCAAACGGTTTGAATGTTTCTTTTAGGTAATCCGCAAATAAATCCGCTTTTTCTTTGTCTTCTCTTGCCCATTCGCCGTTGGCTTTTCTTAATCGCGCAGAGTGTGCTATAGGACTTGACTGCTTTCCAAAGAGAGTAGTTCGAACCTTTATCGGCAGTCAAACTTTCGAGGTAAGCAGTAGTCTCGCGACTTTTAAAATCTTGAAGTTCGTGCTTCAGTTTGTTAGAAAGGTGGTTCAAGATGGTCTTATCCGGGGGTGCTCGCGATCGTTGCCATCTCTTGCGCGCTCTCCTCTCGCGGATATATTGTTCCGCTGTGCTGAAATTCGGACCTCCGAAAAGAAGTGTTATTCCACGCAGCGCTCTGAATAACTCTCACGAGTTTATCTACTCGTGCTTGCTTTAAAGAGGACTCTGCTTCTTGTTGAATTGCACCGTGAGCCCCAAAAAGTATTTTTCGCGTTAAAGTCCCCGCCGATGATAAAGTTTGACCCAAGTGAATCAAAGAGCAGAGCAAGATCTTCATCTGCCAGCCGATACTGCGGAGGAAAATACCTCGTCGCGATGTTGTAATTTATGTGACTTAATTTTACTGAGACTGAGGTTATTTGCATAGAGTCAAGTTCTATTTCTTCATTTTTGGAGTGCTTAATGCAGTCTTTAATGTAGAGAGATGATCCATCTCTCGAATTTTCTGAAGGATGATGCGCGTGATAGTCAATGTAACCTTTTATTTTGCGTGCTGAACCCTGTTTAAAGTGGGTTTCCGAAATCAGCATATGTCTACATTATTCTTCCGTAGGAATACTTCTAGTTCGTCAATTTTTTGCAAAAGGCCGTTTGCATTCCATGGAATTATTTTGATTGACTTTCCCATATTCATGATTTTTTATTAAATGTTTTTCGAGGTTTAAACTCGAGCTCGCTCAATTTGTTGAATATTGCTTGATTAAGTTTCGTCTGTTGCTCAAGCTTTTCCAGAATCATGCCTAGAATTTGAGAGACCGAATCTGATGCGGCCGATTGTGGCTTACTTTCGCGTGACGCGACTTGAGCGCACGATCTTGAACCAACAATGTGTGGATTCTCCTTTTTGACTCCGGTGGGAACTTGAACCAGCGACGTTTTGAATTTTGAATTTTGCCTTTAATCATTCCCGTACCCCTTTTCGTCTTAGGGGTTTTTGGCTTATCTACTTAAGGAGGATTTAGGCTTTGGCCCTTATTTTCAATATTTTTCTTTGGAGCTTCATGTCGTTTTTGTAACTCAATGGCAATTTCGCAACCTCGGTAGCTCGCTGGGTGACTTCCGGCCTGACTGCTGACATTGCAATCGCGTTTTTTTCTGGCAGTACGCTTGCGTGTGTTGGAAACCTTGGCATCGCTTACATTGGGGAGCTAGCCTGTTGCCCTTCCGCTTGGGCTCGATTTTTACCTTGATGTTAAGGATTGATTTAATTTTGTAGATTTCGTTAATGTTCTCAGTTCTATCAAAAGAAAGCATAAAAATTTGCAGGCTGCGTCGGATAACAGCGGAATCTCTGCCTTCCTCCGTACGTTGCTTCTCTTTCTTTATTATGTTCACGGCGTCAAGAATTTTAAAGCCTTGGGCCTGAACGTCTTGTATTATTTCGTCCTTGGTAGAGGATGGGTGTAGCCCCCTCGCGATAACCCGCAGCGGCTTTTCGAGGTGATTTTCATAAGTAAACCATTGGATTTTCTCTAAATTCAACTTTTGTGACAGTGACTGGTAGGCATCAGAGTCATCGACGTTAACTTTCCATACGTTGTTCCGAAGTGATGTTAAGTTATATTTCGTCCCAAGAGTTTTTTTTTAAGGATGTTTCGCAACTTTTCGTAGTCCGCGATCCCAACGACATTTATTGCAGGTTGTCGGCGGTTTTTTTCTTGGGGTATTCCTGTCGATTTTTTTGATACGACTGGTGTTTCTTCAATGAACGCAGAATGATAATTTCACATCTGCTACCGATTCATTTTTTTTTTAGAATTTGTACACCACATTAAAAGCTAAACGCAAAGTTCCTCGTTGATTACTTTGGCCGATTATTTTTATTACAGATTTTTTTTTGTCACATTGTTCTGAGTAACCCATATATTCCTGAGCTTTCTTTGTCCCATGGGTTAATTGCAAAAATTATTGAAATCTAAGCACTCTCAGCATTTGTTTCACTTCCTAATTCCAATGGCATTTTACTTCCTTGCTTGCCTTACTATTGTTTAATACTAATTGCCCAACCAGATAAATACCTGCATTCCATTGCAAAAAGCCCCATTCAAACATCGTCATTAATTTTTCAAAATTAAAGTCGTTTATTCCATTGGTGTTGGGCTTTCAAAGCCTTAAAATAGCGGCACCGAAAAAACAACACACAGTTACCAGTAAGTATTTTCTTACAAACAAAGTATCGCTCCAACTTTCTCCCGCTTCTCGCACTGATTAATAACTCAGTGAAATTAGAAATATCCTTCTTTCCGCAGAGTTGTTCGATGTTGAATTCTTTATTTTTTCTTTCACTTTGCTCCTAGCTGCAATTCTTATTTTTTGAAAAATCACAACCTTTTCTCTTAGTAAGAAAGAACAAAAAAAAAAAAATAGAGCTCACCAAGCATAAAAGCAACGAAAGAAAAAAATAAAACAAATTCTAGAACAAATTTCATGCAATTTTTCACTTTTCTTCTCCACAACGGAAGGGATATAGTCCTGTACCTTTTTTTTTAAAAAAAAAAGCAAGAGAAAAAAAATTCTTAATTTTCCACTTAATTGCTTCAGCGTGATTAGTAATGTTAAACTTTGAGGATTTTTCCATGACTTTTCCCTTTTGGTTTTGTTTATAAAACACGGGGCTGAGGATGGTGGCTGATGGGTTGACCATGGTGAATGGGCAACTGCTAACGATTTTAATAACAGCAATTACAGAGATTGATATTCCTTCTATTTTTTTTTTTCCTTCTTCTTTCCAGTGAGACAATGGTCTGTGGGTATATCCTCCTTGCTTTATTGCAACACTGATAGATGATAAGGAATACCCATCAAAAGGTTGAAAACAGTGAGATGGCTGTGGATTTAAATTTGCCTTTCAGGAGGGTAGAGTATACTTTTTCTTGAAAACACGCACCCTCCACAAAGAAAAACGTCAGTTTCCCACCCGCGAAGTAAAACTTGACAATACCAAAAATATATCCTTAAACATTTGTAACGCATGTGACATCTCGCCATAAATGTAATGACCTGGAAATAAATATCGACAGATATTGACATGTCAAAAATGAAGCACCATACACACGGCAATAGTATTGGGATCCTCTACAACCGTATCCTTCGTCCAATAGCTCCCCCTTTGTCGATATGGCATATAGATTTCTACTCTAATGGATTGAAAGTGTGTCCCATAAAATTCGAGAGGAATAAATTTTGCTTTGCACTAGCATCGCATGCTATTCCGGTGCTCCACGCTTCACCAGAGGCTACAAGCTAATGCACTAGATTTACATCCTGTTTGGCCGTTCTTTACCCTCGAAAAATTATTATTATCATTTCGCAAATCTGCGAACATCCACACAAACGAACGACGACGCGCAGTTGTGTCCTTTGCGATTTTGTTTGTTGTCATCGAGGTCGATCTGGGATCCTGTTTCCGGAAATAGAACTCATCCGTGACCAATTATTGAATTACAATCAAAAACGGCCCCGAATTCGCATGCGAACTGACGACGCGACGTGTCCTGTGTGCGTGGCACACACCGAATAAAAGCTTATCTATGGTGGATATGGTGCAACCCCTGCCGATTCATAATATTTTATGGAATCTCAGTTTGGACAGCACTTCTAACTAATTGATACCGATAACCGTTGCAATTGATTGGAATAATTTACGACTAAATGCAGGCGAGGGGCGAGGTCATGTGACTGCTTGGGGTTGATCGGTTTTAAAAGGATATAAACAGAACAAACTATAAGGTTTCAGCCAGTGTATCATGTCAAAAATAGGGTCTTAAGGTTAATTTTAAATTAATTCTTATTCCCAAAAGCAAAATATATAATGTTGCATATATTGCATTGCATGAGCCGGTGTTGGTGCCAAGGGTCTGTGTGGCCTTTTTCATCAGATCCCTGTTCAACCTAACCTAACCTAACCTTATTTCAAAATACATTGAAAGCCCCATATTCAAGTTCTGGCAAGCGCTTGCTATGTCCATGATAGATTATACAATTCGGAAATAGTGTGAGATTCGTTTGTTTCTTACCAGCTGTCAAATTTCCGCGTCGAACCTGTCACTCGATTGATATTAACGTAAGTCGAAAAAAAATTACGAAATTGGACAAAAGTCAATTCTGGTCGATATGATTTGAAAGCCGACTTAAGCTAAGTCCTATTATGGTTAAGAATTTATATTCTGTCAATTTGCAGTCAAAACAATCATCGAGGTTTACCGCTTTCACGGACGTTTCACAACAAGCGCTTGAGTGACAAACCAGAGCGGCAGCGTCAACGCGGGACTAGATAAAACGTTTGCTAATCACACACAATCACTCAATCAACACATAGTCAGAGTGAGAAACTGCGGCGACTGTTTTGACTGTAACGTGGGAAAACTTAACATATTTGTTAAATTGTGTCGACTTTATTATATACATGTAGGGTTTATTCTTCACAACAACTATAAGCTTCAAATTAAGAAGTCTATTCAGCAGCGTGAGACAACTCACAACAGCGAATGACATCCTAATCGTCGAGGGTTTTTTAAATTTAGCCGAGCGATAACTCCGGTATTGTGAGCAACCCCATAGATTGCCATTGATTGAAATTCAATTGACAACTCGCCGTAGACTCTCGCTTGCTCTCTCGCTCTAGTTCTGAAACGGTCATGGTGCTCATCGGTTTTATCGAAAAATTGCGACTTCGTCGGTCGGTATATTATTTTTTGACGTTTGCCTGTCAATGCAAAGTGGCTGTGAGGACTGCTTTGATTTTTTTAAGCAAAAAAGTCTTCTATTTTAGTATACATAAAGTATAAACTTTCTTGTGATTGGGTCGTAATTCTTCTTTCAAAAATCCGCATATAAAACTTCAGGTTTTTCGCCAAAAAATTTTGCTTTTCAAAATCCTCCGGAAATGAAATTCTATTTATTCTGCTTTTTGAACTAACTTTTCGCTTTGTTGAAGTAAAGTTGAAAAAGGCAAAAGAAAAGAAATACTGTATGAAAATTGTTAAAAGGAAACAGAGTTTTGAAAGTAGAATTTTGTCGCGAAAAGTCTTAAGTTTGATTATGCAGATTTTTGACCGGAAAACAATCGTTGCGATTTTGGGTTTTACCGAAAAAAAACTTGGTAATTTATGTGTCATTTTTTTGCTTCGTTTTTTTTCCCCCCCGAGTTTTTCACCTGTAAAGTATTTTTCAATTTCAGTAAGAAAAAATATTTGATTGTAATTTTTCACGGAAGGAAGTTTAATCTTATCGCAAGGACTGGGCGAAAAACCTGATTTTGTAAGACCAAATCCCCGCTTTATTAGAAATCTAAATTTCCTCTTGAATAGAAATCACTGCAGTCTTAATTGTTGCAGAAAAGAAAAATACTTTCAAAGAGACTTAGGACGAGACTAATTTTTGGCTTTTGATCCTTATATGCCTAATAAAAATCCCGAAATTTTTGAGAGATTTAGTAATCATCGTGGGGTGCCGTGGCGCAGACCCTAGCTGTTAGATTTCGTTCATGGCTGTTTCACATAACGAGCAAGAGAGCGAGCGAGGATCACGGGCGAGCTGTCAAATGAATTTCAATCAATAGCAATGTATGAGGTGGTTCACAATACCGGCGTGATCGCTGTCTCGCTCGCCGGGCTTTTCGAAAAATTGAAAAACCCTCGCCGAGGTTGACGTTTATTCTGCCAATCGGTGTTGTGGGTAATGACACGCGCGCTGTAAAACACACATCTTTTTCTCGAAGCCAATACTTGTTGTGAAATATAAACTATTTATGTGCTAGTCGACAAATTTTAGAAATATGTTATGTTTTGTCACTGTGCAGGCAAAACAGTCGTTGCGGTTTCTCGCTCTCATTGTGTATTAACAAACGATTTCTCTAGTCTCGTGCTGTCACTGCCGCTCTGCTTTGACGCTCTCGGGCTGAATGTGAAAAGGCCATCACTCTCCCAAGAAAAAAAACGAAACTCACAGTGTTCACATTATTTGCAAAGCTATACGAGCTGTTTTGACACCTGAAATCTCGTGAAGCCTTCGAATTTAATAAAGCACAAGATAATCCTTAATGAGTAAAAACATCTTATTTGATTCCGACACAAAAAAATATTTTTTCTCAGTGGAAACCACAAACTTCCAGCCCATTTAAACACTTCGAAGTGAACGAACGAAGTGTTTTAAATTGTTAAAAAGTATAAAGTTTTTAAATTGTATAGGATTGAAAAAAAAAATACAAAAATTTAAACATTTTCGCCGTACGAAATCGAAGAAGCTGATCAAATCCTGGTGTTTCATCGTGTCACACTGCTCTCAAAAGATCATCGATGCGAAAAGTTTTGATTGTGTTACTTAATAAATTACTGAATGTCTAGATATTCACGATTCAACTTCGGACACGTAAAAGCTTTGCCCACACTCGGAAATTTATGAATTTACCCATACTCTGGAATCTTTTTTTACAAATGTGAGTAAATTCATCAGTTCAGTGCTATTCCGTTTAGGAGCATCTACATCAGCTGATCAGCTGATCTTCTTACACAGATTCACCAGCATGGAAATTAAAAGCTTTTTAAAAGCTTGGATGGCTTTGTGAGAAACTTGAGGGCCGCAAGTTCAATATCAAATTCAGAAATTTATGGCAGCCCTCTGGGGTTGTTGGTCCTCAATCGGGCGCCTCCCCGGGTGGCGGATAGGGGAATGCTCACCACATATGGTGAGTACCGGTATGAGAAATATCCGGGGCGGACCAAAACCAGCAATAAACGAAAAATCCAGGAGCCTCGGTCTCAAAATGAGGAGCTTCCTGGTCGCCGTCTGCTATCCAGGTTTGGGTCGGTCAAATATTAAACACTTCTTTCTCTTCAAATACGCAAATAGAATGGACAACAATTAGATGCATTTATGAAATACTCTGCTAGCTATATTTTTGCTTTTCTCCGTAGAGGCATAACACTTGCGGAGAAGTGTTATACTTGATTACAATCAAGTGTATTCCGTAACAAAATGATTCTGGAGTTAACCCAGCGAGCAGTTTTTCAGTGCAGAGTTAACTCCGTAAACAAAATTGTCAAAATCTTCGACTCTCGAAATTATTGCCTCTCCCAACTCTCACGTCACATAGAAAAACACAGGAAAAAAAGTTCGACTCATATTCGGATGTAATTTCTCACAGAAACACGCAAATCAATTGTCATTCCACACAGAAAAAACAATCATAAAAGTTCAATGTTCTCCAGAGTTGATCCGAGATTAATTCACCAAATTTGGCGAGTTAAGCCGAGCTTAAAACAGGTTCACTGAAAAACTCATTTCTGGGGTTAATCTCAGTTTAACTCGGAAACTCAGATGATCTCGTACTGAAAAACTGGCCCTTAATTTACCAGACGGTCTGATTGAAGGATATTGATTACATCCCCCTAAGAAAGCGGTGTTAAATTAACCCAAAAATGAAGTCTTCACTCCATGCATAATATCAATTCGGTGTCAAATTTTAGTGTCAATTTTGAGTTAAGTGCTGTTCCTAGATTGAAAAATTGTAAGCACGGTTTTTTGGTGTCCGTTTGGTTTTAAAACTCTGACTAAATTTTGAAACAATTTTTCGGTGTTAATTTGGTTTTATTAATTTGACTCAATTTTGACACCGATTTTTGGTGTTACTTTGGTTTCGAATTTCAGTTACTCAGTTTTGACTTTGTTTTATGAAATGCTTGGTTTTTTATTTTTAAGTAGGCTGTTCTCAAATCTGCAATGCCACTGTGTACATAAAAAACCTTCTGCAAAAATTAATGCGTAGATGTACGATGACCGATGACGATGAGTTGTCAAGGTAGGATATGTATGTGACCGTGAAAAAAAACACTAATTTTTTTAGAGACTAGAGTTAGAAACAAGTCAAATCAGTTTCAGATTTATGGACTCGAAAATTTTCTTAGAGAGATTCGACTCACCTTTCAGTCTCAAACATAATGTTCTTTCAAAACTTACATTTTTTGCCTGTATTAACCAAGTACGACATTTACGTTTTTTGGAATTGAAAGGTCATAAAAAAATGTGCGGCTCATTTGACCCATTTACAAACAGATTATTTAAGTTCGTCGAAAGAAATAACTTTTCGCAACTGCAGTTTCATCTTCTTATACATAAGTTTAATAGTTTAAGACGTGCAATAATTTAATTTTTTTTTAAAATATGGGTGTCTACACATTAATTTTATTTCCAATTTCCTACCAACATTGGAAAGACTTGAAAGCGCTTTCAGCTCATAGCTATATAATTATTTACTACTGGCTTTTATGACTCTCATGCATATAAATATAAGATTTTCAACAAAAGTCTGGTCGCGGAAAACTGTCAGTTTTTCTTCCATTTAAGTACTGATTGATTTTCATCCCATCTAGCATCTGGTAAACTGAAACCATAGTTGTTAATGTGTCGCCACCCATTAGCAACGGCGACATGTATCGTTCCAGTTTATATAATGCGACAGGACGAGAGGATTGTCACGAGACGATAACATTGCCGTATATATACTTTCCTCATTTCAATAACGAGCAAACACTCACGATTGGTTTCCTTTTTAATTAATTGACTCCGGTTAATTTTATGGCTTCATTAATTTCAATTTTAAGACCATTCGTTGGTCTTCGTTCATCTTGAGTTTTTCCTGGTGACTTTTCCTCCTCTTCCTCGTCGTATACTATACACATGTGTGGCGCTGCGAGTAGTATTTATTCCTGCTGTAAACGTCTACAAAAAGGAGTAAAAATAGGGTACATATGGCATGTCCTTTACGATTCGTATACAACATGATATTTAAATAGAGTTAATTATGTACCGAGCGGTGTATAAGGACGCATTAAATGTTTATGACTAATGGCGGCGGTGGTGGCGAGTGTTGTCGTCATCTTTAGCAGAATATTCATGACAAACCGATGGATTAGTCTTTAGTTTGGAGACGATGTATTTATTAAACAAGAAAGGTTGGAAATAATAGTTACTTTAATTCAAAGGCAGAAGGGTCTACTCCATACAACTCCTCTTTTCATACGCAACTTCACTTTCATTTTATATGGCGCAGTCGGCTATCAAATTTCACTCAATTTAGTTCATTGCAGAAGCAGTTCTGAGCATCCACACACGCACTCAATCAATTTGCGATCCAGGTACCCCTAAGGTACCCTGCCTGTTAATCCTTTTCCCATCGCCATTCGTCGTTGAATCAATTACCTACAAATGTATACACCTACAATTGTACCCGTTTCGTAAGAACATCAAAAGCCCAACACCCTCTATGATTCAACTTTCTTGCAAGTGCATAAATGTTCCACGAACGCCTTCATCTCTCTGGTTGCTGAGTGATTGTATATGTCACTCTACTCACTCCCTCGACAGACCTGAGTAACGCACATGGCGTATCATAAATCGCCATTAAAAGTACAAGTGCGTGGACATGCCGTAATTAAATTTAATGAATCTCGTGCAACTCTAGCATGCGTCGCACTCACAATGAGCTAGAAATAAATGTGTCCGCCATAAGCGCTTACACCTCGCATTGGCTGTGATCCTTAGCCTTAAAATTGCACGAAATTCCACGCTCCACTTGGGCGAGACATCGCGACAACACTCGCACCACCATCGGTCTCCTTACCTGGGCGCACTCGGTTTCATGGTGCAGATTTTAGCACCTCAATGTTGCGATGCGAAAATATTTACGGCCTGTTGCGGAGAATATTTTCAACACACACACTCACCGAGGATGTCATAATATCACATCCGTTTTTGAGTTATGAAGTGAGGCCATGGTCGCAGGCCTCGCCAATGGAGCAGTTGTTGGACACGAAAATGCCTGATGTCTGACACGAGCACTTTGGGAGGATCCAAGAATTGCCGGCAGGTGCAGTCGTGCCTTTGGTTACGAGTCCCAAGATGATGTGCCATGATTTTTAGGTATAGCAAAGCGATTGTACTTTCGGTGATTTCTGTAGGGTGCTGTTGTTATGGAGGGAATCTTAAAATATTTCTGGGATTAGGCATGGAAAAATTGACTTTTTCTAATAGGAGAAACGCTACCTTAAGCACATCTCTAGCTAAGCTTGTTGTACCTAATTTTTGACCTTAAATTCTAAGCCCCATTCACAATAATTGTTGCTAACTTCATACCTAAAACGACTCTTCTTATTTCTCTAATTCTATATTGCAGTTATGTATCTTCTCAAATGACACTTGCAGCTCAGAAGAGCCATCACTGATCTCTCACAACCAATCCTGCTGTGTGTGTCGCGGCTCACAGGTGTTTTCGGCAAATGGAGGGGACCTACAATTATTTGCCGATTCCGAACGAGAGACCTCTCGTCCATAGGCGCCCCCAGTTTTATCCAGGCGGGGGCATACCATGAACTTAGACAACCAAATGCAATGTGTCTCATTGATGGGAAATTATTCGAACCTGGTGATGGGATTCGAACCTGGTCCCTCATTCACAGTAGTCTTACACATTGGCAACTGCACCAACGACGCCGACGCCCATGCTCATTTCAGAAGTGGAGAGAAATATTTTCTAAAAATTATTTGTTTTTTTTTACTCGTTGGTAAGATACATATTTCGGCGTACTTTTCTGGGCTGAAAACTGATATTTTGGCTTTAAGTTTAAACTTAAATCCGAGATGAGAATAGAGGTTTTTGAATGTAGCAAATCATAGAAAATGGTCACCCACTGATGAGCAAATCAGAAGCCAATATTATTTGGCGAAACACACTGGTCTAAAAACCGGGGCTAAAGACCTTAATGATCTAATTGGAATATGGTTCGAGTTGGGCTAGTTTTCCTTCCCTGATATGGAAAATCAGGTACAACGAGCTGTGGAGATAAGCCCATACACGCCATTTAGTCGACCGTTTCTTTTTTCTCCATAACAGTTTTTCTAAAAGCTGATTAACAACTGATTTTTTTTTGTCGATAAGCTGCCAGATTTTAGCACAAAATGTTTTGTTAAAAACCCTCGAAAAAGATGTCATTTAAAATTTATAATAAGGAAAAATATTTGACAACTTATGTTACGCACGTTTATAGGGTAGATAGCATCGGGTGATATGGCGCACCTTTTTGTGTTTTTTCGTGTGTTTCGAAAAGTACAAAACTCAACATTTTTAAAAAGAAAAAAAAACTTTTAGCCTTGGGCATTCATGCACCGGAGCGCCATCGGCTGAAACTTATATATGTACTTTTTGCAATTTATTGCCAGGCTTATCCACTCCTAGTTTTAATAGTTACCTTATAATTGTAGTGACAAACGTTTTTCGCTTTAAAGTGTGATTGAGTTTAAATATTTGGGACTTACCTCAGATTCAGGATTAAGTTTCGCTAATCTTTTGGATTTCTTGAGGAGGTGTATCCGTTTCACTGTTGGATATTTTTTACTACTCTAGTAATATCGAAGTCTCATTAAATCTTTACTCCTATATCTTTACATTAAAAAAAAATCGAAAAAACGTCCTATCAAAAAGTTTGGTTACTTAAGTACCCACTTCCAATCCTTACGGAAATATTTCAACTTTCTCAATGAGTATTTTAACAAATTGAGGTAAAGGCAACGATAATTTCAATTTAGGTTTAAGAAAACTACAGCAAAACTATTTAAAAAAACCATAATGACCCAAGGGCGGGTAAATTGGCACATTAGTCCTGTGCAGCCAGCATCAAGTATTGATAGCCAGTGGTAACATTGCCAAAACGCCATTAGACCCGCCGCTGCTGAAGTGCTGAGTTTCACACGGCCACCACAACGAAACCCCTGGTTTGACGATGAGTGCCGGCAAGCACATGCAGCTAAACAGGAAGCATACAAAGCGGCTCTGCACAGATAAGGACCAGAGCTGCTCGCGAGATCTACGAGCAGACGAGGAGAGAGGAACACCGGCTTCGCCGAAGGAAAAAGACAGAGCACGATAAGCGCGCGGTTGAAAAGATAGAGAGATGTTACAACAGGAATGAGCTTAGAAAGTTTAACCAGAGGATGAAAAGGTCCTGCCAAGGGTATAAAGTTCGAACTGAAGCCAGTAAGGACCATCAAGGGTACATCGTTGTAGAATCGCAATCGGTGCTGGCGATTTGATAACACCACTTCTGCAGGCTGTATAACGGCGAAGACGAACCAAATACTGCTGTCAGGCAAAACGAACCATTCAACTCGGGCGAAGACGTTACCGACGAAGCATACGAACGACACTGCCCACCCGACCTGGAGGAGGTGAAAGTAGCTGTGTCTAAGCTCAAGTGCAACAAAGCAACCGGAGCAGACGGCCTAGCTGCCGAGCTTTTAAAATCCGCTGGTTAGGAGCATGCAACAGGTCATCTGTAATATATAGTCGGAAGGAAGCACGTCCGACGAATGGAACCTCATATTGTTTGCTCGACCCTGAACAAAGGAGACCCTCTGAGATGTGCCAACTATAGAGAGGCATCAGTCTTCTTAGCATCGCATACAAAATCTTTTCTGCTGTACTGTGTGAACGACAATCTGATAGGCACATATCAGTGTGGCTTTAGGCCAGGAAAGTCCACCATCGATCAAATATTCACACTGCGACAGATCTTGGAGAAAACCCAGGAATTCCAAATCGATACACACCACCTCTTCATCGATTTCAAGGCCGCGTATGATAGCATCTATAGAGACGAGCTAAATAGCGCAATGTCTAGTTTTGGCATCTCTGCCAAACTCGTCAATCTATGCAGAGTGGGCGATGGAAAATTCACGCTGTTCCGTCAAGGGCGGCAAAGACTCTTCGACCCCCTTTTATGTCAAAAAAAGATTAAGACAAGATGGCGCGCTGTCATGAGACTATTCTTTAACATCACACTTGAGAGAATTGTGCAGAACTCCCGCGCCAACATCAGAGGTTTTAATTTTTCAAAAGTCCGTTCAACTAATTGCATACGCAGACGAAATTGACATAACCGAAAGAACAAAGCGTGATGTCAGTGAAGCCTTAGTGAGTATTGGGACGGAAGCGGCGAATATGGGTTAGCGGCGAACCAGGCAAAAACCAAGAAAAGAAAGCTGCCTTCAAGAAAAGAAAGCTGTCTTCAAGAAAAGACACCCAACACCGACGTCTTGGACAATACATCACCATCGACAGCTATAACTTTGAGGTAGTTAGGGACTTTGTCTACCTGGATTCCGCTATCAATTCAGACAATGACACCAGCGCTGATATCTTTCGAAGGATAACTCTTGCTAATCGCTGTTTCTTTGTGCTAAGAAGGCAATTGAGTAGCAAAGCCCACTCTCGAGCAACTAAAAGGTTCATGTGTAAGACCCTTATCATCCCAGCCCTGCTTTACGGTGCAGAAGCATAGACCCCGTCAAAGGCGGATGAAAACACTTTAGGCTGTTTCGAGAGGAAAATTCTTCGGACGAATTACGGTCCCGTCTGCATAGATGGAGAGTGGAGGAGGAGATGTAACATCGAACTGTACAGGCTGTACAGCGACACCGACCTAGCCAAACAGTCAATACACAACGTATACGATGGCTGGGT
The DNA here is from genome assembly GCA_947623515.1 of Neoascia interrupta. Taxonomy (NCBI): domain Eukaryota; kingdom Metazoa; phylum Arthropoda; class Insecta; order Diptera; family Syrphidae; genus Neoascia; species Neoascia interrupta. The sequence goes on from OX392464.1 coordinate 10,940,790, forward strand.
ATCTAGAGCGGATGGGCACCAACGCCCCGGCCCGGAAAATCGTCGAATCTACCCCGCAGGGACGGCGCAGTAGAGGAGCACTGAGACCTTAGCCAACTTCGCGTGCGAAACTGGAGACGGCTAGCTAGAGACAGAGCTGGCTAGCGAAGCTTGTTGGCTGAGGCCCAGGTCCACCCCGAACTGTCGCGCCACCTTAAGAAGAAGAAGAAGAAGAAGAAGAAGAAGAAAAAGAAGAAGAAGAAGAATGATCAAAACAATGTAAAATTTAGCAAAACTATGTAAAGAGGTAAAATGGTACACAGCCATATTAACCTCATGTTACTGCGTCGTTTTGCCCTTTCGAGTAAAATACGAAACATCTCGATTGTACGAAATCTTTCATAGCGGCATTAGTCAAACATATAAAGAGTCACTTTAATTTAAATATAAGATTCGTAGTTTAAGCGATTTTTCAAATTTAAGATCCTCCTTTGACTTGCCCCTGATACTTGCGGGTTCGAGTCCCAACCGGGGCAGTTAAAAATTTTCATGCCAGGTAGTGACAGAGGCTTTTGCAGAGGCTTTCTAAAATCAATTGCTAAAAATTGTAGTTCCATTCCTTGTGTGTAATAAAAACTATACCTAACGCACACTGTATTTGTATAGTTTTGAGAGGTCAGGCCATGGCTTCTTTGAGTTGTCAGCACTGTCTAGTAACATTTTTGTTTTTCTGTTCATGCCTGCGCCATATTGCCCTGTTGCGCACGGTTTTCCAAATCTTTTATTGCTAATATTTGTTATAATTTCAAAATTGTTTTCAGATGACGTTGATAGTGGAGATGTGAAGTATCCATGGCTGGAGTTTAAATTTACAAAATGAAAAATTTCGGACGGAAAAGTCGGAAAATTTTAATGGGTACGTAAAAACCTTCATTGGCGCTATCAACTCGTGCTCATTAGTCGTGTGAGATTTTTACTAGCAAAAAAATACTTTTGCTTAAGGTCATCCTACGACTAAGTTTTCTTTACAAGAAGTTCAAGTCTCTGTTTCATCTTACGACGACGCAAGTTACAACTACCTCGTTCGGAAAATCGTGATAACAGGAAATCGCATACTTTCAGGGGCAAATGAATAAATGAATGAAAATTAATGTTAGCGTTCGAAATGGTCTTTATTCCTGCCGTTATTATAATGCTTGTTGAAGTGTAATTTATAACTTACATTTTTTTTTATTTGTTACGTTAATTTATAACGGCATACAAAATAAAAATTCTCGGCATACAAAACTAAAACTGCGTTGAAACACCAGCAACACTCACCCTACACTTTAATTGACGACTCACCTCTAAGCTCCTGCTCTGATCCAAGGGAATTTATTTTATTTTTAGAAACTATTTGCCAACTAACGCCTTAATTAATACCTCTAGCTCTACGTATCAAAGCAGTGACGTTGAACACGATCACATGGATGTACTTTTGCACCTCTGTGATCCCTTCGAGATGGATGTCGTCTTGCAGCTGCTGCATGTACAATCGACGACAGTCGACCTTTTGAAGCAGCACAATATGCAGACGGGGCTCATATTTTTAGACCAAGGTGTGAATCTGCCTCTGATAGGTCTTACAATATGAATAATTGACGTATAGAGAGTGTTTGATTTCTTTCATCCCTTGGTGACGTGCTGAGGGCACTTCCATCAATGTGGACATTCACATTTTTTCCACTTGTCTTCTCGCAGCTTCGAGTACATTGTACTAACATCCCCCTTATCCTTATACCCGACGCGCGACATTTGATTGTCAAGCGAGACACTTTTTCCAATTTGTGGTCTTCTAAGCACGCAATCGACTTTGCATCTGTTCGCCCCCATGCATATACGTTCACTCTGTTATAGTTCCCGCGCACTTGTCCAAAAGTGTAAGATAAGTGTTAGCAGGAGGACCAGAGGGGCTGAATTTGAATCCAAAACATCGACATTCCTAGAGCTCTCTAGCCGCTTCAATGGATTTTTATGGCCGATTGTGGAATTTTAGTTCGTGCGGTGGGGTTATTCAAATGAAACCACTACACGTCGAGTTGTCATACTAGAAGAGTGTAGTCGTCGGCGTCGTGGCACGGCATGATTTAGGGGTGGAGAGCGGGCGACTGTGACTCTCTGGAAAGTGTCACCCAAGGAATGTGAAAAGAAAGCGGCCCTCTGTGCGGAGACAAATTATCGAATGAAGCATCGAAGCGAATGAATGACACTATAACATGAACCATACCCTTATGAAATCCATGTGTGGTTTTTAAGGGGGACAAAAACTCTGCCATGGAGGAATAGTGCGGTCACAGTTGAATTTTTTTCGTTCTTTGGTGACCAAATTTTTATGGGGAAACGAAGAAGATTGAATGTGTTTCCAATCAGGGCATTTTTATTTCCAGGAAAGTTTTCTTTTTGGGGAATACAACACTAGTGACGGTTAAAGTTTTCTTTGTCCTTTTTCGATAGTTTGAAGGGAAGGATCCTTTAGTGCAAGCAAACACTAATTAAGGCCAGTCTATAAAGGACCGATGTGTGACAGAAGCTCTGTACCAGGACTTCGCTCACGTGCACTGAGGAATTATTTACAAATACCATTTTCGTAAGCGAGCCAATTACGCAATCCGGGAACGATAAATCTCCTGGGCAAATACGGAAGCAATCAATCATTTGTTTAAATGGATTTCGTTTCGAATTGAAAGGGTTCAAATAACCTGCAACTATATTCACATGCCGCGCGTACTCCTTTCGAATCGTCCTAAAGCTTCGCGGAACAAGTGGGTAAAAGTGGGAGCAAATATTTGCTTTCACTTAGAGAATCTTATTGTCTCTCATCGAAAGGTTAAAGAAGAGGCATCAGTTTTATATTTCATCCTTATTTTGTATAAGAAATTTCAGCTGTTGCTGTAATATTACATTGAACGACTGGAAAACTGCAGCTGGAGCTGGAATATGTATTTTAGCTTGAATCCACTCTAAAGCTATTGGGACCATAGAGAGAATATTTGACACGACTCTGGGTACCCATAAAAATTATTTCTTATCGGGGGCTGCTCAAGGGCAGTACCCAAAAACGTATTTCAATCATATTTTTTTAAACCCCTAGACCCTCCCCCCCCCCCCGAATTTTTTTTCTGCGTTCGCCCCTGGACTCAATGAATCCAAAAACTGTCTCGTCGCATGTGGCAGGCCAGGCTAAAAGAAAGAGGGCGATGAAAAAGGACCACTCAGTCTTTTGTTCAGTTCTTTAACGTTGAGCCATTCAATCCACTCAATTGCTGATATGTCTCAGCTTACAATCTTCAGAAATCAGAGCGGGTGCAGATCTTCTTGTTCACTTTTTTCTTTGTCCATCATTTTATTCCTTAGCAAATCCTTTTTACTAAAGCGTTCCCGCATTGGGTGCTGGGGATGCTGAATCCTGGCTAAAGTTCATTTGATGACTTAAACTAAAGTTCCAATGTCTGGGCAAGTGCTGCCACATCGGGTAGCATCTCTTGTTGTATGAAAAAAAGAAAAGCGAGTGTTTAAGCTTAACTTCTAAAGTCTAGAAGGCATTTAGAGGGTCGTTTTCAAGTTGTTTACTAAATAAATATTTACACAAGAAGCTTCTTAATATGGGCTATTGAACCCTGAATGTTTTACAGGCACATATATTGTTGGAGTCGAAAAGTAAGCCTATATGTACCTAATCGGTGGGATGTAACAAAAATTGCAACAAAAAATTATGGTACTTCAAGCACCACAATAAGTACTAATTTACACTATTATTCTCATGCCTGCGCAGGTGCACTAAACTGCAGATGGCACCTACTTACTTGAGTCTAACCGAAAATTGAGGATCGACGTGGCTAAGCCAAACTTTTCTATAGACTGGAAAATCGTCGCTAAAGCTCCTTGAATGGTTTAGAGTCTAGAACAATAACAAGGTCAACCTAGTTCATAACTTAAACTGTTCAACACTCAAAGCACGTGAATACTTTCAAATTATCCACCGGCCTTACACGAGCGATGCACGAATCAGTTTTTGGGGTGCAATGAGTTAAGACTACCCACAAGCAATCGCTATGTCAAAAAATATTTTTCGACCCACAACTGTCGGCGACGACTGTTCGGAAGACTGTCCTAAAATTAAGTGTTAGACCAGCTGCCTTTAATTGCTATTTCTTCACAGGTATGAAAGAACATACTTCCCAGGAAAGTACCTAATCTAGTCGTCATCATTTCCCAAACCGTTCCTATAAGAGGAATGTGGAGATAGGCAGGCTTCGTAGTCCTATTATATTTCTCGATCCTTCACAAACGACCGCAGGACTTCCGGCGTAACCTCTAGGCACTGTTCAGGAGATTACATCGACTTGATGCAACCGCCTTATTTTCGACCTACCAGGTTGTGTGATTCTATATAGTATCTCGCCTTATTTTCCTGTCTAGGAAGTTTATCCACTGGAAGAATTAGCAGCTCAACTTTATGTTTCTGCGAATACTGTAGTCTCCAAAGTTCTCAGCTGATTATGTTCCCCCCAAAGTTCTCAGCTGATTATGTTCGAAGTTCTTTAATAAAATCTACATGGTAATTTTTACTCGCGCTTTGTCAACTATAAATAAGACAACGCAAATTTTCTTCAACTAGAGTGTATAAAAAATGTCAAAAAGCACTATCTCGATCGAAAGCGATCTTTAACTGATCGTGCGGCTACAGATGTCGTCTTTTCTGCATCCATCGCGGTCGTTGGGCGCCATTTGCAAACTAGATAGTGTTTAATAAACCAACCGAAGCATTCCCAAAACAAGATCCATAGTGCCAGTGCCACGCAACTATATAGACATCAATAAAATTCCTCTTTGATAAATCTTCTCAGTCCAACCTAAGGTTAAGCACCACATGTGCTCCATTTAAGTGAACCATCATAAATCTACTCTCGGTGTCATAAAACCGTTGTTTCATTCCTAACTAACTGCATCGATGTGAAAAATAAAGTACAAATCATCCCAGATACCATAGATCACTACAATGATGTCTTAGGTATTTAATATATTTCCAACGCCCAAAGTACCTATCACAGCTTTTTACTATACCCGTACGACGTATACGCTAGTGCGCCACATCCTTCCAAACGGCAATAACCATAGTCATTTCCATGTCAACATCATCAGCCCCCAATGAATATCCGATCTCATATTCGAATCTAAATCGTTTCCCATGACACTTTTATAGTTCATCTCACTTAGGAGACCGATTTCCAGTTGCCTTAATGAAGATCAACCAACCCCCAGTGAACACACACATTATACACTTGAAAAATACCATTCGAACAGGAACCAGAACCAGAGCCCAGACCCCTTTATTTTTCGTTTTTCCACTGTACTAAAATTATGGGATGTCGATGGTACTAAAATGGTTTTACAAGTCAGCCCGAATGGCTATACCGTATCAACGCTAGCGCAAGCGGCGGAATGCTAATCTAATTAAAACCATATGTGGAGATGTGGGGCGTTGAATGCCTTACGACCATCGAACTAACAAATGAGCATTATGCAATAATAAAAGACAGAAAGATGAAGTTATAAAAACATTCGTGTTAAATATTTTTAATCGCCTTTTTTCGGCAACTTTACGGTGTGACAGTTTGGGAGCAAGGCAATTGGTTTAACGTTTTCTTTCTGGTCATAATTTTGATTCGGATAGAAAAATGTGATGTAAGTAGCAGTGTTGCGATAATTAAGATTTTTAAATAGCTTCATAAAGAATTTTTCAAATAGCTGCGAGATATTTCAGATTCGATTTTATTTTGGTTTTGTGAAACTGCTACATACCTTTTTTGGTCCTTTAAAGAAGTTGTTTTTGCGGCACCTGCGCAGACATGAAAAGCAATGTAGGTAATTCTTTTTTGCTGGGCGAAAAAGCATCCAAGCAACTTTTCCGCGTGCAGCAATCTTGGGGGCAAATTTGAGTACAGGTGATCCGAATTATGACCCACTCCCGGCAGAAGTGGATCAGAAGAGGAAGGCATACAGACTGATCAAGGAAAACCCAATGTCTATTTGGCAGACTCCGAGCATTGAGCTTGACAGAAAGCTCTGAACTTAAGCGCACTTTTCTGCTTGAGAAATTTTTGAAACTCTTACAATAAAACTATATTCCCGAGGAAAGACTGAAAAATTGCTAAAAAAAAATATGCTACCGTAATATGGCTTCGAGATAAGTTCCTCCAAAAACATCTTTACAGATTATAAGTCCAAACGAAGAATAGAAAAAAATCAAACCAATCCCACCACAACTTGACTTTATCTGACTCAAAATGGTTCTTAAATTGAGACAGGAGCCGAATATTAAATTTAAGGACAACTACATTTTCCAAGCTGAAGCCCTCTTGTTATCAATAATTGATCATAATAAATAATATGCCACACATAAACCACATAAGCTTTCGAGCAAGGGCTTGACTAACCTAGTCATAACATCAAAGCTTATCCTGGAAGAATAAAAGGTCACCCAGGAACTAGCTAAGAAGAGTCTGGTCGACCGATCTTCCTGGACCCGATCGGTTCCGATGTGGCTTTGACGGCAACAGAGATTAGAGTAGATTCTCTAACTGAAGTTGGTGCAACTATACATAGGGCCTCAATCAATTTCTAGAACTTTGCTAATAGTTTGGCTCGAATCGAATCCAAAAAACTCTGGCTTATAACCACCTAGAGAATACTGCTCAAAAAAAACTGCCTGGGCAAAAAAACAAAAACGATTAGCGCAACCGCTTGAGGTTAACCAGGCCAACTTCTAAAGCTTTGTCTATGTTAAAGAATACTGTCTATACGTATTCTTCAAATGCAAGGGGACCTACAATTTTTGAGAATCCAAACGCCAATTTTAGAAGTCTTTTGGGACAAATGTTAATACCAGAGTTTTTGCTTTTAGATGGGGATGGGAAAAAGAACGAGCCATTTTTTCAGACGACAGAGGTAGGATTTGAAGACACAGACCTCCCCCAGTAAGCACACGCAATTACCAAACGACGTGGCTCCCCAGACCCCACTAACTCTACAAAACTAAAGTCAAAAACCTTAAAATATTTTAAGCTAATGCAAAAATTCTTCATTGCATTGGCCTCCTACCGCATGCGAATCCTACATGCGGACTTTGTCTAGAGAGCGATGAATCCTCTCTTCAAATTTTAATGTATTATCCGACTCTCCTATCTCTTAGGAAGAATGTCCTCGGCAAGGGAATTTTTTTGTAGATTAACTAAGTCAGGATCAGCATCTTTCTGACTACTTCCTGAATGAAAATGTGGCTATAGGATTTAGTCAGAAGAGGCACAAGAGGTTCCTTTTTAAGTGCCCGTAGTGTCTAACTCCCAGGACGGCTCTCCCGCACAATAATCTAGTCTTAACTACACAGAAAAGATCTTCTTTAGAGTTGTGTGCACACAGGGACTTACATGCACTGTCGATATGGAAAACCCTAAAAAATGTGCAAGCTAACCTTTGGATTAAGAACTCTGTGGATTCCTCTTTTTGTCACCTTTTGTGGTCGTATTAATGCTCAGTTAGTGTGCGAGGAGCAAGATATCGGGCGAAGCTAAACTAGACCACAGACGAAACTAAATCGAAGTTCACAACTGTCAACTCAGTACAAAACACACGTTCTTATGGGACCCGACGTAATTTCTGTATTCCCTGATTCAGAACAGACCACTCTTCAAGCTCTCTTAAAAACTTCAATGCCATCGGCCGGCGTACCTATGTAAGTTATGCAAAATTTGGTACAAAACGATACCATAAATGTTGACTTAACGAAGCACTGATGTACTAATTAAAAATCGATTGGACGATTGGACTTAAAGTCTAACCATAATAGACTCAGGCCAGTTTAAGTCAGCTAACAGTCATTTTCTGTATTACACGCAATTTGTGCCCCGCAGCCATAATGCATTCAGCTCGAAGTTGTTAAGTTTTGGTTAACTTTTGTTGGTTTAAGCTAGGCTCAATCCATTGAGAGGCGAAAAGTTTACTGCTACTAAACACTACACACAAATACCTACATTTAGGAATAGTTCACTTAAGTTGGATTTTCGTTGTATTTTGACATTTAGTCTAGAAATCTACGTTATGTTTTAAATTTAGCTTGGATGTAGTTAAGCTAACTTCTTTCGACCATAATGATTTCATCAAGGAAGTTTAGAGGAGCAGGCACAATTTGAGAGCGTTTTGCAAAGGATGTTTCGGTGAAGTTAGAAAAAATTCCAACTGACCTTTTGAATGTAGAGGAGGAATGGCAGCTGTTTTTATCGGCAGTCATTGTCCCTGTAGGAAATGTTTGTGGAGTGAAGCGGCTTGGGGTAGCGGCTGATGGTGAGAAAAAAACTGCTTGGTTTAAAACGCCTGGAGTTCAAGAAATCATCAGAGAGAAGAAGAGAGCCTACATTGCGTGGATCCAATGTAGAAACTCAAATTCTCGAGCCCGGTACAATGAGGCGCGAAGGACTTCCAATCTGGCAGTCAGAACAGCCAAGGAACAGTCATGGAAAAAGTTCGGCGAGAAGTTGGAGCACGATTACAGATCTGCAAACAAGATATTTCGGCAGACCATTCGCCGGCTCAAAGGAAGGGAGTTGAATATTATTTAAGGGGTTAAAACCAAGGACGGTACACTTCTTTCAAATGAGAGCGATGTCTTGCGCAGACGGAGAGAGCAATTTTCGGAGTTGCTTAACCCCCAACAGGGCACTGAAAATGGCATTCCCACTGCTGGCGAGATAAGGGCGGAGAATAGTCCCACAGTAGACGAAGTCACTGAAGCGATTAAATCGCTAAAAGTTGGCAAGTCTGCTGGAGTTGATGAAATCCGGCCAGAAATGCTCAAGGCAATAGGTGAAGAGGGTGTTAAATGGCTAACACGTGTCATTAAGGTGGCCTGGGATAGCGGGAAGGGACCTAGCGATTGGCAAACATGAGTTATAGTGCCTATTTTCAAAAAAGGGAACAGGAGAGATTGAGCCAACTATAGGGGGTATCTCTCTTGAGTCTTCCGGAAAAAGTATTCGCGAAGGTGTTGGAAACGCGTTGCAGAGCTGTGATCGAGCCTCGGGAAGAGGAGTGCGGCTTTCGGCCTGGCAGAGGCACGACCGACCAGCTTTTTACTCTGAAGGTTATTTTTGAGAAGACCTGGGAATATGCCAAACCGGTCTATGCGTGTTTTGTAGATCTGGATAAGGCGTATGACCGAGTCCCTCGGAATACACTGTGGAGAGTTTTGCAGGACTATGCGCTGAGTGGGCCTCTTCTGAGAGCCATCTAGTCTGTGAACGGAAATTGCAGAAGCTGTGTACGGATTAATGGCGTCAAATCCCGTCGCTTTGATGTGCGCGTTGGACTTCGCCAGGGCGTGTGTTCTGTCGCTGCTCCTTTTCATAGCATAATATGAACTGGATCGTGAAGCGCAGTCTTGGCGAGCAATGTTTCGAATTGGCTGGATGAGCCATCCTTGCGTCATCCAAAGAGGAACTTCAACGAGCACTGAATAGGTTTGCAGCCGTCTGTGGTGATGCTGGGATGAAAGTAAACGTGTACAAATCGGAAGTGATGTTTGTTTCCCGAACTCCTGTGCAGTGTACCCTGCCCATAAACGGAGTTCTATTGAAACAGGTGGAGAAGTTTAAGTATCTCGGGGTTTTTTCCACGAAAGATGGGAGGAGTGATACTGAGTTGTCCTGTAGAATTGACCAGCCGGTCATCAGGAAAGCTGAGCTTGGAGGGAAAGCAAAGATCTCAGTTTTTAATTCAGTGTTCGTTCCGACCCTCATCTATGGTCATGAAATTTGGGTAATGACCGAAAAAATTAGATCGCGCGTACAAGCTGCCGAAATGAGATTCCTGAGGTGCGTTGCTGGTGTTACTCTAAGGGATATAGTGAGAAACGTCAGTATTCGTGGGCATCTTAATGTTGAGCAGCTACTTCTCCGAGTGGAGTGATCGATTCTTCGATGTTTTGGACACGTTGTTCGCATGCCCCCGAACAGACTTCCTAGACAGGTCATGTTAGCCGAGATGCGAGCTCGCCGCCCCCCTGGCAGGCCAAGAAACAGGTGGTGGGATCAGGTAAAGAACCTCTCTGAGTGCCGCCTGGGGATTGCGCCGGAGTCTCTTGAGTTGATGGCGGAGGATCGAGAATGATGGAAAGACCATTTAGTCAACCTCGCTCCGCGACCCTTTTAAAGGATAAGCGGCATTCGAATGATGATGATGCACAATTTGAAAATTCTTATACTTATGTATGTAAAAGCTCCTGAACCATTTCGGTTTGCTATTAAAAAGTAATTTTAAGTTTAATGCCAAAAAAAATACCTTTCTTTCTCTCGACGAGTCGCAGAGTAGTCATTACAGTATATGCATCGGATTACAGCGCTTTTAATTTCGTGGAGGCAGTCAATAGTCGAGCCAATTAAAATTTTATATTTACCCAAACATTTATTAATTTAAGTGTCCTGCTGACGAATATATTAGCTCAAATTGTCGTTTTTATTATGGTAAGTAAAGGTAGGATCTAAGCTATCAACTTTTCCATATAAAACTTCTCATGCGGTGAAAAGTTAATTAACTTCCCTCTCGGAAAAAAATACTTTTGGATACAGCAACGTTTGGTGGACAGATTTTAGGGTTGACCGGCCTTCAAAGCTCTTTTTCGCAGGGTGTGCGTATGTCGGTAGTCATGAGGCGTTTTCAAAAAAATCACTTTGAGAAAAGTGAGAATTCTTCTTTTGCGGCAGACAATTATTTAATTTGAGTGAAGGAGTTTACAAATGATTGGCTTACACACTCTGTTCCTTTTCGACTCAAAAATGTATCCCTTTAAAGAAATCGTCCAAGGCTATTCACTGCCAAAAAGGCGTATCAATATAGGCAACACTCACGCGTAAGGCGACTAATTTGCTTTAAAATCTTATTTGCCAATTTCAGTTCAATATATCATCGCGCAGACAAGAAGAAGGCTGGTATATCAAAAATTTTCCATTCCAATTAGTTTTAAATTTATTTACGAAATGCAGAAAGTTAGCCAGCCCACGAAATGGGCAAACTTTCAGATTCCCTTCGCTATTCGATTCATAAGTGTGTGGCGGTTATTGTTTTTAAGCGCAATCTTTTATATTAAAATCTACATCCCTCCTACGTGTCCTCTTTTGCAGAAATCTTATAATTTGTATTGAACAGTTTTTAATACAGTCGCCATGGTTGCCAAAATATCGCTCTTGTCGAAAACACCCTTACCACGTATACCTCAACCAAAGTGTGCGATTAAAGACTTATCGACGATTTCGAACAAAAGAAATCAGATTCGCACAGCAAAAGCCATTCTGGGGTCTCGTAACCAACGCATCCTTGGCTACAAAGTTACTATACACCAGTAAAGTCCAAAACACACACCTCCTCCCGCTGTTTAAATGCATTTCGAGAGCGAAATGGAAGTGAACTGAAGCGTACAACTACCCACTTAAATCCATGTGTGCACTTTTGCCATCCTGTTCGACACAATCGCAAGGTTAATTGCATTCTCTGCCTTGATCAATTGAAAAAGTCCAGAGTGAAGGTGTATACCCACCACAACCACCCCTAATGCATCAACCATTTCGACCGATTTCGTTCAGTCGCTGCAGATATACAAAAGAAATTACGGCAAATTTAATCCGACCGTTCAACCCCTGGATTCGTAGTCCCTGTCCACGCACTCTGGCAAGGTGAGCACGGCTGAGGAATCTGCCTAATGTGGCTGCAGACAGAGCTCTGAGCCACACATGCCAGTAAAATTTAAGAACAGTGAACTGATGCCGGCTTTGCATTATGCGCATTTGAATTTCCTTGGGACTCATGTGGCAGGACGTGCAGCACTCTGCACCAGCCTTCCATTTAGATTGGATTAAGTGGCCATTTTTACAATTTTCACCCGTGTCTCTGGGTGTCAGCTTCCCTCATTTAATAGATGAATGAGTGGTGTTCCTAATGGAAAAGGAATTTACGAAGGTCGTACTTCCTGTGTTCGCACAGGTTTGTGCAATTGATTCAAAATGAGATGTGAGTGCGGCGGAGTATTGGTGTGTCCTTAGCCTTAATGACGGTGAAATCTCAGCTTGAACATCTGGCAAGATTTTGCGAATAAAAGTTCTCTTCGAAGGGACGATGTATACGAACCACGGGGTGCAAATGGATACATTAAGCCAAAAATTATATCAATTTACAAAGTGCGATATTTTTTTTTTAATTTTCGAGGAGGTGTTGATTTTTCTACCCGCAGTTTGTTGCATTAAGTCATCAATCTTATTTGCATGAAAATAGGACAAAGAAAGGCCCTTTCATGCCATTGAATTATCAGGATCACTTAAGTTAAATATTATCACGTTTGGTACAGACGAGCATCTTCGGTCGAGTCAAACGAAACGAAAATTATGTTTTCCTCACAAACACACGTCACTTTTGACGGGCGCACGATCAAAGTCAGTGCAACCGAACTACAACCGAAAAGGGTGCAATTACGCTAATCGAAAACACCCGACCCGAGACATTGTACAAAACGTTTCTCATGCTTTTGATCCCCAAAATTCTGTTGGATACCGGATGACAGAATTTCTCAATGACTCGCGGGATTCGTGGGAAGACGTTGTACCTTCTATATACTCGTTGGAAATATATTTTTCTCGCTACATTTTTTCGAAAAATTTTCAAGTGTTCACTGCAGCAACATGTTTTTGACGTTAAATGAATTTGACAGCTGAAGGAAAAGATCGATGACGGATGGAAACTGACAGGCGTGTACAAAGGCTTAACAGAGTGTTATTTAAACACACTTGAGCAATGTTCGATTGACGAAAAGTTCAAACAAGGTAATTGTACGGATCAATGACATAGAGGTTAACGGTATAGGGGTAATATTGGAAAAAGGAAATGTTTCTGGCTTCTAAAATCTGTAGATTTGAGTGTTTTATCTGTATTGTACTCTTATCTTTGAAAATTGAGTATTGTGCTATGGGACCTTAATAGACGATTCGTAAACTCTTTATGCAGAAAAGATCTACATTTTTCCTAGTAGTGGGAGTTCGATTATAACCACTAAAATTTGTTTTTTTCTTAACGCAGCTTTTTACTACTGTTTGACATGTTCATAATCGAACCTCCAACTATTTTTATACACGACCGAGTGTATATTAATTTTAATGCATAGTTTTTAACACAGTGAAATATTCACCGTAGAACCCTAAGACCTTTAAGGGATATGATCGAGACCGACAGGTAAGTCGATTAAGCCATGTCCGTCCGTCCGTCCATCTGTCCGTATGTATGCAGTTTTGGGGTCTTCAGAATTGAGCTAGGAAGCTGAAAATTGCAGCGTTGCTTGGTCCTTACTTTGTACAGACAAAGTATGAAAATTGAGAAAATCCGCCCACAGCCACGCCCACAATTGGCGTGAATGTCAGACAACCTCAAAATTTACATTTTATTTCAAAATACCTTTTGGTCAAGATAGACAAAACATATGAACTCAAATTTTGGTGGAGAGCAATATCGACCAGAAGCCTTTAATTAGGCAAAAATTAGACCGCCCACTCCATTAACCATGCCCACTTTTAACATCTGAAATCTTTGAAAACCTGATTTCTCGGGAAATTCATTTGAAGTTGAAAAAAAATTTCTATGACAAATATTAAATATATTACCATTTGCTAAGTTTGTTGCATACAAAGCATTGAGCTCCGCCCACTTTTAGGGGGCGTGTTTGCTTAAGCATACTGTTTTTTCAAGCATAAACATTCGCTTTTAACCCATATTCTCGTGTTTCCAACGAAATTAGAGTTAGTTGATTTAAATTTTCAGGCTACGACCTTATTTAGGGGCGTGGCCAATATATATGAAACAAGCCAAAAAATTTAAATTTGGTGTTAATGGGGAAAGAGGGTCGGGTATTTAGAAGTTCGTTACAGACGAACTCTTGCACTTACTTACTTGTTCATATTCAATTTGAAATAGTTCGGCTTCGGTATTAAGAAAATGTTTTTATACTAGAGCCAGGGAATACTAATATTAATTTTGATGCATAGTTTTTAATACAGTGAAATGATCACTGCAGACCTTTAACAGACATGATCGAAACCGACAGGTTAATTGATTTAGCCATGTCCGTCCGTCCATATGTGAAGGTATTAGGTCTTCAAAATCAAGCAAGAGACCTGAAACTTAATGCACGGTTTGGTTTTTATGTTGCACAGACAAAGTGTTAAAATTGGATACGTCCGCCGATTGCCACGTCCACTAGGCTTCAATTTAAGACAGCCTCTTATTCACATTTTGTTTCAAAAGACCTGCTGACCAACTTTAAGGCAGGGGCTTTTAAATTTTTGTTTATGGAAATAAACAAAAATTTAAAATCTTTGTATCTTGTAATCTTTGAAAGCTTTAACGACAAAAGTTAAATCGCCAACTTCATCAACCATGCCCACTTTTGCAGTGTTGATGGAGTTGGTTTTTTTATATTTTTAAAAACCTAATTTTTCTGAAAATTCACTCTATTTGAGATATTGGCATTCCCTGAGTTTGTTTGATACAAAGTTTTGAGCTCCGTCCACTTTAAGGGGGCGTTTATAAAAAAAATAAAGTTTCTTTTTTGCCTAAATTTTCGTTTTTAACACATTTCCCCAAGTTCCTAACCAAATAAGTTAAAAATATTTTCTATTTTCTAGAACACCCCCATTTTTACGCAATTGACCTCTATCGAATGAATTTTGTCAAAAAGTCTACAGTATTTGGTGTTGCTGCGTAAATAGGTCGGGTATTTATTATACCCTACCCAGGGTATATTAAGTTTGTTGTGTAGTTTGTAACGCAGTGAACTAATCACCGTAGACTCCTAAGACCTTTCAGAGATATGAATGGGACCGACAGGAGAATCGATTAAGCCATGTCCGTCCGTCCGTCCGTATGTAAACAACTTTCAAACCCTAAATTTTAAGCAAGAGAGCTGAAAGGCGGTGCGTTGACTGGAAGTCTAGTCCTTGAGATCAAGTTTGAAAATTAGCTGAATCCGCCAACAGACACGCCCACTAGACACCTGTACGTGCTACCATCTCTTATCTAAAAAAATACTTTTTTTCAAATTTTAGCTATGTAACAATGGTGCTAGCGCACTAATTTTTGGTATGTAACACTGCCTTGTAATTGTCTTTGAGGTAACAGAAAAAGTATTGGCTTTTTCATTGACCACGCCCACTTTTTTAAGGGATTTTAGCTTAAAATGACTGCTTTTCAATAAATATATATGAAATTTGACTAAAAATTTTATGACAACAGTTGTAGATATAAGCATTTTCGAACTTTTTTGTGTACATAGTATATGCCTCCGCCCACTTTTGTGGGCGTGCTATTAAAAGAAATGATTTTTTGAGTTAAAAGGACGGAGTTTTAGGCCAAAATGTATACAACCACAGTATAAAGCATTCAACAGTTACATTTTTACATCCCGCCCACTTTTAGGAGGCGTGACAGTTTCTTTTTCTGGTAGGGTAGGGTGTTTTGCAATCCATATAAGACGGACTGAAGTTTTTGCATGCACACTGTTGCACTTTCTAACTTGTTTTTTAGTACGCTTTTATTCAGTAACATCCAAATTTTTTAATAAAATTGTTTCTTCTTTTACTTGTAGGCGCAAGGGTATGATCTGAAGTGATGGAATGAATCACAACTCTCCCATTCTACTGCATTCCTAATGTTCCGCCTGTGGGGTACGCGGATTTCACCTCAAATTAAATCGGCAGGCCACCCGGTTTTAGATCTCTGGATATACTGGCCTCGTCGCTGGGGTCGTATTAATGCTGTTGTAGTTGCATTTGCATAAAAAAAATATTTTTAATTCATTAGTAATAAAAGGAAATGTTTTAAATCATCAAATTTGCAGCACTGTACCTACTTAACCAAGAGAGTAGGTACCTATTCCTATTCCTATTCCTATTCCTATTCTCCTTTCCATTCCTATTCTCCTTTCCATTCCTTTTCTCCTTTCCATTTGCATTATTTTAAATAGAAAACAAAAGTTATTCCTTATAAGTTTCTGTTTACTTTTTTTTTTAAAAGGGGCGTGGCATGTCCAACCCCTTTAACCGAAAATCAATATCAGCATAGAAATATTCAAGTTTGCGGCAAAAATGTACGCAGAACTGTAATTTTTTGGTTCAAATTCAATAATTTTGTGAAATCGATCTCTAAGGATGGGCGTGGCCAAAAACCTTTTATGTACGAAATCTGAAATAGTATCAGGTGTACTTTATGTGCTAAATTTTATTTCTTATTCTATCCTTAGTAAAGCTAAAAGCAGTCGAAATCCATGTTTTTCTGGAAAATTTTAGGTTTTTATGGAATTCTGCCTCTAAATGTGGGCGTGGCCATAAACTTTGTATGAGCAAAATGTAGAGTATTTTCTACATAACATATTTAGTAAAATTTTTTCGTTCTGGAACAAAAATATTGAATAAGTTGCATTTGAACAATTACTCTTTATTTCGATGCCAAAAATGTAATTTTTTGGTTAAAATTCAAGAATTTCGTAATACCTACCTCCAAAAATGGGCGTGGCCAAAAACTTTGTAGGAACGAAGTCTAGTTGAGGCTAATGTGCTAAATTTTATTTCTTATTCTTACTTAAGGCTAAAAAGTAGTCGAAATCCATGTTTTCTGGAAAATTAGTACAATGAGATCAAAAGACTGAGTATAATGAGCTTATAAGACTCTAATAAAAAACATTGTATAAAAGTACCTAAGTTTTTTTCTTTCTTGAGTATCTTCGTAACTTCGCTGCTCAAAATTATCTTGGCCAAAAATCATACCATAAATTCTGCGGGGTGAAAATTCAGCTTTTCATAATTCTGTTATGCTCAATTCTGGACATGCAACTTTGACAAAGCGACACAGTTATATATGTTTGGGGGCATGATGACTCCTTCAAGCCCCCTGCTGTAATTTATTTTACTTTTGCGTTACTTAAAAAATATCAAAAATTTGCTCTGTATTTCGAAAAGCAGTATATCGAAAAGACATTTTTTTTCAAAAAAAAAAACGAATTTGGAAAGCAGAACTAACATCCGCCCCTGTTGTCAGTTTCTAGCGCCTGATAAAAGCGCCTCAAGGTTTTAGGTTTGGTCCAATTCTTTTCAAAAGTTAATACAAACGTGAGGATAGACTGATGTGAACTTGATCCTTGGTGAGAGTTTTTGCTGTGTCTATATCTTGGGGACAGAAATAGATAATAATGTTTATGTCTCTGGAAAGCTGGAAGCTAACTTGTGGATGTTCAAATGAATCAATTGCCTTTGTGTTTGCCTATTTTTGTGTCCCTTTTTTTTTGGAGCACGGCAATGGCATTTGGGGAATACAAATTATCTTTGTAAATTAGCTGTATGCTAGATCATATAATGGCTGAGTTTAAGTTTTCCAATACCTTTGGTTGATAGAGGTTGACAAAGATCTTAAAATAAAAAAAAATTAGGTTACATTGCTTCCAGATTTTCACAATTTGTTACAAAAAAGCAGTTTCACATCTCTTTCCGTCAGAAATATACAACCACTCCCAAGGGGCCAATTCTGATTTCGCTTTTGTGGAGTTTCAATAAAGCATCTTTTGAGTAATATACCCTTAACAACTGTGGCGTGGCTCGTTAAGCCTAATCAAATTAGTTTTTAATGCATCCCCCATGTCAAGTCAAGAAATAGAAGAAAGTCATTAAAAAATTCCCAAAAAAAAAAACGTTAAAACCAAATCACGTTCGCTTTCACTCCACCCTGTTTTTTTTTATAATTTTCCTAGTAAAACAATCAAATACCAACAAGAGAAATTCACAAAAAAAAACCGAAAAGTCAGTACATTAACCTGATGCTGTTTCGCTTCACTCAATAACCAACAAATAAACATGTTGAGCTAATTTTCCGGCAGAAATAATTTTCTATTAAAACCTAAGAAAATTATTAACCATTTGGGAGAAATAAAAAAAAAATTATCCCCGTGCACCCTACACGCAGCTAATGTACACAACCACAGACAGCATCCATATCTATCGACAGAGTATCCTTGTCGTCGAATAATTAAAATTCTAATTTAAATGGTTTTGTTGGTCATAAAAAAGTATGTGCGCCCTTCGCACTGCTGGCCGGCTTTGTTGTTCCTCCATCCAGTTCCAGAGTCGCGTCGCCATCATCAGGACGGGTGCAAAGGACATCGCTATACTCTATCTATACTATACACATTCGGGATGAAGCCATTAAAACATAAAAAAATCACAATCACAATTTGTGGTGTTTACAAAGTGCTAGGAAAATTTGAAAATCTCGATCTTTTTTTTTTGGTCGAATTTTGTATTTGTCTGGTGGGTAGAGCGGGGGCAGTACCTATAGTATAGAACTGAGAGCTCGTCAATGAAAATTGACCCAAGCCTTCAAGGCGTAGATGATGGGTTGAACAACGTAAATGTCCTTCTGCTGGGCGAGTATCATGTTACCAAAAATGTTATTAGGATATTCGTGATTGGTTGGGGGGGGTATGTGCTGTGGCTGTTGTATGCATGAATCTTTTTCGAGTCGTTTTGTTATTTTTTAATGATTTTACTGCTCTTTTGACAGTTGTTCTTATGAGCCGGGCATAACGATTGACTATGCGGCACTGGAGTAAATATACCGGTGCCATTGGAATGAATAATTTTATACTTAAGGGAGAGTGAGGGGCGGCAGTAAAACAATAACGTTTCAACTTCAATTGAGTTTTATTTTCCTTTTTCGGTATGTTTGAGGGTCTGTCTTAAATTTTATTGCTACTTTTGAAATGGTTTTGTATGAGGGGTGATGAATGATTGGCGGACAGAAAGATGTTCAATTTGTTTACTCGACTTTTTGTCATGGTACAGAAAATTGTGCTGTAGGTTGATTGATTTTTTTTTTATTTCGCTTGAGCGGGAGTGACTAGGTGAAGTCCACGCGTTTAACTTACATAATTCACATGTGATCCAAATATTTTCATTACTGACTGTTAACAAACTCAATCAAACCTGCAGTAATATGAACTGCAAAAATACCCTCCTGGACAGTGTTCCGAAAATTTTTACTAAACAAACCTAAATCAGTTGGGCAAGAGCTGAATTGAAAAAAAAGTCAGTTGGCCTTTTTAGGGCCATAACTTCAGGGTTCGGGGGTTGAACATGTATCAGTTCTATAATTACCAAGAAAATTCTGCTCAATATAAAAGTTAAACTTAACGGTAGACCAGTCTTTCTTTAAGTGCGGCGATAATGCTTCCTTGTAGTCGCTGTACCCTGACGATGAAGGTTTCTCAATGAACCAAAACATAGCAGGGAACTCATTTAAACTTTTATTATGATAAATATGTTCCATCAAATGCCAAAAATTAGCTCCTTAGAGTTTATAAAACTTGAAACAACTTGAAACCAATGAACACTCGTAAATGTTCACCTAGTTTAGAACCATAATTTGGCTCACATTATCGGCGCCGTGGTGCAGTTGTTAGTGTGTCGTTTCCTGACCAAGGTAATCAAAATTTTTTCACGATGTCCCACCTCTGCAAGGGTGTGACAAACTCTCCGAGAGAGAGAGGCCCTTTATGTCTTAAGGTCAGTTTTATGTTTGCAAAAGCACCTATAACGCACACAACATGCCTGATTCTAAGAGTGGCCGGGATTGGCTTAGGCGACGGACCAAGCGATGGCTCTAGACAAGCTTTAAAAATCAATAAAGTTCTTTATTGATACCACAACAAATTTTTGTTTAATTAAATAGAATTGCACTGTTCCTGTTGATGTTGGCTTAAACATAAAAACAAGTGGGGAAGTGCAACAGTGCGTATGTAAAAACTTCAGTTCGTATGTGACGGAATGCATAATACCCTGCCCTACCAAAATAGGAAATTGCCACGCCTCTAAACAGTGGGCCGGATAGAAAAATATAACTGGTGAATACTTTATACTAGGTGGTTGCATACATTTCGGCCTAAAACTCCATCTTTTTAACTCAAAAAATTATTTTTTAAACGCCACGCCTACAAAAGTGAGCGGGGGCTTATACTGCATATACAAAAAAGTTATAGAAAATGCTAATATCTACAACTTTTGTCGTGGAATTTTTTGTCAAATTTCATATATATTTGTTGAAAAATAGTAATTTTAAGTTTAAATCCCTTAAAAAGTGGGCGTGGTCAATGTAAAGGCCAAATTTTTTCTTTAAGCTCATACAAAATCACAAGATAATGTTACATAATAAAAATCAGTGCGCGAGCACTATTGTAACAGTGCTAAGATTTGAAAAGGACTGGATCTGAAGGACTGGACATCCAGCTCATTCACTAAACTTCAGCTCTCTAGCTTAAAATGAAAGGCCGTAGAGTTGTTTACATACGGATGGATGGACGGACGGACGGCCATGGCTTTATAGATTCTCCTGTTGGTCTATTCATCTTATTCATCCTATTGGTCAAAAAGGTCTTAGGAGTCTACGGTGATTATTTCACTGCGTTCCAAACTATACATCAAACTTAATATACCCTGGGTAGGGTATAAAAACATAAACGAGAGCTGGGTCTTAGCCTAGCCTGTCTCCATCGTGCATTTACCTTTAATTTGTGCCGTTTCCAAGAGCCGGATCGAGAAGTCCCTCATGCCGAATAAAACTTTTGGACGGTTAATTAGGATCTCGCAAGGTGCCCTGAAAACAACTTGCTTTTGGCTAGGTCGTAACGTGACCTTTTGACCGAAATCTCCTTAATTTTACCACCTTGCCGCACGGCGTAAGGGGGCTGTAGAACTATTTTTTTCTTAAAGTGGGTCTTGATCTTGAGTTAAATAAGTTTTAAAATCTGAACAATTGAGTCAACTCGTGTGTCCTAGTGTGTCCTAAAACCGTCATTCACTTCCATTTCCGGCGTGGGATTATTGTCGTTGGACGACAGGTTCCTGACCTGTTTTCAGATAAAGTGTGGCATTCGCAACATTCGAGACACTCTTTGGCAAAAAAAATCTTTAATACATTGGATTCACCTATTCCACTGCCTGCAGGGCACTTTCAGGTACTGCATCCATACACTAGTAACTTACTTACTTACTTAAGGTGGCGCTACAGTCCGGGGTGGACCTGGGCCTCAGCCAACAAGCTTCGCCAGCCAGCTCTGTCTCTAGCTAGCCGTCACCAGTTTCGCACGCGAAGTTGGCTGAGGTCCTCTTCCACTTGCGTGCGCCACCTGAGTCTCGGTGCTCCTCTACCGCGCCGTCCCTGCTGTGTGGATTCGAAGATTTTCCGGGCCGGGGCGTTGGTGTCCATCCGCTCTAGATGACCCAGCCATCGTAGACGTTGTGTTTTGACGCTTTTGGCTAGGTCGGTATCGCTTTACAGCCCGTACAGTTCGATGTTATATCTCCTCCTCCACTCTCCGTCTATGCAGACGGGACCGTAAATCGTCCGAAGAATTTTCCTCTCTAAGCAGCCTAAAGTGTTTTCATCCGCGTTTGACAGGGTCCATGCTTCTGCACCTGTAAAGTCCTGTAAAGCAGGACTGGGATGATGAGGGTCTTATACATGGACACTTTAGTTGCTCGAGAGAGGGCTTTGCTACTCAATTGCTTTCTAAGCCCAAAGAAACAGCGATTGGCAAGAGTTATCCTTCGTTTGATTTCAGCGCTGGTGTCATTGTCTGAATTGATAGCGGAACCCAGGTAGACAAAGTCCCTAACTACCTCAAAGTTATAGCTGTCGATGGTGATGTTTTGTCCAAGAAGTCGGTGTTGGGTGTCTTTTCTTGATGACAGCTTTCTTTTCTTGAAGGCAGCTTTTTTTTCTTGGTTTTTCCCTGGTTCGCCGCTAACCCATATTCGCCGCTTCCGTCCCAATACTCACTAAGGCTTCACTGACATCGCGCAAACTCTACCGGTTGTCCGGACAGTAGAGCTCGAGTGTCAGTTATTTGGGTTCGTGTCGATCTTGTTTAACTTTTTGCGGCCGGCTTCAATTTTCAACTCAACCGGGTTTGCCTGTTGCCTCTCTCTCTGCGTTTGCTGTATGATTTAACAAATGTGCCATGCGTCGAATCGTCGGCGTAATCAACGTGTTTTAAGGAAATTTTCACACTATTAAATATCTCCGTTACCGGAGAACAATACCCGTTGGAGTACGTCACTTATCTCTAGTAAGAAAAGTATAGTTACATGCCTTTTTCTTACACATCTATGAATTTCCAAATACTCCGACAATTTTCTCCTATGCAAGACGAGACACATCAATCCATTGTAGGTAGACCTTATATTTAACGATAGCTGCACTAAAAGACAATTCTGATCTCTTCGTCCTTGAAGGAGATTTCAAAGGATCCCTCTAGCTTTATTGAACAGGGTAAACGGTTAAAAGAGATTTCAGCTGATGGCAAACTCAAGTGTTGGTGCTGTGTAGCTTTAGGGCAAAACTCAGATACTCAAAACAAAGACAGTGGCTCTAGAGTCAGACCGGAATTTCGAATGTGAGCCTTACAGGCATGAAAAGCACAAAACAATATAATATTCACGGTCACGATTCTAATTCCTATCCTAAGGCAAGGGATCGCTGCTTATTAAAAATAGTCGTTCAGTAGTCTTAACTCAACGTGCATATCGTCGAAAGTATTGTGAGCAACGAGTATCGTCTGTTTTTTTTTTCGTGGGTACATTGTCCTTTAAACACTGGTGGCGTCAGTGACTCCATATTGTTTTGTCGGCCATTTAAAGGACACGATTTGAGACTTTCCATATTTAGTGGGACTGATCCAAAGAAAATTGCTAGCAGACTCTGCACGTCACTTGGAAACAGCCTTCGACCAAAAAGTAACGCGAACCGTTGCTATTGAACATTATTTTTTGAAGCAAATTTTTATGACCGACTATGACGAAGCCCAGTTACCGCTATCTGGATTGCGTTAAAAAGCAAAATTAAAAGATGACCAAATTCATAAGATGGACATCGGTGGGCGTCCGGGCATTAGGTCTTCCTTCAAAATGTGTGACAAGACGATGCACCACTACAAGGCAAATCAATTCACGCACTTCCTGAAAGAAAATGGCGGCATTATGGGCACTCGAGATCAAAATCTCTCAAAAGCCTACTCCAGCCAGACCACTGACTAGCTCAAGACGAAAATTCAGGGCGAAATCATCGCTACATGCTCAAAAAAGTGAAACGCAGAAAAGAGGGCAAAACGGGGCTCTGTGCGATTCATCTTCAAACACGGAAAATATTTTATTTTTAAAAAATACGATTGAGTCCATGGTTTGCCGCCATCTCACCTTGAAAAAAAATCCTGTGGGCGCCTATGGCCGTTTCACTTCTTTAGCATACTGAACTCTATGTACTTAGGTGACTGCCCAGACTACTGCCTAATTTAACATTTAGTTTTGACATCCTAATTGAACGACAATAAGGTTCCTAGTGGGACTACTCCCGTAAAGTACCATTTGCAAATCCCTCCACCGTCACTCGCTGCTAATTAATATTGCTTGAAAAGTCATTTGCAAATGTTACTTTTCGCTAAATCGAATCACAAAGATTTTTTTTTCGCACAGTTGTTATTTATGTACCTACATGGCTTTAAGTCTATTCAAACTTCACTGGATTAGGGTATTCCGTATCCAAAAATAAGGGTATTCCTCCCAGCCTATACACTTAGATTCTCTATGAATATTGGGTAACATTACATTACATTAGCGAATTAAATTGGCATCATTAGATGTGGTGGCTACAGCATTCAACATCTGAACCAAGAGGAAAAAACCAAAAAGAATTGTCAACACAATCGAAAAAGGGGGAGGGAAAAAAATGCTCCTTGCTGCAAAGTGGGATAAAGTTTCTCAATGCTGCCGTGATGATTTATGACAAACACTTATATTTTTCACTTTGATGAATCCTGTTTCACTCTCTCAATAAACACACACACAAAAGCCTCACCCTCTTTCATCCCAAGACTGATTCAATTTGTGTGATGAAAAATGCACTTGTTTATGCGTGTTGTTATTTTTGTTTGTCACCCCATTTCGACATTTAGTGCAGAAATAGTCGCAGAGAAAGGGATAAAAAGTAAATAAAAGTAAGTGCAATGGATCCTCGAAATGGCGTGCACTGTTATAGTCGGTCCTGTATGTCAATCGAGTGTAACAAACTTTTTTAAATGTGACAACCACTTTAGAGGTTAATGTTTTGGGCCATTTGACAATTGTTTTAACCCTATTTGAGGCTGTATTTTTTGCTTGCTCAACCATTTTTATATTTTTTGATAAATTACGTTCGAGTGTTGACTTGTGAAAATGTTTACAAAGTCTAAGTGGAAGTCTGGGAAATTCGGCATCTGAGGTTGAAGATTTTTGCTGTCAAATCTACGCAGAAGCGATTTTGGCTGATACTACCTAGAGGCTGAAGAAAGAGTAAGCCAAAACCAATAATGCAAATTTTAGCACCAAATGAAGCACATGTAATTTTATTTGAACATATGGATTTTTTGCCACCTGTACCTGTAAAGTGTAAACTCTGCAGCGAAGGAAAGACCATCCTTAGGCCAACAGAGAAGAAAGTTAAAGAAGGAAAATGAGGTCGAGGTTGTGGTTGAAAAGACCTGATTTTCATCACAGTTGTAAAGAGCCCTTGTGGTTCTTAACTAAACCACATAAATAAACATACCAATAGCCTGCTCATGAAAACCACTGGTTAAAATAGACCCCTTTCCTACGTGAAACTTAAAAAGCTAGTTTAAGGTTAGTTAAATTCTAAGTCTAGTGGGACATTCTAAAGAAGAAAGTACTTTATACTTTAGAAAGTACTTAACTCAAGCTTCACATAAAATAACATTTTTAAGCACAATTTTCTAAGCTGACTTGAACTTGGATCGAGCCATAGAAAATAGGTATTTAACCTTAGGCATAAAACTTTTCGATGTAATCTGTATGGAGATTTCCCGGTGACTTAGGCTGATGTGGACTTTTAACGCCTTTAAGCCTTTGTTTCTTTATTACTTTTAATAAGTAGTTGATCCAAGTGTGCCTTAAAAGGGAAAGGCACATGTGAATACGGAGGCCCATCCTGATGTATCCCTCCGTTTAAATATGAATCTCATTTTTCTTATGCACTCACAAAATGGTGTTTTAGTCGATTTTGAGCCATATTCAAGTAGCAGAAAATGTTTTTTATAAAAAACACTGGGTATACTCTGTTGCCTGGAGTTCTTTTCTTCGTAGACTAGAACATCAAGAAATTCGAAACGCAGTTTTTCTTTTTGTCAACAAGGCAATTCAAAAGCGTTTCAAGATTAAAAGACACGAAATCTGTTATATCGACATGTCCTGTAAGCAGGGCCCAGTTAGTACGTTATGTATTATATAAGCGTCCCACCACTAACACGATCCGGGTTACTAGGTACTCTTTTCATCTGTTGCTTCTATAAGATTCGTTTTTTTCTTCCGGGTAAGATCCGGATAAGCCCCGATTTAATGGGAAACCGAGATATGTCAGACCAAAACCAGGCTTTAGTCTTTGAAGAGCGTCTGAATGCAGCGTCTATTATTATCCATGATAGGATCGGTTTTTCAGTGTTGAGTTAAGCCCAGCATAAACCAATATCTGTTAATCCCGGAACGAAACGAATCTTAAGTTAACCCCAGCAAACAGTTTTTCAGTGCAGAGTTGACACCGCGTGTAAAGTTCTCAAAATCTTCGACTGTCGAAATTATTGACGCTCCCAGCTCTCATTTCTAAGTGTTGTAAAGTTCACATAGAAAACAGAGAAAAAGAAGTTCTAGTCATTTTCAGGTGTCAGTTTTCATAGAAACACGCAAAGCCACTCCCATTTCACACAGAAAAAACAACCAAAGAAATTCATACTATTCACGAATATCGATCCGAAATAAACTTAACGAGATTAATCCCGGATGAATATTCAGTGAAAAACTCATTTTTGGGGTTAATCTCAGTTTAACCTTGAAGCTCGGATTATCTCGCACTGAAAAACTGGCTCCAAGAATGAAGGATGAGCCGAAAACAATCTGGAAACTAGATTCAAATTTTAGAGAAAATAGTTGTCATGTGTTTTCCGAACAAAATATTCCTTGAATAGGGTCAGGGTCGATCATCACGAAAATAACTAACAGCGTCTGTCCCTAAATGGTCGCCTGTTGCATAGGTAAGGACTAACCGGATGCAATCCACCTGCCTTGTTACTTCTAGCTGAGTGCAAAATCTTCTCAAAATGAGAAAAAAAACCCTTGATACATACTGTGGGCTAACCAGGTGATTGATTGGCTACTTTAGGCATCCGACAGGGTCTAACCAAAAAAAATTATGAATACTCAGCAAATGGTACAAGCTATTACCGCAAATGTAATTGAAAATGCTAGACCTCAACAAAAAAAGGCTTTTAGCAAACTTTAGTCTAGTCCTCAACCTGAGTCTGGACGCGCCTCTCCTGCAAAGTCCCTGCGGGATGTGTTCGAAGTTTTTTCAGGTCGGGGCTTTTGTCCAGGATCAATTATATCTTCAAAATTAATAGGTATTAAACTCTTTCACAAACGTCATTGAGAAAGACACAGTCATACTGCAACATGTCCTACAAGAACAATAGCAACTGTCAATGTCGTGTGATCGTCATTGCTACACGCACTAACACATTGGCGGTATGTGTTCACATTTCCTCTTCAAGTCAAGCTGTCGATACAATGTGTCTTTTTGTCACAAAAAATCATTCGTAAAGCATTTGGATAAAGCCGTTAAGCCTCGTTTAAGGGTTTAGCAACGAACTTTTATGGACTGCATTAAATAGCGGGTACAAGCTACCAAAAATTTCTCAGGTGCGTTACTGATGCCATTCCTGGGGTTAGAGTCAAAAACGTCCTTTGACGTAGGAACCTTAATGTTGAGCAGCTTACGTCTCCGAGTGAAACGATAAATTGTTCGATGGCTTAAACATGTTTTCCACATGCCTCCCTAAAGGCTTCCTAGACTAAGTAATGCTCACCCAGATGCAAGCGTGTCACTCCACTGGTATACCTACCTTAAAACAGGTGGTGGGAGTAGGTAAAGCACCGGGGATCACGTCCGTGAAGTTGCTGGCAGAGGGAAGAATGGACGAGCTCCAATAATCACCTTTTTCGAGTTAGTCCCTAATTAAAAGAACTAGCTTGAAGGGTAAAGGTCTTCGGAACTGGCTTATACCGATACTGGCTGTCTTGATCTTTTTGCCTTAATTCGAAAGTCATCATTTAGGTGATCGAGCTGGTATTCATGTCTTACTAAAAGTGGTATCATAGTAGAACGCCTTTCGTCTAAGTGTGTCTGCTGAGTGGGAACAGCCACCCAACCTAACCTAGAATAAGGCTCGCTCCGCGACTCTTTTTAAGGATAAGAAGTCGTAGAAAAGAATTATGACGGTGAGCTAAACCGAGTGAACCGAGAAATAAGTTAAGCCAAAAAAGGGCACAAAAGGCAAATGAACAAGAATTCTTCAGCCCACAGGCTTTAAAGCTAGTCCGGTGGGCCACGGAAATACCAGAAGTTTACAACGTGTTAGTTTTCGCGCCCAGCTATGGAGCAGTAAGATAGAGACCGAAATTCATCAAAAACGGTTGCGCAACAAAACCAAGTAAAAATATTTGTGCGTAAAGAAGTTTTAGACGCAGACCCGTAAATCAACAAGCCAAAAGCTTATAATGAACTTTCGACTCACTTGGGTGGGTTTGGTTTGCGGACCTATATTTGGTTTCTCAGGTGGAACAACGGCTGCGCATCAAATTTAAGTGGATTTTTTCACCAGTGAATGGTTAAGGCTTATAACACCTCATTCCATACAACCCATCTTGCATCTACCCCAAATGTAAATCCAACCGTAAGCCCAAGCCGGGAGGTTTCTGGGGGTCTCCATGTGTTCAAAGTTTTCATACATCCAACCTAGCACCCATCCCAAATCGAACAAAGAATCATTGTGAACTTTTGACCCAAAGTTTTGTGCCTCATCAGAAAACTTTTCACTTTTTCCTTAAATTGAAATTTAATGCCAAAATTGTTCTCAATTATAGTTCATTGTCGAGACCTGACCTTAATTTGGTTTCAGCACTGGTCTCGCTGTCTGAACTTATTGCAGATCCCAGGTAGACAAAGTGCTGAACTACCTCAAAGTTATATTGATTTGATGGTGATGTCTATGGTGACGTTAGTCCAAGACTTTGGTGTTGTCTTTTAGATAACAGCATGTTTTTTGTTTGCCAAGACCATGCTCAGCGCTTCAGTCTCAGTACTCACTAAGGGCTCTCTGACATCACTCTGCGTTCTTCCGATTATGTCAATGCGTGTGCGAGAAATTGAAGGGACTTTTGAAAGTTTTGTGCCCTCTGGTGTTGGCGATGGATTTCTGGACAATTGTCTCAAGTATGATGTTAAAGAACTCACAGGATTGTGCGTTGCCTTGTGTTAGTTCTTTTTGACATCAAAGCGATCGGTGAGATCTTTAGGTACCGATCTTGATGAAACAGCGCGAGTTTTCCATTGACGTCCTGCACAAACTGACGAGTCTGGCGGGATTGTCGAAAGTCTAGATGGCCCTATGTGACTCGTCTCTGTAGATGTTGCCTTGAAATCGATTGGGTGAGTATCGATTTTGAATTCCTGGGTTGTCTCCGAGATCTGCCACAGTGTGAATATTTGTTCTATGGTTAAATTTTCTGCTACTTAAGGCCACGCTTATATGGACCTATAATATTGTTGACATATGGCTTCAGGCGGTCACACAGCACAGCAGAAAAGAATTTTTTTTCGATGCTAAGAAGACGGATGTCTTTGTACGTGCGGTATAATTCAGAGGGTGTCCTTTTTTGAGAATCGGGCAACCAATGCTCCGGTTCCATTCATATGGTATGCTTTCATCCGACCATATCTTGCAGATGAGCTGTCAACTTCGGCTGCTTTATTGCACTTTAGCTTAGACACAGCTACTTTTACTTCCAGGTCGGGTGTGTGGTATCATTTGTATGTTTCGTCAGTAACTTCTTCGCCTCAGTTGAATGGTTCATTCTGCCTGACAGCGAAACTGGGTTTGACTTCGCCATAATACAGTCATGCTGAGGATCAGGAATCATTTTTCCTAATCCTCAGCACCGACTCCCCTGCGAAGTCCCCTTGCTCGTTTATACAAGGTTCCTTTATCGTAAGATTAGGAATCTTTCGAACTCAATCTTTGTTGTATATAGCCCCTCTCTATCTCTTTAACCAACCACTTCTCGTGCCATCTCTTTTACCTTCTAATGGGAAGCCGGTGTTCCTCTCTACTTGTAGAGCTCGCGATCAGCTCTAGTCCTTCTGTGCAGAGCCACTTTGTGTGCTTCTTGTTTAGCTCAAATAATGAAGCTACTTCATATTTTTTAAACGGGCTGGAGCATTTCGGTTCAGGATAAAGCAACCATCTTACCTATTTGTCTCCTTGAACAATGAGGCAAAAACTATGGCAAGAAGCAATTTTTTTCCAAAGCAAAATGATTAAATCTTGTGTCTTCATATAGTGTCCATTGTGCCTCCTTTCACTCATTTCGCATAATTCCATAACCAGCCTGTGAGTCACTTAATACCACATGCCCAGCAGATCGTTCATCCCCTCATGCGTCCTGTCGTATATAATGTTAAGGGAATTTAAATTGCCAGTCAGTGTGTTACTGGACAATTTATTCATGCCATTTACTTGACCAGCATTCGACAGCAATCGAGGGTTTAGAGTAAGGCACACACCATCCAAGGCATCCTTGAGTTGATTTCCCGGATAAGATCTTTATAGGTTGGTGAAAATCTTCTCTTTTTTTTTGGGCCGGACCGTATTTGATACGTGTGGGGGATGCTTATCCTGTTTTATTAATTAATGAAGAAAGTCGAGAGGACCCCGGTGCCAATTAAAGGAATTCCTCTTGTCGAACTTACAGGCCCAGCCCTCCTTATAGGACTTAATTGTTATCCTGCTTTACATATTCAGATCGGGTGTCTTTGACTGAATGAATTTGCGGGCTTTTTAAATTTATGTGAAGGACACCCAGCAATTACTGGACGGTTATGAGTATGTTAATATGCGACTCGTGTGGTAATTTCTTGAAATCGGAGCTCATCTTGGGCCAGTGGTCAAGTTTTTCCCCAAAAAGAAATATCCGTATAGAGTATAGGGGAAAGGATCAAAAGCACTTCGGTGAAGCTCATTACGTGGAAAGTTGGTTGAAAGTAAAATTGATTCGGCCGGGTAGTGGTGACATTCATCGAAAGGGCGCAGTTAATTAATATGCTAAGGCCGTAAGTCCTTTTCGAGAAAATTAGGAAATTTGCAAGGAAATTATAGAGCATGTTTCCATATTTTGAATTAACAGTTTGCACACGAATTGTTGGTTAGATGTAAGATGACCGAACTAGTGATACGTAAAATTAGATGGACTATAAGAAAGGATGCTGATTGGCTCCGAAAAGCCTACAACTTTGCCCTACTCTTTGCTTTTTTCTTTGTTTTAATTCAGACCTTAACTTAGCCCACAAAACCACTTAAGTGTGTTCGTCCTCAATCGCCATTAAATCGAAATACTCATTCAGGTTCAGCCGGCAGTGGAAGCTGGGGGATAAACAAATTTTTAATGCTTTTTCGAAATTTGCGTACTGCGGTATACGAAAATACTTTGCCGAATAGGGAAACCAATTTAAATACTTTTGCCACCATTTCGTTGATCCTAAAATCCTTGAAGATTGTACGAAAATCGTTTAATTAAAACAACACCGCATTAAAGGCTTCCGCTGGAATAACCACGCGCAAGGCTTACGTTTGCTTTTGCGTCAATAAAAGTAAATTATTTCGTGCTTGGCGTCTTGATTAGTCCTAATCCTTTACTTTGGAAGTAATTTTTTTAATTATCCCGAATTTCGCCATTTTACCATTGGATACTAGAGGGAAATTTAAAAGTACATTATAATCCTGTCATTTATTTTTAAATTTGGTATGTTTCATTTTGTTGGGGAAAAATAAATCTTCTAACGCTGAGACATATACATTCGAAAGAAGATCAAATGGGATCTTTAGGACAGGGTCACAGCTCACAGCGAAAACAACCAGCACGCCCATATGTTGTTCACCGTGGAAGCACGCCGTCTAGTTTGAAATAATTTATTACGTTTTCCTTGTGCTCTGCCCTCGATGGGAGAAAATTCTGCGAGACGATGGAATCTAATTAAAATATCTGCTCTTGGTATGGAGACGGTATATACTGGAATTTAATTGAATACGCCCGTCCCACGTGCCATTCAAGCGAAATCTGTGCCACTGATGCGATACCGTTTTAAATTGATTGGAAATTCTTGAGATACTTTTCAATGTCTTCGAGGCGACTGTTAATAATTTGAAGCAGGCATATGGCTGTCACATGTGGGACGCGAATCATTGAGGTCAGGTGAAATAGGGACGGGGTTTTGTGGCTAGAAAACTTTTGTAGCGGATAAAATTTAAGTTTGATTGCATGTTGCGTAAACAGTTTGTAAAAAATATTGTCCGAAAGAACTTTTCCAAAGGACAACTTCAAAAGTCTTCGCCATCCGACTACACTCTTGTCGACGCCTAACCTAAGGTTTTCGCACTTTGTAGTTTGACGTATGACTGCGTCGAGATTTCATATGGCGTTTTGTGGTAGCTGAAGCGAGGCCTAGTACACCTAGGTGCTAACCCGAATTCGATATCCCACAGTTCATATGAACTCAATAGCAGGTCCCAGGTCCACCAGCTTACAGCAAAGCAAAACGTTAAGCGCCTGATAGGATAAAAATCACAAAAGCTGAGTTCGATAAAATGCCCAAAATGGGTATAGTTTACCGTTCTGAAAGCTGCTGGTTACCACCATTTCAAGTCGACCCAAGATATTGGTCGCCTAGAAATCAGCCGATTGGCGTCTGTCTTTAGTCGTCGTCGGCTAGAAAATTCTCTCGAAATTTGATTGGACAAAAGCATTCAATAAAACCCCGATCGCTCATGAAAGACCTCAAAAAAACTGTCCTCGTCACCATTTGAACTTTTCGAGTTCATTTTCATGACGTTTGGACTCCGGAACGCTGTCCAAATCTTTCAGATGTTCAATGATCAAGTGACATTTACCCCATCTTGTTGGGAATTTATCTATTTCTAGGTTATCTAATTCCGAGTGATAGTATGCCTAACCACCCGAAGAACGAATCTAAGTCATCATTGATTGAAAGCCCCTAACTGCGATAAAGCAACTTTGAAGACTCCCGGGCCCCATAGATTTTTCAAGGACGAGGCACAATGACGAGATCCTCAAAAGACCGAACATCAAAGGCAATAAAACCATTACGGGACACAACCAATTCAGCAAGCATTTATTGCCTTAAAAGCTAAACTTATGAAAGCCTCATTGCTCGCACATTACCCCGTGAAACTCGAGTGGGAGCTTTTTACAGACGCCTTATACCCTATGCTAGGGGGCAGTACTGCAGAAAAAAACACCCATTGGATGGCGGCCGATGCCATACTTTACTAAAAACTTTAACAAAGCTCAACTCATATACATCAGCACGTATAACAGGGAACTTTTAGCCAACTACTCAGCCATTGTGGGGAGGTTTTCCAGTGCTTTTTTCGAATGCCGCTTATCCTTAAAAGGGTCGCGGAGCGAGGGTGGCTAAATGGTCTTTCCGTCGTTTTCGATCCTCCGCCACCAACTCAAGAGACTCTGGCGCAATCCCCAGGCGGGACTCAGAGAGGTTCCTTACCTGATCCCACCACCTGTTTCTGGGCCTACCAGGGGGGCGACGCGCTCGCATCTCGGCTAGCATGACCTGTCTAGGAAGTCTGTCAGGGGGCATGCGAACAACGTGTCCAAACCATCGAAGAACTGATCGCTCCACTCGCAGAAGTAGCTGCTCAACATTAAGATTCCCACGAATACTGACGTTTCTCACTCTATCCCTTAGAGTAATACCAGCAACGCACCTCAGGAATCTCATTTCGGCAGCTTGTACCCGCGATCTAGTTGCGAACTCCTGTGGTCATAATGACTCCTCCGGTCATTACCCAAATTTCATGACCATAGATTAGGGTCGGAACGAACACCGAGCTCACTCCAAGCTCAGCTTTCCTGATGACGGCCGGCGCAGTTCCTTTACTTTTGTTCCAGCTTGGCCAATTCTACAGGACAACTCAGTATCACTCCTCCCATCTTTCGTGAAAAAGACCCCGAGATACTTAAGCATCTCCACCTGTTTCAATGGAACTCAACCATCACTTTCGATTTGTTCACGTTTACTTTCTTTCCAGCATCACAAACAGAATTGCTGGTTCATAAAATTGGAAACAACAGTTCCAACAACAGTCCAGACTCTAATACGAGATCAACCGCCGAATTTGGTGGGTTAAGCCGAGACTTACCCCAGATCGATATTCACTGAAAAACTCGTTTGTGGGATAATCTGCTTCTGCATTGCACACTGCTAAAATTTCCCTTCCGAAACCCCGAGCAGCAACTATTTTGTGACGCATCAAAAGGTGTTGTAAGAACGCCTTTCGTCAAGTATCAAGTATTCGAATCGCTCCAAAGCTTGATCAACTCGGGGAAAAAATGCTTCTTCAAAATGTGTCTAGCCTTCGATCCACGAATATCCACTGCAGGGCATAGGCAAAAGCGTGCATTCCATGTCACCGATCGAAGATAGCACATCATACGACAGCCGTCATCATCTCCCATCGGAGAAATCGTACAACTATCTTCGGGACTCGACTTCATTAAAGATTGAACCTCTTCCATTCTCACGAGGACCCAGGTTTTGTCTCACTGTCGACGGCCGATAATTCCACCGTCCAAAGCCTTCCCTGGAAGATTTAAAGCCTTCCCTGTTTCACATAAAGAGCGAGATAGCGAGCGGGGATCTCGGACGATCTGTATAATGAATTCCAATCAATGGCAATGTATGGCCGTATGGGGTGGTTCCAAATACAGGCGGGATCGCTGATGCGCTCGCCGGGCTTTTCGAAAAATTGAAAAACCACCCGCCGAGGTTGACGATTATTCTGCCAATCGGTGTTGTGAGTTATGACACGCTGCTGAATATACATTTTTTTCTCGAAGCTAAAACTTGTTGTCAAATATAAACTATTTATGTGCAATAAAGTCGACAAATTTTAGAATTATGTTTTGTCACTGTGCAGTCAAAACAGTCGTCGCGGTTTCTCGCTCTCATTAACAAACGATTTCTATGGTCTCGTGTTGTCGCTGCCGCTCTGGAATGACGCTCTTGCAAAAGCTTGCCAGAGTGCTCTTTGCAAATTTAATGACACGTTTTTATGTGCCACAAAAGTTTAATTTTGACCGAGGCAGACAACTTTTATCCGACACTTTCCACACTTAATCGAGATTGTTCTCCATCAATCATCTGACGACAACGGCTTACCACCCCGCAGGTAATGGCATGGTCGAAAGACTTCATCAATAACTGAAAGCAGCTAAGACTGCTTTCCGATGAGCTTTTCGCTGTACTGCTTGGAATCGGAGCGTGTGTCACGGAAAACCTACAAATTACGGTGGCGGAAGTGTACGGATGAATTTTTGGCACTACGAAAAGACAATGTGGCCGCGATCCGACAACTTTTGGAAATCAGGCTACGGCTTAATATTGAAAAGCTATCGTCAGGTCTTTCAAGAAGGATCTTTGTATGCAGCACATGTCTTCATTTGAGGCGATGCTATCAACCAGATTTCAACAGAGGGACGAAGGGGCATTTTCGGTCCTGAGGAGATCAGATAAATAACTTTTTCTAAAAATTCGAGGCAAAGATGTAATAGTCTTAATCGATCGTCTGAAACTAGCTTATATCAGGTTTTGAAACTTTCAGTTGAAAAAAATAACGATTTCCCACCTTAAAACAAGCATCGTCGTCACCCGTCGTCGGCTTCGTCGTCATTTGCCTGCCAAAAGACTCGATCAGGAAGATCCGAACCTTATGTCTCTCACTTACTTACTTAAGGTGGCGCTGCAGTCCGGAATGGACCTGGTCGAAACCATAGCAAGCTTCGCCAGCCAGCTCTGTCTCCAGCTGGCCGTCTCTAGTTTTCACACGCGAAGTTGACTGAGGTCTCCTTCAACTTGCGTGCGCCTCCTGAGTCTCAGTGAACCTCTTCTGCGCTACCCCTTCGGTGTGGAGTCGAAGATATTTCGGGCGCTGGTGTTTTTCCGCTCCAGGTGACCCAGAGATACACAAAATGTTTGTCACTCTGCATACATACGAAGCCGCAAAGCCCGACTCTGGATTCATAGAAAATACGCGACGGGCAAACCGGGCTTGCCAACACGGGCTTATGAATATTCGTGGAAAAACATTTTTTCGAGACTCAAAAACATTCACAGTGGGCAACGATAACTTAAAAGACTTGAAGCGAGCCATCCAGCTTACAGCCCAAGCGAACCATATTTTCGCTCCAATAAATTAAATTGACAATGAAAAGGGTTTTGGATCTCTAAAGATACTGAAACTCTTTTTCCTAGATATTCGAAAGAATTTAATTACCTACTTGCGCTGTCGTGCTCCCTTTATCATCAGAGTAAGGATGAAGGTACAAGTAAAAGTATCTTTTGGTTTAAAAGGGTCTTAATAGCCCTTAAAGACTTATTTTGAAAACCGCATTGAAGACAAAGACCACCCTTAGCCCGCAGACATTAAGCTTGCATTTTGTTTAAATGTAATTCAAAAGCCACGTTTGCCACATGCAACATATTTATACGCCTCCTCGTTGGGAATTTGAGTCCAGGTTTGTCGATTCCATTCAAAGTAAACTGAACTGATACACGAAGGCTATATGTGCTTCCAAACTCCATTCCAAGTCGGTTAATTGATTTTAATTGAATTTGATGAACCATCCAACAACGGTTGGCTGAGCCAGTGCAACGCGCCACAACATATAATGACCAGCAACCGGTAGCATTGCCGTGCATCGTCAAAGATTTCATCAGCGCAACAATTGGTTGTTTGTTTCATTTCTGGAAACGTAAGGAACGGTGGCAGGTTTCAAAATTATTTATTTTTTTTTATATGCCCTGGGTATACGCCGGGAGTTCTCCGAAACGCGCAGACCCGCTTAATTGAGAATAATGATAGCGAATTCATCCCTCTGCGTGAACAAAGAAGGAGGCACGGTGGAGTATCAAAAGACTCGTATACCACACCACCACCATAGAAGCACACAACATACCTACCAAGAGTCGTTAACCGCTTATATTGGGAAGCTTGTTCTTTTGCCGATCACAGTGTGCCCAGAGCTAAGGAATCAATTAAGGTGATCATCAAGTTAAATTGATGTGAATTGAATGACGGTACGGCACGGTACCGAGAGGTAATTTTGGACGAATGCAGCGCAGACGGACAGAGCCCTTATGGAACCACATGTGAGTGCAACACTTGAATTTATTTGAGGGATGGATGATTTATTCCTTAATAATAAAAGCCACCGGTATGTTGGAGTGGAAGAAGAAATTAAAATCATTTAAGTTAAGTGACTTGACGTGTACAACAGAATGTATGCAGGTAGAGGATGTGATCTTTGCTCTTTGGCAATTTCCGTTGGGAGTAGTCTTTGTACCAAAAACTTTGTTCACCTTCACAGAGGTATATCAAGAAGTATTGCCCAGATCGATGCCTCTTTTTCCCGGATTTTCCCCAGATCGATGCGTCTTTTATTTTTCTGTCTCTGTATTGCTCTTCTAGCGCAAAAGGATTTCCTTTAGTTAATGTGCGTCATTTTGTGTCTGGGCCGTTAATCTCTTGTTCAACAATATGGAAAATATGAGCATGCTCCATATGTCTTGGCTAGATGTCAAAATTTTTAAAACCATCAGGACATTACAATGGAATATCTTACGATAACTTTCACACTCCGGTGTATTGTATCCTTGCAGGAGGTTCACTTGTACATTATATCCACAAGTGCAATTGTAAATTATTTCTCATCGTGCATCCTGGGTGCCATAAAAATCGAAATATCTATTCCAGTGGCTGGTAGATAGACCATTGCGAAAAAGATTCCAATGCGTCTTTTTATGCTTTCCATCACAGTGTTCCATGGTTCTAATTTACTTCGTTCGCTAAAGTGAGAAATAGAACGTTTTATGGGGTTTCTTTTAGAATCCTGCGAGAGCAATGAGTGGTAACTGATTTATGGGAAGAACCTAAAAAAGTTATGATTCAATTTTGATGATTTATTGAATTGATTTAAAATGAAAGTTTTTTTATTAGAATTAAATAGGTATGTGATGCAAGGATAGAAAGTTTGAAAGGGAGGAGGACTCTGCTCCGATGGCCTCGAAAGCCGTTTCACGTGAGTTTGACAAATAACTCCATCACGGCGTTCGTAGAACAAGACGTCGACGAGAGCAAATGTCGATTATAAGCCTATCGCTGATAGGTTTAGTAAATGCTGTTTTAAAACTAAGCAATGCTTAAGGAATATTTCAGCTTTCAGTGCTAATGCAATATTGGGTCGTGATGACAAGTCGTCATATAACATGCGAAATTTTCTATTATTTACGAGCGTTGTTAACAGCTCCTTTTATGTAAAGTCAATTATAAAGTTTCTTCTTAGAAAAAGTTTTGGAAGAATATGTGTTTCGTTTCGGTGTGAACCGACATCCGACCAGACATCAATCTAAATGCTTTTAAGCCCGAATCCAAGATAGCTTTGTCTAACTCTGCAGCCTAGAGTCTATATACCTTCCGCTGGAGCCTGCACTCTAAAACGATTAAGGTCACCACCAGTATGTTTCCACCACCTAGCGGGAAGCAACGACAACGAGGCTAGGATTAGAACAAAAACATTAACGGTTTTTCGCACGAATGCATTGACTCCTTTTCTTCAAAATCTGTCAATATTCAATGTCATCAACTCAAGAGAGGCACATGGAGCTCCTGATCACACGCGGGGGAATAACTCAAACGTATTAAGAAGACAGAGAAATAAGCAGCTGATACGTCTTATAGGTTAGGTTAGGTTGGGTGGCTCTTCCGCTAGGTGGGGGCACAGTTAGACCCAAGGAGGTCCATTGTGATACCACTTGTAGGACCGGAGTTACCAGCCCGAGGACCAAAATGATAACTACCCGTTTGGGTGGGAGGGGTCTAGGCAACCAGTGACGGTATAAACCTGTACCGAAGGTCAGCAATAAATTGTTGATTGGCTAAAGACTTACCCGAGGATAATGATGGCTGGGGGTAACCGTTTCGGTGTGGTTCACAGCAGGGTTGAGTGGGCCCGTGATAACTTCCTGAAGAAAGGGTGGTCTCGGCAGAGGCAACCGATTTCGGCATAAGTCATTGCTTAGTATTGCTTCTTTGCTAAGAATTATCCTCTACAATGGGAAGGTGCAGGGGTAACCGGGTTCGGTGTGAACCCTTGCAGGTGTGGAATTCACAGGCAAGAAGCTGATGTAGGGTAACCGTCTTCGGTGTAAACCCGTACAACAGGCGACTCACGTTAAAATTGGGGAATGGGACACGTGGAATGGGAATGTAGGGGTAAGAAAAGGTATGAACCCGTACCGAATTATGTGCTGGTGATACCCTAGGGGTGGAAAGGTGAAGGCAACCGAAGTGGTATAAGCCTATACCGATCCAGCCCTGTAAGGGAAGACCCTGGGATAAGGTGGGGAGGGGAAAATGGGGAGAATGGGAATTACTGTATTAAATCTACTATTACGTCCCCGGCTCCACTGAAAGGTGCTTTCTCGCCCACATATAGTTTCCATGCGGAAGA
Organism: Neoascia interrupta; assembly: GCA_947623515.1. NCBI lineage: Eukaryota > Metazoa > Arthropoda > Insecta > Diptera > Syrphidae > Neoascia > Neoascia interrupta. The sequence continues at coordinate 10,979,633 of OX392464.1, forward strand.
GTATCATTTCCTACGTCTTAGATACGTCTTAGTATCATCTCCATCCGTCTAAGTATTATTTCCATCTCAGAACCTCTCCACTTAGTATTAGAGAACTTAGAAAAAGAGACAAAAAATCAATGCCACAAAAACCAAAACGATAGTTCAACAACATCGACTCGAGCTCAAATAAGTGTGTCTGGATGGCAGGGACACTCGAAAGCTTTTAATACCTTGGTAGCAGCATACTGACGGTGCGGAGCCCAAGCATGGCGTTGCCGGATTGGCAAAACCGAGTCGGTGTTTGCTATATTGTCCAAGGCATGGAGGTACGCAGTGCTTTGGATTTTTTCTGGTCAACTGCGGACCAACGATTTTGGGTTCGAGAAATTATTCTGCGACGAAATTATTCTGCGGACAGGATCGTTCTGTTCACTCGTTGTGGGGTTGTGCTCGGTATTGGACTTGGTAGTATCTGCGAGTTAGAGGAGATTACGTATTAGCTGGGCGATCGATTTGACTGCGCCTTTTAGTCTTTGTGCTATTGGAAGGGAGTACAACCATGGGTAACAGAGCGGAGCGAGAGGAGCCTAAACGAGGGATGAGCTACGCGAGCAACTGCGACAACGTATGGCTTAGACCAGGGTAGGTTGAAAGAGCAGTTGCTGGATGCCACAGATGCTGAGGGTGAGGCGACAGCACTCGATGGGCAGACCTGTACAGACGGGAATATGGGCGAATCCAACGAAGTCCGAAAGCTGCGGCTTGGGCTCCAGCTATAAAAAAAAAATCGAATGGAACTCACAGCGACACAAGCGGGTAAGTCGGCCCCTAAGGCCGAGGTTAAGGACTTCCATTCCGGGGATAGGTTTTGTTCGCGGAACCTGTACACTGTGCGTGACGTCGCTGAGATGCTCCCAGAATTCGATCCAAGAGCTAGTGCAGGACTATCGTCGAAGGTATGGAGAACAAGGGTAAAGGATAGTCAGCGTATCCAGGCGCTCGACGAAAAACTGGTGTTGATGGCTGCGACGACAAAATTGTTGGGCGCTGCCAAATTGTGGAGTCGGAGTACAATGTTCGAAACGTTGGACGAGTTTTTCACTGAGCTATGTCGAAATTTCCCATCAACCGACGATGACGCGGACATCCACGACGGGTTGAGAGAGCAAAGGTAGAGCAGAAGATGGAGGAGGCTTCGGCGTTTATCCTTCATGTACACAACTCCAGCGAGGATTGGGTGGCCACCATGCAGTGGCAGGACCAAAAGTTACGCGATGTGATTTCCACCCTAAGGATGCCTGAGCTGACGCCGGCGAAGAAGCAGTTACAAAAGGATTATCTCGTCGAGGGACATCGACTGTTCCGAAAAGTGGAGGGTACCGAGAGATGGGAGAATTTTAAAACTGTGGAATGACGATGTCGGACACCTAGCAGATGAGAAGACACTGGAGAGGATAAAGCAGGCCTTTCGGTTTCCGAAGATGAGGGCTTCACCAGGAGCCAGGAGAGGAAAATCAAGTCGTATGTTGAGTGCGCTCAAAGAGGAGAGGCGGCAGACGTGAGGAAGAGCTCCATAGTATAGAACGCGTCCCTCTGCCTTTCGACATTCACGCAGATCACCTTGGGCCTTTTACGATGGGAAAGTATGGAACCAGATATGTTTTGGCTTTGATCGACAATTTCACGAAGTACACCATATTGAGAGCCGTTAGAACCGCCAACAGCAAAGGATTTCTCAGCTTGGTGAACGAAGTAGCCGGCTACTTTGGATTGCCTAGAAGGATCGTCACGGACCGGGGAACCGCGTATACTTCCGGAATATTTGAGCACTTCTGCGAGAAGAATGGCCTCCAACACATTTAGGTCGCTGTTAGGACACCCAGAGCAAACGGTCAGGTTGAGAGATGCAACGAAACTCTTCTCTCGCCCCTTAAATACATGCACTCATCGGAGAAAGGAGAAGATTGGGCAAGTCACCTGAGAACAGCCCAGTGGAGGCTAAACACTATCCGGAACTGCACAACAAAAGCCAGGCCGCACGAACTTTTGTTCGCCTATACCCCTAGAAGTATTTTGGGGGACAAACTCTTACTGGAACTAGGCAAACAGACACGCGAAGTGAAGCCGAGGAGATGAGACGTCGACGAGACAAGGCCTTGGCAAACATTGAGCAGGTCCAAGTCAATCAGAAGGCAAGATTCGACGCCAAACATCGGCAGCCAACGCAGTATCAGTCTGGAGATCTCGTGTTGATTGAGAACGAGGCTGCTGCCAGTGGTGAGTTACGGAGGCTTATACCGCGGTATCGCGGCCCCTACATTATCAGAAGATATCCCGAACATGCAGCGGACTCAGCGCAAGTTAAATACCGTTTTAGCTTCGGACCGAATGAAGTACTGGTGTAAACTTCCAGAAGAGGGTCTGTTGGGAACGTCTCTGACAGCTCAGACAGTTCACGATCGGTGAAGGATGGCCGAGTTGTTAAGTCACCGTGGCACCCGCCTGTATAAAAGGCGAGCACCAACTAGATAAGGGGCATTCAACGTTAAGTCGCGACAAAGGCAAATAATAAACGGTAGCAAAGTATAGAGATCGTGTTATCATTTCGCTTTCTTTGGTTTTCAGTCAACAAATGATTTTGTATGTTTAAGTATGTCAGGGTGTTTTTTTTCACTAAAATGGGGAAAAATATACCAAGTTAACCTGGGGTGGAATCGGCCTAGGTGATGGTCAATGTGACCAAACAATTGTACCGAATCGCTGCTTTATATCTAGGCTTGTGATGTTAGAACAATTTTTTTATTTTTGCATGCGGAAATTCAGCCTACGAATAGGCAACAAAAAAGATATTTAACCAGAAAGTTTGAAAACTGTGGGGACCAGCTGATTTTGACGGTGATTGATCGTGAACTCTAATCAGAATTTTTGTGATTTTTGACATCGCTTATCAGAGATCAACTTAGACGGTTCCACTCCTAATTTGATAAAGGAGAGATCACAGTTTTTTTTTTTAGGTTATCTTTGTAACCCTTACCAGGAATCAAGTTAACAGTGTGCCGAAATGAGATTTCTGATTTCAATGTTGCGCAGCTTTGCTTCTCCGATGCGAAAAGAATGTGTAGGATGCCGGAAATGCACCCATACGTAGGCAAAGTCAAGTGCCTTTCAAGCTTGAAGAAAAATGGAGAGTTTACAATATTTTTCGCAGCATCCCTCAGGAATGTTCAATTCATTGCTCTGAAGATTATATGGGGCAATCAAGGCATGTAACTTTAAAAAAAATACAAAATTGAGCCAAATATTCTTGATGTTAAGGCTTTTGGCTAAACATTTTGTTTTAGTGATTTTTTTCGGTATTCCCTTACCTATCTTTTGGCTGAAAAACGAAATTGGCGCAGTTGACCATCTGGAGTAAAATGAATGGAAGGAGTTAGAGTCAGACTTCAAGAGATTTGTCCAACATGTTCAAATGAAATACTTTTTCAAACTTTATAAATGGAACGCAATGTTGTTTTTACTCTGCCCAGAATTCAATTCATTACTAGAGTTAGTCGGATTAAATAAATTTTATATTTTACTTCAGGACCCTTCAAATCCAGACCCAAAATTTTATTCACTTCTTATTTTCTATCTGCCTCAAGGATGAACCTAGCCCGGCAATTACTTGGCTTATTGTTCGGGCTCTGTGACATCGCAAATTTGACGAAAATTTAATTAAGCTTCCAACGCTACGCTGAGACCTTCTCGTGCTAAAAATAGCTTTATAATTATTTACGTGGTTCATTAAATCGCCAGGATATCAATTAGATTCCTTGCGCGCACCGCCAACTGAAAATGCGGATAAACAGTGGACTAAGCCGAATAGACTGCATCTCCGCCATAACAAGGATACGAGGCATATACACTGTGTTGTTATTTTCGTCCTGAACACATCCAACAGGTTTTAATTGGAACCAGAAGTGACGTATTCAAATGAAGAGAAAATTTAATTATAAACATTTTATTGGATTAGTGGCAATGGTGCGGCTTTTTCCCGGCAACACTGTATAGGTGTGTAAATTAACGCAATTGTTCCTACTGCCAGGAGTCCATGTGCGGCAACCTCGCCCAAACGGTTGGCGAGCTGTCCAGTGTCCACCCGGCTCTGGGCGCATCAGCCGGCGATTTAACATTCTGACAACTTGACGCGGGTGTCGTATGTGTGTCGGTATGGCTGAGCTCAACAGGAACTGTCTATTTAAAGGACACCTATACCTAGAGTACGGGTGGTATATGCATCGACAAAATAACACTTTTCGGTGTGGTGACACAGTGTACTCTATGCGGCCCCCCTATCGAGTTGTCGTGTGCGGAGTTGGGGCCGGTGGGCATAGGAATTTAATACCTGACATTGTGTGTTGCAGGATGTCAGTCGAAGGTAAGGGATTATCTTTAATACCTTCTAATTGACACGGTAGATCATTTATAGAGATTTTCCGTGGCGAGGGTTGTAATTGGATGTTCTAAGCTGACGTTTAATCCCTACGACTGTGTCGCTTGTTTAAACGCTGGCCAAATTCAAAAGGTAAAATATTGAAGAAGGATAAAAGGGCAAAAAGAAACAAGCTTTCTGCATTAAATTTTTCTACAAATAAAGCAATTCTATTGCGAAATTGCTTTCGACAACAATAATGTCTTCCTGATCAGAATTGACACTCATACCTTAAAATCTGCATAACAGCCATATTCTTCAAGTCATAAATCCCAATTAACGACACATATTTTCCCCTTGTGATCCAATAGCCAAATCTTCGACAGGAAAAGATCCCACTCAGTACGGTGAATAAAAAAAAATTAAACATCTTCCCTCCATAAGGATACATCCCAAAGGAGCATATCTCCTTTGTTTTCGTTGGCTTTTTGCCGAAACCATAAAAGTTAAAATATTTTAATAACGGTCGATTTTGCCCTGTTGTATACCCATGCCCGCGCGCCAGTGTGCATTCATTTTACAATGCACAAAGGTATGCTAAAACGATTCCACACCCACCTCCCCTATAGCGTGCGACCCACACTCCTACGTGTATTTAGCTCCTGAGCGAATAATATCAATATCCTGGGGATAAAATGCTTTCAAGATGCGGTAGTTGTTTGTACATCGCCAATAAACATTTTTATCCGCAATAGCTGTGCGCGCTGTAAAAGCCAGCACAACGTTCCCAAAGATGTGGAACACACAACAACGCATCAAACTCCGAGCAGGAGGCGAATGGTTTCCGATTTTCGAAGGAAGGTATGTTGTTTGCCTTAAGGAATCCGGCGGAGCTCTTCAAGATATATAGAGATTATATTTTGATTAAATTATTTGAGCGAATTTAATAGTCCTGCGTCCCCCCGTACGCTTATTTGTATGCAAATATTATCCCGTTTGGCAGGGATAATAAGGCATACCTCGCTCGACATATCCATATACCCGACTCCCAATGCGATTGATTTAATTCGATTGTAGATTTCGTGTATTTTGTGTGCACCCCCGCGTCACACCACGCCCCAACGCCTGAAGTGAGAAATTCCACATGTATCCTTTCAGAAGGTATACAAGATGCAGACAACACAAAGGATAATATAAAGGAGAAACAAGGCAACAAAAAAAAATTCAAATCAAACGTCGTGTAATATATGTTTCGACTTCAATCAATTGAAACTTAAACACCATCCCTCCGTTAGGCGGAGTGGCTGGTGTCTCATTTTATTGCCAACCGTAGCGTATGAGTCGTCCTGCGAACTTGCACACATTTTAAAGAAATCGGCAATTTTGTCAAACAAATCCGAATGGGTAAGTATTTTGTAGAATTTTTAATTTGGACAGGATTTGTGTATACGGCGCTGATGGGGATTACGTACGGAAAAGGTTCTCTCCTTTCGGTGGAAGTCAACGATTTACAATACGGCTGAATGGTGATTGACTTTCAGTGTCGCAAATGCACGGGTTCTTTAAGTGGCAACTAGGTTAGTTGCGTGAAGCACATTTGAGAAAATTATTCACTTGGAAAATAAAGTGCAGAGAAGTTACAATAGGCTTTGGTTGCTTAAATCACTTTGCTTAAATTGAGAACTGAAGATTTGAAGACTTGATCACTGCACTAAAAAAGTCTTTTATTAAAAATTGGGTCGAGACCAAAAATTTCTCCTTCTTACACAATGTCAAAAATTGAGACAATTGCCAGACCATCCAACCAGTTTTCCCTCAAATCTGTTGTTAAGATATGGAATTTGAATAATTTGGAGATACGGAAAATCACAGAGTCGATTTGCTCAGGGTATTGTTAGGTTTCATGTGAGCCGGGATGAAAGGCACTGTTTTTTTGTATTTATGTACTAATCGGCCCTGTATTTCCATGTGGCAGTCTAATTGTCTAGTCAAATGGATTTTTTGGTCAGAAAAAAAAAATTCAGACGCAATTTTTTTCCTGATTCAACATGGTTTTTGGGATGCTGAATCGGATTTTCAACTTTGCTGCTTACCACGGCCAAATTTCGACCCTTTTTAAGTTTTTTTGCCGGCACTCTTGGAAACCGGCACTACCGGAAGTGATTCGACGGGACTATAAAATGAAGCTATCAGGTTGTTGACAAACAGGCGTTGTCAAAGCACAGCAGAGAAAATCTTGCATGCGACTTAATCGCATCCTTGGATCGCACGCAAGAATTTTATAGAAGAATTACAAGAAGGGCTTTTTTAAGATTTGGTAAACAGCGCCAAGGTTGTTTTCATAAAGCCATCTTACTTAAGGTGGCGCTACAGTCTGGTGTGGACCTGGGACTTTACCAACAAGCTTCACCAGCCAGCTTTTTCACTGGCTAGCTACTTCCAATTTTTCACACAAAGTTGGCTGAAGTCCACTTTTACTTCGGGCCGGGGAGTTGGTGTCAATCCGCTCTAGATTACGCAGCCACGCAACCGTTGTATTTGAACAATTCTCTTCTTATATCTCCTGCTCCACTCTCTGTCTATGCAGACGGGACAATAAATCGAACGAAGGATTGTCCTCTAGAATTAGCTGTTAACACTTTCATCTGCCTCGAACAGGTTCCATGCTTCTGCATTGTAAATCAGGCCTGGGTTGATGAGGGTCTTATAAATGGACACTTTAGTTGCTTAAGGGATGGGTTTTCTACTCAATTGCCTTCTTAGCCCAAAGAAACAGCGATTAGCAAGAGTTATCCTTCGTTTGAACTCATCGCTGGTATTATTGTCTGAGTTTATACCAGAATCTAGGCAGAAAAAGTCCCGGCTTCCATAAATTTTAAACCGTCAATGGCGATGTGTTGTCCAAGACGTCAGTGTTGGGTGTCTCTTCATGATGACAGCATATTTTTGGTCTTGCTCTCGTTGACCGCTAAGCCCATATTCACTGCTTCCATCCCAATACTCACAAAGGCTTCACTAGTATCACGCTGTATATTTCCGATTATGTCAATGTCGCCCGCGTATCCGAGTAGTTATACGGACTTTTGAAAGAGTGTGTCCTCTGCACAATTCTCTTAAGTATGATGCTAAAGAAGCCACATGACAGCTCGTCGCCTTGTCTAAATCCTGTTTTGACATCGGTGAGGTCTTTACCAACCTTGACGTGAGTTTTCCATCATCATCCTGCACAAACTGACGAGTTTGGCCGGAATGCCAAAACAGACTTTGCGCTGTTTAGCTCGTCTCTGTAGTTGTCATACGCGGCCTTGAAATCACAGAAATGAAAATATGTTGGGTATAGTAAATAGCCCTTGTAGGTGGCCGTATAAAACGCAGCTCATCGAAGTCTTATCCCTGGTTTCAATTCTTTATTATGTGAGAAGAGACCTTTTAAAGAGGTTTGAAAGCCTCTTGTGGTAAAGAAACTGGCGATAACTTGCGTTTATAGTCGGCCTACGTTAAAATTTCTCACTTTATTTCCATCTTTTAATAGGAATATCTGAAAAAATTACATTGGTAACAACAAAGTATTGATAAAAGTGAATTTGGAATTTTCAGAATACCATAATACTCCACTCCACTCTCTCGTCAATTGCAACTTGGTCTATCTGATCATAAAGTTGATTGATAGAGATATTCCCAAGTCCTTTTGTGGATGCTGAGACGTGGGAACTATACCTTTTGTACAAGCTAAAACAATGTGTGTCGCCCGACAGCAATGCAGATCGAGTTGATGAGATCCAATTTTAGCTTCTCGATGGTGCTACCAGGAATGCCCTATCTTCAACCTTTATAGCTGGGGCACTGCTTATACGTTTTGTACCAGGGCTCATAGAACATTTACTATCGGCTCCACGTTTCTCATGAATGGGGCCGTTGAGGCATATAAAGAATAAAGGTGGCGTATTTAGACCTTATCGATATTTAACCAGAACTTACCAGCCTACCTAAGGATGGTAAGTTTCAACGACAAATCTGCATCTATATATTCTTTGTTTTTGTTATACGCAGCCGTTACAGACAAAAATTTTTAACCCCCTTTAGCAGAGTCAAACCACTGCGTTTTTTTGGATGACAGTGATTTCTCTTTTCGCAGTGGAGTTTCTGTCTTTGCGTGGATACGCAGTGTTCGGATAAACGTTATTTTATAATTGATCTTAAATTCTATGTGCAGGCCCTAAGTCCGACGCCCTTGTTTCGTGTGACTGGATTATTAATCACTCGCAACTAGACTCCATCCAATTCACAATCCGAAATCAGTCTCATCCAAGTCTGAGCTCTGAGGACATCTTAGTAAGTAGCCCATGAGATATATTCAACCTGACTGGAATGGGAGCTTTTAAGTTACTAAGGCCCTCAAAATGAATCTTGTAGAATCCTAACGCGTCTATACCTAACTTATCTGAATAATGAGCTGCATGTATGCCAAGAAATAGCTTGAACCCTTGGAAATTCACCCCATGTACGCATTTCGAGGTCCTATTTGTCGCTAAGTAACAAAACTGGTATGTGAGCTTCTCCCCTGAACGTAGCATGTTTGTTTGCTTGGTAATTCACACATGGCTTGAGCCATTTTCCTCAAATAATACTTTTTTTGAAAAAGCCAACATATATACATGATGTGTTCAGTGTGAGTTTCCTTACTGAACGTATCATGGATGTTTTATTTCAATAGAAAATGTGGAAAATTCACAAAACGCTTAAATGACGCGTTCAGTGGAAAAACTAACTGACTTAGATCAAATCTAATTTAATGTAATTAACAAGACTTTGTTTGTTCACGTTTTAATAATTATATTTCACATAATTTTATCCGTTTGTGTTTAAGCATAAGTTCCTACAATGGAGAAGGTGTAGGTTGATTACTACAACTATGGTCAAATTCTGATGATGAAATTCGGGCAGACTTCTAATCTTGCAATTTTTAAAATTATTGGGAGCATTTCATTTTTTTAAAAATGGAAACTTTTGGCCAACGGCCAAATAACTTTACCTGTTTCTCGAAAGCGAAGAAAAAATTTGTGAATTAGGAGATGACAATTCGCTAGCTTTCTTGATTAATATGCTTTTCTTGCCGCTTAAAAATCTCATGTGAGCTTCTTTCATCCTTGGGATTATTCTGTTCATTACCAAAATTCAGTAAACATAGATGAGGGTCAAAACAAATACTGAATTAAAAACCAAAATTAAGCTCACCTTTTCTAAAACAAAAAATGGAATGCCGCACTCACATCAGGTACTCACTTTTCATATTATCTGAAGCATATAAGAACCTAATAATAAAAAAAATACCTTCTTTGGGTTATACTTTATTATACCTACCTACTTTAATCGGTTTGAAAAAAACGTTTTGGAAAATGTAGCGACACGCCTGTTTAAAAGCACCCAACGATCAGTTTTCATTGATTTCCACTATTGAGAAAATTAAAATAAACAACGCAAGAGTCTGATAAAAACTTTGCAGAAACTTGGTTGCACCAACCAGCAACCGCACACGAAAATTTAAAATGTGCTTCACCATCTCCCCCACCATGCCAACACAACGATAAAACCTATCGCCCTTTTAATGGCGAAATTCCTTTCAGCCGTTTAGCATTTAAAGTACATTTTCACACATCGATATGTTATTCAGAGAAAAAGGCCCCACGATTTCAATCGTCGAAAATAGAAAAACAATAAAATTCAGTTTTAAAGGGAAAACTATTCACACAGGACGATATGTGCAGGATCCACATCACTAGCCGAGTCTAGCAGTAATAGCATCAGCGAACAAACCGTTTTTTTTTTTCGAAAAAAGGTGGGGAGACACAATTTATCGTTACAGATATTGTCTTTTATGTTGCCATCAAATGACCAACTTTACATTGGCAACAGAGATTTGTGTCCAAAAAAAAAAAATAAAGGGGGTGGAAAATAGCTAGTCCTTATTTTCTGCTGAGGTGTTTATGACGATGTGTGATCCTCCTTATGTAGGATATCGACAAATTTCGAAAATCCTTTTGATTTTGAATTGATGATATGCAAATTTGTCGTTCCGTAATGTTTGTATGTGAGTAGAGAGTTGATGTTGTAGCGAAATATTTAGAAATGTATTTTAAACGGAATGGTTTTTCCTTCAAATGCCTTTATTACCTGCTGCACGTACTTGGAATCTCCTCATTTGCTTTAACAACTAAAATCTATAAAATGGACAAATCCTCGAAAGTAGGTTTCATGAACTTCGAAAGGGAAAAAAAAGGTAGGCAGTATCTTTTAAAAAATACGTAAAATCTCGAAAGAGAAAGTTCCAAATACAATTGTTTTTTAGTCTTCAATAAGTCTTGCTCTTTAAGTTCGGGGGTTGTGTCTTTCGATGTTACATCCCAGCCACATACATTAAAAAGCATATTTATGTATGAGAAGGGAACAAATAGTTTTGGATAATTTAAATAATAAAATTTAAGCGGAAATAAGATCCGAGGACCACAAACTGAAAATTTGTACCTAGAACGTAAGAGTATTTTCAACGTACAAGGTGCAGCACCAGGGCTTCAGGGCGCACTCGTCGAGGGGGGGGGGAGGCGAATTTTGCTTGATCCGCTGCGAAAGCACTTTCCAAAACATCAGTCACACGCCTCCACCAAAGACGCTGAGGACCCCAACAAGAAGGATTTTAATGACCTCTTCGACATAGCTTATAAGCATGTACCCTGTAGGTACGATGTCTAAGTTTTACTCGAAACGGTAATCGGTAAGTTTTACGAACCAGTTACCGATTAATAATTTTTTTTACAGTTTCTAACACTTCAATAAACATCACTGAGTTAAGGAATCCACAAAGTAACCTGGCGGTATCCTGAAGCTCGATGTGCACACTTTCCGAGGAGCCAAAGTCCAATCTGAAAATATTCTTATCGTAATGGTAAGAGACGAAGCTACGATCCGCAGAAAAAAGGAACTTAATGTTGGATGTTTGTCCAATCAGGAAATCAGAGAGCGCTTGAGTTAGAGACTTTCTGCTTTGCATTCACTCTCCCTGATTTCAACAAACAAAAATGGAGCAGTACGCCGACATCATCAAAAACGTAGCTGGATCAACATTAGGTTTTCAGCCCCCTTTAAAAAATTGAGGCAAGAAAAAGGATAAGAAAATACTACTTTTAACGTTCGGTGGCGCTACAGGCTGGGCTGAACAGAAAAGCTAACTGCGTAGAAAGAAGAGAGCCAACGTAATCTTCCAACTCACGGAGATCGAAAAGTCTAGCGATCGGAACAAGACAAGACCCGGAATGCAGGCTCTTCGAAATTGGTAAGAAACTAGGTTTTCTTTTCACCTCTCAGAGAATAGAGTGGTAGGTGGTAGATGGAGGGCAGACGATAACGATGACAATAAGCTCCATATGCCCCACCCTAATAAAGACGATCCACTGTATTACATGGACTTTTTAAGCATCCCTGCTAAAGATCGCAGGTAAGATAAGATCCCATCAAAGGCCCTGTTAAGAGCTTTAAGTCGTTTTGAGACTCAGTAACCGGCGCTTACCAGCTTGGCTTCCCGATGCTCGGCAGATTGACCATAACCATTGACCAGATCTTCACACCCAGACAAATCCTGGAAAAGAGCAATGAATTTCAAGTCGAGACGCACCATCTTTTCATCTACCTCAAAACCGATTATGACAGCAGCCTATACCTCGCGATGGCCGAATTTAAGATCCAGGCAAAACTGGTCAAACTCATTAAATTAAAAAAGTTTTAGTTAACATCAAGTCAACAATTGACACTGTAGTCGAGTTTCGTTAAAAAGTCTTCTTCTTCTTCTTCTTTTAGGCACGAGGCTATGATCTGAAAAGATGGACCATATCGCAGCCCATGGTCCATCACTTCAGATCCTCCCACTCTTTCGCATTCCTAATGGTCTTATTTGCATTCCTTATTGCGTCGAGTGCTGGATGAAAAGTAGAGAAGGAGAAATATTATCCTCAGCTCCTTCTAGAGCTTAATTCTACGCTCTCGAATGGAGGTGAACATACATTCGCGAACTCTATGCGCTGTACCGAGATATGGATGTAGCTGAAATCTCCAGAAGACGAAGACTATAATTGACACGGTCACATCGAGCGGATGAACGACAGCGCTTCAGCCAAGAAAGTCTTCCAAACCAGGAAAGGCGGAACTTTCGTTTTAGGATCAAGCCATCGCAGATCTCAGAGTAGTTGGCCTGGATAATTGGAAGCAGCGTACCCAAGATCGCAGAGAACGAAAGGCTACTGTGAAACAAATAGAGACCCTCCATAGATAGGGAACCCGATAAGTTAGAAAAGGAAAATACCTGAATATTATGCTCTCCGACAATGTACTCGTTGGAATAAAATAAAGGCGAGCAAAATTTAATACTTAATTAAAGCCCTTTAACTTGAAGAGTGACAGGTAAAAACTCTGGTTTCTGGTATAATCAAATACGCTCTCTCAAAATACTCTTATAACTGAAACATCAGCTGTGAGAAGATGTTGGCTGGTAGGCCAGCATATCCCTAAAAAAAATATATGAATGTACATACGCTGCTATATTTGTATTCCAATGCACCATCGAAGAAATCAAATTACGGATTATTTTTATGAAGAATCGATTTACGGAACTTCCATACTGTTTGCCTGAAACCAACAAATGTTTTCTTGTTTCTGTCAAACACCAAACCATTTACAGCGAACCTTTCGAAAAAATAATACATTCATTATTTTTGTGCATAAGATTGTTTTATGGAGCAGTTAATTCTTTACAAACAGTTTAATGTTTGCAGTAACAGGGACCACCCTGTTTTCTTAAACGACAAACGTATAGAATAGACAAAATTGCGAATAGGACAAAATCTAGAAATAGGAAAAACTCAAAAACAAAACCTAAAACGCAAATAAGAAAATATAACTTAAAGCTACTTTTTTTGTCCAAAGTTGCAGCTATCAAACATCCTATCGGCTGCCCAAGCAGGCGGCACTATAGCTCAAAAAAAAATACAGAGCTTTTTCACATAATCAGGATGATGAGCCGTTCGAGCTTTTTTCGGAATTTTTGTCCTTCTCAATTTTTGTTCTCAAGATATTTTTTTTTTAGATTTAAGTTTTCTAGATTTTGTGTTTGGGTTATCTGGTAAGACCCACAGTAAGAGTCTTATTTATTGCATTTTTTTTCATTGTTTATGCAGAAAAAGCATGCAGGCTATTAAAGCACACGAGTTTTATGTTTTGGTGAAGATATCAAGATATTACAAGGAAACCACTCAAATCATAAACAAAGCAGTTGACGGAAAAGATGTTTTCATTATTATTATCAATAAATTGCTTGCTGAAAACATTTTTAAATGTTTCTTTTTCAGCCAAGAAGATCTTCGAATCAAAGTCCCCAGAAACGTTTGAGACGACAAGGAAGAAACATTTAGTTTGTTTGGGAAAAGCAAAAAAGCGCTTACTGAAAACATTTTTAACACTTTTTTTTATTAAAACTGTTTCAATTGAGTAGAAAGTAAGTTTAACCAATTTGACATACACCACTATCATTCTAAGCCCCCCTTAATGACGGAATTCAGAGCTCAACAGGGGCCAATTGGGATGGGATATTCAACTACTCGACTAGCGGATGGCAACCAGTCAACAACTTTTGATTTGTTTAAAAAAAAAAAAAACAAATTCAACAGAATTTTATTGTTTAAGTCAGAATTTTAAAATTGCAGAATTTTTTGAGCATTATTAAAGCACTTGAAATAATTATGACCCGCTCTCTTTTCACCAAAAATATGGCGATGGCGAGTACAACCTTAGTATAAGGTACCTCAATGCTAAACCAATTTATTGGGCACGAAAACAGCCCCGGATATTTGCTGATCCTGGTAATCCAGGGCACCCTTTCAAGCTGGACCTGAGCGCTGTCAGCATGCGAGCGCTTGGTGGTCGGAAGGTTCTGCTCGGCATCCGATCGAGTTTAACCCGTAGAAGTTACAAGCAGCACGTCAATGGTGCCGCTATCCATTACGGGGGGCGGAGGCGTACAGCGCCAAGTACAAATAAGGGCAAAAAACCACTTCGAGTTGTGAGACCTAAATAGCGGGAATCAAAATACTCTTTAGTCCTTTACCTTTCTTACCTAAGGAGGTACTCTGGAAAAAAATCCAAAATTCGAGCAAATGCAAATCACGAACATGTTTAAGATTGGAGTAGCTATCGGCATTAAAAGCTTAAAAAAGCTGCAAAGGGTATATTTACTCATTTTTGTGCCTTAACATTAGAAACATGACAACCGAATGTGAGCGCATCGGTCTTGTCTCTGCATATTTAAATTCTTTCTACCCAAAATTCATGCAAACTCAGCACATTCTGGGGACTTGCTATCAGTCTTGTAAAATCTCAAAAACGAACAGTCAAACCTTAGAAGGCATTTAAGGAAATCTAACTCCCTTGCCGGGACAAATCAAATCTCCATCACAACATCACTTCGAACATCATACAATGCTGTCTGAATGGCCTCGTCAATTCGCTACGTTTACTCAAACCCCACAATCCTAGTCTTTATCTCTTGGAAACTCTCAATTTAGCTCGCAAAACCCCTTTTACCAAGATCTCAGCATTTATTTTGGTCCTGTGGCATTCATTTAGATCTATGACCAACGATAGTCCTGGGTATTGATTTAGTTCAATGTGTGCTATCTGGGCTAACATTTACCCATTTAATGTTTCACAAACAAGACTCTATCCCTTCAAAAATGCATAACAGTTGAATCACACACCGTTTTTCCCAGCAACAAAAAAAAAACGCCTTCCACATATGGAAACATCCTTAAAAGCCACACACGATTGCAAATTTTCAAAAGTTGACTATAGTATATACCCCCGAGTCTAGGCAATTCAAAAGGTTTTTCTCGACTCATGCTGCTCGAAAATCGGGCGGGCCGCTTACCAAATTTACGACGGACGACCTTCGTTTGGTGGTGTGTTTGGGGATGCCTGCGCCTAAAACGGTATTGCATTGGCATACAAACGACAGGATTATCGGGCGCCCAAATGTATGTGGAACATGTGCGAATGGGAAATTTTCAAAACGACAAAACACAATTTTATCTACGTATCTATGTGTTTTACGAGCCGAAATGGTGGTATTCTTAATGTACTGATTTTTAACAGTCACACTGTGTTCCTGGATGGTCGTCGGCCGGTCCGCACTTATGGCTGTGGCTGGTGCAACAAGCCGCCAACGCTTTTGGGTAGAGATGATGTCGAACGCGATAAGCGATAATAAATTAATTAGAGATATTGAAATGGTGAAGAAATTGCGTTTTAATGGCCATGATTTGTGGCCTGAATGTTTCCATTGCTAATGTACGTCGAGTACGAGTACGAATACGAGTACGAGTCTCTCTATATGGTGGCTTGGGTTTTGTGGCAAGAGCATATTCGGCGCGTAAGTAACCTAAACGCCGATGGGCAGTTTCCAAATGGATTTGACTTTAAATTGCTGCTATTGTGCGTGGAATAAATAGGTAAATGGATGCCACAGCATTTGGTATGGTATGGTATGGGATGCTTAGAGATAGCGCTGGAAGTCATACAAATACAAGGACCAACGTATGGGCAGCGTGAGAGATCATTAATGCGGCCAGCATCGTTAAGGGAAATGAGGAGGATAAACTCTAAAAATTTTATCAAACAACAACTTCAAAAATGACTTTTATGTTTGTCCTGATGTGCTGGTCAACTATTTTTTTCAAACAACAAACAAGTTTCTTTTTATTAGAAAATATATTAGGGACTCGCATTTCATCAAATGCCGACCATTGAAAGGCATTTGACTTAAGATAGAAAATGTAGCAGAGCCCCGGTAGCGGAAGACTTGGCTGTGTAATGGCACTTCGAGTCCTACTTTTCTTTTTTAATTTGTAAATTTCGTCCTTCCAAGAGCCTTATGTTACCACCTTAACATTGCCAAGAAACAAATATTATTTTAATCCCCCGGCTAAGCACATACAACCTCTTAAAATCTATTGCAAACTGAAAAATATAAGACACATCCTTTTGGAAGCATATAGCCGAGGTCTATTATACTAAAGCCAGTCTGTAAGCGCACACGGTATTATATGTAGTCTCAGGATACACAAACAGCATGTTAACATTTGTGTTTGCGTCGAGGTTTTTGTCCAACTCCATTCGTATCCTTTCAACCCATGAGCTGTATACTGTATCGCTGTCCACATGATGAAGATAATAATGTTTCATATTTTAATGAAAACGGGCGGAAAGTAATAATAAACATAATCATCCATTATCCTTGCAACGAAACTATACGAAAAGAATAAAAAAATCATTATGAAAAGGATAAAATCTTAAGACGACATGCTAGTCGCTATATGCAACTGCCTAACAACACACACTTTCCGATGTATTCATTCCATTTTCTATTCATTTGGCACATCCTTTCGAAGAACTTGTCATATTTTTCACAGTTTACTAGCGTTATTAGTATCATTTTCCTCTTTGAATATTAATATATGATGTTGTTCGTTTTCTTAGCTTGGCAAAATATTAAAACGGATATAGCATTGCCTTGGCCATATCGTAAAGTGGCTAAGCCCAGGCGGAAGGCGATAGTTGTCCTTTTTGGCAGAGCGGAACAATAAATTTTTCTTTATGGAATTACATACATGAGGATGTTTCGAGTTGTTTTTCGGGGTAATTAGGAATGTTATTTCCTTTAGCTGCTGGGATATGTTGTGGGCTTCACTCGGTTGATTCTTTCACTCATGTGGGATGTGATAAATGTGGCCGAACAAATGACAGTAATTTGCTTATGAGAAAATTAAATGCTCGACTTGAAAGGACACTGTCTGTTAGGCGGGAATGTTGCTGAAAAATGAGGAATCAGATGACTGGAAAATATGCGAGTTTCGGTAATAAGTGCGGAATGTGAAAACGTTATTGTAGTCAGATGATGATTGTGGAATTTTTTCAGATGTAAAAATTCTACCTAATCTGTCTAAAATCCTACCATCGTCACCTGAAAAAAAAGACTCGTTCTTTTTCACGGTCCCCACCTCCGCGAGGGTCTGACCGGCCCTCCGAGAGTATCATTTGTCTTGAAAAACTTCTCAAGCTGCCGTTCGGATTCGGCAAAAAATTGTAGGTCCCTTTGTATGTAAAAAGAAATCAACACACCAGCATACATTGTTGAGAAGTTGGCCCTGGTTCACCTCGAACTGTTGCGCCACTCTATTTATTTTTTTGTAAAAATTTCGATGGGCACCTTCTTAAGATTTCCAGAGTATTTGGGACTACATAACTTGCAAACTGAGCCCCAGCTCCACGAAAATCAAGTCACTAATTAAAAGTCCTTTAAGCGTTAGCCTAAAAACCAATTTCCCTGAGAGTACACTGCCCAACATGTGTGGTCATCTTACATGACAAGTAAATTCTTGTATAAGAAACGAAATTTCAAAAACTTGCTTCAATGGGAGTTTTTTGCAAAAGACCAACGATCGCCCTAATTTCCCGCTGCAACAAAAAAACAACAATGAATTCTTTGTCGTTAATTAAAAAATCCCCTTTGTACGGTTAACAAAGTTAAACACAACCAAATTAAAAACTCTCATAACGAAATCAAAAGCTGAATCAAACAAAAAAATTGGACCAAATGTAAATTACAATTTCATATTTCACTTTGTCGTGTATATAGTACTGGCTGCTCGTTATCAACTCTTCCAGGGAAACTACTCCGACACGATGTGATATCTGTCTTCAACCCCCCTCCCTCGAAAAAAGTTGAAGAAAAACTATGAAATAAACATCCACAGCCAGCGGAGGAATCGTATTACTTTGAGATTCCTTATGGATGGAGACCGCCTTTCGGGAAGAAGGAAAAAAAAACAAATTTCATATCTGCGTCGCATTAATTCATCATCACTTCACAGAGATGATAAAAAAAAACACACCACAAATCCTCTCGAAATGAAAGTACAAAATATGTCCTTTTTCCTCGGCGGTCGGTGATAGGAATGATGGTGCGGCGCTGTGTGCCATATCACAGTACCAGTAGGAGAAAAAAAAAAACACCAAAACCAAGACCGCTCCGCAGAGTCACTGCAGCAGATACGGAGATTTTCGACAAGTCCATCGCGCTGAGGAGGCGTGCAGTGTGCAGCGTAATTCTTGAATGCGTAGGGTTTAATTAACTTTTTATCAGTTCCAAGAGGAAGCCAACTTTGCCTTTGGATCATAGTCCGAGTTTTATTTTCCTTTGACCAGAGTCGCGCCTGTTATGGTTTGTAATCAACCCTTGCACCCTTCCGTGTCGTCAATATGCGGGAGTCCATCGCAGATGAAAGACCAAGTCGGTACCGAGTTGGATGCGGCTGTCAGTAGGTTCTCTGTTTGGGTCTTATCAGCACACTATATGGCTCGACGTGAACTCAAGACTGCCTTCTTTTGTGCACAGAATCCGTGAAAGGGCAAAAAGTGCATTATCAAGGGGTGTGCTGTATGGTGCCAAGCTGCCTGAAGCGATAAGACGTGTTTTGTGCGGAGGCCTTTGTTTCGTAAGATTCTTTCTTCCAGCCGATACACCATACCAAGTTGGTCGGTGATATCACGGGTGCGGTGCCTTAGGTGATACGAATGGCCGCCGATATCAAAATGCACAATATTTGTGGGACTCGTTTCCGGGAACAACACTGCTGACCGCAATGGTGTGAATGACTAATTACCTATGGGCCTTATCTTGGAACAAGTTGTAATTTTTTTTATTTCTGATAACTCTGACACATACTTCTTGGGCATTTGGACATTGCAGGGTGCTTGGTGAAAAATTTGATTAAGTCGGATTGAGGACCTTTCCTACCGCTTAATTATGCATGATAAAATGAAAAATTATTCAGGTTAGGGCCACTTGACAATTTGACAAGAACTTCCAGACAACTATCCCCCCAAGGTCTCCTTGGGATCAAAGACAAATGTAGGTGAAGGTGTATTCTCACAAAAACTAAATCCTAATCTCTCTTTCCACCTTCCGGACCATTGTAGTATCTTCTAAGCTTAAATCATGGCGTTTAAGGAAGCCTTGTCCTGTCTTAAGAATAACGTTATATCCGCCAACGATAAACGTATTTTTTATGTAAGCCAGGCGGCCATCAAGTGCCTGGAATTGGTTCCTATAAACTCTAAAGTAGCCTTAGACTACCATTCGTCTCTAAAGGAGATGTTAGAGCAGTTCATAGTGACATTCCAGGCAACTGTAAAGCTGACGAACTCGCCAAACTTGGAACTAATCTCTCAATTTCGCCTGATAAAAGTTCTTAATAGATCGCACATGAGTGCTACAATTGGTGTCATTACAGGACACTGTCTGATAGGCAAGTACGCGACAAGGCTTGGTGTCTTTTCTAACGATTTTTACAGGAACTGAATGGATGAGGAGGAAGAAGAGTCCACTCTCTTCCCTGCACATGCCCCACTCTCTCTAAGAACCGAAATCTTCACCTTGGAGCTTTCTTCTATGATTATCTTGGTAATCTTAGCACGACTGACCCAAAACGTCTCTTACGCTTCATTAGTAGCTCAAAATGGTTCAAAGAGTAGGCAATTTTTCCAGATGCACGTGGTATCACAATGGACCTACATAGGTCTAAGTAAGCTGGGTTCTTCGAACTCGACAGCCACTTTAACCTAACCTCAACCAACCTAAGTAGGACCACCACCAAATTTTGATGTTCTGTACTTGTGTGAGTCCTTTGTAATCCTGGTGCTTCAAGTTTAGAAATCGACTTTCTCACAAATAAGTGCGGGTCTGTTGACTTTTCAGTGGATAATTTTCTACAGCCCCCTCCGAGAATTGTTTTTCTTTCTCTTAATCTTCGGGGGCGGAAAATGCACGCACGGCATTTTCTAAAACCAGGTCTGGTGAGTGCAGGGTCATAACAAGACATGATGTACAAAAAGGTGTACTGAAGACTTTTGAACACCGAAAGTGTGTAGAGTAGAGAAAGTGTGTAGACTATTTAGTGAAGAAAATCTAGAAATCTGTCTCGCAATACCGCGCAATAATCCACGATTAACATAAATCCTCATCTTATCTCCTGTAAATCTCGAGATTTATCATACCTTCATGTTTAAAGCCTCTCGGCAAACGATTAAAAATAAATCTTCCTCCTCCTTATGCCACTTTTAACCCTTTTTACAAATATTTATAACAGTTTAATACTTGAAAAAGTAACTATCAACATATGAAAAATCTGACATTAATATGTGTTCTATTGGAACTTTTATAACAAAGCTATTTTTTGCTCCTAGAAATGTCATCGTCACTCTCTTTTGAGAGACAAAGTGACGACAAGAGAGAACTCGTGTCAAATAAAGCAGAATGTTTGTCCGGTGGAGACACTTCGGGATTTAATTTTAATCGTCTCCCCCTAATCGCAGTTTTATTGCCGGTGGAGATAAAGAACAAAAGAGAGAGAGAAAGGATCTAAGAAATACAGATAGACATCAGATGGATACGATACTAGAGCAACTGCACCGAAATGAAAGAAGAGGATTATGGTGATGCTTAGCAATACGACCCACATCGTAAGAAGGTTAAATCCCCTAAGCTGCAACATGACTGGGTAAGTTCCTTCTTAATAGTTATATTCGCATTAATGAGTTGATTTTCGGAATCCAATGAGTATCAAAAGTAAAATTCAAAGACGCAATGTCAATGTGCCCTGGACTGGACGAACAAAACCAAGAGGGGGCAATGTGATGAGGCACGAAAATGTAAGACGCAGGAATCGCTAAACTCACTCATCGACTCGCCAAATAAACAATCGCACCCAAAAAAATAATACCCTACTCTACCAAAAAAGGAAACTGCCACGCCTCCAGTGGGTGGAACATAAAAATATAACTGTTGAATGCTTTATACTAAGTGGCCGCATATACAGGCATGTAGTGGGCGTGCCTATGGGCGGATTCAACTGATTTTCAAACTTGATCTAAAGGACTTGACTTCCAACTCAGTCACCAACTTTCAGGTCATTTAACTCCTAAAAGTTGTTTATACACGGACGGACAGACGGACAGACGGACATGGCTTAATCCATTCTCCTGTCAGTCCCATTCATATCTCTAAAAGGTTTTAAGTCTACAGGATTATTTCACTGCGTTACAAACTACAGATCAAACTTATTATACCCTGGGTAGGGTATACAAATGCACCTATCGAACTGTCATTTCACACATTCCGTGCCAAAAAAAAACTAAGAGGGGGGCAATGTGATGTGGCAACTCACTCATTGACTCGCCAAATGAAAACTCGGACCCAACGAAAAAGGCATCCATCGAACCGTCATTCCAGACAGCAAACGTACATTCGATATACGAATATCGATACTCCTCTTCCACGAAAAGATATCAGTGGAGTGTAAGAAAATTTCGAAAACTTTATGCGGGGCCCACAAAACAAGCCTCTGCTCGACCTGGCGTTTACGAGTTCAGCCATACCATTTCAATGTTTCCTAACACAATGAAGCGCGGCTTCAAAATTTCGTTTGACAAACATAAAGAGAGCGTAAAGAGAAAACGTTATGCTACGGAATGAGGCTCCGAAGCCCAGGCAGAGATCAGATGTGCTGAACTTTTGCTTCGTGTGCAAATGGGGTTTGATTTCGATCGTACACACGAAGTCAATCAGTCTACCTTGGGCTCTATTTGCATAGCGTGTTGGTCATGCACGGATATGATGGAGGATAACTGAGTGTGTCCACATTTCGGGCCGACTTGCATTATATTAGTTGGACGTGAATGTGCCACATAATTATTTATTTATTTATTTATTTATTAAGAATAGTTTACAAAGTAAATTTATAAACTACCTACATTTAAGACATCAGGGCTACAAGACCATAAGATGTCGTTTGAATCGAAATACAATGCCGTTATAACTATATACAAAATTTACATTATTATATAACTAACTTATGTAACAAAAGATTAAAATTACAAATTCGTTTTACTTAGATTGACAAAAGAAAAAGGTTTATATATACTTAAACTTGTTATGCGCAGTAGTAGCTTCCTTTATACGTTGAAAGGCTTGAATGTCAGATGGTTTCAAGATCTCAGCGAGTTCCTTCTGTTTCTCCTCAAAGGAAATTGATACATTCTTCATTTGGTGGGAAATCGGACAGTCAGCAAGGATATGCCAAATTGAAAGAACCTCCTCACAGTTTTCACATACCTGTGGAGGATCTCTAGAGAAGAAATGTTGACTAGTAAACAAAGTTTTGCCTACTCTGACCCGAAAAAGAGAAATACATTGTTCCCTTGTAAGAGCTCTGTTGTAGGAGATTCTGCGATGTGTGGAGTGATGCTTCCTCAGGAAAGTTTGTTCGTTTTCCCATAAAAGTTTGAGCTCCTCGTATTCATGAAAAACGAAAGTTTTTTGAATGAGCTGCGAGATACTTGGGAATTCCTTTACGTACGGATAACGAGTTGCTTCTTTGGCTGCTTGATCCGCAATTTCGTTACCTTTTATGCCACAATGACCAGGGATCCATGCTAATACTATATTAGTGTTGTTGTGCAGGATACTCCGAATATAGTTGAGGGTACGGCAAGTGTTAGCCGCGTTTTTAATGCCTGTGAGGATGGAACAGCTGTCCGTAAAAATAAGCGTTTTTCCTTCCCAATTTTGTGCGAGTTTCAGTGCTTTTAATATTGCTGTCAACTCTGCTAAGTAACTACCAGCCGAGTCGGGAAGGGATCCTTGGCAGAGGATGTCAGTTACGTATTGCGCTTTAATTTCGACTACTGCATATGATGAATTATTGCCCTTGAATGATCCATCTGTGTATATGGTCCTTGAAGGGTTAATGGAATAAATCAGGTCTTGGTGAAGCATTCTAAAGAGTTCAAGAGGAGTGTTGTTTTTCCTATGGCTTAAGAGGCTGGTGTTTACTGGAAGCAAGTGTCTTTTTATTATGTGTCTAATTATGTTCACGCCACTAGCTACCAGGGCTTTCGGCTGTGTCTGCCTGGTTTTTAATTGATCACTAATTCAGCACTATTAAAAAATCACTCTCCATGAGCGCAATGTTATTGCAAAGACTTTCAAAAGCCCACGTATCGTAACGGGCTGAACCCGAAGCCTGAGGCTGCTTTGTGTTTCGCGCTTTATTTGTTTGCTATGAATTCTAAGTAGTGAAGTTAAATAATTCAAATTTGAGCTACTTCCATCTAACTTCAGTCTTTTACCCGAGGTAACTTCAATTCCCTTCTGGTTTTGCCGGTTTCCCCAATTGAGCATCTCTCTTAGTGATGGGTACGGAAACGCTCACCATATTTTGTAGGTGTCGAAATAGAAACTACCCAAGGCAGACTAAAAGCAGAAACAAGCGAAAAATCTAGAAGTCTCGGTGCTGTATCAAAATGAGCGGCTTCCCTGTCGGCGTGTGTAATTCAGGTTAGAGTCAGTCTGCCGAATATCTCCCATCTCAATCAATCAAATATTTTCAATAGGCCACTTATCCTTTAAAAGATAGTGGAGCGAGGGTAGTTAAATGGCTTTTCCATCGTTCTCAATTCTCCGAAATCAACTTAAGAGACTCGGGCGCAATCCCCAGGCGGAAGTTGGAGAGGTCCTTTACCTGATCCCACCATCTGTTTCATGGCCTATCAGGGGGGCGACGCGCTCGCTTCTCGGCTATAGCATGACCTATCTATGAAGTCTGTCAGGGGGCATGACAGACTTCCAAGTGCAAGGCTTCCTAATACCTTGCAAGGTCGGGTTTTAGAATAGCCTTGAGGGGAGGTATGCCTGTCATAAGACAAGAGCCGGTTTAAATCCATTGGAAAGAAGTAGTCTTCAGTATGTTACAACTTATAAGTGATGCTGTCAGGCATATACACTCCTGGTGGGGCCACCATTAGCAGTAAAGTTATGACTGTAAAGTGAACCCACAGGTTTTAATAAAATCCAGCAGCGTCTGTTAGATATTGTGTGGCTCCTTGGTTAGCGTCTGATCCCAGAGGAGGCTGAACTTCAAAGAACAAAAATCTAAAAGCGTTTGTCTGGGGATGAGCAGGTTCCTGGTCGGCATCTTTTTTAATAAAATCCAGCAGCGTCTGTTAGATATTGTGTGGCTTCTTGGTTAGCGTCTGATCCCAGAGGAGGCTGAACTTCAAAGAACAAAAATCTAAAAGCGTTTGTCTGGGGATGAGCAGGTTCCTGGTCGGCATCTTTTGTCCGGGTTAGAATTGGCCGAATTTATACCTGGCAGCTAGGCATAAAATGCAAATTCTACAAATCGACAACTACATCAACATTGTGTCCCATCTTTTTGTATTTTTTCCCCCTAACTTGCATTTAGAAAGGACATCGGTAAAATGTATTCCGAATGCTTTAATTGATTATTCTGCCCTTCGTGGTCTTTCTTCGTAAAGGCATAACACCTGCGGGGATAAGCTGTGGTGTTCCTTTGGTGTTTTCCTTAATTTCGAACGCAACAGCGTTTGAGTTGGATAGAGAAGGTTTTACTTTAGCTCCCTCCTCTAATCTTTCTTTAGTGGTAAATAAGTAAGTAACCAACAATAGGGCCATGGTGGTGGTATCTAAATATAACAAGAAGTGAAGGAACCAGCGCACCGCTCAGGAACGAAAGACAGCGCTCAGAGAGAAACGTATTTATAATGCTAGGTTGAAATACTTCGACTCCTGCTCCTTCTTTCACATCTGGTATACAATTTTGTAGTTTTATTGCTCAGGTTGTAGATTGTGATCTCATTGCAAAGTCTCATAGCAAATTTCTTTTAAGAAGTAAACCTTCAAGCGTTATCATCTAAAAACAAGCCAGAAGTGGTAGAGGTAGTTTATAAAGAAGTGCATAGAATTTCCTTGATCTTCTCATTCCCTCTTTGGTCATTCTTAGAATTGTACTGCTTGCAAATTCAATAGAACCCCCAGTAACAAGCTCCAATAATCTGCTGCAGTCGGGTAGGTTCTCGTAGCCCCTGTTTTAAACACGCTGCCCAGTCTCTGTTCCTTGTTAAGGATATCCTGTGGCGAGAATAGTTTTTTTGCCCAGGTTTTACCTGCCATGGTTTCGGGAATTAAGAGCTCTCGTATACTCTTTTTGGTTGTCTCTTTTGTGCTAATTTGGTGTTTAGGTAAAGGATAACCCATACTAATATTGGATGGCTGAACTCGTTAAACTCAACTTATAACATTAGTCTATTAGTCTAGTGTAGAAGTTTGGCGATGGCTTAGGAAGCTACATTATTTTTTCCCCAAATCCCTTGGGCAATTATTTTAAATTAGATCTAAAGATCGAAAAATTAAGAATCGTGTTTCCTCTCTAAGCCATTTAAGTCTCGCGCACTTGCAATCGAAGAAAAACTAAACCTTGAACACCGTCGTCGTCGCCCAAATGTTACCACCGCTCATTTAAAAGGCTAAGGAAAACGTCTTCATCCTTTTGCCTTTTAATCTGGGTAATCAATTTCTACCCCGGTGCCAAATGCCAACCATCCACCAGAGCCGCCCACCAAAAGTATTTAGCATTTAAAAATCACGCCAATTAAAAGTTTTCTCCGTCTTATCCTGACTTTTTTTTTCCTTCCTGCCTAGGAATGCCGCTGAGGTTTGCCAACCCTTTTATGTTGAGGTGCAATCTGGAGATAACGTCGAAGAGCCCTTACGAATTTAATTGCACTTAAAAATAAGGTTTTTTTTTCATTTGTTAAAAAGGGAGGTCTTAATCTTAAGGTATGGATTAGTTTTGAAAAAAAGTGTACCTATCCACCCATCAGATGAAATTAAGCTTAATTGAGGCGTTTTTTTTTTGTTGAAGGATTACGAAGGTGTCAAGAATGATTTTTTGAGATTTTTGTCAATTTTTTTATTTCTCACTGAAGAAGTCAAGAGTGTAACGAGTTTTTTCGTCGCCCATAAAACTTAAGTGAAGTTGTTAAAGTTTTTATGATTTCCACACCGCCCCTTTAAGCACAGGGACACCACAATGGAGACAGATCGAAACAATGCAAAATCTAATGAACATTACACCATCAATATAATGACAACCGAATTTCATTGGCTCAGTGGAGCGCAAAGGCTTTTTCCACTCTCGCTTGCACGACGATGGTCCTAGGCTTCCGGGAATGACGCACTTTTTGTCCTGGCGCGCATTTATTGGTGTCCTTAATGGATTTTTCTTATTTAGCCTATGATACGAAAGTTTTGTGTTTTGTCGGTAGCAGCAAAGTATGGTGCGGGGGAGGCCTTTGCGAAACGCATTATGTTATCCGTATAGTATGTCGAAGGGAGTATGCTGTGGAGAGGAAGATTCGTTTTTTGTTTTATTGTTGATGAAATGTATCAGGATGACATTGGACAACCTGAATAAAAGTTTTCCACGCGGAAGATTCTTCCGCTGATGGAAGAAAGTTTTGCGTCTTTCATCCGCAACCCCCATAGGAGTGGATTACAATGTCAGTTGTTAAACAATAGACAATTATGTGCACACACTAATTCCTTTCGTCCTTACAGTTTTTCCTTTCGTCCTTACAGTTGTTTTTTTTTTTTTTTTTTGAGAAAGTTTTGTCTTTCGATTGTAATGTTGGCTATTCGGCTAATAAAGCGTGACTTTGCGCGATTTCGCGCTATGTAGAGAACGAGCAGTTCTTAAGATGGGGGGAGTATGGGGGGCTGATCGCGATATGAAGGGGAAGTTATAATGTTAAGTGTTATGGGATATTGTTTGAAGGAGCGAATTAAAGTCGGATGTTACTATTGTTATTTCTATTGTTATTGAGGCTTATCCAAGGCAATAATTTTTTATTGGTGATTAGAAGAATAATATAGAAATAAAACCAACATCAACCAAGACTGCTATGTGGGGCGGCTCAACCGCAGTGAACGCAATTTGCAAAAAAGATGATTTTTTTTTTTTAATTTCAGGTATTTAGAACAGTGACAGCATAGGAAAAAACCGAAAAATTTTACTATTTTAATTTTGCTTTTTAGCTTTAATGCTGACTTTTGACCATATTGAATATTCAATGTGTGAAACACTGGCCCAAGCATCAGAGATATTATGTAGAAATGTGTACTGATATACAGTGTGATTAAGATGTTCATTAAGCTAGAGAGTATAAACTGAATCGAGACAAAAAAATTATGGAAATGGTAAGTTTATTTCCCCCGTTTTGCTGGGAAGGGTAATTGTAAAAACAAAGACTTATCACAGAAAAAAATATTTGACAAAATACCGGTCTTATAACATATATAAAAAACATTCACCATCTTCCTATGATTGGAACTGGAAGACAAAAAAAAAAGAAAAATAAAGTCGGTAGACCTCCCCTAGTGGGGCGTGGATTTGATCCAAAGCTTAGCTTTACAAATAAATTACTAATAATAACAATAAATAACAATTTAACCACTACCAACAATTTAATACCACGCTTCTTTTAAAAAATAAATTAAAAAAACCTTGTAAGGAATAAAATAATTTTTTTAAGTTAATTAATTCGAGAGGAGGATCCTCCCTCTACATTAAGAACTGCATAAAGCACTTCAAGAACATAAAAGTTGAGCTAGGCTCTATGCAGATCAGTTCAGTTTCTGTAAAAATTGACTGCTTAGATTACAACACTGCATCTTGTTATTTTCCGCCAGGATATAGACTGGTGCAAGACAATCTTGATCGTATGTATGACTTCATTGCGTCCAATTTTATCATTGGGGGTGACTTTAACGCGAAGCATACTTTTTGGGGTTCACGATGCAATTCAACAAGAGGCATTTTACTGTACAAAAACAGTATGAAAAGTGGGGTGGACTTTTTCTCCACGGAGAGCCAACACATTGGCCAACCGACAGAAATAAAAAGCCTGACCTTGTCGACTTCTTCATCGCTTAAGGGTACCCCAAATACATTACGTGAGTCGAAGAGTGTTATGATCTTTGCTTAGGCCACTCAGGAGTAATCTTGGAAGATGGGTGGAAGACTGGCGAAAATAGAAAGAGCTCTCAGATTAGCTAGCAAAAACATGAACTGGGACACCTTCAGAAAGGACTGTGAGGAGGGTGTTAGCTTGAATGTGCTATTGAGAACTCCTTTCGAGTTAGAAACCGCAGTTGACAAATTCATTGAAGCAATTCAGAGCGCTGCTTGGAACGACACTTCGTCCCAAAAGAACGCAGTTAGCACCGACGGGCATGTAAGCGAAACATAGCCGCTAGAAATCGAAGAATTGATTCGTGAAAAGAGAAAAGCGCGTAGCCGATGGCAAGGCACGAGGGCTCCCCCAGACAAAACCCTCTTGAACCACCTCTCTAAAAAACTGAAAGGAATGTTGCAAGATCTTAAAAATCGTGAGACCACTCAATACCTTGAAGGCTTGTCGGCGGATAGGAGCTCAAACTACTCGCTGTGGAAAAAAATCCACTCGGCACCAATAAAAAACAATCCGACAGACAATAAGCAAACTTAAAAATAATAAGGCCCCGGGTTACGACCTGATCACTGGTGAAATATTGAAAGAACTACCAAAAAAGGCACTAGTCAAGCTACTTTATATGATAAACGCTTCTCTTAGACTTCTGTACGTTCCAAGGCAATGGAAAGTTGCTGAAGTCATTATGGTTCCAAAACCGGGGAAATGTGCAAATTATAAAAAATCTTATAGGCCCATATCGCTTCTGCCGATAATATCGAAAGTATTCGAGAAACTTCTGCTGAAGCGATTACAACCAATAATTTCAGAAAGACGCTTGATCCCGGATCATCAATTCGGTTTCAGACCTAACCATTCCACAATAGATCAAGTCTACAGAATAACGCATAAAAAAGCCTTAGAAGGAGAAAAAATCTGTTCAATTCTTTCCTTGACGTATCGCAAGCCTTCGACAAGGTACGGCACGAAGGCTTGAAATATAAGCTACAGCAAAATTTGCCGGAAGGCATGTTTGAAATATTGGAAAATTACCTTGAAAGCAGACTCTTTAGTGTTAGGTGTAGTACTGAATACTCGAGTTTCAAGCAAATTCGAGCTGGAGTACCCCAGGGAAGTGTCCTCGGTTCGATCCTGATCCTTCTCTACACACGAGACATACCTCTAGATGGCAAGACAGTTGTGGCCACGTTTGCGGACGATACGGCCATCCTGGTAACAGGTGAATCAGTCGAGTCATCAACGAGAAACCTCCAACGAGCATTGGATAGAATTTGTGTCTGGACGAAGACTTGGCGAATCGCTCTTAACGAGAACAAGTCAACGTATGTGAATTTTACTTACAGAAGGGTTAACAATTTACCTCTGTTCATAAATTCTGCACAGATTCCTTATGCAAATGAAGCGAAATATCTAGGGATAAAACTAAACTAAGGTAGAAACCAGATGTAAAGAAGAAGCGTGACAAGCTCGAGATTAGGCTCAGGGAAATGTATTGGCTCATCGGAAGATTTTCGAAACCAAGCATGTATAACAAACTGCTCTTGCACATGCAGGTGTTAAAGCCGTCCTGGACATACGGTATACAACTTTGGGGCTGTACCAAGCCGAGCAACATGTCCATGTTGGAAACTTTCCAAAACAAGACACTTAGAGCAATTGTGAATGCTTCATGGTATATTAGGAATAGCGATATTCACAGAGATTTAGGAATAGCTACCGTGGGCGAAGAAGTAACAAACTTCGCTCGAAAGCTAAATGCTCGCCTTCATGTTCATTGCAACAATGAAATGATCCGTACTCTAAACGAGACTCTTAACGATGTTAACAACGAGCGACGACTACAAAGAACAAGACCCTTCGATCTAGCGACGTAGGGTGAAGCCGCACGAACTGACGGTTTTAGTAGGTGCACTCACTGGATAGCACTTACCCAACGCGGTAAACACTACGGAAGCGTAAACTACTTGTTAAGTTAACTTAGTTGTAGTCAAGAAGAATTTTAAATAAATTTTAGGTTTTTGTACTCAAGTTTTTTGAGTCAATTTCTCTTGATTTTTATACCCGACCCAAGGCACCTATATTCGGGGCGAAGCCGAAGCCTGAGGCTGCTTTGTGGTCCACGCTTTATTTGTTTGTAATGAATTCTAAGTAGTGAAGTTAAATTATTCAAATTTGTACTATTTCTGTGTAACTTTAATCTTTTATCCGAGGAATTTTCAATTCCCTTCTGGGGTTGTTGGTTCCTCTAATTGAGCACCTCTCTTGGTGGTAGGTAGAGAGGTTCTCAATTGGAGGAACCGCTCACCTCCAATTGAGCTCACCAATTTTTATTGATTTTAATGCATAGTTTGTATGAGGAACTTTTGTAGAGCTCCCAGTTCAATTCATACATTTTACTTCAAGAATAAAAATCCATGAAAGAAAAGTGGAGGGTTTTATGGCACCCACTGGAGCTCTAAATGGGACCCTTAATTTATCTCATGGTTGTTTTTGCCAGACTTGTTCCAAGTAATATTTTTGTAATTGTTTTTAATACCCCTGCGAAAATTTCGCCCAAACTTTTGCCATTACCACTTTTTAATCCAATTTAAGCTTGAAATTACAGTTTTCCTTCACAGTTTTTATAACCCATCCCATAGGATAGGAGGTATATTAAGTTTGATTCATAGTTTGTAACATAGAGAAATAATCACCGTAGACCCTGAAGACCTTAAGGGCATATGATCGAGACCGAATTGTTAGTCGAATGAGCCATGTCCGCCCGTCCGTCCGTCCGTGTGTCGGTAGTTTTTAAGCCTTAAATTTTAAGCTAGGAATTTGAAACTTAATATCTGATCTTTCTAGGTCCCGATTTTCAAAATCCGCTCAATAACACGCCCACTTAATATCATGAAAATTCAAAGTTGTCGTAGGAAGCTGAAATTTGGTACGCGTTATTCTCGCTTAAGTATATTGTGACTGGCATTTAAGAAAAATGCGAAAACCGCCCCATTGTAGGCGTGGTATATTATATAGGCGTTTTTGATATATTTGCTTTAATTCCAAAAAACTTGGACAACAAAATCTTCAGATAAGTACGTAAGCTATCAGTTCAAATGAATAAATTTTTTCCACGCCCACTTTTGGGGCGGTTTTAAGTATAAACCAAATTTTTAATGTGAAAATGCAATCAAGACGTGTATATCACTTCTTATAAAAAATGTAAACAAAAAAACGATGTAATTGAAAAGGGGTTTATGCCACGCCCCTTTTTAAGGGAGAAGATTCTTTAACTGAGAAATTCTAAATACAGTTGAAGTTAATAGAAACTGAAATTTAACAACTAAGATTAATGACACAATTCGGAGCTTGAAAGTGGTCAATTGGGATGGGGTATACAACTATTCGCCTAAGCGGATTGTAACCCTCCCACTAGTTTTTAAAAAAAATATGGTGGTAAGAAAACCCTTTGAATTTTTTTCATGCATATTATATGTCTTCGTCTTCTTGGTTCTAGCATGGTTTTTGAAAAAGTATCTAATTTTTTCAAAGTTAAAATTGTTTCAAAAGTTTTCAGTTTTCATGTTAGGAAAATACATAAAATAGTAAAAAAACACAAGAAGGAGAGAAATCGCACCTGTGCCAAATATCCCGATTCATTTAGGTGCCATATCTCCCTTTTGATATTGTCTCCTTTTTTTCTTTATTAGTTAGAAAGAGATGTATTTTCTCAGCTATGGGAAACAAGCAACTGCAAACACACAAGGCTTACTCTTTTTTTAACTTCCAAATCATGCCAGGCATCAAAGCTAATGTTAATGTTAAAACTAAATGTCTTGTTCTAGTAAAAATATAAGGAAATAATCCTATAAAATTATTTATTAAAATTAATCTAAATAAAGAAATAAAAATTAGAGTTAATTTAAATATTATAATTATAATTATTATTTCCTAATAAAGTTTTAAATTCAATGGTCTCGTATCTGCACGTACTTCAAGAACCCACTAATAAGCTTTTGAGTTTGAAACGCGCTCAAATTTTTTTTGTACTATTCTAAATGATCAAGGTGGGCGTTTTACGTATGATGGAATGATATGTTGATCTATTTACTTCAGAAATAATTTTTTAAGTGGAAGTAATTGAAAGGGTGCCATATCCCCCAAGGTGCCTTATCACCCGACTCTACCCTAATGCAGTTTTAAGTTCTTCAAAATTAAGCTGGAAAACTGAAACTTGAAGTGGTAGGTTAGGATAGGTTGGAAGGGTTGTTTGCATTTAGTGCAAGTTCCCTCGGTGGCCAGATTGACCCATTGTGATTACCCTTGATGAAGATAGACAAACATGGTTGGACAAATGTCTTGCTAACTGAACCAGCATGATCTTTTGATAAATCTTTTTACGTAGTGATATTTCAAGTAGTGATATTCCTGCCAGGTAGTCCAGGCTATCAAAGAACCTGACTCCTAAAAAGGTTATTCGTCGTTCTTGGAGAGCTGAACAGTGGCAGAGAAAGTGTTCTATAGACTCTATTTCTTCTTGATTCTTGATCTTTGCGAACACCTTCTACAGAAGTCGTTCGCAAAGATTCACATTCGTTTAGCCACGATGGTTCACCAATGGTTCAGTGTCCTGAGACTATACCAACGAGTGTTCTTATGAAGTTTCTACTGAGGGATAGAAGGGTCGTTGTTCTTTTTAGGTCGAGCACTGGTCATAAGCAGTAAGTTATGATACAATTTTTAGACTGTTGCCAACTTTCACCGGCTAGTTTGACCGTGTATTGATCTATAAGACTTTTCCCTGCATTCAAAGGGGGATTTCAGTTCGTCCGCCAAATCATTTCCGGCCACGCCAACGTGCCCATGACCTAGTAGAGTAGAACTGTGTGAAGAATTATTTCCTTAAATGCCTTTAGGCAGTCCTCGACACACTTGGAGTATACGAGGTTGGAGTTCAGGGCTATTTCCGTTGCAGGAAGATCCAGAGATTGAACTGTCTCTACAGCTGTCTTCACCGCATGAATCTCGGCTTTAAAAACACTGCAGTAGTCGACTTAATGTCGATATGACTGGTTGATGTGCAGTAGGTATATCCGAGAAGACTCCTGAACATGCTTCATGTTTTGTTTCGATCCATCGGTATAGATAGTGATACCTTTAACGTCAACATTTGTTTCTACCCAGTCTTGTCTACTTGGTTAAATGACTTTGAATCTTTTATCGAAGTCAAATTGAGGTTTCTTATAATGTGAATCTTAATCACATTTTGATTTGTGATGTTAAGTATGCTCGAGTGTCCTAGACATTGTAACTTTCAGAGGTTGTTCTCCCTTAGTCTGCGAGAGCTGGCTTTGCCGCCACATTACTTGTTAAAAGCTTCAGAGGTGCAGCATTGTTTGCAAACCTGTTTGAGGTGTGGATCTTTATGCACCTGTGATACCTAAGCAAGCTAATCTTTGTACCTTCTTCAGATTCATAAGGTAAGATTTCGTTTTACACGCCTGCCCCCAATGATCCATAGAGGTAAGAATAGGTCTAACAAGCGCTGTACGATTTACGATTTTTATTTGCTTGTATAGTTTTTACTTATACTTATTAAGCCGTTTAACTGTCTGCAATAGAATGTCTCTGTTACTTGTGTTTAAACACTTTGAACCGGGGAAGCTTTGGAACACTTTGAACAGGGAATATGGCCAACCTATGCAGTGTGAAATGTCAAACCGCCTGAAGGTCTAACAAGCGCTGTATACAGCCAGTATGCTTCTTTGGATTGAATGCCCCACTTTTGATACCCCACAATGGCTCGTTTACATGTGTAAAGGGCAATGAGACCTTTCTTCATTTTCTACTCCGTGCTCCGTTTCCAATTAAGTTTTGAATCAAACAAAACGCCAAGTATTTGGCTTCCAGGGAGAGTCAAAGATTGGTTCCATTTAATTAAGGAGTTATAATAGGGGGCACACTATTTGTATCCTACCCAGGGTATATTAAGTCTGTTGTATCATTTGTAACGCAGTGAAATAATCACCGTAGACCCCTAAGAACTTTTAGAGATATGAATGAGACCGACAAGGGAATCGATTTAGCCATGTCCGTCCGTCCGTCCGTATGTAAACAGTTCTAAGGCCTTAAATTTTAAGCTAGAGAGCTGAACGTTGGTGAGTTGGCTGGAAGTTCAATCCTTCAGATCAAGTTTGAAAATTAGCGGAATCCGCCTACAGACACACTCACTACGGGCCTGAATGTGCGACCATCTCTAAATCAAAAAAAAAAAAACTTTTATTAAATTAATTAAAAAGCTAACCGAACGTATCGTTGTTTATATTCGGGAGCGGCCCCTATGGCAGTCATTTTTTTCAAATTTTAGCTATGTTACAATGGTGCTATAGCGCACTCATTTTCGGTAAGCAACATTGTTTTCTTATTTTCTTCGAGGTGGGAGCAAAAGTTTGGCCTTTAAAAGGCCACGCCCACATTTTTAAGGGATTTTAACTTAAAATGACTGTTTTTCAAAAAATATTTTTGTATGAAATTCAACTAAAAAATTATATGACGAAAGTTGTAGAGTTTTTTTTGCATATATGCCTCCGCCCACTTTTGTGGGCGTGGCGATAAAAAATGTGAGTTTTTGAGTTAAAAAGGCAGAGTCTGAGGACGAAATGTATGCAACCACCTTGCATAAAGCATTCAACAGTTATATATTTCTATCCCGCCCACTTTTTAGAGGCGTGGCAGTTTTCTTTTTGGTATGGTCGGGTATTTTTCAATCCATCACAAACGGAGTGAAGTTTTAACATACGCACTGTTGCACTTTCCCCCTTGTTTTTTTATAGCTTTTTTAGCTCATTTTTTGGATTTATAATCCTTTTGACGACTATTTAGAATCCTTATTCGAATACCAATCGATGTCTTTTTTTATTCTTAAGCACATTGTGCCACACTTTGTTCATTTTCTTTTTCTTATACTTTGAGCACAGAATTTTTAGATAACGTTAAAAATGTGCGTTAATAATTTGCTTTTTAAACTATTTCTGAAAAATTTATGTTTGAAGCAGCATTTTTGAAAAATCTTTCTTAAAATTTTAGAATTCCCTACACGTGTTTTATATACAAACCAAATTTCATTACAGTCCTTATTATACCGTCAAGGATATTTTAAAAAATAATTTTTGAAATATTTAGGAAGCTTTCGAGCCGAATCTCAAAATTTAAAATTTCAAATAACTTTTGATATGTTTGACTTTTTTCAAAGAACTTCACTTTATAGCGTCGGAAATTGTCGTTGGGACAAACATTTTTTCACAATTTCCTGGGATGTTTTTCGAAATATGTCAAAAACTAAAAAAAAAGTTCGCATTGTAAGCTTTCTCATTTCTTACCGAATTTAGGTATCAGTGTTCCAAATTTCTTCTTTCATCACTCACCGTTGAAAAGTTAGAGCAGGTTCCGGCAGACAAACGGACAACGAAGGACATAAGAGGTCCTTTTTCCATTTTTGGACGAAGTAACCCGATATGTTGCGAGTTTAAAATTCAGTATGTTCTTTAATTGAAAAGACGTTTCTATCTATGTGAAAGTTTGTGCACAACAGCTCAAAAGAAGCCAAGCTCCAGTTTCTCCGAGGGTTTGTCAGAGGCCCTTTGTCCATATTCGGAAAAGAAGAACTACTGCACCACGACGCTCACGATACTGAAATAATCTCTCGGCATCGAAGTAAGCCCCCTTTTTTTACTGATAAGCCCCTTTCTTGCATATTTACTCAAGTTTTCGGATAATCTAGGTACGTGTTATCAAAACTCGACACTTGCAACCTCTGCTCAGCCCAAATTCATTCAAAACAAATTTTCACCCACCCAAGCCCCTTCCTCCATTGGTTGCCTTTGATGACGGCTTTTAAAAAAAACGCAATTAAAACATTTTACCAACACCCCTTGACGACCGCAGAAAACCCTTCCTGTGAGAAAGGAAAAAATCTCCTTTTGACAAGAGAAACAAATTAAAACATCACCACGTCGTCGTCGCCGTCGTCGTCGTGGTCCAACATGCGGAGAAAAAACCGCTTCGGTTCCTTTAACCATCATCATTCTCCTGGCTTGTAACACAAATTACATTTTTGTATTCCTTCGGTAAAAAAAAAAAAAAATACCGAGCCAACACCGCCCTAATGAACTTTTGCGGCTACTCGTCCATCTCATCCCCTGTCAAATTTTAAGAATTACAAAAAAACCTCACTCGAAGATGGAGTGAGGTCCCTGATAACCCGCTAAACCGCGAAGTAATTTTTTTTCTCCTTGCCCGAGAGCCGTGAAAACATAAAATCTGAATACCAATGAAATTCATATTAATATTCAAAAAATGTCATCATTCTCGGCGGAAAAAGGACATCTTAGTCATCGTCACTTGCAGTAGCGTCGATGGGAATAATTACTCACAGTTCAATTAGTGTAAAACAATAATAATGGCCTCCACCAAGGGGTGCTGTTCAAATTCATTAGTGGTCTGAGGATTGGCATTAGCCAAAAGAAAAAGAAATCTCCGTCTTGCATATTAATGATGTCCTTCGTGGGGATTTAAGAAAAAATTTGTAAACATCTAATCGTGATTGACCTGCGTTGGGTCCTCCTTTTGATCTTCAAAAAAAAAATTGTTCTCCACGCAGCACTCGCGGTTCACAAGCTCCCTGGAGATTGACTGATTCGCTATACTCTAGCTGACAAGCCGACAGTTTCAGTTGACAGCATTCCTTCATTCTGGGCATTGATACCATTTGATGATGTTTGCTCGGCAGCATTCGTTCGTATATGTTTATCCTATGTGCCGCATGCTGCAGGATATTTATGATGACTTAATTCCCTCGGGGCAATTGACATTCAATTGTGGATGCAATTGTTGTAGTGCACTCGCATATGTATATGAGCAATTTGACATCAGAGTCAAATCTGCTGGATGCAACTCTCTGCAACGATGAAAGCCGAAACAATCAGCCTATACAACCCATGAGAGACCTCAATGCAGTTTGTTTTGATTAATTTTCTGCTTATCGACTTCCGTCGTTGGTCGTATTATAGTGTTTGACATGCACTGCGTGATGGTAAATATCCGGTGACTCCTTTGAGAAATGCCTCGGAAACAGATTGCATTTCACAGAGCTGCCGACAGTTTTGTTAAGTTGATATCTAGCTATATGGATTATGGAGTCGAAGGAAGTGCGGCTGATTGTATAGTGTCTTGCGAAGACAGTGCACAACCTTGCAGATATGTTCACTGGATTTGCAGGTTCACAAATATCCTCCTCAAATCTTATAAAGCTTCGAAGGAGTGCTGCTTAAAAAAGGACCTTTAAGGGATACAAAACTTTCAGTTTATATTTCATATAAATAAATATTTTACCAACTACCATGGTTATCCAGGTAAGAAAATTCCCATAAGCTCTCCCTGCATACTGACAATTTTTGTAGCACAGGCTAAACCTTCTTTATTTTTGAAAAAAAAAACCTGCGACTGACGTTTTGTAACTTCTATACCAATTTTTTGTCAAAGGTTTTTAATAATTTTTGCCAAAAGTTTCGACTTAAAAGATCCTTAACGAAAATCATCATTTTTGAAAAAAAACCTGCCACTGACGTTTTGTAACTTCTATACCAATTTTTTGTCAAAGGTTTTTAATAATTTTCGCCAAAAGTTTCGACTTAAAAGATTCTTAACGAAAATCATCCTCTTTGGCTTCTGACAAAATCAAAAACAGCAGTGGCTTAAAAAATTAACCTCATACCTAGAGCTCACAGCTCTATTAGTTACGGCAGCAAACCAACCTCTTTCTCTCTTTCATTCCGCGACAGCGGCTACCACATTATGACCATTAAACTTCTAAGCAGTTGGCGTCGGCAACGG
This sequence comes from Neoascia interrupta, assembly GCA_947623515.1. Lineage (NCBI taxonomy): Eukaryota > Metazoa > Arthropoda > Insecta > Diptera > Syrphidae > Neoascia > Neoascia interrupta. The sequence goes on from OX392464.1 coordinate 11,017,881, forward strand.
AAGTTACCAAAAAAAAAAGACAACCAAGGATAACAACAATAAAATCGCAGCCAAATTGTGTTCCGGCTGCGATGCTAATTATACACTTTTGTCTGTGTTCGTACATTTTTTAATGACGCGAAAGGAGCGAAATTTTTAATTAGAACTCATCCTCAAACAAAAAAGAAGCGAACAAGTCAACCAACCAGGATACAGGATGCGGTGTGTTATGAAAACATAAAATATCACAAAAAAAAAAAATATTCATCCCAGGAGTATAAAGTTTTTTGTGTTCGTCCTCGTGTCGTATCATAGAACAAAAAAACTGGCCGGTCAAAGTTGGTAAATACTGTCTCTCATATTTCCGAAAATAAAGTTTTATCCTGCACCTAAAACTACTTCTTATTTCCAAACAAACAACATAACGAAATCGGATGTCTCAATTCTACCACGGCCTTTCTTTAAACGTTATCGTTTTTCACTTAATGCATTTTTACTGTGTTGTGAAATTAACCGAAAAACACAGACGAAGACGTTGAAGTAAAAAATTAATCATGGCACAACCTTCTGACAAAAACAAACAACATCCTTACGAGAATGCTTATTACTTATAACCACCCCACACCAAGCGCCCGCCGTTCTTAAAAAATAAAATCGTTTCCGCTTGAAATTGCAACATTATTACCTTCAGATTTACGTTGTTTTTTTCTTCCTCTATATACCATCAGGATCAACAGCCAGGATGAGGCCTACTCCGCAAGCGAAAAAAAGGAAATCAAACAGCATCAAGGTGGAGAGCAACACTAAGCTCCTTTCGTTTAACATTTCCATCTTTGTGAATTAATGGCAAACATCTTGAAATCGCATTTAAATACATTTGTATACATTGCCTCCATTCCAGGACACGGAGCAGGCAGCGGCAGGACACCCTACCTCCGCGACTCGAATCAAATCCAAAAGCCACACGCGCAGCATTTCTCCACAAGTGAAATCAAGAAGCTCGAAATTAAATTAAATACGCTCAGTTTACTTTTTCCCATCAACGAGGAGGATGTGCTCCTTGGCTGTTTGGCGGCCTCACACCACCGACCGAGCGTACACTTACCTTGCAGTGCAGCATCCTTGAAATGACTCGAGAGAATTATAGGAATGGTAGCAAAGAAATGCCGCACTTGCCAGGACGAAATAAAAATATACTTACATAAAGATGGTACTGGGATATCGTATAGGTGGTATAGTGTGTACCTTTCTTAAGGTCGGGTAATTTATACGACTTGTTTTCGAAATGAAATGAATTCGAATGGAAATGTGCAGGACGAAGTGGAAGGAAATACAGAATATAATATCATGTCTTGAGTTCGGTCACCCAAACCAAACGACACGACAGACAGCAACAGCACAGACGGAACCAAGGTGAAAGATGTTTTTATTCGTGCGGCTTACCCCGTCTCTGCCGACCGTGCGTCGCATAGTGTCCTTGGTGGGTGGAGTTTTATGAACTTTTGATTATGTTGGCTCTCATGGCGAAATGTCTGAATCAGATATCGCGCCGGGAAAAAAGACGCGACAAGGCACTTACGCCAACTTGAGGAATTACTTATTTCCGGTAGTGAATGCCATTTGGTCGCCCGATTGGAGCACAGGGAATTATTACAATTAAGGTGGTATTACGAAGATGGAAAACGAGAAAAAATACATGCGAATAAGAACAATGTACAGTTGTGTCAATACGAGGTACTTGCGATTTGTTTTATTTTTAATAAAAACTCGTTTTGATTTGAGTGTGGTTTTTTGAGCCAGTATTAAAATGAGTAAAGTTGTAGCACCTGTGGCAACATGGACCTACCTGGATTTGATGTATGAAAAATTTAGAAAGCTGACCTAATCAGGATATTCCAAACCTTATTCTTACTTTTTAACAAACCAAACCTTACTCAATTCAGTATCAAAAGGATGGAACTCACCTACGATGCCATGCGGTATAGTCTTCATCATCATCATCATTTTCGAATGCCGCCCATCCTTTAAAAGGGTCGCGGAGCGAGGGTGGCTAAATGGTCCCTCCATCCTTCTCGATCCTCCGCCACCAACTCAAGAGACTCCGGCGCAATCCCCAGGCGGGACTCAGAGAGGTTCTTTACCACCACCTGTTTCTTGGCCTACCAGGGGGGCGACGCGCTCGCATCTCGACTAGCATGACCTGTCTAGGAAGTCTGTCGAGGGCATGCGAACAACGTGTCCAAACCATCGAAGAATCGATCGCTCCACTCGGAGAAGTAGCTGCTCAACATTAAGATTCCTACGAATACTGACGTTTCTCACTCTGTCCCTTAGAGTAACACCAGCAACGCACCTCAGGAATCTCATTTCAGCAGCTTGTACCCGCGATCTAATTCTTTCGGTCGTTACCCAAATTTCATGACCATAGATGAGGGTCGGAACGAACACTGAATTAAAAACTGAGATCTTTGCTTTCACTCCAAGCTCAGCTTTCCTGATGACCGGCCGGTGCAGTTCCTTTGCTCCAGCTTGGCCAATTATAAACCATCTTTCGTGAAAAAGACCCCGAGATACTTAAACTTCTCCACCTGTTTTAATGGAACTCCCTTTATGTGCAAAGTACACTACACAGGAGTTCGGGAAACAACCATCACTTCCAATTTGTTCACGTTTACTTTCATCCCAGCATCACCACAGATGGCTGCAAACCTATCCAGTGCTCGTTGAAGTTCCTCTTTGGATGATGCAAGGATGGCCAAATCATCTGCGAAAAGAAGATGGCTCATCCTGATGCCAGCCAATTCGAAACATTGCTCGCCGAGACTGCGCCTCACCATCCAATCCATATATGCTATGAAAAGGAGCGGCGACAGAACACAACCCTGGCGAAGTCCAACGCGCACATCAAAAGGACGGGATTTGACGCCATTTATCCGTACACAGCTTCTGCAGTTTCCATACAAAGACTGAATGCCTCTCAGAAGAGGCCCACTCAGCGCATAGTCCTGTAAAACTCTCCACAGTGTATCCCGAGGGACTCGGTCATACGCCTTTTCCAGATCTACAAAACACGCATAGACCGGTTTGGCATATTCCCAGGCCTTCTCAAGAATAACCTTCAGAGTAAAAAGCTGGTCGGTCGTGCCTCTGCCAGGCCGAAAGCCGCACTCTTCTTCCCGTAACAAAGGCTCGATCACAGCTCTGCCACGCGTTTCCAACACCTTCGCGAATACTTTTTCCGGAAGACTCAAGAGAGATAGCCCCTATAGTTGGCGCAATCTCTCCTGTTCCCTTTTTTGAAAATGGGCACTATAACTCCCGTTTGCCAATCGCTAAATGCCTTCCCGCTATCCCAGGCCACCTTAATGACACGTGTTCGCCATTTAACACCCTCTTCACCCATTGCCTTGACCATTTCTGGCCGGATTTCATCAACTCCAGCAGACTTGCCAACTTTTAGCAATTTAATCGCTACAGTAACTTCGTCTACTGTGGGACTATTCTCCGCCCTTATCTCGTCATTAGTGGGAACAGGGCACTGAAGATGGCGGTATAGTCTTGCTCTCTTAAAATTTTAGCTTGTACCAACTGTCCTCCACACTACTGCATCAATTGTTTTGGGGGCAAAAAGAAAATATGTAACGCATGGTGAAGGTTCACACTTTATTCTGCGAGGCTATAAATTAAATTAATTAAACATCTAGATAGTCAAGATGACGGGTGAGATGTAAGTTTTATGAGTCCAAAAGTGTCTGTTCCTTTCTATACTAAACGCTCTGTTACCAACGAAAAAAGGCTCAAGGCGGTCTTTTTTTTATAATATACTCTTGTTCAAGGGATTATGACTACCCTTATATTGAGTTTGTATAACGCGAGTGGAAAGGATCAGAGGAGATAGAGGAGAGGTACTGGTGCACTTTGGTTTTGAACTGCTGAGGACTGTAGGTATGAGGAAAAACCGGTTCCACATTCGTGAAGTTCTGCTGAAGAAAGAATTCTGTTGGAGGCGCCCCATCTTAAGATAGTGTTTAAGTCGGAATTAAGAGAATTCAACATGCCTAACCTTCCCGTTTCAACATCCTTGGAAATGACATCGCCACTCTCTTTTGAGAGCCAAAATGACAGAAACAGAGTTTTCGTGTCAAATTAATCCTATATTTGTCCGATGGAGCCACTTTGGGATTTATTTTAATCGTCTCCCGCTAATCTTCTTTTAATTATCGGTGGAGACATAGTATTGCATTCATTGCTAAATGTCAAATTTCAACCTTTTAAAATGTCTTACAGTTTTGAAAGCTCTGGAGGTAGTTGTAAATTAAGACCGATTGTGGGCGTGTCTCTGGGCGGATTTCAAAAATGTTTACACTTGTACTGCTTCGTATGACGTGGAGCTGACGTAAATTTTGAGCTATGGTGAAATTTCATTACCCTAGCTCAAAATTTAAGGTCCAAAAAAATTTGATCTCGATCATATGCCCTCAAGGCCTTGAAGGACTACCATTATTATTTTCCATTATTATTTTACAAACTATGTGACTTCATTATTATTTCACCGTGTTTAAACTTAATATACCTCCTATCCTATGGGATGGGGTATAAGAACTCTTACACTTCTCCTATTATCATCCCTGATGATTGGTGGTGATAAACTTGAGAAATAAAGAAAATAAATATAGAGACAAACTATTTATAGGAAATATATCTTGAACGTTTTTCAGACCCTTGTGAAGGTGGACCCGTTGCAGTGGTCGTCAGACACTTTTTCCAGCTTTACTCCATATGTACTTCATGCAGATAATGGTGAAAATAATGGTGTGTGATAATGAATGAACTAAGGTACCCCCATTACCCCACGCAATATTTTAAACTAATGGTCCTCCCTATGCTCATATAGTTTTATAATAATTTTCATTTCATAAATAATTTTCATTATTTCATTGCCGTGAAGGCTTTTTTTAACAAATTATTTTTTTATCATATTTTTTTTAAATGTTGTTTGAAAAAATGTTCTATTGAAAATTTTGTTTTAAAGATTTTTTTAAGATGCAACAGATAACTAAGCAACAATGAACATCTTGTACTTTAACTGAAAAGCGTTCTGATGCAACATTTCTGAAACCCGCTCCCTCTGCCGCTAATAAATTACTTGCATAAGACCATCCTCTTATTTTGACTATTAATCGACAAGGAAAATAAAAATAAACCATCGTCTTAAGAGAAGCCCAGAGGGCACTTATTACGCTAAATAAAATTTTGAGTCAACCATTCCCCTGTATAGATATACCAGAGAAAGCTGAGACTCAACCGAAAACCTTATTCTAATGAAACGAAATCAAGGAATAAGTGAGATTAGTCGGATATCTGCGATATTATATACCCATACACACTCATTCCACCCAGGGGTTGGATAGCATTTCGCAAGTCAGCTAGCTAGCTACAGAGCTATACTTACCTACCTACCTATCTTTCGGGTACACCGTGTAAGCTTCGTATATCCTTGGTTCTCTCATTTACCCGCAATTACTTCCAGCGAATCAAATCCACAATTGAAGGTTTGTCCTTGCCAACACCCCGTGTAGCAAATAAAAAAGGATATCACACAGAAAGATCCCTCCTTAGCTCGAATCACTTTATCCTAGGTGGAAGGAATAAAAGAAGGGCAAGCAAATGAAGGAAAAAAAAATATAGACGAAGACTAAATCACACGTTTCATTACGAAACGGGATTAATTTTATTTCCCTTTTTTCCGTTTTTATTGGTCTTGGCACCCGCCATTGGTCTCATCTAATTTTTGGGAACGGGGGCTCTATGAGGACACTCTGGAGAAAGGAATCTAGTGAAGGAGATGGAGCGCCTTCCAACACACCGAAGACTTCGTTGTTGTATACCATGCCGATGCCACCCACTCGCTCAGGGAGCCAATGAAGATGCCATTTTTAAATTGTCACTTAAGAGACGACCGACGCCGATCTGACTTTACTTGCCGTGGTGCAAAGGCAACGACTATCACCAAGGACGACGACGACTATGTGTACTCTCCGCCGAAGGTACTCACGCGAAGGAGCGAATAAAATCTAGATTATCTTTGTGTGGAAATGATTAGGTCCCGGAGTGTGACTGGGTCATTGATTCTTTCTTTATTCTCATCCCGGGGATTATTTCTTCATCTGCGCGTCCTTATGCTGCGTTATTTGGGTTAATTGAAATAAAATTCGTTTCTTTATCTTTATTTGGTTTATTTTTTCGCTTATTTGCTTTATGGGTGAGATTTACCTTAAGGGTGTACCGTTGCCAGGAATGTAATTAGTTAACGCTTCAAGGAAAAAATAGTAGTAGAGATACCAAACGAAGGCGTTTTTCTTGGGAGGTCTAGTTAATTGAACATAAATTAGACAAGGATACCCGCTCTCTTTGGGGATTTGCGCTCAAGACGAGATTTGTATGGTTTAATGGATAGGTTATCGAAAATACACACATAATTTACCGAGTCAATGTTTAACATTTTTCGAGAGCCCTTTTACATGTTTCTTTGATAAGGGACTAAATTATTTTGGAGGATGAGCCGAAAGGAGGAGCTTACTCACATACAAATGTTCACCTTTAAAGAGCCGTCCGTGCCATTTAAAAAAAAATAAATAGTTTGTATAATGTCTGGTGCAATCTTGATGTTTTCTAATAGCGTATTTTCACCGCACCTAAAACAAAGATTGACGTAGGAAGATTAAAAGTTAATCCCAAAGTGTTTCCACTGGAAAGGAGGAGACATCATCTGGTGTGAAATGGTAATGTCAAGTCGTCACATCCTCTGCGCATCTCCTTGACTTGAGTCTTTTTTGCTTCCCGGGCAACTCAGAATCATACAAATAAAGTTCATACTTAATTGCCACTGTCTTTTTTTAATCTACGAAAAGAAATAACCCAACAATAGAAAAGGCAAAACGTCTAAATGTTGATGCAATTAGGGTCCACAAAGTCGAAAGTAGACCAACTTGATCAACATCAACCAGTGCAGTATCAACATTAGCATTCATCATTCTGGTGCAGCAAGGTGCACTCCCCAGTCTCTTTAACTTTTTTGACAGCTCCAACCACATCAACAGCAAAATCAATTGTTCTGTACATCCCCTAACACAACGCAATGAACACAGGTGAGTTGATGATAGCCAGCTGTCAAGAAAATGTTTGATTTGTTTCGTCAGAAAACGAGTAGAATTCGGTTTGGTTTGATTTAAGAGTTCATGCGTGGCAGAGATTTTTTATGCGATTTATTTTTAATTTCTTCGTGAAGCGATTAAAGTTCGTTTGGATTTATGGAGATTTGCCATAATCGTGGATTATCGTCCGGTGGAAACACTTTATAATCTCGACGAAGACAGCTTATGCTTCGACTGAAGGGTGCAATGAAGTTTCTCAGTTGATGACGTGCTGACGATATTTCTTCACGTGCCAACAATCGCACGCGTGCTAATGGTTCGCCATCGCAGTAAGCCGATTAGGATCATTATAAATCGTCTTCTAAGGAACCTTTTACGGCCACAACAGAAAATTTGACCCGTTGGGGCACATGTAGATCGCCAAATGATGTGTCGGCTGTGCAGTGAAATTCATACGACCATGCGAGTTCCTGCAATCGCATATAATTTCACATGTAACACTACAATATGCGACGAAGTGTTGCATATGTTCAGTTTTTTGACACCAGAACTAAGGCTGATTCTTTCTGATCGTTCATACAGGGTGCTATCGGCTAGTAAGCCATTGCGACTTACTGAAGCATCGACCTGATCCCCAACATAACACTAATTGTTGTATTGGCCAATTGTGGAAGATTGGGGAAGCCATCTATGGGCATAAATCTATGTCAAGCAGAGGTACGTTTAGCGATAAGAGTGACCGTGGGCGACCATGTTAGCTTCTAAAGCAGAGCTTTAGTATTTGGCGTCACTATAGATACGAAGTTAACTTTTAAGCAGCATGTGCAACATGCAGAAAAGAAGGCAGCAAAAACAACGGCTGCCCTGGCAAGGATCAGCTGAGATGCTAGGTAAGCAGGAAGCTTGGAAGACGGATAGCGTAATTATGAAAGAACGATGAAGACATGGAGCGACACCGAAATGCAGGGCAGGCTGCATCACTCCCTCAAGATGAAATTCTTCACGGTGGTGACGCGGGGTCCTTCCCCTGAGGAGGTGAGTTTAGTGCGTGAAAATTCCACACTGTTTACTGAGGTCGTTCTTAGGAGGTCGTTTTCTGTCTGTAATACTGAGCCTTATGACTTCGGTTCCTTTACGCTTTTCTGACTATTTTACCAGATCAGTTTTACTGGTGGTGAGGCAGCTTAATTTTCTAACCACAAGCCGGAGCCTTATTCCATTATTCTGGCCATCCCAGACGGGTTTATTTTACTGGCAGTAGATAGAAACCTTTTTGGAAACACAAATTTAAGGAATCCCTTGTGCTTTTCGGTCGTCTTTTACTATCGGTCATAAAAGTGAGTCCGATTTCTGACCACAATACAAGTCCAAACTCTATAGAATCGGGTAAAAAGCCGTAGCTACGATGAAATCAATGGGAACAATAAAATCTTAGTAATCCGGGAGTCGGAGAGTAAAACCAAGACTCTGAACCAGAAAGAGATGAAGGGTCGTCACATTTTGGCAACAAATCACAAGGAGTTTCGTAGCGCAGACAAAATGTGAAAAGGAACACATTTAAGTGATTATGGTGACGCATTAAAGTGGTTATCAAAGCTCCTTGAAGGCTACAATTTGCAGTGATTCTATTCAAGAATTACTAGACCAAATCATCATAAATAATTTTCATAAAAATTGTTTACATTTAACGATGAAGTTGGTAAGGCCCCTTTTTATTTATATCAATATCCAACTCAACAAGCCTCTAAGCTCACTCAGGCCTCTTGCTCTGATTTAGATTAATTTCATCCTTTGTCAAAAACAGTTGTCTGCTCAGCCGTACGTCTAAACGTACGTCTCACGTCCATCTTCACTAACACGAAATTTCCAAGAAAAAACAATGTTTCACAATTTTGTTTTATTTTTTATTTAATACTTAACCATTTAATTGCAAAAAAACATTCGTTAAACACGGCAAAAACAACACCATCTTAACGAACAATTTTAATAAATGTGGTGAAGCAGCACTCCTGCCCGGAGCCGTTCAGCCTCCACCTGATCTCGTAGTCGTTTGTTGGGAACTTCTTGCTGATGGGCAATTCAAAGTCGTAGGTGTTCTTCTGGTCGCTCTTGTAGGGACACGTCGAGTACTTGCAAGCATCGCTGTCCATATCCTGCAGTTCCAAGTCTTCGTTTTCTCTCGCCCAAAATACCGAAGCCGAAGCGGTCTCACTATCGAAACCGGGTGTAAAATCAAACGAGATTCTAGCCGGGCGACGACGCCTGATCTTGCAAGCCTTGTTTTCGGCCGCCTGTGGGCATGGATCGATGCGCACTTCGTGAATTTGACAATTGCCAGTGTAGTCCTTGCACGGTTTGAATTGTACCACTTCGCTGACGGCAAGGCCGACCACAATCAAAAGGATCACACTACGTACGAGGAGCATGATTGTTGTATATTAAAATTGAAGAATTTACTACACGAAAGGATCTGTGAAGACGAAGCGGATGAACAAACGATGCCGGACGCTGAAATCAAACTGCTGTGAGTGAGTGTACTTGGAATGTATGAAAATTTGACTTTTCAAAGCAGGACACTATCTGTATGAACTCTGACCCTACTTGAAGTTGATAAGGCTTCGATAAGACTTGAGGCTATTCTCCTCTTTCAAAATAAACAACTCAAAACGGTTTCCAAATGCAAATCTGCCGTGATTGTATGCGAGGCATTTGAGTGCAAATGCAGATAAGGCGATGATTCGTGGCAGCAACTGCGTTGTGGTCCTTATCTTTTTGCAGGACAGCATTTTCATAGGCCGTTTAAAAGTTACCCTTATCACTTATCGGAAAGAGCATTTGTTCGAGACAACTGTCTGAAACAGTGTATAAATATTTGAAGAAAAAAAAAACAACTGGGTCCAAAGGAGGCTTGTGTTTTTTTTTTTCATTTTGGCACCGTTTGTCGTGCGTCAATCGCTTGGACAGAATATTACAAACAGCCTTCAATGTATATCGGTAGGTTCCTAAATTTAGCTGCCTTATCACTAAAATGAGGGGCACATGCTATACTCGCACTCGAATTTGTCATACTAGCTATATTGTGGCTGTTGTTGTTGGTTACAAAAGTAAATAAAAATTAACTGAAAAGTAGAAGGTTTGTACCTCAAGCGGATAGAATGGTGATGACCAAGGAGGAAGAGTTAACTAAGCCGTGGACCTTTCGCTATACTCGTTTTTTAGACTGTACTAGAAGAGCCTCGGTTGCCCTATGACCATAGGGTACCTGCAAGAGTTTGCAGAAAGGCCTTAGGCCCAAACTGAGTGTCCAAACCCGACTTGTTCACGGGATAAACACGGCAATCATGACCCTGTCCGAAGTACTAGTCTGGTGGAAGACCATCACATATTTGTAACGCAAGTGCTCTTAGAACAACAAGTACAACTCCTAGAGCTGCTAGACACACAATATACTTAAACATCTTCAAATTGGCGTCTTCTGGAAGTCGATGGTGGCAAAAGCAGTTCTAAGAAGCCTCTGCAATCGGTTCGTGACAATATATCGTTGTCAAATGGCCATGTTATTATCAATTATACAACTCAATAGACTCTTCTACTAGTCTGTAAAATAGTTAGTAGCGGTATTGTTTTCTTTATAACCGGCAAGCTACAATAAATGGCTTGGAACTGAAATGGATCCGTTAAGTTTGTAAATACCGCGAATCTCTCAATGAAATTGCTGTCAGAAGGCAGCACCCTATCTTGCCCTGATTTTCTCTTGCCTTGTAGGTAATGCAGGCATTTTTACCGCCTTATCCTTGCTTTGCCCCTAACTTGCTACTTCCTTGCCCTGCCTTACACTTACCTGACACCTTGTCCTCACCTTACCTGGACTGGCCCTGAACTTTCCCTGTTTTTTCCGTGCCCTTGCCCTGGACTTGAACTTGCCTTGCCCTGGCCCTGAACTTGCCTTGCCCTTGCCTTGCCCCTGCCTTGCCCCGCCTTGCCCCTGCCTTGCCAAGCCCCTTCCTCGTTCCTGCCTTTCCTTGCTTTTTCCGTGCCCTGCCTTGCTCCCGTCTAGCCCTTTACTTGCCTTGCCCTGGACTTGAACTTGCCTCGCCATGGCCCTGAACTTGCCTTGCCCCTGACTTGCTCTATAAGCCTCGTTCCTGCCTTGCTCGCCTGGCCATTGCCTTGCTTGCCTTTCCCCTGTCGTGACCCTGCCTTGCCCCTGCCTCAACCATGCCTTGCCCTCTAGCCCTGCCCTTATGACCATGCCTTGCCTTTCCCGTGACCTTGCCTAGCCCCTTTCATGCCCCTGCCTCGCCCCTGCCCTTAGGACCTTGCCTTGCCCTGGCTTTGATCTTGCCTTGCCTTTTCCGTGCCTTGTCCCTGCCTGCCCCTACCTTGCTCTTTCTTTACCATGCCTTGCCCTCTAGCCCTGCCCTAAGGGGCCATGCCTAGCTCTTCCCGTGACCTTGCCTTGCCCCTGCCGTACCTTTTTCGTGCCCTTGCCCATATCCCTGCTGACATATTCCGTTGCTCCTGCCTTGCCCTGCCTTACCCTTACCTGACCTTTACCTTGCCTCGCCCTGGCCCTGAATTTTCCTTGCTTTTTCCATGCCCCCGCCTTGTCCCCGTTTAGCCCTTTTCTTGCCTTGCTCTGGCCTTGGACCTGTCTTGCCCCAAGGACTTTGTCTTGTACCTTGCCTCGCCCTTGCCCTGCCTGTCGAGTTTTAGCTAGATCTTTAAAATCTTCGAAGTCAAGGCCTACGTTAGACAGAAGATAAGCCATAGTTTTCTTGTCGTCGTCTCTGGAGAAAGTTAGACGGGAATCTAGCTCGCCTGTTGGAGCTCAGGCCAGATCGCACCTTATGTGTTTCCGACCGAAGATAAAGTAAGATCGGTAAGAGGCCTGCCGGCTTTTTTCACTCTTTAAAGCGTTAAAGTGTTGTCATTTTCATGCTGTTTGACATGTCCTCAAAATTCATAAGTCAATCAAAATTTCATAGGCCAAATCAAAATTTACTGTTTAGGTAACAAAAATTAGTCCTTGTTGTAATGGTAATCGAAAGAGTCATTGTCAATAGTAAGACAAGGTTCCACACTTCTAACAACACTATTTCTTTGAGGGACTTTATCAGGGATGTTCTTACTGAGTTATTTCAAAATTTGAACAAATCTTTCACCTATAATGGCTCCAATTTGCTGTCCTAAAAAATAAAGAAGCTTCATGTCACTACACTTAAAAAATCTAAGCCAAGATTTAAACCAAGTAGAGTGCCAAAAAACTAATTGCAGGCTGAGCTGAGCTATTTATGGAACATATACAGACTGTTTAAGGCTGCCATCTCAATATCTTGTTCTTGACTGATGCGGGAAAGCTGAACTACATTTTTAATCTGATTATAAGGGAATATGTAGCTTGAAAATTGCCACAAACCTAGATGAATTAATTTCACTTTAGACTTCAAGGGATGATCCTGAAAAAAGAAAACAAAAAACGTCGAACGTCCATAAAAAACCGAAGAGCTGATACGTTAAAAAACGGCCAAGGTGAGTTCAAAGCAAGTGGCTCAAAATTTGCGGGTTCAAATAATTGACTAAAAAAATGTATTCTCCAAAGAGATATAGACTTCACAGCTCATAATTTTGCTTCCTTTTTCGATACTGTGCAAGAAGCAATAAGCCTTATCCATAAAGCTCCGAGTTCATATGAACTCTTTAAAGGTCCCTATAGAAACTATTCACTCCAGCAATATCCTGTTGATTTGCATTTGAATATACCAACCAAATCACAGGATTGCTGGAAAAAAACAGCCAAAGGATTCAACTCCACACTCCCGCGAATATGTGTGTGGTTTTCTCAAAGAGCTATTTATCTTGATTCGCAAACTTTTGCATAGCTTCTAGATCAGAAGACAAAGCGCCCCGAACACATGCAATTCCTTTCAACGATGCCAACAGCGAACCCATCCGATATTCACAAATCGTTAAGTCGCTTAATCGTAAATCGATCTTCCTTTCGAAGGATATATTACCTGCGAAAATTCCTGCAGCAAATCATGATGTCGTGCCACTTGAAATAAAAGGAAGTGCTTCCATGCCCCGGATGTAAACTCCGGAGTCAATATTTGAGCTCAGAAATAAGCTCCCGACGAAGGTGCATCCACCCGAATAGAATGTGCGTTTCCTATTTATAAAACCCTTTCACCGAGGACAAAGTTTCTTCTGTCGAATGAAATTCCTTCCGGAGTAGATTTTCTACCATTTGTTCAAGTGTATCCTCGGGCGTACCCCCTAAGCTCTCATGAGGTAGATAGATAGAAGCTCTTAAGGTAGACGAGAAAAATTGTTACAGATGCAAACATGCATGTGTGTGTTTGTGTACATATATTCTATGGAACAACTCAGCCGGCATCATGTTTGCGTATCCTTTGCTCACGCTGACAAACAAGAGTGCAAACTTACAATTGAAATTAATGTAAAGTTAAACTAAGGAGTTTGGCTAAAAAGTCTCCCGGGAGTTTGGCCGGGGGTTTGAAGCTTCAACTTACAAAAGAGCCCGCCACCGTCGATAGTGTTCGAAGCGGTGTGTAGGTATACATACGACGCCAGATGTAGCCGGGGGATTTATGAATGAGAGGAAGGATACTTGAGAAAATTTTCGAATCAATTTTCTATAGGTGGGATCGAGATACGTTTACCGAGATGAGATTTATCTATTTACTCTAGATGAATATGAAATTGATGAAGAGCTCTTCAGTTTTATTGAATTCAATTAAGTCGGCAACAGGATGGTGCATTTCTCCCCTGTAAGGACGATGGTATTTATTTTTTATTCCAATTTTTATTATCCTTCAAGTGGTATTTTTTTTAACGCATGAGATGGTCTAATAATGTCGATGGGGTTGGGTTAAAAAAGATGAGCTCCGGGGTTGGAAGACATAAAAAATGAAAGCCATTACGAAAGGCTTCTTCTTCTTCTGGGAGGTAAACGGTTCGAATTTGGTCAACCTATACACTGCAAGCATTCCCCAGCATCGGAAACCGATCCACATCAAACCATTTTGGGCACTTGACACTCTAATGGTTGCTAAAAATAATGTCAACTCAAAAACTCATTAAAACCGAAAACTCGAAACCGCACCTTATGCCAGTGGCTGGCCTTATGTGCTTCCAAAGAATATAAGACGAAACTTTTTCTGTTTATTGTTGACACTGTTAATCTTCCTGTAGCTGGTGTTGCACGCTGCAACATTGTTTCAAAAATCCGCGTCGCAGACCATAATGTGGGATCTTAAGTGCATCTGCAGCCGTTGAGTCATGCACATTGTGCCTCCAAAAATATCCACATGCCCGCTGAATGGACGCGAAAGCGCGATCACCTTAGATCGGCATACGGTCACCACCGGCGATTCGAAGAAATCGATTTGGGTGGCGAGACGATGCGGTTCCAAGTTTTGACTGCGCAATCTGACACGTTCCAATGTTGCTTTTCGCGATGCACCAGTGGGTTGGGTTGAGCTGAGCAACTTGGTCAGCAAGAGTTTTTTCTTCTCATTTTTTTTTTTCTAAGGTGCTCGTTTGGTTTTTTATCCATGCTTACGTTATTGTCAGCTTCAAATTCAAGTGAAGAGGTCAAATGAAACGTCGCAGTTGATCTTATAATAATAATTAACGTGCTACATGCCAGATAAGGCGATGCTGAAAGACCTGAAAGAGAATTGAACTGTGATAAGGCCATCATTTCTCAATGGTCCCAGATAAGCGCACCGTAACGAGTTGGTGGTTTTGTTTTTACGGACTTGGATCTCAAATTTCAGTTTGAAAGAAGCGCGTGAGGATTGCTTATCGGATAGCGATAAGGGAAATGTCTCGGTCCACGGATGGGAGCGATGCGAAAGATCCGTGAACTCGTCTGGAACGGACATCGATAATTACTTTGGAGCCGTCAAATGTGTTTTGTTTAATTGGAGATGATTTTCGAAATTTATGTTCTGGTCTTGGCTACGGTAGACCATGTTGGTGGAGGAGCAGAAATTTATTAATAGGGGTGCGATAAGCGCCTGATAAGTAAATGTTCAAAACTATTTAAAGGTGCTTTGATAGGTATAAGAAAAAGTCTAATTTATTAGGTCTGCTTTAGATTCTACATTCTGCGTCAAAACCAAAGTGTCTTGGTGATTTTTACTACCTACTTACATGACCAATAGTTAAAAAAAAAAGTCACGTGATGGATTCAGTTCTTAAATCTTGATAAAGAATTTAAAAATTTGATTTTGCCTTTGACTCCTGCTAGACATAAATTATGCCTTATCAGACAACAAAGATTGCCATGCGCTCAAAATTAAGCGATTTAAAATCTACTCACAAAATATGGAGTATAAGTGTGTACGCTCTTGGTTAATGTCTCCCGTACTCTCTACAATGAAGACCAATGCTTTTATTCTCGACTTCCGCATGTTCATAAGCTAAAGGCGGTGGTAGCAAACATCGCCACCGCATTTAAATATGAGAAACACCGCAAATGAATTGCGTTTACACCCCAATAATTTGCGGATGGCTGAGCGGAAGGAAGAAAAATTTTTTTCTTATCATATTGGAATTATAACTAATTTGCTGCACATATTAATTTTGTTAAATATCTTGGTTTTTGGCTCATTTGAATTAATGAGCGTAATAGCGGTGTTTTGTTAATTCAAATGCGGTGGCGCTGTTAAAATACTTAAGCACCGCAGAGTGCTTGAGCTTATATGACCGCACGAGTGCAAATCATTACGTATTTGCAATCAATGCGATGGGAATACATCGTTTGTGCATGGGATCAATGAGTTAATGAATAGAGAAAACAGAGTATATAAGCTGTGCATAAATTAATACGGTGTTTTACTGCAGATCTCTGCCACACACAAAGAACAACGCAGTATCTACGCCTGGCGTTCCCCTATGCCAAACGTCATTTAAACCTTCCAAACAAGAAGTAGCGTCTAGTATATGGTATTGTCGGTCCTTGGAAATGACCCATAGTGAACCAATAGAGCAATTGCCAACGGCTGTCTAAAAATCTGTCCTTTCGTAAGACAGGCTCCATGTCAACCCGAACTTGAATTGAAGTATTTGTTCGAATAAGACCAATACTTATTTGCTAGCTTATCATCCTAGGGTCGTGGATTCAGGCCACACGTTGGGTGTTTTTGATACAAATCCAGCAAGACCAACAGACGCAACTTGCTAGAGGGCAGAAGCTCGATTTTTCAAATTAGCTGTGGACGTTCTTGACGAGAAGGGAGTCGACCTCGGAGGTGTAGAGTGAAAAGAGATGCCTAGGATGGGTTTAAAGGTAAGTCAGAAAATGAAAAGTAATGGACTCGACCATAAGACCAGAAAGGTGGACTTGGTTCGAGAACCATATAAGGACTCGGCACAAATGCCGGAAAATGAAATGTAATATGAACTGGGCTCAAACCCAAAGACCAGAAAGGTGGACTCGGTTCGAAAACCAGAAAGGTGGCTCGGCACTGATGCCAGAAAATATACTGCCAGTCTGTACTCTGAAGTCATTCCTCACACTCAATGGACACCCAGTTGGCACTCAATGCTGAAACTGATTAAGGCTTTATTCCTCGTTCGGTGGTCAGTGGATCCCAAATCTGTGGGAGAAAAGAGTAGACTTTCTTGAAGGTATCCGCTTTACCAGAAGTTCAGACCGAATATCAAAGTAAAAAACTTAAGACCTGAGGTCTGACGAATCAAATAGTAGAATTTGCCAATCTTATAACAACAGATTTTTGCCAATTAAGAACGCAGCCGAATAATACTCGATCAACTCGAAGTGTCTTTTTTTTAGGCCTAAATCACCATAATCCTGTTTTTTTACATGAGACTAGTCTTGTTCGGCTTTGGAGGTAATTATTTTAATATAAGAGTATTTGATTATTTGGTGGGACCGATTTTTGAAGACGTCGATTAAACAAGGAGCTTGAGGAGTTGAGAAGCGACGTTGGATTAGTCAAAAAAAATGCGCGAAGGGCGATTGAAATCACTAGGACGCGTCTTAGGCTCAATACAATAGCGGACGACATCATTTTGCTCCGTGCATATAAGTATGGAGTCTTAATAATAGCATAATAGCCTTATGGAGTCTTGTCTAACTGCAGGCAATTGGTTAAAGTCCGGGCAAGATGAAGAGACCCTAGCTTAAAATTTACACTGCAGCGCAACACAAGATAATCGTAGTAACAAAATACTCTGGCAAAAAATGTATTTAATGTGAGGCCCTTTTGGAAATAAGATGATGTCGTGGTTCTTTCCCGAAACTATATTATTGGATTTTGACACTTTTCGATTTTGAATCCTCTACTAAACGTAAGGAGATCTGTCACGTGGCTTTCGAGGAAATTCCAAGCGCCATCAAATGCACATATATGCAATGATGCATGGCTCTTGGATGATATGCAAGTGGAATATGCGGCTTCCAGAAAAACTTCCCCATAGTCAACCTACAGGCAGACAGACGGTCCCAAAATGGTGACAGAGCCCGAACGAGCCCGAATCGGGAGTTCATGGTGAGTCGCATCAAGCGAAGTACCTATTCAGTTTGCCTTTGCAAAAGTTTATTTATTTTCTAGGCTGAACTTATTGCAATCCGCAAGGTTTGTATTAGAATATAGCTGATTCTCTGTTCCAACTTATTTTACTTTAGGTGGCGCTACAACCCGGGGTAGACCTAGGTCTCAGCCAGCAGACTTCTGCTCTAAGCGAACTCCAGTTTTGCAAGTAAAGTTGATTGAGGTCCCCTTCCACTTACGTGCGACACCTGAGTCTCGGGCTCATCTACATATACTGGCCATTGCCATCCTTGCGGGGTGTAGGTATTCGAAGATTTTCGGGCCGGAACGTTGGTGTCCATCCGCTCTAGATCACCGAGCGTTGTAGTCACTTAACCCATCTGTCTTTAAATCGAAGCTTGTGCTGGAAAGCATCTGTCTTTAAGAAGAAGCTAATCATAATCTACTCACCATTTCTTGCAAACAATCTAGAAATCTTTCCATCCTGAATTTCAGTTCACAGTGTCTTTAATGGCACCGAATTAGCAGACTCTCGATCTAAGGTCGATGCAACTCAACGCCTCTTAGGGCCTGAAGCATTTTGCGGCCTACTCTTTAACTACTTTGCTGAAAAAACGGAAACACCGAAGTCAGGATTAATACACCTGAAGAAAACTGGTCAAAAAAATGTTCCCCAGGAAGTCTAATAACATAATGATCAACCAGGATAAAGTTAACCTAAAAATCCTAACCGGGAACTCTCACCGGACATTGAATCTTATCAAAAATATTTTTACCGCATTGGCCGCACTCACTGGACCCTACATGCAGATTTTGTCAAGAGAGCGTTGAATCCCCTCTTCACATACTCGTGGATTTTATCGCCGTCTTTCATCTTAGGGAGAATATCCTAACCTAGCTGAGTCCCTCCAGAGAATATTCTTGCCATTTTCGATAGATGACTCTAGGATCTCATCTGGAAAAGCATTATAAACTCCTTTTAAAGAGAACGGAGTTTCAGAGCCCCGAAAAGGCTCTGTGATCCACCTTTCCTACTATACGTACTCTTCAGACTCTATCTTAATACTACCATGGGCATTTGGCCAGCTAGGTGGATGTTTCGCATGTCACTGCAAGCCCATAACCGACCTTGCTCGCGGCGCTGTATCTGAAAGTGAATCCGTTCTCAACTCATCATCTAGCTTGACAGGTGTACACCTTCTTAAATAGATCCACAAGCAACAGTAGTGCATTCCCCCTAGTTGTAGCAACCACCTTATAACGACATGCCCCAACCCCAAGAAACATCTCTATTCCACCTAATCTCACGGTCTGCAAATTTTCACATTCGGCCGTCTGATGGCCGGCTAGTGCGGTGGTGCCAAGAAAAATCTCAATTTTTCAACCTGTCAAAAAGGCAAACATCACAACCATGAGTAGAAATGTCTGAGGTATATGCTCGTATGTATCTGAAATGCCACCTCGTCGATCTTTTTGCAACAACTATTTTCGTCAAACGGTATAGAGTCAGTATACGAATGTAGCGCACTGTTCGCCGCGGACCACCCACGGTTATGCGTTGCGTTGCGGTGGCTCTATACTACACCACCTACTACAAATAGCCCCCACTAGGTGCTATTGCATTAACATTTCACCCGTTTTGTTATTGTTTCGTTTCCATTCGTCCATGCGGACGGTCCTGGCCCGTGCGTCGTCGGTCGTCTCGACAATGCCTCTCTATACCTCTCGGCAAATAGAATTTGAATTCGGCAGCACCATTGGTGGCGGTGTACATTAGCGGTGGCTGTTTTCGGTCGCATTTCGTGGATTATTTCACTCGAAATCACTTTCGAAGCAATTGACTTTTATCGAGCGGCAACCGTCGAAATGTCATTGGCAATCGCCATTACACAAAAGCCATTTCCGCTAGGCGAACAGCAGGAAGTTCGAAATTAGCCACTTGACAGTTTGAAATAATTACTGTACCTCGCAATGAAAACGGGCCAGTCCCCAGTGAAGAGGTATGCGGTGTTGAAAAATTGCTGTATATTCCTATTAGGGTTGACTTGGGGTTTCACAAGACAAACCATGCCGAGTCCTTTTTCTACGCACAGAAACACAGTGTAGCTTTATGCGATTCATTTAACTCCTGGGCCACTTAATACCTTCATCATTTTAATTCCGAAATGGGACCCAGGCCCTCATACCGGCCGTAAAGGGTTACTAAAGTCTCACCAAGAAAACGTACTCAACGAGATACAACAAGGATCTTTTGCTCTGGTTGTACACCTCAAGCTATATTCCACTTGGATTGTCCTTTTCATGAGTTCGTATACGTATCGAATGGAGTGAGCGGCGGCGGCGGTGGTGGTGGTTGCCAGAATTTACATCCTCCGAAAAACGGCAACACATGGGGATGATAAATTTTCATAAAATGCCGCCAACGTCGTCGTCGGTAGCCCTCCGCCCGAAAAGGGAACACGACAACAACACGTCGTGTTAAACTCTTCGAAACCACATAATAATTCTTAAGACCGACAGGACAACAAATTTAATTTAAAGTTATTCGAATGAAGTGAAGGCGGTAGTGGTGAGATGGTACTGGCTGCTGGTGGCGATGCGGTGTTGATTGTGGACATCTATACGTATACGTTTGCCTAAGGTATGCATACAGTGTGGATGACAGAGGAATGGTACAAATGTGAAAAACGATAAAAAAACGAATGAAATGAATGAAATGAATGAAATGAATGAAATGAATGAAATGAATGAAATGAATGAAATGAATGAAATGAATGAAATGAATGAAATGAATGAAATGAATGAAATGAATGAAATGAATGAAATGAATGAAATGAATGAAATGAATGAAATGAATGAAATGAATGAAATGAATGAAATGAATGAAATGAATGAAATGAATGAAATGAATGAAATGAATGAAATGAATGAAATGAATGAAATGAATGAAATGAATGAAATGAATGAAATGAATGAAATGAATGAAATGAATGAAATGAATGAAATGAATGAAATGAATGAAATGAATGAAATGAATGAAATGAATGAAATGAATGAAATGAATGAAATGAATGAAATGAATGAAATGAATGAAATGAATGAAATGAATGAAATGAATGAAATGAATGAAATGAATGAAATGAATGAAATGAATGAAATGAATGAAATGAATGAAATGAATGAAATGAATGAAATGAATGAAATGAATGAAATGAATGAAATGAATGAAATGAATGAAATGAATGAAATGAATGAAATGAATGAAATGAATGAAATGAATGAAATGAATGAAATGAATGAAATGAATGAAATGAATGAAATGAATGAAATGAATGAAATGAATGAAATGAATGAAATGAATGAAATGAATGAAATGAATGAAATGAATGAAATGAATGAAATGAATGAAATGAATGAAATGAATGAAATGAATGAAATGAATGAAATGAATGAAATGAATGAAATGAATGAAATGAATGAAATGAATGAAATGAATGAAATGAATGAAATGAATGAAATGAATGAAATGAATGAAATGAATGAAATGAATGAAATGAATGAAATGAATGAAATGAATGAAATGAATGAAATGAATGAAATGAATGAAATGAATGAAATGAATGAAATGAATGAAATGAATGAAATGAATGAAATGAATGAAATGAATGAAATGAATGAAATGAATGAAATGAATGAAATGAATGAAATGAATGAAATGAATGAAATGAATGAAATGAATGAAATGAATGAAATGAATGAAATGAATGAAATGAATGAAATGAATGAAATGAATGAAATGAATGAAATGAATGAAATGAATGAAATGAATGAAATGAATGAAATGAATGAAATGAATGAAATGAATGAAATGAATGAAATGAATGAAATGAATGAAATGAATGAAATGAATGAAATGAATGAAATGAATGAAATGAATGAAATGAATGAAATGAATGAAATGAATGAAATGAATGAAATGAATGAATTGAATGAAATGAATGAAATGAATGAAATGAATGAAATGAATGAAATGAATGAAATGAATGAAATGAATGAAATGAATGAAATGAATGAAATGAATGAAATGAATGAAATGAATGAAATGAATGAAATGAATGAAATGAATGAAATGAATGAAATGAATGAAATGAATGAAATGAATGAAATGAATGAAATGAATGAAATGAATGAAATGAATGAAATGAATGAAATGAATGAAATGAATGAAATGAATGAAATGAATGAAATGAATGAAATGAATGAAATGAATGAAATGAATGAAATGAATGAAATGAATGAAATGAATGAAATGAATGAAATGAATGAAATGAATGAAATGAATGAAATGAATGAAATGAATGAAATGAATGAAGTGAATGAGGTGAATGAAATGAATTAGGTGAATGAAATGAATGAAATGATTGAAATGAATGAAATGATTGAAATGATTGAAATGAATGAAATGATTGAAGTGAATGAATTTAATGAAATGAATGAAATGATTGAAATGAATGAATTTAATGAAATGAATAAAAGGAATGGGTGAAGTGAGTGAAATGAATACAAACAGCTTAACCTAATGAGCAGAGCATAATACCATAAGTTTATGGATTATGGAATCGACGGAATAAATAAAGAGAACAACCCTAACAATGTAAGGCACATTCTACTTGATCTCCTTTCTTGCAATCCCCACTATTCCTTTCGGTTATTCAACTGATGCCTTTAAACGCTCTATGAAGGGAAAGTTTTCGTTTTGTGATGACGTCTTTTGACCTGAAGCTAAATTTCCTTCTTTACACTGAGAGACTATACCTCCTTGAGGCATCATGTCTTCGTTTCTTCGTTTCTTCCCATCCACATGTGTATCTATGTTATCCATTTAAGTTTAAGTATACTTTGCAGCAATTTGGTCGGTGTCGATGTAAAATTATCTCACAACACTCCCATGGAGTGGGCTCGCATCCATGTGCTTCATCCCTTGAAATCCCCTTTTTGGTTAGGTGAGGTGTCTTAACCAACATCTTGGGAACATCATGTTATCTAATGAAATAAATTTCTTGGGTCTGGACTTTTCCTTCGTTTTAAGTTGAACTAATTAATAAATATTAGCCTCTTAAGTTGGATTAATTGGCATGCGTTAGTTATATGGGATAACTTTCCTGAAAGGGGGTCGGTGTTTGAAGGATACACCCGTTTTATGGAGTTGCCGAGGAGCTGTTGTTGAAATTACTCCTCGGAGAGAGTGGGTAAGTCGGCGAATTGTCATTGAAAGGAGTGTATACCTAAGGAACAGGGTTATCAGCGGTGGACAGTTGATAGTTATTGTCGGAATAGTTTCAAAAAGGTATTTCGCATGTGCTTGCCTTTAAATAAATGATGATGATCAATTAACGTTGACACTTAATAGTGAGGTTTATTTCTATCAATAAAATGTTTAGGGTAAATGCGACAGCAAAAAATTTATGTGATGAAGTTTGAAAGTTTTTTAAGACTGCCACATCCATTGGTAAGAAATTTTTTTCAATTTTTACTTTACAATTTACAAACCCAATCCGGAATCCTTTTTGATCCTAATCAAATAAGCAGCAACGAAACAGGGTATCCCGAAAAACAATAACACACCACCAGATTGAAAACTATATGCTGCAACACATTTTAGCCACATTGACCACCATTACCTCTTGTATGCACGTGTGACCATATGTATGCAACCCACACGAGCTAATCAAATAAGCAGCAAACTATATAATCCCATTGCCGTTCCAGAGAGTGTGTTATCCTTTGAATGTCCGGCTAACCGAGAATTCGTCTTTAATTAACTTACCAGCTTTCACTCTGCGGGCTACCCAAATACCTAACCAATACTCAGCCGCACCGAGCACCTATTTCCAGTGACGGACGTTGCTTTGTGTTGATTTGCATAAAAAGGACCTTTCGCTACCAATTGGTGTAGCATTTGTTTACAGCATATAACTAATCAATGAAGGAAAAAAGGGATGAAATATTTTCAGATTATTTCTTGGAAAATAACAAACGTTGTTTACCTACTCAAAACCTTGGCGTTATCGTCAAATTGGACGTGGCCCTTTCGACGTATGTGTAGATAAAGTGGCATTGCGCTTTTCGGAAGCATTATAAAAGGAGACAGCAATAAAGGATTCATACAAAATCCGGTTGGTCATCCAACGGGTTGACACAAAGCAAATTTTGAGATTCCATGCAGGTACCTCTTCTCAGTTAGTGATGTGTAAAAAGTGTCACCTTTGCGACAGTCCAAACTATTAGTCCGAAAGGTGCAAATCAACTCAATTCAAGGCAGCATTAGAAGATGGCATATCTACGGCACTCTTACAGGAGGGAATAGAAGCACTGGCACCTATCGGGAAACATGATTGCAGCTGTATCGGAAAGTAACATTCAAGCACCAGGCAGGAAAAACGTCGGATTCTTAATCGAAATCCTAACGCCCTATTAGCCTCATGGTCTTAATTCTCAAAAGTATGGCAAAAGCATGCTTGATAGACATTTGTACGTGGCACAGCTTTAAAGAGTTATCCTATAAGCAAGTCTTAACACGCCTATCAACCGTCTACTAAGTCAGCCCCCTACGACTTTTTTTTACCACGATTGAAGTCTCCATCCATCACAAGAAAATCTGTTTTGTGGCTTTGCTTGATATTGAAGGAGCCTTAGGCTAGTCGCACGCTTGACACTTTTAGTCACGCAACGGTTTGATTGCCTTTTGAGTCCTATGGGAATGCACACACACGAGCAACCGACATGAAACCAATTTTGGGCAACTTTTAAATCTGTGTTATGTCACAGATTTTTTAGTTGCTCGGTGTCAGACATGACTACTTAGCGCGGGCAGATTTATATTCGAGCGTGGATGTAAAACCCTTTCATTTCTTCCAAGTCGCCGACATTTTAGAGAGCAAAAGCTAAAATATTTCATCTGTTTTTATGTGTACAAATAGGAAAATTGCTCATGTGAGCGCTGCTTTCGTGGATCCTGAATAAACTATTGATTCTTCATAAAATTGCAAGTGTGCGATTAGCCTTAAACAACCAAGAGGGTTTTTTAACGCTAGTTCTTTTTTCAACAACATCAATCTATTCTCAATCATAGGAAGATGGAGGATGGATACACCACGCATTTTTTTGGACTTTCACTCGTCGCTTCGATCGCTGCAGACCGGGGAAAAGTGACTGGGATACCAATGAAACATTTGCAGAAGACGACGAGACATAAATCTATACTGACGGTTCAACGATGGCCATCCGGACAGGCACAAGCATGAAGCATAGGCATCCTTTGTCAAACTATGGGACTAAGCAAATCCCTCAGTATCAATGACAACTTCAGTGTTTTCTGGTGATGTAGGGGCCAGGTCAAGCTGGTGAGGCGCTCTGCCATCACCATTTATTCTGACAGCCGAGAGGCCTTTAATGCCATCGAGTTATAATCAGAAAGGAGTCCGCAAGGTGGGACCTGTTCTTGGGACTATCCAGAAAGTAAAACTTTTTTTTATGGACTCTATGAGAAAGGCAACCTTGCAGCCGCCTATCGGCGGACTATGATAAAGGGAACCCTGGGAATGAACCTCTACAAAACAGGGTGCTGTTACGTCTAGAACCGAAACGTCATAAAAGTCCCGAAGGTTTCGAGTGCGCCGCACTTGAAGCTCTTCGCAGCGGTTTATTTCTATTACTTTTCAGATGTAAAAAGATTCCTAACAAAGAGGACCAAAAACTTCACGTATGAAGTCATACACGGAGCGGTCCGTAGGCCTTTATTGTAGGGCCTAATTTCTGTACAATGTTTGGTATGATGGTATGGGAATTAGCTTTGTACATGTTTCTAAAATTTTTCGATTTTCAAAGTTTTGTAGTCAACGTTTTGAAAAATTTTAAAACTTTTGGCATAAGAATTTTCCTCCAGAAATTGTAAAAAAGATAAAGGTTTTTCTCGATTCACCCGATGATATACACAAGTTTTTAGGCATTTTTTAGATTTAAAAATAATTTTTGTGGACCGTTTTATTGCTTTGCGTCTTGTTTTCTCCAAATACTCTGAGCGCAAAAAGTTTAGGTAGACAAAACATTTTTGACCAAAATTTTGGAATGCATTATAAGGCACTCATACTTAAACCAAACTTTATTGAATTCGCTTTTATACCGTAAAGATACCAGAGTATTTTGTAAAAATGTTTTGAAATGTTTTTGAAGCTATCGAGCTGAATCTCAGAATGCCCGAGTTGTTCAAATTCATCAGCTACAATTTTCCAAAATATTTTGAATAATTCTTGATACGTGTAAGTTTTTGCAATTGCCTGCACCCTTATTCGTTACTATGATGAGGAAAATCTTAAGAGGGAGACAACGTGATATCGTCTTGTTTAATTGGTTGTCTGACTGCATTTTAGTCCCTAAAATTTTGCTGATATCCATACAAAATCATCGAAGTAGTGTCATTTTATGACTTGAAATCGAACTGGCCATCCTTCTGACATAATGTGAACAGACACACTGGCAATGACAATTGTAATTGTAGACTCTACTGTTTAGTACTAATTAGCTCTTCCAACTATAAAGAACATTCACCACACGTAAGACCTCAATTCGCCTTAATTTCATATCAAACAATGAGTAATTTTACCCAAACCCCCCTTACGAATAAATTAAGTCTCACGCTACAGATAAGCAATTAATTCGCGCGTTTTTTTTAACTAATTTTTTTCCTTACTTCAATGCTGGGTGATTTGCATGACAGGTTCAATCTAAAAATAAACAGCTTCCATCACCATGTTACAAGCAGAAGTTTATTCACCCGCGGCATTCCTTAATCAAATCCACCGTTAATTCCCATTCCCACTACTATCCACCACCATCTCCACTCGGCAGGGACTAATTAACGAACCCTAAGGATCCCAATGCCGTACACATAGAGCCGCTATCCGCCAATTGCATGTAATTTTCGCGGAATCCGTATTCGCCGAGTTTTTATGAAAAACTCAAAATTAATCCACTAATCTATACGCCAGCAGCATATCAATTCCATTTGAGTCGCATTCACGGGGTTAAGTGAAACGGCCAAGCCGAGTGCAAAGTGTTATTAAAGTGCCTGGGAAACAGAAGACCTCGCGCTCCATAGCTTGGGTAATCTCAGGGAAGAAGGCGCTGAGCCTGCGCTGCTCGGCAAGCTGGCGTCAACGTTCCAGCGATCACTCAAATGGTAAATAGCGTTTTTTTTTCGAAAAGCCAAGATGTGTGATGTCATTGGGGCGCATGTTTATAATAAAATTTGACATAAGCAGTGTACTGAGTGACTGTGACGCGATGACACATTTATTTGATAGATAGAGTTGCAGAGCATAAATGTATTTAACATTTAAGAGTCCATAAATAAATTAACATCAAAAGTATGACGGCATTTTTGAAACAAAAATTTTATCGGGCGAACAGTTGTTTATAAAACTTTATCAGTTGGCGTGTAGTTTACACAAGAGTTTTAAGGACTCGACGATATACAATGTCGAGGCCATAATGCTTTAGAACACATGGTTCAAGGCGTATGAACTCTTGATTAGAAAATAAATTCTGTTTAGGTTTTCCTTTGAAATCGGAGAACTATTTAGGTGTATAGGCGCCAAGTGCATGACGATAATGATTTATCAGAAGAAAAAGGTTGACATCTAAGTCCGCGGGCGGTTAGACATTTCTCACTTACACAGATTCGTAGCCTTAATACAAATGCAACCTTCTAAGATTGTCATTTAAGCCGGGAGGACAATGATCCCATCATGACTCTGTGTTCTTTTTCAGTCAAAAAAATGCTCTTTTTAAAAAGAAACAAAAGGTTCGATTCTACTAAGGAGGGAGGAGTAACAGAAATATAAAAAAAGTACCTTGACTGACACGACACTTCTGCCGCGTAATGTTAAGATATTCTTCTAATCTATTCTAATCGTCATACGAGATTTAAGTAACTTTATTATCTCTTACTAAAGGTACAGTTCAGATAAAATATTCGCTACGATGAAGAAAAAACTTTAGAAACTTTGTCAGTAAAGTAAAAACATCCTCATTCTGACTGAAGGTTCAATATCCTCGTTTAGATGGCAAATATAAGTGGGGAGGAGTTAAACCAGTTGCATTGCTTTCAAAGCTCAAAGAGGCAGGAAATATTAAGCAGGAAATATTATAAGCGTCACTTTGATGTGCGCTTGATGGGTAATAACCGAAAGAATTAGATCGCGGGTACAAGCTGCCGAAATGAGATTTTTGAGGTGCGTTGCTGGTGTTACTCTAAGGGATAGAGTGAGAACCGCATTCAGTATTCGTGGGAATCTTAATGTTGAGCAGCTACTTCTCTGAGTGGAGCGATCGATTCTTGGATGGTTTGGACACGTTGTTCGCATGCCCCCAGACAGACTTCCTAGACAGGTCATGCTAGCCGAGATGCGAGTGCGTCGCCCCCTGGTAGGCCAAGAATCAGGTGGTGGGATTAGGTAAAGAAGCTCTCTGAGTTCTGTCTGGGGATTGCGCTGGAGTCTCTTGAGTTGGTGGCGGAGGATCGAGAACGATGGAAAGAGCATTTACCCACCCTCGCTCCGCGACACTTTTAAAAGGAAAAGCGGCATTCGAAAATGATGATGATGATTTTGATGTGCATTTTTAGCCATAACTTCTGATTTTCTACTAACGTTCCGCTTATGTTTTGGCTTTTAAGCTACCCCAATAAAGGGTGGTACGCCTAAGGAAAAGAGTGTCATTTTAACCAGAAGAATAAGGACACATATGGAGGGACTATGGTCTACAGTATCTTAGAACATTTTCCATAATGTATCTGTTTGACAAAATAAGTCACTTTGACGACTCCTGCTAAGGAGGGAGGAGTACCACGATATTAAACTATTGCCAGTGTGTAGCGATTTTTGTAAAATTTATTGTAAAGTTTTTTTTTAGGTTCTGCCAAACCGAAGTAGATTGTGTGCGCGACAAAAAAAAGATGGTATATTTTCACCATGAGAAAAACATGGAGAAACTTCACACTTAAGCAAAATTTTGTAAATACGCAACTGAATGCCTAAAAAATGGACGTAATCATTCTGGCTCTAAATTTAGTTTTATTTTATTGTAGGCTCATCAAGTGTAAGGAAGGAGGAGTTAAATTAGATGACTTTTAGTATCTAGAGGGTGAAATTATAATCATCACTTCTATGTCACTTATTAATGCCACAACTCAGGAGTTCAAGCAATTTAATCGAACATTTTTACTACTTATTTCACATACTTTGTTGACTTACCATCTCAGCACATTAAAAAATTTGGTGCGCACCAGATTACTGGAGTAAACATAACACATTGGGCCATAGAACCTATGGTTTGCACCTGGCACATCGATTTGAGCAGAGTCTGACTCCCGCCCTGTAAGAAAACCCTTTGCCGTTGCTCACTGATTTGTTCAGGACCTATGAAAAAATAAGCACTAATTAGCTTGAGAGGCAGACCTAGAGAAAGATAGGTGTCCAAATCTCCCTTTATAAGTTCCCTTTCCCACTGCAAAAACCAAGTGTATGTAATAGGGTGTTTCCACCGGACTCTCAATCCGCGATTAAGACAAATTATTCTTAAATCCTCGAGAATTCTTAAATCACGAGGTTTACCATACGAATATTAATCTCTTCACGAGGAGATTGAAATTAATTGCGCAATTAATCTCTTCCACGCAAGAATTCTTAAATCAAACCTTACAGAATTCTACGTGTGCTGTGCGTTTTCTGCCGAAACTAAACAAACACACCTTTTAATGACAGCTGGGTGGCACCAACTCAGCAGTGTTACTTCTGTGGTGTAAAGGGATGTGCAGATCGGCTGATGCTGCTGTTGATGTGAATGTAGCTGTTTCTGTCAAAAAACTAAAATGCAATAAGGTGTGCGAACTGCAAAATAATGATAGATTTCATTGTTGATACTGCTGGTTGATGTTGATCAAGTTAGTCAACTCTCGACTTTGTGGACCGAAACCCCGATTATATATTTGACGTTCTGTTTTCCTTTTTTGGGTTATTTCGTTTCGTAGATTAAAGAATCAGTGGCAATTAAAAATGAGTTTTATTATTTCTGGTTCTGAGGTCCCCGAGAAATAAAAAAAAAGTTCACATTTACAAGGAGATGCGCAGATGATGTTATGTTATTGATAAACGTCAAAAAAGAAAGCATACGCCAAGTTAATCTCTTGTTTATCTCTATTCCAATGGAAACACTTTGGGATTGACTTTTTATCTTCCTTATGTGCGGTGGAAACACCCTATAAGTACCTGTATTAAAATTTTTTAATGCAGGCGTTAAATATATTTTTGAAATTATTTTTGAAATCATTTTTGAAATCATTTTTGTGTTAAGGGCATTAAACATATTTTTGAAATCATTTGAAGTGAAATCTCGTACACTGCCTTACTTGTTTAAATTAGCTTAGGAGGGAGGAGTTTACGGTGCATGTGCATAGTTCAGCGTTTCTGGCATACTTGCAAAGTAAAATAAATAAATAAATAAATAAATAGAGTGGCGCAACAGCTCGAGGTGAACCAGGGCCAACTTGTCAACAATGTATGCTGTGTGTGTTTAATTTCTTCACATACAAAGGGGACCTACAATTTTTTACCGAGTCCGAACGGCACTTTGAGAAGTTTTTTAAGACAAATGATACTCTCGGAGGACTTGTCAGGTTCTCGCGGAGGTGGGGACCGTAAAAAAGAACAAGTCTTTTTTTTGAGGTGACGATGGCAGGATTTGAACCCAGACCTCCGGCGTAGTAAGCACACATACTAACCCCACTTGCAAAGGCTGATCTTAAATTATTTAGAGTTTGTAATTGAAGGTCGTATGCTGACTGAGTAAACCGGCAAAATGTATTCATCATCCTTGTGAAAAGGACTATTCCGACAAGCCCTAGCAAAACACTGGGAATTGAATTCGTTAACTGAAGCCCCTAAACGCATACGGTTTGCTTTGCGGTCATACCATCACTGGGATCAGGTTTTGCCATGTGCTATATTCTTACTAGAGTCTCCCTTTAGAGTCATAGGCACATAATGAGAATACGCCGGCAGGTATACTATGCACACTGGTTTCGAGAGTACAGGGCTTTGAAATTCTAGAATGCGACTGACTTTGAGTCGTTACACAAGATATACTTTAAAAAAAAATGCCTACCTACCTGCTTATGCAATATAAACACTGTTTTGAACCAAATGAATTCACGATTCCTTGATTTCTGTCGACTTGGCCTTATCCTTTCACGTTTCACACCCAAATCCATCAGCTATGGCAGCGGCGCTAACAGCATGCACCCAGAGGAAGATAATCCGAAAAATGTGCACCATTCAAATTTCTCACCTTCCTCATTCAAGGATCACACCCAAAAACATTTATTTATTCATGAAAGAAAAACTTAGCGCCTCCTGGCGTTATCCTCAACTCAATGCCAAAAACTAACAAAGCATTTGCCAAATAGTAATTATTCTAAGGACAACACAACCAACTCCGATTCCATGCCACATCAATCCTACGTGTGCGGACAAATTCCAATTGTAGATAAGTTGAAAAGCAGCCCACCAAAGCAAAAGGATCAATGAATGACTGATGGCTGGAGAGAAAAAAAATCAATTCACACCTTCTGAGCTGTGAGTACACATTTGGTCGACACATGTTGAATGAAAGGTCCTTGTGCGCACATAGGTACACAGAGTATACATAAGGCATCATGTGGGTTCGTTCATGTCCATTGCTCTCTAAGATGATGACACTGATTTATGATCGCACAAGGATTCTGCCGTGTATAGGTAAGTCACACTAATACACAACCCACACAGCGGCCGGGCGTAGGTAAATGAACCCCTGCTATGATGAGTGATTCGAATTTTATTTCCCGAAATTCTTATTGCAACAGGACTCACTGAGCTCTCCGAAACGGAAGAGGATAACAAAGTCATTTATAAAATCCTCAAATTTGACACCCTTCCATGGGATGAGCACACATGAAGGATACCCATTTGGCTACCATGGCGTAGCGCATCTGTGAGCTGAAATGACTGACTGCGAGTGAATGTGTAATCGGTTTACCATATTCATCGTGTTTTACAGCAATGTGCGTCCATTCACTTGCACCGACTTACCGTTACACAATAGTGTGCACTGTACAATCGTGTTGTGCACACGGCGAAGGACTAAATCTCATTAGAATGGTCGACGCGCCGCGCAGAAGCTGCTATTCAATCAATTAATCTAATTTGTGTGTATTTTAAAATATTCAGTGAAAACAGGGGGTTGCAACGGTAAAGCAGTCCACCACCCCATTTCGGTGGCAAGGATTTACAATAAAGCTCTCTGCACATAAAGGTGAAAAAAGGATTTTCTTTAGCGTACCCAAAGCACCCTTTTTGCCGATATCGCACGCTCTTCCGAAGAACTGGAAATTAAAACCACATCCTAATGGAGATTCCTTTTGGAATCAAAGGAACTACCTATACCTTAATGTCGACTTTTATTACCACCGCCGGATTCGGCAATCCCCTTCACAATCAAACTCACACACAACAAAAAAAAAGAACTGTGAACGTGTGCCAAATGCAGCCCGCGAGCCATGCCATCTGTCATCCAGGGTAGGTTTTTCACCTCTCTGCACGGGGATATAAGATCCTTTCGCAACCAAATAATCAACGAACAATGCGATGAATTTGATATGGGAGAGAGGGATCGAATCAAGCAGAAGGATTAATGCTGGTTCGTGCCGTGCTTTTGCCAAGGACCACACCGCGTCATCGTGGCGGTACGGTGCGATTGTGAGAGACAATTTTCTCCTGAATTCCTGATGGGCAGGTATGAAATTCACCGCTACTAGCTCGTGTCAGAACAAAGGGGGAATGATGACATACGGGCGAGTAAGGGTTCAGGTCTTTTAATTTTTTTGCCATGAGGTTCACTCAGGATTTAGTCCATTTTCATTTTTTTTTTTTTATCGTTTTATGTAAATTCAATTGTGATCAAGTGCATCAATTACATCATAAGGATAATGCTGTTGGGTAAGTTTTGGGTTCAGGTTGTGGCGCCTTCGTAAGGGTTGGTAACGCGCAAGAATGTATGCGTGCGTGTATCGTTTTAATGTGTAAACGGCATAATTTATGTCAAACCAAATATTTGATTTGAAGGGAACCTGAAAGAAAAGAAATTACGCCTGGAATTAGGTGAACTGGAATGATGAGGAAGCATCAAGCTAGTAGTTTAGATTTTTTAGACTATTGGTACATATTGACCTTCCGCGTGGTGATTTCAGTAAGCGCACTAATTCGGGTTAAGCCAGAAAAGCGGTTAATGCCTCAGGCACAGCAACAGGATCTACCCAATATATGGCAGATGTGCTCTGGATTACCTAGAAAATAAAAACCTAAAGGTACAAAAGGACTTGCAGTCGGCCTAACATATATTGCATCTGTCAAATAGCTTATTTTAGTGAATGCAGAATGATTTAGTAGTGGATCATTGCTTTTTTTGACATGAGTGAGTTTGGAAACAAAACTATAGCAAAAGGAAGTATGAACGCTTCAGACTAAGTTCTAACTAAACCAACCATCCTTTCTTTAGTGCGCGTTTCAACTTAGTCCAAACAAAAGGGCTGATAAACTTAAACCTTTTTCTAAAGCTCTTTACATCCTGCGACGTTTTAAGGACTCCAAGTTATGTGCTACTCTTTCAAAATACTTAGAAACAAGACAAATTTTAGCACAGATTAGTCGCTTAAACTGTATAAAATAAATCTCTAATAAATGGCGCAGTCGGTAACAATATTTGTTAACCAACTTTGAAAGTTGTAACTAGTCTGATAAAAAGTTGATATAGCCTTATTCTATTTCTTTTCTTCTACAGGACCTTAATGACTTTCATAAGATTTCCTTGTTTGTTTGTTTTTTTAAATTTAATCCTTGGTGTTTGATATATTTTTTGTTTACTTTCAGGAGTCTCAGTAGCTTGAAAAAGGCATTTAAGGTCTAAGAAGACACTTTAACCGCAGCTTTATTTTTAATTTTTTTCTCGCATGTCGACGACAGACACTACATTCACCTCACTTTTTCATTTGAAAGTGAGCTTACTTTGGGTATTTTTAAGAAGAGGTCAGATTGTACAAGATGCACCAGTCCAGAAATGAGAATGATACTCAATAATAAGCCGGTCAAGGCCATTGGAATCAAGAGAAGCAGAGAGGTACAACCGAGCTCTTTAGTCAAACTAGATTACCCTAAGACCTTAGTTGCACCTACCCAGACATAAGTGCTATTCTCCAATTTCGAACGTCGACATTGTTAGATTAAAAGGAGTGAGGGATACTTCTGGCGTTATGCAGGCATTTGGAATACTTCTAGGCGAACAATGCCTTTTTTTAGTGATGCTAAAAAATTGTTGTCATTTTTTTTGCAAAAGTTTCCTGTTTCAGCAAAACACGTGAAAATCGACTACCACTACAGGCTTGTGCCTAAATTGAAGATTAAGAATGGTGAGAGCATTAATTTTTGGAAGCATTTAATTCTACTCTACTTTAGGGACACCAGATTGATGTGTTTAAGATTATTACCGTCACGTCATTGATGGGCGGACAAAGGGGCTATTGGCCCTTATAATCTGATGTGAACCCAAAATTATTCCTAAGCTGAGAGGAAGGCACTTGCAGACAGCGTACAAAGAGTAAATTAAAGGTATGTGAGGTGAGGACACTTTAGATGATAGCAAAGTACAAAGATCCAGAACAAAAAAGAAAAAAAGCATTGGAGATTAAACTAAGCCTTGCGGTACACCAACATTAAATAGTTTGTTAGAGTTCTTTAAGGGCGGCTTTAAGAAAAAAATTAACAACTTAACCACCTTCCTTCGAGTTTTGAGTAAAACAGTTCATGACAATTGAATAATACATTCAATTCTGAAGAATGAAATCCCATACAAACAAGAAATTGATTTTTTTAATGAATAAGCGAGTTTTACTTAAATGGCGCAGTCTGGATCACCTATGACACATTGATTGAGTGTGAAAATAGATTTCATTGCAATTTGCAATAAGAGATTTCTCCAAACTGCTCCATTTAGGGTGCAAATAACGAATATAGAAAACATCTTATCTAATACTAGTTTTTTTTATTAATGGCGCAGTCGGCTTGATGAACTTATAGTGCGAAGGTGGCTCACCCTGATTGTTGCATACAATTATTCACAAACCGCTGATCATTTAGCGTGAGATCGGCCAATATAAAAAACTATATAAGCTATAGCTAGTTTCTATCTCCATGGCGCAGTCGACTTATGTTCTACTGAGTATGAAAACGACTCCCTTTGCATGTTGGTGATCATTTCCCCACAAACTGACGCCCATTAAGTCTGAAATCAAATATTTTAAAAGACTGTTTATGCTATTGCTAGTTTAAATCTTAATGGCGCAGTCGGCTAATGAACTTTCGTGTATGGAAACGTCCCCTCTTGATTGTTGTTAATGATTTCCCATAAATTTATACTTTTGAAAGTATGGAATCAACGAAGATAAAATTACTTATTTTGACTGCTGCTGGTTTCGATCTTGATGGCGCAGTCAGCTCACAAACTAGTAGTGTGGTGACAGCACTCCTTGCAATTTTTAATAGTTTGATGACAAAATCCTGCTCATTTAACGTGAGCTTAGTGAATATAAAAAATTTCTATTTCTAGCTTTCGTGTCAATGGCGCAGTCGGCTAACGGAAAGCTGAGTTTCAAAAAATGACACTTCTATCTTTAAGTGATTTAAACAAAGTTCTGCTCATTTACCGTGAGAGCAACAAATACAAAAAACCTTCTTAGCTATTGCCAATTATTGTCTTAATGGCGCAGTCGGCAATGTTTCGAATTGGCTGGCATCAGGATGAGCCATCTGCTTTTCGCAGATGATTTGGCCATCCTTGCATCATCTAAAGAGGAACTTCAACGAGCGATGGGTTTGCAGCCGTCTGTGGTGATGCTGGGATGAAAGTAAACGTGAACAAATCGGAAGTGATGGTTGTTTCCCGAACTCCTGTGCAGTGTACCCTGCACATTAATGGAGTTCCATTAAAACAGGTGGAGAAGTTTAAGTATCTCGGGGTCTTTTTCACGAAAGATGGGAGGAGTGATACTGAGTTGTCCTGTAGAATTGGCCAAGCTGCAGCAATAGTAAAGGAACTGCGCCGGCCGGTCATCAGGAAAGCTGAGTTTGGAGTGAAAGCAAAGATCTCAGTTTTTAATTCAGTGTTCGTTCCGACCCTCATCTATGGTCATGAAATTTGGGTAATGACCGAAAGAATAAGATCGCGGGTACAAGCTACCGAAATGAGATTCCTGAGGTGCGTTGCTGGTGTTGCTCTAAGGGACAGAGTGAGAAACATCAGTATTCGTAGGAATCTTAATGTTGAGCAGCTACTTCTTCGAGTGGAGCGATCGATTCTTCGTTGGTTTGGACACGTTGCTCGCATGCCCCCTGACAGACTTCCTAGACAGGTCATGCTAGCTGAGATGCGAGCGCGTCGCCTCATGGTAGGCCAAGAAACAGGTGGTGGGATCAGGTAAAGAACCTCTCTGAGTCCCGCCTGGGGATTGTGCCGGCGTCTCTTGAGTTGGTGGCGGAGGATCGAGAAAGATGGAAGGACCATTTAGCCACCCTCGCTCCGCGACCCTTTTAAAGGATAAGCGGCATTCGAAAATGATGATGATGGCGCAGTCGGCTCACGAGCCATTAGTGCTAAGATGAATCTTTTATTAAGCTTAGAATCAATGAAGATTAAATAAAATTTATTTCCTATTTTTAGCTTTCGTCTCAATGGCGCAGTCGAATCGCATATTACTTATGTGAATGCCCATCTCCTTAAACATTTTTAAGGCTTCTGACAAACAGATGCTTATTTGACGCGAGATCAACGAATATAAAAAAAAAATTGCCTACATTTGCCTACTACTAGTTTTCGTGTCAATGGCGCAGTTGGTTCACTACAGTGTACTTCCAAATTTACTTCCAAGTACACTAACCTCCCTTATAGATGAGTTCGTTTCCGTCTTAATGGCGCAGTAGGCTCACGAACTGTCGGTTCGACTCCAAATGCACCTCTTAGAAACAGAAGTCACCGTATCTTCTGTCTCCACCCATTCAGAGATTTTGAGAAAAATTAGGCAGGCAGGTAGGTAGCTCCCATTTTTTGTTTAAGAAGTCCTCCTACACTTATGGGCACCTTTGTTTAACGAAAATTTTAATGCCAAAAAAATACTGACTGCAAAAACTTGAAAAATAAACCCCTTAAAGCAGCCTACCTTCCGAAGTGCATTTTGATTGCATCCCCAGCAGCATAAAAGTAATAAAAATCGGGTTTGTTGGTTTGCTAGGCCATTAACGCCATTTCCAAAAAAAGACTGACATCGCCAAAAAAAAATCGATTTTGCAGCGCAAAAAACAAAAAACCTTTATTCCATAGATGCAATCAGGCAACGCACCTCAGCAACCCTTAGGTATACACAAAAGAACCAAGAGTATGCATAGCCGAAAAAAAAGTACCAAATCTCATTCACCTTTAATCACCCAGCAGCCAGCATTGCACCATATATCCCACCACCACCCTGCAACAGTAGTCGCATATATAGTATAGTCGCCCTAATCCGCCCCGAATAACAATACGATTGGGGTGACTCCGTCCGACCAAATCAAACCTGCACAACAATAAAAACCCTCACACAAAGCCATACACCAGAGGTACAGCGAGTTATAAGCAAAAAGGACACCATGCAACCGGCTTACCTTGCAATCAGAAACCCCTGATCGCCGGGATCAGCTGTTCTCACGTCGGTTTCCACATTTAAATGCCATTTACTGCGGCCTTCAATTGTGTGTCTAAAAGTCTCTGGCATATGGGGGATAACATGGCCATCGGCTGCACAGCAATTGCAACAACCCTCTGCTGGATGGCGAAAAAAAAATATAAAATAAAATTCGTTAGATTCGCACCCCGTGCCAAAAATCCTCGAGCGCACAGGTTACGCCACCGTGCGTCGAGGGAATCGCCTTATAGGTGAGTGTGTGAGTTGTGAAAGCAATCAAAATCACTACACCGACACGATATTAGAGAGTAATCAACTTGAAGTATCCGTGTTTCTCTTTTATTTTCGGCTGAACGCAGGACCAAAGCAATCAGGATGACGTCTCGTGCGAGTAGTCGCTGCCAAAAGGTAAATCCTCGCTTCGATATAGGGGTGGACTGGATGCGTGTGCCCTTATTAAAGGTGGAAGCTGTGCCGTATATTTGTGGAAGCTGTGCCACGGGATACGAGAGGTAGGTCGTGTGTCGCGTGCCGCATATAGTTTTGATTGAGCACACGGTGTGTGCACTGGATCCGCAATACTGTTATTTCAGACAACGCACAGCCAGGCAGGGTATTTATTATTTATTTTTATCCTTGGATCAAGGTGTGTGTGCACAAGGACGTGCGTTTGTTTATCTTTGCAGCCGAGGACAGTTATTTTGCGTTAGTACCTTACCTATACTGGCAGTAAAGACTAGGTATACCCATATGCCTATCCTATGTATTGAGCGTGCTGAAAACGACTTTAATGAAAACACTTTGGCAAGGCTTAATTACCACTGTAAAGCAGAAGGAAGAGGTGGTGTTCCTGTGTACAAAGGATCATGATGAAGGGGTAATTGAACCAAAAATGGCATCAGATGGGGTTGGCTTTGTTGGATGGTTGTACATAGGTTAGGTATACATAATGAGTCTTAATAGTTGCCCGA
The DNA here is from genome assembly GCA_947623515.1 of Neoascia interrupta. NCBI lineage: Eukaryota > Metazoa > Arthropoda > Insecta > Diptera > Syrphidae > Neoascia > Neoascia interrupta. The sequence continues at coordinate 11,056,390 of OX392464.1, forward strand.
TTCATATACCTACGTAGATGAAGAAAAAAGTATGAAGAAGAAAGACAGGTTTTCATCTGAAACTGAACAAGCCGTTAAGTAAAGCTCCAATTCACGCAAACTGCAGGTTAATAAATAACGTAATAGGTTGACGACGGCGCAGTCGATAAAGAAAAAGGACATAAAACTCTTTGCCTAAGGTTTTATGTTATCGAGTCGCGTTCAGTTTGTTCAAAACTTTCCAATTAGTTTATTTATTGTATTATTCAATGGCGCAGTCGCAAAGCATACAACCGCAAACTGATTGCGCCGTACCAATATTATTGAAATAAGTTGAAAAAGCCAAAACACAAAGATTACAGCGAACGTATGGAAAACAATTTACCACCGAAGAGTGTCTACGAATCGAAACCCCTAGGCTCGAGACGAACAAGAAGACCGTATGTTTTTAGGCATGAGTCATCGCGGAAGCCAGAGCTTTGGTAAACTGCAAGCAGCGTGGCCAGAGGTTGGAATGCTACTGTAAACGTATCAGAGAACAGGTTGAGAGCCCTCGTAGTAAGTAATTGCAACGGTGGCTACTAAAAAACTATTAATATTCCCAGTTAAGTTTGAGCATATAGTTTTTAAAAACAACTCTTAAACTTAACAAGAAGAACAAAGCTTTTTAGTGAATTTATGGCGCAGTCGCTTAAATTATGAGCAAAAAACTCTTCACCCAAACTTGAAGACACAGAATCTGCCAAGGCTTAGGCAAAGATTAATAAGATTATTTTCGTTGAACTATTCGATGGCGCAGTCGGTATGTTGGTATGAATATAATTATGTAAGAATCAAATCGAGCTCAGCAGTTTGATAAAGTCCAAAATAAATAGCTACTGTCAGGTCTCGAGAAGGAAATGTTGCTTAAATAACAACATTTTTGTAGTAACTATTAGATAGGAGCTTCTGAGGAAAGCATAGTAACTTTTGTTAAATTCTATATTATCCAAAGCGATAAAAGGCAAATTATCCAGTATGAAAAACACGAAAACTGAAACTTTGAGCCAAGAAATTTTTTAAGGTAACCGAGAACATAAATGTTTTCTAAATGAACCAGAAGCTTATGAAGGGTTAATGTGATCCGAGACCTAAGGAGCAAAAATAATATGTTTCACACTATTTTTTTGTGATATGTGTTAAGTCTTTTTTCCATTCCGGGCTTTAATAACACTCAACATTTTTGTTTACGATTACATAATCTGGAACTGATATCAATGCCTAAAATTTTACAATGAACATTCCCGCAGTCGGACAATCAACACATCTGAAAATATTATCTTGAACTTACTTCATTTTGACAAGTTCGAATTTCATAGGAAATAGGTTAAATCATCCGTGACTTATGCTTCGGGGAAAAAAATTCGAGTTTCAAATGAAAAACTGACAACAAGCCCGAAAATATGAAGTGTCCACAAAGCTGTTTTTCTTACTGGAAAATTTTTCCACCTTCTAAGACTTATAGATTTTCTTATCATCAATTATTGATTTCTCTTGACGCGAAATTCATCGCCGAAGATTCTGTAAATATAAGACACATCAAAAGACTTGCCTTGTTTGTCTATTTTTTTGCAGTCTGATAAGATTTTGTTTGGATTTTGCTTGAAGGCGCAGTCGCCGACCAATCTAGCTTAAGAGCAATGAACACAAAGAAAGAAAAATTTAACCTAAATAAAAAAATCGGCAACCTTTAACCTTAGGCACTTTTGTAAATCAGTAATGGGAAAATGTATACCCCAAGGTGAAACATTAATAAGGAATAATTCGTGGCGCAGTCAGCCTCATTTGATTTGTTAAAAAAAATAAGACATTTCGCATGTGCTTTAATGTTCCATGTTACACCGAGAGATTAAAATAAATTAAAACGTTACTGACCTGAAATACCTTAACCTGACTGACGCTATTTCGAGCAAAAATATTTTCAGTTCTGTATCTTGACATTTCATTAATTTTTCAAAGCCAACTGCATTGCTGTAAAATTGATTTTAAAATAAACTATTAACTTATCTCGGGACGTGAAAGACTAATTCGTTTTTAATAGAGCCGCAGTTTTGTAGAATTTGGCATGGATTTTCCATAATGGCGCAGCCGACTGCACGTCTTGAAAATCTTAAACATATTACAGTTATGTAGGAAAAAAGAGCAACGCATTTAAGTGGCGCAGTCGGTAAAATAAAAAAAAAATACGATTGCACTTAGGTGAGTGAACAAACTTTTTTAAAAAAATGTCCAAAAATATCCATTTTAAGATTGATTGATACGTTGATTGAGGAAAATATTTTTATTGTTGGTTGGACTATAGTATTTTAAGTTTATAAAAGCTGTTTTTATTTTTTTCTAATAAAACTCAATAATATTTTTCTATATAGCGGCGTAGCCAGTTCGAATATATTGGCGCAGCCGGCAATCGTTTCGGAAGCATAAACTGAGGTAATCCAGTATGTATCCAAGCTTTCGCCCATTTCTTTTCAAGAAGCTAAATCTCATATTGAATTCCAACCGTTTTTGATATTTTTGGCGCAGTCGCTTTTAGCTGCTTTATTAGATACGTTACCTATATACTTAGCAAAAGGACTCAAAATTTCATGCATAAAAAAAGATACAATTTTAGTCTTCTTATGCTCCCAGCCTCATTCCTGGAAAAAAACAAAACCCACTTTTTTTGCCACTGGATTAACCAAAAATGCACATTAACGAGCGAAAGGGTTCATTAGCCTTTGTTGCCATCACTATCAGCAATCCGAGTGCATTTTACAATATGTTTGGGAAAACATAAACACGTTTCCTTTTCCACCGAAAAATACCAAAATAAAAGAATCCACTCGATCAAACCGAATGTCACTTGCACAGCACCACAACACCCTAATATCCTAAAACAAGGGCACATTCCACACGCAAAAAAAATACTAAAATGTCACCATCATCACCCCCAGATACATTGCTCATATTCTGCATCGAATAACAGTTATAACCGAAAAAATGTGCGACAGACACCTTGTCGTGTGTCCTTATACAAATCGGTCCTCGCTCAGCCACCGCCGCACCAAACACCTTTTCGAAATCCACATCTGAATCTCCCTCATTCAGTGATTTCTTCTGTTGCAATTGCAACCCCTAAACTGCCAGGAGCACTTACAGTTTTATGGCATTTTATCTTCCCCGTCTCTGCTGCCGCTGTACCTGGTGACGGCGAACCAAAATTCGGAACGAAAGGATTTCGAATTTCAAATTCTGATTCCAATTCCGATATTGAAATCTCGTTTTGGCTGACTTTGACTACACGCCGGTGTGGATTTTTTTTTTGTTCCTGTTCATCCCTTGCAAAGCATATTATATTGATCCTGTTATGCCGTTTCCCTTTTGATGGTTTTGCTGCAAGGTCACTTTTGTGTAGAGGGGTCCGACTATTGGAAATACGATATTATGATATATTATTACTACTTCTTTCCATCACACAGCTGATCAAACAAAAGCCAATGGTGATGGATTTGCCAGACAATTACATGTCGTAGCTCGTGCCCGCATTTCACCTTTTAAAAGTCACCTACTTTTGACAAAGGACTCGCTATGTAGCTCTATTCATCCCACATAAAGTCGGAAAAATATAGTTTTGCAAAATTTTTCTCGCATGTTCCCACAGCAATTATACCCGAAATGCGACTATTTTCGTAGCAGAATTAGAGCGTTTCCATGTTGCAACTGCTGGTACCGGCATAAATCGAAAGGATCAGCAGCGGCACAATCACCATCACCCTGCTCTGACATAATGCATTCCCGATAAATCGAATTTCGAAACGAAAAACCTCGATTTTAAATGGAAATCTAATGTGCGACCAAGAACATGGGGCATGCTGATCGGGACTCTATGAGAGTCTTGGAATACAATCGTGAGAACCGACAAAAAAGGGTCGACGATTTAATTAAAAGGACAACACTCACAAAATAGCGGTTATTTATAGATATTACTTGAAGATTTTTAAGTGCGGAACCAAAGAAGGATTATTTGTTTCGTTTTCCCATATCGGGCGTCGTTGGGTGAGTCCTTCCTTTTTCCAAAGAAAGGATTGTATTGGCCTTTAATTAGCAGTAAATAAGTCGAACAACTAAAGGGGAAGTAAGAAGTGTACTGATTTGGTTTGAGGTTCTTACTGAGTTATACGCTTCTGCGGTCGAGTTCTAATTTGGTTTGAAGTACAGTGAAGGACATGTTTTGGGGTTTCTATTATGGTGGCGTTCACATAGTTCTCATGTATCGGAACTCGTATTGTTTAAGGAACTATACTTAAGCTGGATCTGGAGTTGTGGTTGGAACATCTGTATCGTGGGTTTGAATGGAGAACTGACCAAAAAACTAATTCTTGCCGACAGTATAGACTAATTCTTTTCAAGAATTGGTAAATTTAGTGATTTTGTTTTGAAATAAATTGGTAAAGTTTCCTTAATGTGGCTTGTACGACAAAGCTCTCGAATTTCACAGAGATGGTTACTGGCTCCGCAATACACCACTGTTCTAAGCTCGAATCAAAAGTCTGTATATGGGTCTGTGCTCTCGGATTCTCTTGACCCCACTGCTCTTTGACAAATCCACAAAAGTAGGTAACCAATTCTTTTCCGCGATTAATATGCCTGATGCTTAAGCACAAAAATTTAGGGCTAGTAAGTCAAAGTCTACGATTTTCACACATGCTAAAAAACATAGCTTATGAAAGAAACATATGTAGATAATAATGTAGAAAAATTGATAGTTCCTGCAGGACTGCGCTACATGCCACACAGCACATACAGCAATACGCAAAAACTTTAACGTAACGATGCCCTACATTCATTGGTCTTTTTAGGCGGAGAGGACCAATAACTTTTTTTTGGTGATTCCGAATGGTGGCATTGAGAAGCCCCGTAAGACAAATGGTACTCTTGGAGAGTTTTCTAAGCCTTAGCGGAGGTGAAGCCATGAAAAAGCATTTAAGGAAGGTTCTTGCATTGGCTAACGGCTGTAACCTTCTGTGTAGTGAGACGTTACTACGTGTCACACAGCGCATGTAGCAATAGATCATAAATACCACGTAATGAGGCCCAAAGTATGGAAATATTAATTTTATCAGTATTTTCGCAGACATCGGCGGATTTATAAAATTTTGACTCCAAGCGGTGATTGAGAAGAATCACAAGATGAGTGGGGTACTTAAAGAGAGGTTCTTAAAACCTCACAGAATTGAAGTCATATCCGACCGGGTTTTTTTTTTAAACTCGGAATCACACCGTCAAACCTGGTTTAAAACGGCGACAAATCCAATAGTTATCAGGTGTTCACCTTAGTAAGTATGCCTAAATTTAGGTGGCTGGATCAAGTCAGAAAATTCTCTTAGACATTCTTGGAGATTACCTACATCGTTGTGACATAGGATGCTATGCTTGTGTTGTTCGATCGCAGTCTAAGAACAACCTTTCCTTTTTAAGCTCGCAACAGTCATATGTTCTCGATAAACTGAAGCTGACCTACATGAGCTGACATTGATGTTACTGAGCAAACTGCTTTAGCTATCGGCACAAAAACAACAAAAGTCATATTTTAAAAGCTGACAAGGTAGTAAGTCAAGGCTCTTCTCTGTAGCAATGGCTTAAAGTGAACTTAAACAAGGCTGCTGAGTTCTGTGAACTTGCTTTATACTTACTTACTTACTTAAGGTGGCGCTACAGTCCGGGGTGGACCTGGGCCTCAGCCAACAAGCTTCGCCAGCCAGCTCTGTCTCTAGCTAGCCGTCTCCAGTTTCGCACGCGAAGTTGGCTGAGGTCCCCTTCCACTTGCGTGCGCCACCTGAGTCTCGGTGCTCCTCTACCGCGCCGTCCCTGCGGTGTGGATTCGAAGATTTTCCGGGCCGGGGCGTTGGTGTCTATCCGCTCTAGATGACCCAGCCATCGTAGACGTTTTATTTTCATTCTTTTGGCTAGGTCGGTATCGCTTTACAGCCCGTACAGATCGATGTTATATCTCCTCCTCCACTCTCCGTCTATGCAGACGGGACCGTAAATCGTCCGAAGAATTTTCCTCTCGAAGCAGCCTAAAGTGTTTTCATCCGCCTTTGACAGGGTCCATGCTTCTGCACCGTAAAGCAGGACTGGGATGATGAGGGTCTTATACATGGTCACTTTAGTTGCTCGAGAGAGGGCTTTGCTACTCAATTGCCTTCTTAGCCCAAAGAAACAGCGATTGGCAAGAGTTATTTTTCGTTTGATTTCAGCGCTGGTGTCATTGTCTGATTTGATAGCGGAACCCAGGTAGACAAAGTCCCTAACTACCTCAAAGTTATAGCTGTCGATGGTGATGTTTTGTCCAAGACGTCGGTGTTGGGTGTCTTTTCTTGATGACAGCATATCTTTGCATTTGAACTTGCTTTATGCTCTAGCTAAAACATAGTTTCAAGCCCCTTTTTTAACTTTAAATATAGTTAAAAACAGGCTTCAAAAAAGATTTTTTCAGTGTCTTCTGACTCTTCATTTGCTTAGAAAATTTGGTACCTACTTGAAATAAGAAATATGTCTGTTATCTTTTGCTTTTTTCAACGACGCGGTCTTATTTAGGTCAGCATTGCCTGTCCTAAATCGTAATAGGCAATCTTCTATGGCCTGTCTATGGACTCCGCATCAGTATGACATGCAAAGAATTTTTTCAATGCTGGAAACACGAAAACGGTTAAGCTTCATCTTTGTCCCTATTCTAATTCAGGCTTAGCAATGATATTTCATATAAAAAAAAAGCCAGTGAATAAGTGCTACAGTGTGTACGCAGAAGTTACAGTCCGTAAAACGGACCGTTGAATACCCCATCCTATCCCACATTGTAAAATGCTGATGGCATTGTTATTTTTTGACATTTTATAAGTAGTGCAAACTTCGAAAAGGGGCGTGGTCCAACCGCCCCTAATTACAAACTATCAATTCTAAGATATTTCCAAGTTAAGCTTGAATGTACGTAAAAATGCAATTTTTGGTTTAAATTCAGTATTTTTGCAAAATTGACCCCTAAAAGAGGGCGTGGCTGCAAACTTTATATGAACAAAATCTGGAATGAAGTCTCGTTTACCTAATCTGCTATTTTTTTTGTTCATGTTTTCCTAAATTAGGCCTAAGGCCAGTCGAAATTACGTTTTTCTGGAAAATTTCAGGTTTTTCTTCAATTCTGCCTCCAAATCTAGGCGTGGTCCAAAGTCTTGTATGAATAAATGTAGAACTAAGCGTTTTTTTACAGAAAATATTAAGCGATTTTTTTTCAATTTGCAACAAAAATATTGAGTAAACTGCACTTGAAAAGTTAACCTTAATAGATGCCACGCCCAATGAAGGAGGAGTACCAAAGAAATTTTTCTATTTTGTATTTTACATTCATTAGGCGATGCTAAATGTCAAATTTCAGCCTTTTAGAACGTCTTACAGTTTTGAAATCGTGGGCGTGTCTGTGGGCGAGTGTGTCACCAGTGGACCTTTTGCTACGAAAACCGTATTGCCGGTCATTAAGGAGTTTTCGTGATTCAAGATATTTCATAAGCTGATAATTAATCAGCGTTTCCATGACCTTAGAAAGAAGGGAAGTTAGTGCAATTGGACGATAGTTAGAGGGAGAAGAAGAATCGCCTTTTTTACAAATGCTGTTTTCCATCTACTCGGAAAGAGACCTGAGGAAGAGGACCGATGGAAAAGCTTACACAATAATTTTGCCAGCGTGGAAGAACACCTCTTCAGAACTATGGGGGATATTCCATCTGGACCAGCGGATTTGTGAGTGTTGAGATCTCGAAGTACTCTCATGACTGTATGAGTGCGAAAATGAATTTGTTACAAACTATGTGACAATGTTAATATACGGGATGGGATATAATAATTTTAAAGGGCTTCTCAGAGCACGAAGTTGAAGTTTGCGGCGTAGTGCACCGCTTACATCACTCAGAGTACTACAATTTACCTGAGTAGATACAAGTTGTTTGTAATTTGACTTTCCTTATAAATATTTGTCATGTGTCAGCTAAATGCCACATGAAACAAAGGCTGAAAACTAAAAGCATGTCTGCTTTTATGTTTTTGTCACTTTTGGCAAATTTTTAACGTTTGACAAACGTCACGCATGAAGTTAAGCAATTTCAGTAGAAAGTACACATTATGTGTTCTCTCTTTAAAGACTAGATGCGTAGCTGAAGCTGAACAAAAATTGAATTACACGTATTCTCATGAGACCGAACAAAATGTGTAAACGAAGCTGTCAGCTGTAGTTGAAATTGCTTCCCTTAAGCTTTATGTCTGTCAAACGTTGAAAATTTGTCAAAACAGACAAAAACTGGTCCTTGTGCTACAGAAAGTGCCAAAAAAGCGACAAAAAAACAAGCCATACCGCAGTAGCCGACATTTCCAGTTTTACATAAACGTCAAAACGCATTCTAAAATTCTTTAGAAGAAAACACGTAATAACGAAATCGCCATTGGACTTAATTTGTTTGATTTTTGGAAACTTGTCAAGTCAAAGGTAGCCCAACGCAGCTTTGTGAAGAACCTTAATTGTTCGAAAATCTTTTCACAAAACATTTCTAGACAAAGCACTCAATATAGGCATGATATGTTTGCAAATAGGTACATAGGTAGGTGTACCCTACCCAACCTAACTAAATTCTTCAAAGTCACAAATACCTTCGACTGTTTTCTTTCTTAAAAACAGAGCCACCGCAAACAGACTCAAAAACTATAAATTACCCATTTAAATATTCATTTTCTTTGTATGCCCCTTCGAACAACGAAGCATCTACGCCTCTGGCTGATTTGTTTGATTATTTCCCCCATTGGTGGTACCTCTCTTTCCACCTTACTATAGAGTGTATCGTAAAAAACTGTCAGGTGTTCAGATGTTGTCACCGACAAAAAGGAAATAGTTTTTTCTTGTTTTCTTTAACGTCATTGAGGTGAAGGCAGAGCAACCGAGATGGCAAGAGTACTGCCAGCAATCGCGTGGGTGAAACTCTCACGAACATGGCGCACATAAAAGAGAGAACCCGAATAACCTGTTTGTTTGTGTAGTGTACGATGAGAGAGGTCAAAGATAAGCTCCACCTACTTCGTAAAATGGTAACTTGTGCTTGTGCCACTTGTGGTTGTGGTGCTTTAAAGATTGAAGGTGGTGAGAAAATTTCTCAAGAAAGCTTTTATCAATGGCAGAGAGAAACAAGTTTACGGTGTTTGTGTCTGACAAAGCACAAGCACAACACATAGCCAAATGACGAGGAAATTGGTTGACGGTCAGTTGATGTGACGGATGAATTGAAATGGAGTGGAGACAATGAGTTTGTTTTAAAAAGACGCGAGATGGACCAAGAAGATTTAGTAGGTACCTTATCTACGTACATATGTGGGTAAGGAAATTTGATTTATACTTTTTCCAGGTGCATTAAAGAAGATTTTACAATATTATTTGCAAATAGGTATGCAGGTATGTAGGTAGGAGCGAAGATGTCTTATTATCCTGACTATACCCATTCATTTTCCTCATGTAGATCAATCTAGTGGAATATTATGTGCATTAAAAAAAATTATAAACTCGGAATTTGTTTAATATTATTATTTAATAACAATTTTTTTTATAAAAGTCAATGTTAACCAGTACCCGGCCACAAAATTTCAATACCCGGTAAGTTGGATTTAGTATATCCGGCCAGGTCATTTTCACAAAACCGTAAATCTCAAGTATATTTGAATAAAAAGTTAAGATTTTAAATTAAAAAGCTAACAGAACGTATTGTTGCTTATATTGGGGAGCGGTAAAGCCATACAAAATTAAATTTAATGTTAAAAAGTGAAAAATTACAACAATTTTCAATTCTACAACATTCTAATAATGGCTAGTCCTATGATTATTTTTGTTTTTTAGACTTTTTTTAATGTTAAATAATGCTTCTATACTAAGAAGGCCGCATTTATTTCAAATCTTACATACATATTTACATATTTTCATTCCTATTTTTGGTTTTAACAAAAAATGTTTCCTTGAATATTAAATACATAGTTAAAAAAATTATTATTAAAAATAATTAGAACTTAAACTAGTGCTTTAGTTTAAAAGCTTTGCCTTTATTTGATTTTCATGTACTTGCTCTCTCAGGGAAAACCGTAGGGAGAGTTTTTACTTCATATAAGCGTCTTTGTATTTAAAAGAATCTAAGGCTAAATATGGAGGAGGGATAATGTTTTAACTCACTCCGAGGTAGCAATTTACACCGACCGTTCTGCATCAAGGGGGGTACTGGAGCAGGTGTATGCTCTGAAAAAACTCGGCGTCCTAATAATGGGAAAATTCAAGCAATACTTTTATAGGCCAGGGTATTCGAACTAACGCAGGAGGATATTTCCCTTTACGTAGCCAATAAGGCCCTGGCAAAACCAACAGAAAAATCTCGTGTAGTAGCGTAGGACTCTGTCGCTCAGAGCTTAGGGCCGCATTGTTTGGGTACCAGACCATAGAGACTTCATTGGAAATGAAAAGGCTGACGAGCTAGCCAAATAAGGTTCATATTCATATCTATATTATATCACTACGGTTCATCCGCCGCACTTTGAGACAGTCAAAGTGTCTATAGCTATTCGAAATATAACCCAAAATAGATGGGAAAATTTACGGAATAGCGGCCATACAAAGGCGTTCTACGGCCATCTCTAGACAGTTGCAAGTTAAAAAGCTTATAGCACTAAAAAGGCCATCACTGGCTATAGCCACAAGAGTGACAAGAGGCCATAACCTGTTGGAAAAACACACAGAATTAAGAATCATTAAGACCAACTACATCATCGAACTGTACGGGCTGTACATCTAGAGCGGATGGACACCAACGCCCCGGCCCGGAAAATCTTCGAATCCACACCGCAGGGACGACGCGGTAGAGGAGCATCGAGACTCAGTTGGCGCACGCAAGTCGAAGGGGACCTCAGCCAACTTCGCGTGCGAAACTGGAAACGGCTAGCTAGAGACAGAGCTGGCTGGCGTAGCTTGTTGGCTGAGGCCCAGGTCCACCCCGGACTGTAGCGCCACCTTAAGTAAGTAAGTAAGTAAGACCAACTACATGTGCAGGAGCTGTCATGATCAAGAAGCGGAAGAAGACAGCGTTTTAGGCTTCTAGGCCAATTTTGTTTTGAGAAGCTGGACTAGCTTGCAGCAATGCCAGTGGCGAATATCGTGAATTTCAGCAGGTAGGTACTCCGGCTGGGCCAAGTTTCTCTTCGAAGCTCAGGATACTTCAACACTTGTGATACTCACTTGCTAACTTCCCTTCCCTAGTGCTCTAGAACTGATTAAAGCAATGGTTAAACAAGTGGAAAAGTGCAACAGTGCGTATGGAAAAACTACAGACCGTCTGTGACGGATTGCAAAATACCCTACCCTACCAAAAAAGGAAACTGACACGCCTCCAAAAAGTGGGCGGGATATAAAAATATAACCCATGAATGGTATACACTAGGTGATTGCATACATTTGGGCCTAAAACTCTGCGTTTTTAACTAAAAAGATTACTTTTTTAAAGTTTATTCAACACACGCCCACAATAGTGGGCGGGCGCATATACTATATACTAAACAAAAAAGCTAGAAAATGCTTATATCTACAACTTTTCTAATAAAATTGTTAGTCAAATCTCATATATATTTATTGGAAAACAGTCATTTTAAGCTAAAATCCCTTAAAAAAGTAGGTGTGGTCAATCAAGAGTCAAAATTTTTCTGTTTCCTCAAAGACAATTAAGAGACAATGTTACATGAACCAAAAATGAGTGCGTAACATAACTAAAATTTGAAAAAAAGTGTTTTTTTAAATTAGAGGTGGTCGCACATACACGCCTGTAGTGGGCGTGTCTGTGAGCGGATTTAGCTAATTTTCAAACTTGATCTGAAGGACCGGACTTCCAGCCAACCCATAAGCTTTCAGCTTTCTAGCTTAAAATTTAAGGCCTAAAAGTTGTTTACACACGGACGGACGGACGGACATGGCTTAATCGATTCTCCTGTCGGTCCCATTCATAGTTCTAAAAGGTCTTAGTAGGGGTCTACGGTGATTATTTCACTGCATTACAAACTATACATCACACTTAATATAGGTAGGTAACCTGGGTAGGGTATAAAAAATTTTAAGGAACAACTTCAGCCATATTCTTCCAGCACGATATGTTAAGGGCGAAATGATCTTTTATTCGATCTTTGTAATTGTTTTTGATGATATCCTAAAATAGGTATTTTTAGTATATAGACCCATCTTGCCATGTTTACGTAGAATTTTTGTAATTAGTTTTTTCTTTAAGATTAAAATTAAGAGTTAAGAGATTTAAGATTAAGAGTCGATTAAGGTCCTTTTGCTATGCCACGAAACCTGTCCTGCAAAGTACTTTTTTGGCGAGTTATAAAGAGTGGTTAAATTTTAAGAGCCGGTCTTGAATGTGAACCACACCTAAACGTCAATTTTTTTTTCTGCATTTCATTTGACATTTCTCAATTTCAGACTTTCTCAATTTGAACCATGGAAAGATACACAATCAAGCAACGCGTTAAAGTTATTCAGGCTTATTAAGAAAATGGGCGTTCAAATCAAAATGCAGATCGTGCACTTCGTGATTTTTTCGGTCAATTTAATCGCAGAAATGTACGTACAATCGGAAAAATCGTGCAAAAATGTTAGCAAACCGAGTCTCAGGACATGTGAAAACACCAGCGCACGCTCATACAGCTCGTACCTACTGCAGAAAATAGGTATTGCTGCTGTTCGCGATAGTGTGGCTGAAGAACCGTCCACCTCAACTCGTCGTCGTGCCAAACAATTGCACCTCTCACGCTCGTCGTAGATGAACATTATGCATAAAGACTTGCACTTACACGCTTACAAGGTGCAATTGACTCAAGAACTAAAGCCTTTTGACCATTTCAAGCGTCGTCAATGGTCAGAATGGTGGCAAGAAATGGCAACAATGGATGAACAATGTTCGAAGAAAATCATCTTCAGTGATGGCGATGTCAATTGGCCGCCAAGATCGTGTGATTTGACACCGTTGGATTTTTTTCTTTGGGGTTATTTGAAAGAAAAGGTGTACGTCGATAAGCGAGCAACAATTCAAGAGCTAAAGGATGAGGTAATTCGGCACATTAACGGCATAGAACCTCAATTATGCTTTAGCGTTATCGAAAATTTGGACCATTGGATGGGCGTGTGCCGCCGAGTTCACGGCGGCCACTTAGCCGATATTTTGTTCCGTACATAATTGAACCATACCAATATTATCATAATAAAAAGAAATGACAATAATTTTCTAAATAATTTGTGTTTTATTCAAAATCAACATCACCCATAAAATTTAACCACCCTTTACCTTAGAGCGGTTTTCCTGTCACTCAATTCGTTTCTTTCTGCTTTTATTCGCGCTTTTTTGGTTCCTCGAATCCGCGATAGGTCCTTAGCTTCCTATTTTTCAGTTTCTTGGGTCATATCCTATGAAAAAAGTATCATTTTTCACATGCAATTTTTGAGTGGCCGGATACCGGTGCTAGTTGTTTTAAAAACCCGGCCATAGCAATCTTCTTACCGAAAACATACTGGAGTAGTGGACAGACGCATTTTGCGCCTTTAAGAGTAAAACAGATAAAAAAATGTGATGTTAGGCAAAGATCCGGCCACTGTAGGTATTTTTAAAAACTTTAAACAATAAATTCTTATTTCTTAAATGCCAATTGGTCAAATGTCTTATAATTCACCCAAAAACAACCAGAACTAATATCTTTATGGACGAAAAATTCCTTAATTAGGCTGTTTAGTTTCCTCCTCCAGCTCGCAATCGAGAACTCAAAAACGCACTTTTAGCTTTCGCAACTAACTTCAAACAAAGGAGGTATATTAATTTTGTCATATAGATTGTAACACGATGAAATAATAATGGTAGATCCCCCAAGACCTTAAGGGCATATGATCGAGACTGAATTCTGAATCGAATGAGCCATGTCCGTCCGCCCGTCCATCCGTCCGTCTGTATGTCACATCATTTTGGGCCTTAAATTTTGAGCTAGGGTGCTGGAACTACGTAAGGTTCTACGTAAGGTTCTACGTAAGGTCGTACGTAAGGTCGTACTTAAGGTCCAAGTCATGCGAAGCAGTACAAGTGTAAACATTTTTGAAATCCGCCCAAAGACACGCTCACAATCGGTGCAAATGTGCAACTACCTCCAGAGTATTCAAAACTGTAAGACTTTCTAAAATGCTGAAATTCGACATTTAGCATCTCCTAGTGAATGTAAGACACAAAAAAGACAAATTTAATTGGTAAACTTCCTCTAGTGGGCGTGGCATCTATTTTAAGGGTAAATTTTCAAATGCAGTTTACTTTTTTTTTTAAATTGGAAAAAATTTGCCTAATATTTTATGTAGAAAACACTTAGTTCCACATTTTGTTAATACAAGACTTTGGGCCCGCCCAGATTTGGAGTCAGAATTGAAGAAAAAGCTAAAATTTTCCAGAAAAACTTAATTTCGACTGGGCTTGAGCCTAATTTAGGAAAGCATGAAACAAAAAACGTAGCAGGTTAGGTAAACGAGACTCCAGTCCAGATTTCGTTCATATAAAGTTTTTAGCCACGCCCCCTTTTAGGGGTCGATTTTTCAAAAATATTGAATTTGCGCCAAAAAATTGCATTTTTACGTACAATTAAGTGTAACTTGGAAATATCTGTGGAAGTATCTTATAATTAATAGTTTGTAATTAGGGGCGGTTGGACCACGCCCCCTTTCGAAGTTTGCATTACTTATTAAATGTCAAAATATAACTATGACATTAGCATTTTACAATGTGGGATAGGATGGGGTATTCAACGGTCCGTTTTACGGACTGTAACTTCTGCGTACACACTGTAGCACTTACTCACTGGTTTTCAATAAGAATGTGGACACGTAGGTAGGTCAAATTTAACCAAAGTATAAAATAAGCCTGGAAAATTAGGAAAAGTACATTTGCGAACACGAACTACCTATACTTATGAAAAATTTTTCTTATTTTTGATCATTTAATATAAAGTGGCCGGATACTGGTACACCTACCCTACTAAGCCTCTCTCGATCTTTTTCTTATCCTCACAAATACCTTGAGGTACCTTCCTAGCAGCAGCGGGTATAGTACCCACCGCAAATTCTACAAATGCGAACTCTACAAAAACATCTCTGTTTGCATTTGCTTTGCACTGACTCCATTGTCCACTCAATAACAGATATGTCCTTCCTAACTGAGCCAACAGGATGTTCTACTCAAAAAAAAAAAATAGAACCTGTTGTAGGAAGCTATCATGTTAAATGTTATCATGTTATCATGAAGCAAAATCATGTTAAACGAAAAAGGGGAACCCCAAAATAATGGAGCTCCTGCTAATCTTCAGTTGAGCGCAGTGTTACAGCAAAATACAAAACACTCAAATCAAATCCACTCATTTCAGAGAGAAGTAAACAATCAAATTCATTTCCAAATGAACCCGTAAATTGTCCCCAAGTCTATGCAAATAGAAACCAACCAAAACCACATGATGGATCTCATCCAAAGAAACTCCAAGCAAAAATCCACTTTGCTTCTCGAATTGTAAAGCTTTTTCCCGTAACATACTCGGCTGCCACCAACACAAACACACTCACAGTGTAATTTCCCCTCATAAGCACCTTATCACTCAACGAAAAGGTAGATTTATGCTCAATTCAATTCCAATTCGAAAAACACACAATCTGCCACACAAGAGGGTGCGACGAACCCGCCGTTTGCCAACTTCCCCTACTCAACAGGGAGAATCACTTTCATTCAACTCAATCTGTGCTACGCTCGCTCTGAAGAGCTGCTCATTCGGTACACCCCTCCTTCGGGTATATATGTAACCACAACTACACGAACGAAACCATCGTGTCTAACCACCCCTGCGATAAAACTCACGAAAAGTTTCCTTCTTCAGGTTGTGTAGATACGGCAAAAAAAAACCACTCAGATTCACACGAATACGCTACGCAGTTGATGAGGAGGAGTGTACTGCTAAGTACATAGTCTACCTACGTAAACATACACACACTTGTGAGCACGCATCTCCTCGCCATCATCCCCCAAAAACGATCGTCATCATTGTCGCTGTCGGTCGAACTCGAAGCACTCACTCGCAGTGGAGTTTACAGCGCACACACAAGCGTTCGTGTGTAGTTCAATTAGAGCCTGGAGCGCGTAGTACAACGAGACGACAACGACACCGACCGACCCAAAGAGCGATGCGATGTTTGTTGTGAATCTGTGTTCTGTTCTGTGAAGTATCTGCGCTAGAGGTATTCTCAGTACGTCGTACGTGGTACATAACGTAAGAGGTACCGTATTATAATACACACCGTTATACCAATGAGAAGAAGACTCGCTGCTTCTTTCCACATCTATCTTCTCCATCATCGTTTTACGGGAGTTTTTCGGTTTTCTTTTATATTTTCCCTCTGGTTCATCTCGTCGTCGTGTGTACGAAATAGAATCATCCACTCTGTGAGTAGTTGAGGGTAGAAAGCGCTTTCTTTTTTTTTGTGTTCTGTGTGTCGGTCGTGTCCTCCTGCTGCTGTTCTTTTGTGTTTATTCAGAGATACTCAGACACTTTCGGGGAAAACACACGGTGTCGTCGACGGCGGCGGCGGG
Organism: Neoascia interrupta; assembly: GCA_947623515.1. Lineage (NCBI taxonomy): Eukaryota > Metazoa > Arthropoda > Insecta > Diptera > Syrphidae > Neoascia > Neoascia interrupta. The sequence continues at coordinate 11,073,102 of OX392464.1, forward strand.
CGCTTTTTTCCACAATACAATTACCAAACGAATAGTAGCGACCAGAACGTCGCGGCATCAACAACGTGCTATAAGCGGGCTTATAACGCAAAAAACCGTTTCTAAGCGATTTTCCCCAATAACAACAACAGCTGCAAAAAGTCATATACACAAAGAGACCGTTACCCATATGAATGAAAGTTTATTTCAAAACAAAATATTTATACAAAAAGGGAATTTACTATTTCTTTTTAATCGCGCCGTGAGTGAACTGTGAACAACCATGACAGTGCAGTGATTTATCCCTCCTCAAAAAAAAAAAAAAGATTCTTTGTGACACACCTGTCGGATAAACGACATGCGGTTCAATCAAATTTGAATCCCCGGATAAGAGACATGTATTCACAGGACATTCGTAACACAGATTCCTGTTGGATAAATAAATGCAATAAAATGGAATCGAGTTAGAACGATATTATTCCTTAAAAAAAACGCATAAGAACACATCCCATTCTTTGCACCCCCACACGCACTCAACAATTATACACTCTCGCTGAACGCACTACCCTTCTAAGGAAACGCACTTCATCGTCACACCGTTACGCACAAGAAGTGTTTTTGAGTCTTAAAAGAAATTAAAATCAGTGGATAAGAAAAGATAAAAAAAAAATCACCTGCACAAAAGAAATTACCTACACACAAGTGAAATGTGGAAATACAAATTTTGATTGAAAAAAAAAAAATTTAGTGGAAGTTTTTTGTTTTTTAACAAAAAAGAAGCAATTTTTAAGTGGTACCTACCTATACAAGAAAAAAATTTAAGAAAAAAAAAATTGATCATTCCAATGTTGTCTTGCTTGGTACCACCCCGTTTTGGACAAGAGGATAAAATCAGTAGTATGCCATCATCACCAGCGTTTTCAATGCAGTGTAAGTGCCGCTTTTTTAAATTAACCATCTATAAACCATGTTGTTAAACCTACTTATTATCGAAAAAATTAGAAGAGGCGAAGCTTATGCAAAAGTTTTAAGCTTGATCTTCCATCAGTCGATGAGTTCAAAATTTTTTTTAAGGTTTTAGTCCCGCTATAATTTTTTTCATAAGTTCTATTGTCATACCTACATAGGCTTAACCTAGCCCAAACGAAACTTTCACTAGGTAACCTACACTTCAAACCTTCAAAAATAGATCCACTAACTAAAGCAGAAGAGAAGACTCAGAAGTTGCCTTCATATTCCAAGGCCGTAATCACTTGGCCGTAAACAATTGTAGAAATGCTACAATTGTTGAGAATTTTTGATACAAAAAGGTGACAATCTGAGAAAGAACTTTGTGGATATTGTCAAAAGCTCTTGATAGAGGATCATCAAAAATATATTTACAGTCTTCCTCTTACTAAGCTTCCAGGGACAGTCGACCACCTAAATAAAAACTTATGCTTGAAAAGTGGCTTTGTCATAGGGGTCGCTGCCGAATAAACCTAAGCAACGATACGTTCGGTTTGCTTTTTAATTAAGAACTCAATCGTTTCAACAACAAATGTCTCTGGTTTTACGTGACTCGATTCTGATTGGCCAAAACCGGTAGGACGGTAGGCGATTATCGTCAATGCGATCGATCAAATTTCTAACATAAACTGCAGATTTCAACCGATCAGTAAAAGGAAAGAATGACAGTCAAGCTTTAGTGGCAAAACTTGATCGAGGCTAAAGGAAAGAAAAAACAACGTTTTATTCAATACCGAAAGGACTTGTGAAAGGACTCACAAGGATCCACAACTGTCATTAACCATTAATTACGCGCTACAAACCCATTCGAAAGCAAATCCCAAATCCGAAAATGTTTTTAAATCACCTGAAATCGATTAAGGGGCAAAACAGTGACCGATAAACTAAATCCAGTACTGAATCGTCCCATTTCTATAAAAACCCAGGTAAAGAAGTTCGAGATATTCTCAGATGTCATTTTTCGCAGAAACACTGTCATTTCACACAGAAAAGCATTCAAAGAAGTTCATACTGTTCTCTAGAGTTGGTCCGAGATTAACTCGTCAAATTTGGCGAGTTAGGCCGAGATTAATCCCAAATCTAATACCATGTCTCCATCGGGCACAAATCCGGGATTAGTGTAAATCTTTACTAAAACCTCTTCAAATCACACGAAATAGAATACAAATTTAAATCCGCTCGGCTCTCTTCACCCTATACACAAACCTATTTTCTGCACCTTTGTAACACTTTGAGAATCACTAAAGCAAACCGAAACTGTGCTTGTACGACAGATCTGTCACAAGTACGTTTTGTTTTCTAATTTATACAGCAGAAATCGTTTTTCGCTCCTGAGAAATGACATCGCTCCTCTATTTTGAGAGCCACAATGACACAAACAGAGTGTTCGTGTCAAGCTGATCCTATATTTGTCCGATGGAGCCACTTTGGGATTTATCTTTAATCGTTTCCCGCTGATCCTCTTTTGATTGACGGTGGAGACCGGTACTAAGTTCACTGAAAATTTCTAGGGTTAATCTCAGTTTAACTCGAAAACTCGGATGATATCGCCCTGAAAAACCGGCCCTAAGAGAAATAAGTAAAGTCCGCATTCACATTGCGGCTGCGATCGTGGCTGTAAGCCGATCTTTTGAGATCTTATGAATTCGTAGCCAAAATCAAAAGAGTTTTGTAGTTCATAAAAGAAACTTGATACCTTAGAGTAGGGATACACGACGACAGAAAACCGTGCGGCAAATTGCCAACTAATTAGAAGAAAACGAACGATGGCGGTTACGACACTTTGTCGCACGATTTCGTCTGCAACAATTTTTTTAAACTGCAACTCAAGTAGTAATGCCAAATGTTTTGTTGTTGTATTTGCAACGATGAAAATGGCAGTTGTCATCAAAATTGGCAGGAAGCTTACGGCGACATGTTGGACCCGTGCTGATCGTGTTGGTCCAAGAAAATCGTGCGGTAATTTGCCGTTTTTCTGTCGTCGTCGCTTGCCCTAGGGCCAAGTGTGAAAAATGAGACAGCAAATCCTTATTCTGTCAATTGGCCATAACCATTTGATAAAGTATTGAATTAAGGTTACATGCTCTCCCTATCTTTTACCATTAACTAAGCAAAATGAAAGAGCAGTGAAATGGATCAAACATGTAGAGGTAAGCTCTAAACTAAATTTGATATCGATATCACTTAATCCATTTAAAGCCAACTAATTTCAGGATTTTTATTCCCAACTGGGCACGTAGAAAAGTCAGAAAAATAATATTACAAAATCAAACGAAGTCTTTTTTAAGCTAAACGAAAGATTGGCCATGCGTTTTTCAAATTTTACCTTTCAGTGATTTCCAAAGTAGGTACTACATTTATTTGTTAACCTTATCATGAACACAAGACTTGATTTTTTTTTTAGTAAATATAGCTAAGTTGTTTGATAACTGATATTGAACATTTCTACACGAATGGCCATTTGTATTCACGAATAATAATTAATTCATGAATAACCATTTATTCCGATCAGTTGTTATTTATTCGCCAGCTTATTGCACCAATGCCTAAAACGCAGGAGTAACCTGTGACAGTGTTGTTAAACTTTTGACAAAAAAAAAACCCTTTCTTTATAAAATGCCGATTTGAAGTCAAAAGAACGGACGTCTGATATTTAATTGAATACTTGTTTATGGCCCAAATTTATTCACGAAAAATAATAATTCACTCACAAATAGAATGGATAAAATTTATCAGAATATTGCATTGTTAAAGACGCAATCATTTTTGTGTTGGCGGCAATAATTGTTAAACTTTAAAAACTCTCCGCTTTGATCTCACCTGATTTCTTTATAGTGAATACATGCTCCTCCTCATAAATTATTTATGAATAACAATTTATTCGTGAATAACAGATAATTTGAAATGGTTTTTCTATGTCTTTTTAAATGTTGAGAAAATATAGCAATGTTCCTTCTACGACTCTAACCTTTTAAGGTTAAGGGCAAGTTATTAAATGCAGATTAAATTCTGGGCTCAACCAATATCTGTTAACGCCCCAACAAAACGTGTCACGAATTAACTCAGCGAGCGATTTTTCAGTGCATGGCTGAAAACGCTATCGAAATCTTTGACCTTCCGAATCACTGGCTCTTTTTACAGTCACTTCTGAAAATAATTCCCTGCACTAATGTTGACATTTTTTCAAATAGTGGTGTCGACATGCACGTTGAAGTTGTCAGTTTTTTTTTCAGAAATGTATTTTTATTAAATTCTGCAAAATTCTTATGATCGTAAAATAAATTTGTATTACTTACACAAAATAAATTATTCAGTCAGTCTTATAGCACCAAAATTCGACAAATTAGACATTTGGGTCAAAATCTGAAACATCTAGTAGGTACTCAACCTTAGTTACTTACCAGACCATTTATATCGATTTAGTTATTACAAACTACAAAAATGTCTTATTTGAATGTTTTTTTACAGCTGTCTTGAATTCTCTTAAAAATAAGAAATTCAGAGGATCGAGAGGTTTGTTCCTTATAGCCCATCCAAAATTAAAAATTTACCTCAAATTCGCATTTGAAAAGCTAAAAAATGTAGCTTTTGTAGCTTTGGAAATGTTAAACATTAGAGCGAAATGTTAAATTTCGGAGCGGTGTAAATGTTCTATAAAAGCCAAGATTTTTATAATTAAAACAAACAGGCTATGAGCGCTCTAAGATTTTCAGGGGTCATTTTGGACCCAGTAAAGAAGTTTTAAGGAGGAACTTTAAGACTTAAAGACTTTTTAGAGGTTGTACCTATCAATTTATCATTAGTTGGTGGACTTCTTCTTTTCTTAATCTTGCTTTACACTGCTTTATTTCTGATAGTTTGCTTGCTTACCAACCTGTACAATTGCATAGTTGAAATGCAGAGTATGTGGGCTAACGTAACACCGAGCAATATGCACTTATGTGAGAAATTCCTAGAATTTTAAAACAGAACTCAGTTAAATTTGGGATTACAGTTGTCTAGGCTTCCATATATGTATAAATAAATTATTATATAATTTAGGAAGAAAGTAGATTCAAATTATTCGAACAAAAAAATTTAGTATTAACTTTAAAATAAGTAACATTGCCACATATTCCTGGAAAACTTACCTGTAGCTCCCCTAGGAAGGAAACAACTTCTTAATCTTTAAAATTTAAACTTAAAGTCCTTACAAGAAAGCTCACCTTTAGCAAAGTCTTCATCTATAAGAACTAAAAAAAGCTAACTAAACAGCTGACTAAAATTTAGATCGATCAGAGCTATAAATTACCTCACGCTCGACTACAAAAGAATCACTCAAGTCTAAAAAAGATGTTTATTAAATAAGCAAGACACTGTCATCATTAACCCCAACTATATTTTTGCAATTTATGATTTCTGGGTCATAATGACGTAAAAAATGTTTTCACTTTTTTTTTTACAATAGACGCAAGATTTTTGAAATCAAACGCCCGCCAATGTTGTGACGCTTTTCAGGTTGCGTGCGTAATAAATTAAAAGTTTTCTGATGTCAAAAAATTTATGACAATTAATTTTTTTTTTTTGCTTAGTTTATGGTAATAATTTAGTTGTGTTGAGTTTTTGTTAAAAACTTGGAAAAGCACTAAAATTTTCGAGGCATGATTTCTCACCTTGTTTCGTGATTTAATTACTCGGTGGAAGCTGATTTGAGTCGAGCGTGTTATTAGTTTTGTACCATGCCAATGGATATTTTTTTCTCATCAAACGCCTTTTGGTGATTTTGTTCTTCCTGTTATGATTATTGACGATTCACCTTAAAAGTGAGAAAAGGTTTAATTGAAAGGTTTAATTTGAGGACAGTCTTGGTCAAATTTTTTTAGGCTCATTCAAATTTTAATCAAGTCAAATATCTTGTCGTAGTGCAATTATAAACTATGCTTAAGAGACTTAACTTAAAGAGAACGGTTAAATAGCAACTTGTAAACTGCAACAACGTGAACGGGTAAATTTTAAACTAGGTAACATCGCAACGTTTTTTAACTAAAGCGAAATAGTTCTTAAAAAAATCTTAGAAAAATTTCAACTTTCATGTTTTTTCTCAACTTGAAGGAAGCCAGAAGGACAGTGTCAGAAGTTTTATTTTTTACTCTTTTTAGTTTTTATTTTTGACTCTTTTAAGGGCGATTATTTGACTGAAAAAAAATGTCTAAAGCATTTGAATATCCATGCAATTAAACTTTCTAGCTCAAATCCTTGAACAGCAGAAGAATAATGACAAGGTAATAACATCGAAACTTGAATTGTTGGCAATCGGCGAATGGAGGCCATCATTGGATTCTTTCTTAATTGCTTCTCAATTTTCAATTTTATAAGAAAGTCAATTGATCTTTCTTTGGTCAAATCCCTTTCTTTTATCCTTAAGTAGTTAAAAAGGTTTTTTGGGGAACCAAAAATGGCCTTCATCCATTTCGGTAAAGTAAAAAATCATCTTTAACGCTTTTTGCCCAAACACTAAAGTGTTTTTAGTTCCTATTCATGCTCGGGGTCTATCTGAAAAAATTAAACGCAGTCTTCTATGTGCATGTCGAGACGTAAGAACTATATTTCCCAGTTTGTCTTAACCCCTATATTCAAAAGTTGTCTTTAACGCACTTGCCTAGACACAGGAACCATTGTTTTTAACTTGCTTTGCTCGCCCCTTTTTAAGACTCATCTTTCGATCTATCCAAGCAGTTAAGAGTAATGTGGTCATCATCACATGCTCTACATTCGTCATTGGATGAAAAGTAACTTACATGCAAGCGAATTTATTTTAAAACACCTGCCCAGACATTAAAGTCATTTTCGTTTAGTTTACCCATACCCACTAGCGTTTCAACGTTCGTCTTTCTGTTCCTTTAAGTGGAAACTTTTCCGAGTCTCTTATAATTACTCTTCCGAGCAAAGTCTTTAGAACACCTGCCCAGACATTAGACCTTCTCATAAAATGCCATCCACATCTTTTGTTTACAATTAAATGCACCTTCTCATCACAGAATCTTCTCTCAGTGGCAATAACCCGAAGTATAAACAACTCTCAGTCAAAACAAATCTTTTGTGCCTTTCTTCAGGTGCACCAGCACAGAGTATCCCCCGATCTTCATATCGTTTAACGACGATGACGGTGTTTTTCTTTCCTGTCATCAAATTAAAAAAGCAAAAACGAATAAAAAAAAAAACTTTGTTTGGACCACACAAGGACTGATGCAAACAAAAGCCCACCATCAGGCACACATAGTCATCTTCATCTACCGTGTGTCTCGACACACACGTTGTATAGCGGCGATAAATGCTCGGATTTCTTTCGGTGGAAATTTTGCGCGTCGGTTTCGAAAAACGAAATCAAATCACCGATCAACAGCATCAGTATTCACCTTCATCAGAGAGGCCCATCATCACACCGCCTGCATGCATATGGTCTTGGCTCACATTTATGACACAAAGGATGAACAAGATGATGCATCCGAGCGTCTTTGTGTTCTCACCTTTTCCTTTTGTATTTTTAATTGTCCCAATAAATACAAAGATGGAAAAATCAATAAAAACAAAGATGCTGGCGTCTGAAATTCGTGTTTACATTATGATAATCGGCTCGGCCCAGACCGACTCCCCTCATCAGTTGTTATAGGTAACCCAAACCACCCACGCGATCCCAAATATTTGCCAATCTATCTATTATGTTTACTCCCCCATCTAAAACGATTGCATAAACTATTTACCCCGAAAGCAATAGAATTGTTCAACAAATCGAATTGTATCTGGCACCGGTTAACATGTATCGCTGGTTGCTATTTTTACAAAGCAAAAACAATCGTTTGATTGGTCGAATGTTTTATCTCACTTGCACGTGTAATCTATTTCATTCACGAAAAGCACACCAGCAAGATACGATGATGTACACGGATATAAATTCTTTAATTCAACCGCTAATTATACAAAAACACGCTACAAGTAAACCGAAATCGGCCATCATGTTGTCACATAACAAATCACATTAAACAAAAAAAAAAAAAAGTCAAAAAGATTGATAACACTATGCTGTCGGTGGTTTTTTGTGACATTTTCTCCCAGTCCTCATTTCCGTCCCACACGGCCAGAAAACGACGAAAAATCTTCGAAAATAATTTATCTAAAAAGTCTGGGATGGCAGTCAGAGCTTCGGCCTGCTTTTCGTTACTGATTGTCTCATTATGGTTGTGTGCGTGTATTATAAATTTCCACAGAATAAGAGATACGCAGTTTAATGTTAACAGTTATTGGTGATAAAAATAAATAAATCAGTGCGCTATTAATTGAAGGTGTCCACGTTTTAATAAATTCTTCGCGGCAATAAGCCCGGTCCCGGGTATAGCGATACGCCCTCCTCCCACAGGGAACGCTAGTATGTAGGTGATTTACACATGAGTGTTCCGTGGGACCTTAAATGGTTATTGTTGAAACAAATCGGGATGTAAACAATTTTCGAAAACACATAAGAGGCTGCATAGATTGGAAATAGGTGATAGAGAGAAGGGTGTTTGGCTCAACACCTTTTTGACGCTTATAGGAAGATGCGTCGAGGGATCGAAACGAGGACTGTTTACTGATGGGTTTATAGTTTGTTTATGGTTGTTTGGAGTTTGTTTGTTAGCTGGGGGTAAGTTTTTTTTATTGATGGTAAAGTCATTTCGTGGTATCGCCGCCGTGGAGTTGCGACACCTTTGAGAGAGGCATATCGGGTAGGTAATCGGGCAAGAATCGAACTAAAGGTATCTTTATGGGGGTACCATGAAATTGAGAACTTTTTAGTGCTTTATGTAGCGCGATAAAAAATCGCTATGAAAAGCAAAAACCTCTAAAGTTTAGTGGCCTAGGAGGTATTTTAGTAAACGCAGGCCTACATTTTCACTCGCTGAAGTCGCTGTCAATAAGATTCTCTGAATTGATCTGGTGAATTTAAGGGATATAGCGAAAAGAAGGCTTTAACAAAAATTATAAATGATGAGACGACCGTCCGAAAATCATTGAGGGTCTTTAATTCATGAAAATTTCGTTCTTAATATGTATAGAAACGTCTTTTCGAACACTGACAATAAAGACTCTGTCAAGCTTCGAAAATATTGACTTGACCCTATTAACTTGACCTCTTCGACGAAAAAAGCCATTTTTTATTTGATTCATTTTACCATGGAAAAGCACCTTTGAGAGCCATTTTTCTCAGAGTTGGATAAGAGATCAGTGCTTGCCTGAACCAAAGCTTTAACGCGATCATATAACGGGGCATAAGATTCCAAGAAGTGCTTCTTCCTTGAAGTGTATGAATTTATTTTAGTTCTGATCATTATTCAAATAATTTTCTGCTCGAACGATTTCAATGGATCATTTCCACGAGCGATAGAATTCTTCTGCCTCATTGTTTCGTAGAGGCACTATGATACAAAATCGGCAGTTCGTCAGTCCAAGGTTCTTGTCCAAGGTTCTTCCAAACTCGGCAAACCCGTAACAAAACATGTTTTCATTTAGGTTAGTCGCAAGAATCTCCAGTGTTGGTAATACTAATTTCGGATATACCCTAAATTTCTCAGACATATATCCTTAGACCACTATGGAAAGCCTCTTCTGTAATCTGCCATTTTGGATGTGCCCCAGACGTAAAAACAAAGTCATTCTTCACTGGCTACAGGCATGACTGACAGTATCCATCTTGTAATCGTTTGGTCATCAGGAGCGTCTCAGCTTAAAAATGCCAATACAATTGTCGCTACCTACAAAACTTAATAACCATAAAGTAAGTAACAGGGCTAAGTCAGTAAAAACATCCTGAAACAATTTTGAAACAATTTCATACCCTGCTATGTGACCGGTGAAATACCTTATATATTTTTTCTTAAATTGCTCATATCCTTGGCAGTGCTCAGCAGATACAAAAAGCCGCTCAGGGTGCAAATCTACTTAAAATAACCTTTAACTTGACCTTCATACAATGTAGATTTGTCAAGTACTTACGAAGATTAAGGGGTCCAAAGTTCATGTTAATGGTATTAATTTATGCAACATTTGTTAAACGCTTGTGTACGGGACGTCACGCTGGTGTACCTTAAAAGTTACGCAAGCCTTAAAACTTCTATCTGATGTAATGGTGCCTACCGGGGTGTCAAATTTTAAGGTTCAAAAGCCTCAAAAGAAGCCATTTTCGCAAAATTCAGGCTTGAAGTTTTGCAACCGAAAAATCGAGCTTAGACTAAAACTTTCGTCCTTGTTGTTTGCCGCTCAATTCCTGTGAAAGTTAGCTGAATAGAAAAGAGAAATAAGCCATTATGCGCCATGTATCAGGATTATTCGTAACAAGTTTCTAGTTTACCTACTTGAGCTAAGTAGAATAATAAGGCGAGCATAAGTCTTATTTTTACCTTAGATTCTAGCTACGTATACATAAATCTCGTGGAGGTCTGTCATAACAGGCTTTACAGGAAGAAAAAAGGCTTTTGGACGCCTGTAAAGCCTGCTTCAATAAATAAGACATTGAAAAGGCTTTTTTAAGCTGCCAGACGAAAGGGGACTGGCAATAAAAAGATCGTAGGTACCGTGTTATACCAGGCCAAAGCTTTACAGAGTTTTTGCAAAACAAAAAGATTTTTCTTATCGCAAGAACCTATCTGTATAATGCTGTGTTTCTTTCAAAAGACTGTGGGAAGTTCTTAAGTTAATTAGTCTTAACAGTCTAAAATTGCAGGTAAATGTTCAAAATATTGTAGGGGAGGTTGCCATGGAGCAATTGTTCTACCATGCAGACGCCTTACTTTAATGTTTTTAGCTTTTGCGTCTTTCGAAGATATCAGAAGTCATCAGAGCATCTAGAGCCCGTCGCGTGCTAGGGAAGGCCCCTGTGCTGCCAAGACAAGTTGTTGTTTAGAGTTTGGGCAGTAACACATTTCTGCGAAAGCCTTTTACACCAAACAACTGATGTGTAGATATGCAAGGAGAGACCTTGCCGTGGCCGTAGATATCCATTAAAGGACCTTTTTCTGAGACAAGTACCATGTCTTGCCAAAAGCGCCTCTAAATTGCCAGAAAGAGTGCTTTATCGGCTTTGGATTCAACCGGTTTGAACCAAAGAAGTTTTTTGTATTAAGGATTACTTCCAAATATTTGATTTCATCGTATATCGGGATAGTGACACCTTTAAGCACTTTGAAAAAAAGTTATGTGCTTACTACTGGATCTGGGTTCGAATCTGAACTCTGATACCTGAGAAACGAAAAGACTCGTTCTTTTTTATGGCTTCAACCTCCGTGAATATCTGACAAGAGGTATCTTCAAGAGAAACGCTTTTTTCGAAAAACTTCTCCGCAAGTGGTTAAAACTTCTCCCTGGTTCACCTCGAACTGTTCCGCCTCTCGTTTTTTAATTTCTCAGGGAAGCGAATGAAATCCTCAATTTTTTTAATACTGGCGAAGGGCACTAAATCATAAATAATTTTTCAATCACATTTTGGTGCAGATTAGTTAATTGGAATCAAAACAGCTGCTTTGCTGTTACTATTTTACTACGGCACGTTTTAAGTTCCTGGACGTATTTCCACATAGAGCGACAGGGCAGACTAGCGCAGGAAGAGAACCACAATTGGGTTTCTCTTCCCTCGATTTTCTCTTTCCTCAAGTTAGAAAATTTTAATAGATAAAAAGTCCCCGTAGCTGGACTGGCGAAAGTGTTTGGTCGAGGTGCAGACCTACCCCGGTATATATGCGACACCTAAAAGAAATTTAAGAAGCCTCCATAACAAACTTGGACACAATCAAGTCTTTAGCCCATCTTCCATACTCTTCGATTAATCAAGTTAAGCCATTCGTACATCACCTTACCAATAACGAAAGACAAAGCCTGTCCGTGCGCTGTGTCCTTCGTTACAAAGCGCACGGACATCGCATATCAGCATGGACTGACCTCGGGAATGCTAGGAATTTAGGTTACATGGGTCGATAGATGTGGAAAGTCGGAAAGGTTTTTAAATTATGTTTAATACATTAGCGTTACGTAGCTTAAAGCCTTATTTAACTTAACTTATAATTCCCAGGGCAGGGAATTATAGGGACCCAAAAAAAGGCCTAACATTGGAACCTTTTTTTACTATGACCTTTGATATAGCCTTGATATAGATTCAGATGTCTTAGCAGGTCCTTGCGCGTCGTCAATAGGTCACGGGTTCGAAAAACCACCAGGGGCAATACGAATTGCCTCGCTTCGCGACCCTGAAGTCCTAAACGAAGCTTTTCAATACACCGTTTGGAATATAAAAAAAGTGGAATTGAAGAAAAAATGTATGGTATCCTCAGTGAAATTGAATCCTGCTGGCAAGCAGGCATCTTAAGCTCTTTCGCACTTCTCCCGTATTAGCATAAGGTTGCAAGCACGCTTACTTAAGCTTCAGTGTAAGAGCCTCATCATACAGCGATAAGCTAGAATAACAGTCAGATTTATGAGAGCGATAGACGCAGACATTAATTGTGTCTAGTGTAAGGGCGCGTTTCCACAGGTCAGCCCTATGGCGTATTTCTAGTTACAGGATTGGAATAATCGTGAAGATCGGCAAGGCTTTAATCTGATGAATGGGCTCTGCTAGGACTCAATGTAGCCGGCTCCGACAAAAGAACGACTTTGGGGCTTTTATAACTTACCTAAGTTAACTTACTTAAGCGCTACAGTCCGGGGTGCACCTGGGCCTCAGCCAACATGCTTCGCCAGCAAGCTCTGTCTCCAACTAGGCGTCTCCTGTTTCGCACGCGAAGTTGGCTAAGGGACCGCGCTTAGGTAAGCAGGCTCTTATTCTTTTGTGGGGTTCTGTTTCACACACATCAGTTGTTTTTCAAACAAGAATTCTGATAAGAAACGATTCGTTGTCGCTCGTTATCAAAATATTTCCTAAGTCAAATTGCAAGAAGGTGCTTTATTGTTATTTCTGGCAAGAAGAGATTACTTTATTTACTCAGGTAAGAAAAAATTGTTTTTCCTCCAACGACACTAATCATAAGTGTTGATTGAATGAATCAATCATCAAACAAAAACATTATCTCGGCAAACAAGATAATTATGGTCCTTACACCTAACACAATTCGTCATGGCCTCATCCAAATAACTGTGATAAAGCCTAATTCTTCAGACACCTTTTTGTTCATTTGACAGGGAAGGTTACCATAATTGCTTATATTCAACCAAACAGGTAGGCCGAGGCCGACATGTTGTTCGATGGATGTGTCACTCTATAAACAAACAAGTGAGCTGAACAGAAAACCAAAGTAAATAAAATAAAACCAGCCCACCTTTCCAAATCCTCGACGGTAGCAATTGGCATGCGCCATCACAAGCCGCAAAGACACAGGTATCCTATGGGTACAGGTAGATCCCTCCTAAAAGGATAACAATAAAGACGCCCTCTTCTCATTCGCTCCATAACTGAGTATAGATACGGCGCACAACCTGTTTCGACATGGTGCCGGCATTCCCAAAATGATTTGTTGTCGTCGTTCGCCGCCGCCGGTTGTTGTGGTTACACCTGTGTGACTGAGTATCCATGTGAATGGTAGTGTTACCTTTATCTGGCAGACGTACCGTAGCCTGAGAGTGATTCATGTTTGTTTTGACTGGGGAAGCTAGATGACTGTTTTCATGACAAAACAGTAACAACAGCAAAAAAAGTGAGTAAGGAACGTGATGTTGGGAGACTGACGATCCATGATGATGATGAATGACCAAGTCGGTTGCAGGTAACGATACGTACAGGTGATAAGTAACTTTGGTTTCTGATTTATGACTGCGTCACGATTGGTTGAATACCGGTCGTTTGGTTTTTGCTACTCTGCGAGACCGGATGAAGTTCGATTTATTGCCGGTTTTAATGATGCCGATACGGTAGGCAGTAGTCTGGAGGCTGGTTTTTTAAAGCAGAACGTGGCAAATTCATTCTGAGCGTTTTGTGTCACGTCTTCTGCTGAATTTTGAGTTGATTCACCTGCACCTGGATTGAGGACCATTCGACCTTGTTGAGTACATACTGTTTGCTTCTAGAGTTTGTAGGAGCTTTGTCAGCTCACTCAGGGAAATGACTAAAAGTCTGCTTTTTGGAGTAAATTTAAAAAGACAATTATCACCAAAAATGTAATTCGAAATGAACAGATATAAAAGTCTGTGTAAAATCCTTTCTCATAAACATTTTTAAGATAAAAGACACCCAAAAAAGTCCAAAAACTCGCAGTTTACCGAAAAATAACAAAAGTGGCGCCCAACACCAATTCCGTGTGAATCTTCTTTCATTTATTTCTTCAGCCCCCAGGTGGAAATATGTAAAGAAAAAATTCAGCAATCACCAACTGTGTTCCTTGACTCACGTCTGAACTAAACCACAAAGGTGGGTCCGCCCAAAAAAAAAGAAGAACGCCAAGACTAAGTGAAATTCATTTGATTGAAAAATATTCACATCTGGTGTTCCTGCCAACCTCAAATAACTCTAGTTCTACTCTTTTCTTTCGTTTTCAATTTAATTTACCAAACAATGCGAAACCAAAATCACGAAATCTCCATTCTTCGTCAGTGGGCTCACACTTCGGCTTTCCGAACATCCTCAGGACAATAAATCAATTGCAATGTTCCGTGTTTTGCAAAAGTAGAGAAGAAAAACCGTGAAAATCCCATGCCTCGTCCCACTCTCATCCCATATGGCAGACAGATATTCCAGGGAAAAAATTTAAACCAAAAAATAAAAAGAAGAACATATCGCCTCTTCTTTGACTTGTATCTACAACCACAATATGTGCCTTAAAGTCCTTCGCCGCCGTGTCAGCAAGTGATTCGAACACAAAAAAAAATAAGAAAACTAAAAATTTTCACAAAAGTCCGCAAAGTATCTTTGTTCTTGCCGTATATATAATTTTGTATCGCCGCCGCTTACACAAGAAAAAGTTTGAAGAAAAAAAGAATAAATTCATTAAAATAGGTGTTTTCGACAAAGATACTTTCGAGCCTTCCTTTATTTATTTTTTTTTTTATTGTGTATTTTTGCCCTCCCCCAGTCCAGACAAAAAAAAATTGTAACCATACAAAGGAATCAGGGTATTTTTGCCAAAAATTTCAAAAATAATTGGAAAAAAAACTTTGCACCTACATTGAAAATCCTTTCCCATCCTATCGTCTCCTTGTAGCAGCACAGTGTGAATGTACTTTCACTCTATCCCTATCTATCTCAATCTGTAACTCTTTTGTGTGTATTTGTGTTTTTTTTTTTTTTTTGTTTATTTTTTACAACTGTTCTGTTGATAGTGAAACAAAGGAATTCCGGTATTATTTTTTTTTGTTTTGTTTCTTTCATTCATTCCTTTTTATTTATTGTACATTTCGTTTTTGGTTGTCTCCCTGCAAGCAGCCGTTTTTTGTTGTTGTTTTTTCTCTCCCGGTTTCGCCAGATACAGTTACAGAACCAGATGAGTTCAGATACTAGAGGTGGTTACATGTAACAAATATCGAAAATGTTTTTTAACAGACAAAAAGCAACGATTGTGAATGCATTTGGCTGTGAAATGTTTAATCGGACGTTGTGGCCTTAAACAATTTTTTTGTTTTTGCAAACACATGTAGGTATTCTATGTGAGAACTGCACAGTCATATTGAGTTAAAGAACAGATATTTTAAAAACGTTGTTAAAGGAATGCGAAAATAAAAATTTATCGAACGAATCGAAATATACTTTCCGAAGATTGTTTTGGTGGATATTTTTTTTTTCTTCGGCAAATTGCTATGTTGATTGAGTGGAATTTTTCATAGCTGATTGGTGGTGCAAAGCGGTGCTGGAAGCAGATGCTTTTAAGGAACAATAAATCAGTTTTGGGGGCGTTAGTAAAAGGAAACTTTAAATGGCGCCCAATGCTGGACTACTGCTACGAGAATAACTAAAAGCTTTCATTCATAAAAGGGAATTCTTTTATTTCAGGACTACAAAACCTAGCTTAAAAAATAGCTCTTTGTTCAGCCGTGTCCCTTAATAAAGCGCAGAAATAAACGATACGCCTGTATCTACAATTATGTCCACGATGGCAAAATTTTCATCTGGCTGTGTTATATAACTCGAAACAAATAAAAAGTCATAGCAATAAAAACGTTAAAAATATTTTTAACTGGCGCCCAGCCTCAGACCTCAGTGTGATATTTCAATGAAGCATTTGGCAAACTTTTGACCATGCAAGATCACCAATTTAACAAGGCTCTCAAGCATCCTTGAACGCAAATCAAATAAGCAGGAATCTCGAAGAATATTGATTCCCTTTCTTTAACTTCTCACAGCTGCCATTTCAGGCGACAAAATGACTAAAACTTTCAAAAGGAAGAGGCAACGATCGGTTAAGGTAAACCCCTTGTAATGCAACTAATTCAATAATTTTTTTAGAATTGATTTGTTTTTTTTTTTTTTTTGATGACAATTGGCGCCCAACGCACTTCTTGTGTGGGAGGACGCTCAGGCTTGACCTATTAACTGGCTTGGAAAATATCGATTAGCGAATCTTTTGATTCAAATCACTATCACAGATTTTCACTTACCAAGTTGCTTGTCAAGAGTCTTATCGAAAGAAAAAATTCAAGTGGCGCCCAACAAGTGTAAATAAAATTGTTCTTTTTTTGCTCCGAAATTTTGTTTGAGAGATGGATCAACGTGCAATAATTGTAACTGAGCTCACCAATTGAACGATAAATGAAGAATACAATTTTGAGTGCTGTCCCGTTAAAATAGCCGAGCTTAAAAAAATTAATAAGTGCAAAGTCTAAAACAGGATCAAACAGGAAAAATTTCTTTTAGCTTAAGTGGATTGTAACTCGGTTTTAAGAAGGCCTTTGTGGCTCTTCACAGAAAGTCTACTTGGAAAACTGTGTGCTTAAGAGTCATCCTAGATAAGCTTCAAGATATTGCCGCCCATTCGGAATTCAAGTACTGACTTTTATGATCCGCCCATGCGCTTTCCAATAGGTTTCCTCCTATAAACCAAGACTCTTTTGTGTTAGTAGAAATTCCTATAATTGTTTAGTCAAAAAAGGACCCTGAATTGACATAAAAACTGATAGAAATGGCGCTTATGCCAGAAGCCTTCACATTTCCGACTGGATTTAAAAGTAGCCCCACGTTGGGCACCAAATCATAAGTGATGATTTAACACTTGTATATTAACAAGCGTAGAACAGTCCAAAAATCAAAAATATGGCTGCCCTACTCGAATTTCCCATGAATTAGTGGCATGAAAAGAAGTATACTTAAAGTGGTGTCTTTAAAACTTTGTCTATTTGTTCTCTTTGAAGCCTCTTAGTTAAATCAAGTACAAGATATGTAACATGCTTCTTTAGCCCTATGAAAAAAAAGCTCTAGCTTACAAAGAACTTCACACGTTTCGACTTCTGCTGATGACGTAAATAATTTTAAACAAATGCAAAAACTAGGTCAACACCAGCGTACATGTGTCTTCAGTGCTAATCCTCTAAGTAAAGAACTTGCCAAATGGACTTTCTATGTTCTTGCTCAAAATGCCTTGAGCTCTCAGTACACATTAGTGTCTAGACCACCCAAATATGCAAACTGATGCTCCCCGCTAGTCGTCAGCACCCCGACAGAGCCTCCAGAGCACAAAAACGAAAGAGAAACTTGAACAAATTAATACTATAGTCACATTCCACAAATAACCTAAATCCAAAATTTGAAATAGATTAATTTGTTCGGCGTCTATATTGTCAAAAGATATATATACGTTCTCTGTCCCCCTTGTCTACTGCACATACCGACTCTCCTCCAATGAAACTCCAACGGAAACAATGTCATCGATTAGCTTTACACGCACTATTTTCACAAAAATACAACAACAACGGACAAGAACAAAAAAAAAAAAATGTTGACAGAATGAGAATTCAAACAAATATCACCTCAGAAATAAATGTTTTTACGACGCGAGGTGGCAGCGCGTTGCGTTGTCGTTTCGCCTTCAGTGCAAGTGTTCCAATCAATCAAAACAAAATTCCACAATCGGAAAGCTTACACTCCTTCGGTTGCCCTCGGGATGCTGGATCTCGAATGGATACCTGCTTTTTATAGTTTCTTTATTAATTGCTTGAATAAAATTGCATTTCATGACATAAGAAATAAAAAATAAATATTTATTCCACTCAATTAACTGGCGCCCAACGGACATTCGAATATTTTTTTTTCACAAAATGACGTAAGTTTTAAACAATTCTTTTTGATTATTTTTATTCTTCTTGGGTGAATATATATTTATTTCTATTTCAAATTCCCACACCCAAACAATAATTCTTTTTGTTTAATTTATGCTGATTTTTTTCGTAGTTTTTTATAGCTTTTTATGATTTATCTGTGTGCGGTTGTTTTATTAGTTTTATCAGACTAAACTATATACGCATGCCTAAAGTCATGTATTTGGATTTTCTTTTTAAATAAAAGAAAATTTTCAGCTATTTGTCAGTTGTGTTTATTTAAAATTTATATACGTACATCAAGTCGTAAAAATGTGGGGTTTTTTTTTATTTAAACAGGACAACAAGATACAAAAAAAAAAATTATCGTTTTTTTGGAAGAAAATGGCGTGTGGATAGTAAACTTTTCTCCTATGATTAATCATACCCTGTTCCATTTGATTATTAAGACTAGAAACAGTTCCGCATTGGTTGCTAATGTATAATCCTTGTTTTAGATGATTAAATAGAAGAGTATAAAAAAAAATTGTATATAATTATGCAAAGTAGAAATGAGATTAACAATCAATTTTAGTATCTTAGTTATGAAAATGAAGCGTAAACTAATGCAGCCAGCGCGCATGTGATTCATTATAATCCTTGAACACCGAGAGAAAATGGAGTAATTAATCATCGAATGCCTTGTGTCATAAAGGGTCGGTGTTTTAGTGTGTGTGTGTGTGTGTGTGTGTGTGTGTATTTGAGGAAGGAAAAGTGCAACATGTAATGAGTGATTTTCATAATGAAAAATTAAGAATACAACTACTTGTCATCCCTGAACGAAATGATTGATGCGCCTGGTGCACAATGGTGCTTCATTGTGGATGCATGTGGAATGTAGGTAGGAATTCTAGTTGAGCAAGGATTTTTCGCTGTTTTTTTTACTCGAGGAATTAAAATGATGGAAGGGTTAATGATGCATTACGAAAGAACTAATTTAACGCGGTGTTAGTAAGTACAATTTGGCACTAAAAAAAATCTTTCCTATACAGCTATTTGTTTGTACAACTACACCGATTTATATATTGAAATGTTTTTCATAAGTCTAGAATTCCCTAGCCAACCAACCGAAACGTCAAATAATCAAACGCACCATACATGTATGATACCTCGTCTTCAATGTCTTAAAACATATTTGTCATTTGAGATACTAATGAAGGACTTTGGACGAATCTGTTCAAAAATTGGCGAAGATTTTTATCTCCCTTTCTTTTAAGGATCGAAACACTTGTTCTACTTTTTTCAATTTGAAAAAATTTACAACAAAGACGGAAGCTGTGAACTTTCTTATCAGATATAGTTTTCCCTACTTTTTTTAGGAGATTCTTAAGGAGAAAATAACGAAGACACCAATTATGTGTCGGGAATGCCCCACGTTAGGCGCCATGGAAATAATTAAATTATCCTCAAGAGAACCATGCAAACTGATGACTCTTTCGACACCTTAAATAAGAAAAAAATTGCACTGGAGCGAAGCTAAAATAGATCCTGTAAGTTTCATGGGCGCTTTTTTTTCCTGGCGCTTTCATAGGTTGCTTTCCATACTTTTCGAGCAGTTACTTTGGGTTAAACTAGAAAGAAGATGTTGCTAGTAACAGTAAGCTTGGGCTCCTTAAATGGAATTATTTCTCATAAGTTTTTTTGCATTTGAGTCGACCAATCCTACAGTTAAGAAAAGTAAAGTCCAAACCCATGGGCCCATGGCACCACGTTGGGCGCCATGAAAATAAAGTTGTTTTTCAAACTGCAAAATCTAATTTTACCTCGAGCGAAGCAATAGCATTAAATGTAACCTTTGCCGTCTACCATTGATCGTTTTTTATATTTGTGTAGCAGTTTCTTTTTTACTCCTAAAGTTAATGAGTACGAATATCGTATTTTTCAAAAAATCAAAAAATATGCAGCCACCAATTATTTTTTGGAAAGGCCCCACGCTAGCCGCCAAGAAAACTAAGATCATCTGCAGGGAACCAAAGAAATTGCTGACTTTTTTTAAACCTCAAAAGAAAGAAATTTTTCTTCGAGGGAGGCACAACCGCAAAAATTTAACTTCTGGCGCCTCTCGTTGATTTTTTTCCTATTTAAAATAAAATTAAAAAAAAAATCAGTTATAAAATAAAAATTGAGTTAAGGGCCTGTAATTCTGGTCTCCCTAGCTCGATTATTCTGTCGAATTTGAGTCGACTCCTTAACAGAACAAAAATGTTCTGCTTTATATGTTAAAATGCCCCACGTTAGGCACCAAAAACAAATTAATGCCGGAAGCTTTGCTCAAGCAAAGAACTTGCCATCCAGTAAGTGGTAGTTTCGAAAGATGGTCCGCAAATGGTGGTAATTTTGATAGCAAAAACAGTAAATTTTCACAATATAAGTCAGGATTTTGCGATACTTTTATTATAATCTTCACATTTCCTTAGCGATTAACCTGAACAGGACCTTTCAACCTTGAGTAAGCTGAAAATGTACTAGTAAGCTGAGACATAAATTGAACAAATGGCGTTGGGCGCCACTTTGCATTTACGATGAGTCGATTTCTGATATCGCAAGTGGTGCCGAATTTAAGATTTAGGATAATGGTCAACAATTATTTAAATCAGGAATATATAAAACCAAAAAAGTGATCCTCAAAATAAATAATATCCTTTCATCTGCACCCAATGGACAATGCATCAAAATGTGAATTTTCTTTGGGTCGAGCGGCGTTCTTAATTGAAACTAAAAAGAATCGGTCTCGTTGTTCAGAATTTACTTTCAATCAACGTTGGCGATTGGCAGTCAAACGTAACCGTTAAAAAAATAAAAGACAATTGGTAAAATACAGAAAAGACTCTTACCGATTTTTTCCTACATGCATATGGCGCCCAACGTGGTGGAAAATCGGTATTTTATGTTGAGCATAAAATTTGAATATGAAAAGTATACGGATTTTTGACACATTAAGTTGATATTAGTTTGAAAAAATCTATAAGGTGAGGATCATCTAAGAAACCTTAAAGTTTAATACACAATATGAATTGGGTTAGGATAAAATGAAATGTAGAAGCCAGTTGAGAAGCAATAGTTTATCATAAGTTGTTCCACCGAAAAGTTTGAGAGGAAGAAAAAAAAAATTTGTTTGAACATCAACATTGGGCGGCAAAATATAATAAATGACGCCACGTTGGGCGCCATATTCATGCTTAACCTTTTTATGTAGGAATTATGTTTGATAACCAATTTCATATAATATAAAAACCATGAAAAACTTCATTTTGTCTTTTGAACCATGTTTGTTTTGCTATAAACTAACATGGTACAAAAAAGCAGTCTTTCACTTACGTTTTTTGTCTTTTGACTGGCACTTTTTTGTTTGGATTTTATTTTCATTCCCAAGTTATTCATTTGGAGATAGATTTTACTCTACCGAAAGCTATTCGAGATAACTTTCTATAAAGGGAGGATTTGAAGGAATTTTTGAACGAATTTTTGTTGGGCGCCACTTTTTTCGTAAATTTTTAACGAAAGTCTTTAAAGAGTCTTAGAGTCTTAGACTTTAAAAAGTCTAATATTTAACGAAAGTCAATGGGATTTCGAGAAATGTATGGGTTTTCTGATGGTTGATAAACACTATAACCCATACAGGCACAATGAAACCCGCTTCAACTGAAAATTTACTTGAATGCATTTCATAAGAGTCGTCTTGAGGCGATTTTAGATAAGCAACAAGCTCAGTACATGATTGGATAAAGTAATCAGGGTTAGCATAGAATCAAGGGTTACTAAAAAAATAGGTCACCATAGAAATGAAATTTAAAAATCACTATCCAATTTGTATGCACAACATAAGAGGCATTTAAAATCCTCAAAAGCTGCCATTTAAATTTATATCAAAGAGCTTTCATTTCATTTTCTTGAATCAATTACTTTTTTCTGGGTCCCTGTGGACACTATCCTATGACGTGAAATCCCCATTAAACGCACCCAATTGCAATAAACTTCGAAAATCGATTAAGAAATTCCCTACCCGAAAATAACTTCAGCCACGCACGCACATCACACGCTATTTGGGTAATTTGAAAGCCATCAAATTCACCTGAGATTTATAAAGCAAATCCCCGCGGATATTCCCTCATTTGACTATCCAATCAATCGTGCTTTAACGACCACGTTTAGATACATCTCCATTCCAGCTCCCACACAATTCACCAGCATCCCGCTTCAATAGATCATCTAATAAAACTGAACGTCAGCGCGATTGTCGCCTATACAGATAGGCGACAGTGGGACAGTGTCCCAATATTGCAAGCGCCTCGGTGATGTTGTGCTCACCGGACTAATTAATTGCCCCAGAGTGTTGGGGGCAGCTATTTTTTGCTCCTGCCGCTTGTTTTTCTACCGGCATTTTGTTTATACCTTGATCGTATTAATTGGGAGCATTTTGATTTACAGGCGCTTTATGGGCGCAAATTATTTTTGCTTTTTTAACGATAGCGTGATACAAAAATAGCCACCTAACCAAAGTCAGTTTTCAAGGTAAATCACCAACAGTAAAAGTATCTCAAGCGACAAAAATGTTGTAGGCACTCCTCGCGGAGGAAAACACAACATCAAGGGACCCAGCAGGCAACAGCATCAGGGGCTATAAAATTCTCACACACACTGTGAGTGATGCGTCAGTCGTCTATAAATGCGCATCCTTTGAATGCCATTCCGACCGAGACTGCAGAAAAATCTAAAAATACAAGAAAAAGAAAAACGTGCACCTTTTGCAGGCATATTGACTGCATAAGGCCTATAGGAGTCGAGCATGTGTGTTCTCAGGAATAGTGTGTGGTACTTAGTCGGAAAAAGGTGCAAAGTATCTAAAAATATATACAAAACTCTCGACCCTTTCGTTTGTTTTATGCTCCAGCTGCGCGAAACTATACACCACCAAACACTATGCAGCTAGCACGTCATGAGACGAACGAATAGGAGGAAAACTGCAACATCAAACCGGTGCCAAATAAAGTATCTGGAAATTTATTGCACATGGATTGGTTCTAAACATTCCCAGATCCTACGTTGATGTACAACCTAGGGCCCTTTAAAATAACATCATGGGCGCTCCGAGCTGGTAATTTATTAATTCCTAAGCGAGGAGACAAATCTAAACGCTCACGTCGTCGTAGACAATCTTAATGGGCCCCCAAAGATTATAATAAAAAGAATTTATTTATCTCAACAATTTTTTTTCCACCTCATTTGCGAAGGGTAAACAAAAGGAACACACAATCTCTCATATCTACGCAGTTTGTGTATGAAAATTATGACAAAATATAATTTAGTATGTCAGGTGAAATTTTTTCATTGAAACACCTCGCATCAGTTCGAAAACAAAAAGAAATTTTACCTCGTCATGTCACTGCTCATGCTAAACGGCCGATATTCATTTTAATTGCGTAAATTTATTATACCACCAGGTATGAAAATGCGAGAATCTTGGCAACGCGAAAGCCCCCCACCCAGATACACCACGTCGCACAGGATGATAATTTAAATAAATTTTCATGCCTTTTAGGTGAAAACACACATCTTGGCAGCACGAAATTGCAATAAGATCATTGTGGGATCGTGTCCGACATGTGTCTTATGAAATTGTGAATTAAGAGCAAAACGGGAGAGATTTTCGAAATGTTCTGATTTGTTTTTTTGAAATAAGAGGTCTGGTAATCGGTTCATTATGTGCACTCAAAAGGTGGGATATTTAAAAGCCAACAAGTCGGTGATTTTATTTTTAAAAATGACATGAGTGATTTTGATGAAATTTTCATGAATTTGACATAAATTTATATAGATTTGCGGCGGATCTGTAAAGGCATCGACTTGGCACTGATATTGAACAAATTTTAAACAAAGATTTTTGGAATTATTACCATAAGTGGGTGGTCCTTATAGGTTCGAACCAAGTTAATAAGAGACCTTATAGCGTCAATAAATTTTAAGTAGGAAGACGACTGGGAATAAGGTGTGTCGGATAAAGTTAATAAAAATTAAAAAAATATATTCAAATGCTTTTTATTTAAGACATACCTACTCCACGTTGGGCGCCAGAACTTGCGTAGCTCTAATAGCAAATTTAATATTAAACTGAGACTGACGCTGTTCAGACAGTAAATCGTTCAAGTTGTATTTCAACACATGCCCCACGTTGGGCGCTCCACGTTTTTTTTAAATAAACTCAGAAAGATCGTCTGTTTTAAAATTTTGGTGTCTCTCTCTAATTTTTCGTGTTCAACGATTCGTACAAGATGAGTTCGAGCTGAATCTGGGGATCAACCAACGTATCGTAACGGAACAGACAAAACGTCTTATCTATAATTTGCAAAGTTTTCAGAAGAAGTTTTCAAAATATTTACTAAGTCCTTAACTTTAAAATCTGATACGAATTTTCTTTTCATGGTCTTGTTTTCAGATAAGAGTGTTTTCCTTTAACTCAAAACCGACAAAAGTGCAGATACGATATTTTTACTGTTCGCCAACGATATTTACGAGCGTGAATATCGCCCTTGCTTACTGCCTCCAGTTGTACACTTTAAGCGTTAAGTCATCCCTCAAATTTTTCTACCCCCACCTAATGTGCTGCTTTGTGTTGCGCCGTCATTTAGATCGACATGCTCCATGTTGGACGCCATAATTAGTGTAGCTTTAAAAGAACCAATCGATCAATTGAGATCTGATTTCGAGCGATTTTCTCTTTTTATGTTATTACTTCATTCAAGTTGTTATTTAAGAAATGCTCCACGTTGGGCGCCAAAAACAATTGTGGCTCAATAAATGCTTTTGCACTAGACACAGGTATAGCGTGATTCTTACTTTTTAGACACTCCACTCTATTGTTTAGACTGTTAAACCTTGCCAAAAAACTCAGGTCGAAATATTCCACGTTGGGCGCCACACCATCACTTAAGATCTTAAAGTATTTTTGTATTTTATTTAGGTCTGACGTCGAGCGATTCTAATTTTTTAAACAATTTCCTTCAAGTAGTGTGTTACTTAAGACATGCTTCACGTTGGGCGCCAAAATTACTGAACCTCTTGGTTGACAGTTTAAGCGCTCTTGGTTTGAATTGCGATCGGACGTCGAGGGTTTTTCTTTTTTTAAACTTTTTTTCGGTCAAGTTGTTGATAAAGACATGCATCTAATAGAAACGAATCTTGAAAGGCATCCTTACACATAAGTTCATTGCGATCGTCGATCGTTTAAACGTTTTATTGTTTCCGACTGTTTTGTATTCAGCAAATTTAACTGCATTAAATGTAATTTTCTTCTCCTCTTTATAGCTTAGACTGGCCCTAAATCAAGCTTACTGGGTTCAGTTTTGCTCTTTAAAATGGTTAAGGTCACCCTTAAGTAGTTGCGCGCTGCCTAAGCCGACGCCATCTTGCTTGCGACACCGACGTTGTGTCTTTCAGCGTCAGATTCGAAAACTGCAAACCTGGTTGTCGCTCTAGGTATGCCTCGAAAATTTAATTTCTTAAAAAGGTTCCTTTGCCATATACCAATTTTCTAGAGTTAAATCAGTCTGTAAAGAGCCTTGCTTTATCGTTGAAAGTTCCAAATTTCAACGATAAAGAGTCAAGAGTTTTTAACCTGATATTATTCAACATTTGGTCCTTCGAGCCGGAAACAATGGCAAACCTTAAATCGCTTATTAAGCTGGCAACGAGGGAAATATCGTTCTCTGTGTGAAATGTTTCTTCAGGTTCATAAAGCTGGACAATGCCTTACCTAATCATAAAAAATGCTTTGTCATCAGTCTGAATCATCAGTCTGATACCTTATTTCTTTTGAGTACTACTCTTCAAATCTATTTTATTTTCTTAAGCTATAATTCAACTATGAAGTACCGAGCGTTTTCACGCCATCAGCACACCTCAGGAGATTTATTAAATGAATTTTGCAGAGGAGAAATCAGAGGAAATTTAAGCACAAAAGTGGCTCAGCCACGAGGGTCAGTTATATCCTCTCGACTTTCTGCATCACAAAAACGTTTTCAAATTTCGTTGTTGAAGCGGTCCCACAAAATTTTCGACTGATGCTTTTTTGCTGATTCGGGGCTTATATATTAGTTCAACTTTATTGGGCCAAATTTTACTCTAAGCATTTGTCGGTCTTCATATAAATTTAAAATTCATTTAGAGAATTTTACGAAGATCTCTAGAAGCCTCCCTTCTGCCCGAGAAGCCCTTGAACTTCGTAGTTATATTTAAAGTGTCATTGTGCAATAACTAAACAGGTCGTTAGGATATGGTCTAAACACATAGAATCTTGTGTCTCATGCTTAGACTTATTTTTGGTAAAAGCAATCACTGTAATTCTGGAAAGCCTACAAATATCCCGCGTTTTGATTACCTCCAGGATCTACAACCCAGTTGAATTGCTAAAGCGCCCATTGCACCTGGTTCTTATAGGTATTTCAAACTTTTTTCTTCTTCTAATCAACTAAATTTTATATAAAATTTGGTCCTTCGACCCGGATGCGTTCATGAAAATTCCGCAGTTAATCGCCACCAACCTAAATTTTAACGACAGCATATAAGCGAACATTCTTAATTGCTTCCTTAAACGTTCGGTATAAATAGTGTATTTTCAATTTCAATATAATTTTCAAACATTCATTTTGTTAGAATTTCTATAAAAAATGATGCATTTTTAATTAAGAAAGAGATACCCAATTCACAAACTGTTATTCTCTCATAAACCGAAGCAAAAGAAAAAAAGAAACCTATAAACCTAACGAAAAACGATCGTTTATATAACTTCATAAAAACTGTATCTTTATTACAATTTCCATGGCTTTAATTAATTTAATAGCATCTTATGCACGTACACCCTCGTAAAGTTGAATCAGCAGCTCTTCTTTTTTTTCGGTCTTATATACTTTAACTCATAAACTTGGTTAAGAGTTCCTTGTGGCTGATATTCGAAATACCAGTTGTACAAACAATTCTTATTGTGAATTCAAATAGTCTTCATTAATCTTAATTAAAAATTGCCTATAAGTACCTAGTTGTAAAAAAAACGATATGATTTTCTCACACACAAGTGAAGTGTTAAATTAAGTCACACTCTTGTGCTGACGGCCCTGGTATGTTCAATGAACCCTTGGAAGCCAGTGGCTTTTCGAAGTGGAAATAAAAAAAAAATTTTGATGGACGTTGATAGATTTTGTTTACGAATCAATTTACATTAATTATTAAAAATCATTTGTGATGGTGTGGGTATGATGAAGAAATATTGATGGATACTATGTGCGAGTGTAAATGGCTACCAGGGTTAAGATTGAATTTTATCCTTGAATATTTGGGGAAAGAGAAGCAAAGACAACCCAAAGTATTGTAATTCAATATCTCATAGAAAAATTGGTCATTCGAGCGAAATACAAAGTAAACCTATTGGTTTAAAGCGTGGACACTACTACTGAGATCAGCTCCGTATTTAAAGATTAAACTTACTTTTAGTCCCATAGAAAATTTCAACTTAAACATTGAAAAATTAAGGTTAGAAATGTTCGGAACTGCAAACATCAATAAATGGTCCTTCGAACCAGCTCGTAGTTATATTAAATAGTTCTTTCATGCCAATAGCATTCAAAGCAGCTTTTTGAATGATTTGAGTCGATTTGAAGCTCGATACATGTTATTCAACACGATAAAAGTGTCTCGGCATTTTTGCAGTATCTGACCCCACAAAGTTTGGAGAAAGTCAGCATGTTATCATTTTCATACACTTTCCAAACCAACTGAACGAATGCTGTCTGCAAATAAGTGTGTTTAATGTTTCCGAAAAAAGAATTTTACGAAGTGGGCGTAACGTCTTTAAAAAAAAAAATTTGGTCCCTCGAGCCGGGAATGGAATTTTAAAACAAAAATCGCAATTAAGTCGTAAAAGTTTAGTCTCTTATTTATGCACACATCCTGTGTTTTTTGTGTTCTCATAACTTAAGAATTCCGAACGAATTTTCATTCATAGAATTAATTTTTTTTTGTTCTATTATTTTCAAATATTCATCTTACGCATGTCTGTGACTAAAAGAATAAATCAAATGTCAGTTGAATTAATAAAAATGCCATTTTAACAACCGAATAAAAGTCGCAAATGTTGACAATGAAAAAACATTGTTACATCTAAAAGAATTTATATTTCTTTTCATTAACACACAAAAAAAAATATCAAGCACGCTCTAGATTTTTTTTTATTTTTCTGTTTACTTATTAAAACCGAAATACACTTTCACCTGTTGTGCGTGGGCGTGAAATTTTGACTGTCCCCCCGTGCGGTAAGAAATAAAAAATAAAGATACCTAACTCAACCGGAAATCTATTTTATTATATTATTGAGGAATAATATATTTAGATACACACGAACGCTATAAAAATATTTTTTTTTTTGCTCCAAGGTGTTAAAGCTAATATTTCATGCGAAATGAAAATGTCAAAGAAATCTGTGTCATGACATTGATTAGGAATCTAATTAAAAAGTGTCCCTTAAAAACAAAAATTGCTTTTTTCTTAACTAAAGAATGGAAAATATTTGAAAGTAAATGGAAACATTAAAGTGTACAGTTTTAGTTTAACACTAATGCACAGTGACAACATTAAAGAAGATAAAAGCAAAAATTTTTGTTTCGACTCGTTTATTTATTTTTTTTTTTTAATTTTTATGTTGTTGGCATAACATTTGCAAAATGACAATTTTTTCCATTGAATATATTGGCGCGAAATTTCAAAATTAATCTACAGCGACAGCAAACACCTTTTAGCCGGTTTCCTTTGTACCATGCGATGCTATTATTAGTTGAAGAGAAGAAATTTGACAAAAGTTTGACTTTATTTTGTTGGTTTTATTGTCAAATTTATGAGTTACTAGACTTTTATGGCTTCACACTATGTAAGAATGGGCCATGATGGTCTGGAAGGTAGGCTGCTGACATCTGTTAGCAATCAAATAAAGATTCGATGAAAGGCGGCGACATTCAGTTTATTGCTGGCTCAAGTATTTGAACATTGATAGGGATGATGCAGTCATGGTCAACGGAGTGTGAAATTCATTTGAGCGGAATTCGTGTGTTTTATTCTAAACTTATTTAGTTTCAGGGTCGGGAATTCTTAGAAAGTAAGGCCAACTGGCAATATTTAAGAAAATTACTAAATATGTTTGGTTTGATCACTGCGCATTTGGTCCTTCGAGTTGCATCGCTCTTTCCTGAGCGAACAAATCCCTTAGTCTATCAACATTTCCATTTTTATGCAACAGTTACAAAAGGCTCTTCTTTGATTGTAGAAAAGTATAAACTCTATTTTTATGTGAGCTAATATGAAATGGTCCTTCGAACCGGATTGTGCTATTGCTTAAACTGTTGGATACTTGGATCATGGCATCCGATCTCCAAATTCTAAATGTAGTGCTCTATTCTGACCTAAAATTTGCCAAAAATGTGTGGTTTCAAATTTTCTTGCCCCAATGCGGTGGCTTTTAAAAACCACTTAGAAAATTTCCAAAACGTGTGTCCTTTTTATTATAAATCTGGAAGCTGCAATCTTCTAAAGAACAAATTGATTCTTCGAGCCATTTCAGATTCTTTAAGGTTCAATTATTAGTGGAAGATCTGTGCTGGCATGCTGTGAAGCAGCTTAAGAGCCTGTTATCCCTTAATAAAATCGTGTATTTGGTGCCCCCTTTGTGTATCGAAATCATGTAAAGATCAAATTGGTCCTTCGAGCCACATCGCATTTTTTGTAGATCTACTTGTTTTCTCATATGTCTGAGCGGGTAAGCTCGATACTATCAATACCTCGCACAAAAATTCGACTTGACTTGGTGTACTTAAAAATGAGTAAATCCGGAGCTCAACTTTTACGGTAAATCCTACTTCAAGGCAATATCCCATTCCAATATGACAAAAGTAAATTTAACCTTAAATAAAACAATTCGGAAATGGTCAAAGATGAGAATTGATTCAGTGCTCTATTTTGATATATAAATCTCCTAGAATCTTTTATAGAACAAATTGGTCCTTCGAGCCGCATCGCATATTTCGAGCATCTACTTGTTTTGTCGCGATTCTGTGCTGGTTAACTTGAAACAAATTGGTTGGAAACAAATTGGACCAATTGAATCAAATTGGTCCTTCGAGCCGCATCGCATATGTCGAGGGTCTACTTTTTTTGTCGCGATTCTGTGCTGGTTAGCTTGAAATAGTCCATAGCTCGTACGAAAACTTTATCTTGATTTTGGTACGTTAAACTTTACCTTAAGTATCCCTAAATCTGTTCTAAGATCGACCTCATTTTTAAGTCGGAAATTCTACAGAAAATTAAGCCATTCATAAATGATCAGAGATATGGATAAATTTAGCACTCTATTTTGATCATAAATCTGCGCGAATCTTGCCCAGAATAAATTGGTCTTTCGAGCCGCATCGCATTGTTTAAGGCTTTCTTTTTATTTTGTGTCGGTCTAGCTAGTATGCTATCCATATCTTAAAACCCTTTTTTAACTCAGTAAGATCGAAAATTTAAGGCCCCTTGCTAGTTATATAAAAATCGTGTAGAGATCGAATTGGACCACGGTCCGCAACGCGTGTTATGAAAGTCTGCTTGCTCTATCGCGGTTTAGTGCTTTGAACTTGGAAACACTCATAGCTCGAACGAAATTTTGGTGTAACGATACAAAAAACCTGCTTACAACTCTATTTATTCCTTGAATCTGATGTTTTTCCCCCAAAGCAAATTGGTCCTTCGAGCCGGATTCTAATTATGCGTTAGTAAAATGTAAAAGCTTGTCAAAATCCATTGAATATTCCTGCTTTTGATAATAATTAACCTCATAACACTTTGATTTCAGTCAACCAATTTCGAAGACATGCATCTACCCCTTGCATTCATCCTTATGATCTGCAACTGATCTACTCTCAAAGCGCACACGATCTGTCACAGATACTCTAATTTAAAAGGAAAAATCACTTTTAAATCATCTTCGCGTTGTGCAGAAAGTATGTATATATCTTGCACCATTCCACATCCACACACGAGATTTCTATCCCTAGATTCAGTTTTGACACGACAAAAGAAAAAAAATAGTCGCTACGACGACGCGACGGCAGTACATTAGATTCCAACAAAAACTACTCACCGCAAGTTAATAGACTTCAATTAATATCTTTTCACTTCTCCTTCTATCTTGAGATACTTATCTCGTTCAGATCGTAAGTGTACCCATATATCGTATCGTGCACATAAAGAAAAGAGGTATAGTCGTGCTGATTGTTTGTGTATATCTATCTATTCTACTGTCAACGAACTAGAATCGTTGACGATGTCATATAAGTTTTTTTTTTACCTCAATAATAATCATCATCATAATAAAAATATGTATCTGAAAAAATTGTACCTATCTACGGTCGTTTTGGTATGGTGTTGCGTACCCGCACGCTGTCAGCCGTTAAAAATTAATGAAACATACTGGCGGTCGACAAACGGTGCGATGGGATGAATTGAAATCATCCCCCCAAAGCGTTCGCGCATCTCGTGAAATGAAAACAAGAGTCCGCGTATCATGACCCCTCTTACATACAGCCCGATAGGTCCCTGCCTATATGTGTGTACGGCAGTTTTATTTCATAGGTACGCCCGAGTATATAATGGTCCGTTTTTACAACCACATGACAACAGAGAAAACAACAATAAACGGTTAATTGACGTAAATTAAGGTACACACGTATGGTGGCTGCTGTCATGGGGCATCCCGCGTTTATACACAAAGACAGATCTTTCGTTCGAAATTGAAATCGAAATGAGAATGCCCTCTTGAGCCGGGCCGAATGAAAAAGCAAAACCCATCGTTCCGAGCTCATTTTTTTGAAATCTAACAGATACTTTCGCGCGATAAGCGAATCCAAGAAAATTTTATATAAAAGAAGGTTTTTGTCTGCTGTGTGTACCTCCTTCTCAGACTTTAAGGCCAGACTTGTTCTGATCATTTCGATGAGATCATCACTGTTACTTTGTATCTTTTATTTTATGAAACATTTTTTTTCCACCCGTTCTCCCATGGTGAACGCATTTCAAGTCATTTAATAAAAAAATTATTCAGTCAGGGATATAGAGTTACTCTGGGGGATATCTTTTACCGGCATTCGGTTAATTAATGCCTGGCTGTAAAAAAAAAACAAAACAGCCCGAGAAAAGAATTTTGTTCAATTAACTGAATTGTTTCTCATATGAGATATCTCTGTGTGCCTAATTGATGATGGCGGTGTAGTTTGTTTGTTGTTCTCATCCATTTAAAAATGTAATCGTGATGGAAATCGTTATTATTCTACAAATAGTTGAAACCATGAGCAGAAAACCTCAATAAAATGTCCTTCTTTTTGTATATCCTAAAATTAATGCCACAAATAGGTGAAAGCTTATGGCGTTTATACAAATCTTGTCGTCAATTTATTATTTATTGAGTCCTTGCATATATTTATTAATATTTTGAATTTATTTATTTCAAATTAATATATTTAATTTATTTAAATTTTATGGAATTATAACATGTATTTTTCTTGTCAAGTTAGAATAAACGTTGTTATTGCAGAATCATACACTTCTGGACTATTTGAGCATATTTTAAAATTGTTTTCAACAAAATAAAACATTTTGTTCACTGGCGCCCAACGCCGAGATCTTGTTTTTAAGAGTCATGACGTAAGATTCGTTCGCAATTCTCTCCGCTAATCATCAAAATGCTTAATTTAACTTCAAGCTATTCGCAATAGGTCTGTTTGACCTATATAAATCAGTTTGTTTAGATTTGGTTTTGAGTATTAACATTGGGCGCCATTTTAAATTCAACCCACGAAACATTAGAAATTCTTCCAATTAAAAGTTAAGAAATATTTTCCCCAGTTTTGTTTAATGTTTTGCCCTCTATATGTGCAGGAAAAAGAGATTTTTATCATAAATCGAATGGAATATTGTATAGAACAAAAAAGTCCTTCGAGCCGGATCGTGTTGTTCAAGTCTTAATTATTTTGTACAGATCCGTGCTGGTAGCATGTAATAGCTTAGGGCCCTGATTCCACTAGATAAAATCGCTAATTTAGGGCCCTCTTTTCATTGTAAGTCTATCTAAATCGTGGAGAAATTGAATTGGTCCCATAGTTTACATTGCAAATTTTGAAGGTCTGCTTTTTATCGCGGTTCTATGCTGGGAAGCTGGAAACACTCAAAGCGGGTACGAAAATGGGTTCGCTACCTAGATACTAGTATCTCTTAACAAAACCAGTTACAGCTATTTTCTTCCTTAAAATCTATTATTTCTTGTTCAAAGCAAATCGGTGCTTCGAGCCGGATAATTTACTTATTATCATGACTCGAAGCTTGTCTAAATCCATTGAATATTCCCGCTTTTGATAATGCATCTACTCCACCCTGGAACAGCAACTAATCTACTCCCAAATCGCAAATAACGAATAAGTAAACTTTAAATTATTCGCAATTAATCAGCATTTTTATGGGTTTTGGTTTGATTTGGCCGCCATTTTAAATTCAATTCACGAAATATAAGAGCTTTGCCATACTGAAATTAAGCTCATAGTTTTAACAGGTTTGCTCAATGTTTCTCATCTCAAAATGTGCAGGGGAGAATAAATATATTTCAAGTTGGCACTACCTATGGCGTTGGGCGCCATTGTTTTAATTTTTTATATGGGAAAGATTCTTAAATGAAGTCTTCCTTCTCATTCATACTATAAGCACACCCGTCACTTTATTTAAAGTAAAAAAAAAAGACAAACACTTGTCGTACGTGCCGAACTTCTCTTATTATCCAGGTCGTCAATTGAAGTGCCCGTCGTCCTCTTTTGCCCGCCATCATCAAACTTACACATTTCTCAATTAACAAGCGCAAATTGTTTTTTATGTGATTTTAATTTTATTGTTTTCGCTTTATTTCCATTCGCAGTTCCATCACTGGCATCGAGTCTTCACCATCATAGTCAAAATAAAATCGATGATAGCAGCACAGCTTCATCGGCAGCCACGGCCGCCCAACAGGGTGGCAGTGGTGGTGCTGGTGTTGGAACTTTTGGCGAGCACATAATCAAGTGTCCGCAATGTCATCAGCGGTTTTCGGGCTTCCAGGTGGGTTGCATAAGCAATTTTACATTGATTTTTCTCTCCTACATATTACTATCCCGTTTTTTAGGCCCTTCATGAGCACCTTGAAAACGAACATGCCCACGAGAAACTCACCTTCGAGAATCATCCCAATGGCTATCACATAGATCGCGACATGGAATTCCACAGTCGACAGCATCTACAGCACAACAAGCCCAACCACAACAGTTACAACATTTTAACCAACAACAACAACAACAATAGTAGCAGCAGCAATAACAACAATAACAATTTAAAAAACCATAGTATTAGCAACAATTGTCACTTGTCGCCCTCATCCTCCATGTCGTCGTCAATGATTCCAAGTGGTGGCCGAACATCGCCGGTACCCTCGTCGCATTCACCTCTGGCGGGAGCGAGTGCCCAACGCAGCACCCCACCGACCGATCTCAGTTCGCAGTATCACCACCATGCGATGACAATGGCCGCCCTGGCTGTGGGCATGTCCACATCGGCCACAGCCGCATCGAATGGTTATGATGCGAGTGCTGCTGCCATGGCCGCTGCTGAGGCAATGGCCATGGCTGGCAGTCGGTCAACTGCGAGTCCATTGAATGGTCATAATGTTGCTGGCAGTGGTGGTGGTGTTTTGGGTGGAAGTGGCAATTGTGGTGCATCGACGGCGTCATCTTCGTCGTCATCGTCATCGATGTCGTTGGGATTATCAACATCGTCGGCAGGTCCATACCAGTGTTCCCAGTGCTCGGCTGCATTCCCAAATCGTGATCTCCTCGAGAAGCATGAACTAATGCATTCACCAAATTCGGCGGGCGTCAATCAGGTCAGTACACATTATAATCTATATTTTTCCCAAAATTTTCGGGTGATGTAAGGAAGTTTTTTTTTCTCCCTTTTGAGACACATGTCACTAACGAGACGGTCCACTCAAATTTGTTTCAGGGGGGGTTTTGCGTCGTCTCGAATATCTTTAATTACCACAAGTCTTTGTCTCTGTCCACATGCGATACAAATCGCGCGTTAAATTGATTTTCCAAAGACCATGAAAGAGGTTTGCTTCTTTATTTTTTGGACATCCATCGTCATCCATCATAAAGAGAGTAATTAACAAGCTTTTTGGGCTAAGCCGAGTCCAGCAAGACCCATCCATCCAGCACTCCACAATGAAGATGAATTACATGACTCTTCGAGTGAATCACTTTTTGTTTCGATTTGGACACGGGGCATATTATTTGACTCATGTTCCTCAAAATTATTTTCTCAACTAAAAACGAAGAGACGACATTAAACTGAAACCGTTTCGGGATAGTGTTTAATGAGTCATGATTTAATGTGAGGTCGTGACGAAGCTGGATTTTCGGAATTAGTTCGAGTCTATACGCGTCTGACACACGTTTCAAAACTATCGTGGTGTCATGGAGACATCGGTCGCCGTCTATATGAAATTAGAGGTTATTGAGGTTGGTCTTTTTTTCCAAGAAGAAAAACCGTCTTAAGAAAAGGTCCTTTGGCACTGAAGAAAAAATTTTGAGTAGTACCTAACATGAAAATAATCGTAAATATTTGCACAAAGAGTTCAGTAGCGCACGGAACAGGCTTCTGTTTAAAACCATGTCGAGACACAGAAGCCGGTCTTGGAGCCTTTAACCAGATGAGTCTATAACTAGTTGAAAGAAATCAGTCTTTTTGTGTTCTTCTTCACAGTCATAAGAGGATTTTCAGTAGAGTTTTTCTTTTAGCATTTTTCAAAAGCTCCGGCATACCGCAAGGTTACATTCTTTCTCCTATCTCTTTTCTTCTTGACAGCATTACAAATAAACGTTTCTAGGGCAAATTTACAAAGGAACTTTGAAGGCATGCCTCAAGGTTGATCTATTTCTTGTTTACATTGTCAAGACATGTTTCAGATGCGGACATTTTTTAGCTTTATAAAATTAACATACAAATTTTAAGCATTTTGCACTAGCTTCTTTTTTGTTCTTTACAGTCATACGTTGTTGAGCCATGTTTCAGGTGGAAATTTTTAGTTGGTGACAAATAGCTCTGGCATGCCTCAAGGTTTGCCAGAGCTATTTCTGGCAAACCTTGGTTTCTTTCTTTTTACAGCCTTGCACTAGGTCTGGCATGCCTGAAGGTCAAGTTCTCCCTTCTTTACAGTCATACGTTGTTGAGCCATGTTTCAGATGGAAATTTTTAGTTGGTGACAATTAGCTCTGGCAGTAAAGTTCTTTCTTTTTGCAGCCCTAAGTTTCCGAAACAAATTTAGGCATTATTCACTAGCTCTGACTTGCCTCAAGGATAAGTTCTTTCCTCTTTTTCTTTTCTTCTTTTCAATCATAAGTTGCCAAGCTCAGGCAGAAACTTGTAGCATTCTTCACTAGCTCTGGCATGTCTCAAAGTTAAGTTGACTTTGATAGAAATTTTAGCATTTTACGCTAACTATGGCAAGCCTCAAGGCTTAGTTCTTTCTTTTAATCTATTTCTACGTAACAAGTCAAACGTTTTTAAGTTCAGACATAAACTTGTAGTGTTTTCAAAGTTAAACACTGCCTCCTTTTGGTTTTCTTCTGAAAGTCATAAGTTTTTAAGACAAATTTCTCACCGATACGTTTAGCATTTTTCACTAGCTCTGGCATGCCACAAAGTTATGTTCTTTCCTCTGTTCTTTTTCGTCTTTACAGTCAAAAGGTTAAGTTTAAGCTGAATTTTGGACGAAAATTTTAAGGCTTTTCTTTTCTGCTCGGGTTTATTGTACATTTATGTCTTGGCCTTTTTACAAACATAAGAAGGGGAGCCAGGGCTGTAAGACATAAACGTTAGCAGGTGATGGTATCTCTCGAAACGTCTTTTGGAATACAATTGCGAAAATTCCCTTTGTCTATGGCACAAGCGCCTGTTCACAGTAAAAAAAAGTTACACTTTAATCAAAAAAGAAAAAAAAAATGTACCACAAAAGATACAAGACACAGAGCTACATGCCTTTCTTGAAATAAACAAAGAATAAAGCTACGCAAAAACCCCTATGGGCTGTGAAATTTCCTTCTGATGATGATATGGTCAACCTCTTGGGGATTTTCTTCACTCTATATGCGTACAACTAGCAGCAATACACTGCGACCCCTCAGGGTATTCCCAGTTCTCCCTATCTAAGGTAAGAAGCACAATAGTAATATATTTCTTTACCGTATCTGACAAAATTTTTGAGATATGAAATTATTACACCCTCTTAACAACCGTAGCCAAATGACCATACTCAAGAAGGGTGGGTGGGGTCGGCCTTCTATGCTCTCCTATCTTCTATTTAACCTGTGGTGATAAAAAACAGCACAAACAAAAAAACTAATACGTATCTACCCTGTAATAAGAAAAGGGTGGTACCTAAGCAAGGTTGAGAGAGAGAAAAAAAAATGGAGGTCGCCACTGTTTGGCTTAGATATCAGAAATTCCACCCAAAAATATGAGACGAGAGGTAGAAAAAATAAACAAAAAAAATTCCATTTTTTTATGTGCTATCAGTAGTTGGGGCTGAAACTTGCTGCTATCAGTGAGTAGGTATGTGTTGTTCTATATGGCAAGCCCGTAGGCACTACTCTACGCCTACTAAATCGCAGGCCTAGCAAAAACGAACATAAAAAGCACTGATGATACTCACATTCACATACCTACGTTTCGGTAAGTAGGCTTGCTTGTACATAGGGATGGAACGATCCTAGTTTAATATTCTCTCATCTTTTTTCGGATACGCCTGAACGGACTCATCCAAGAGGAAATGAATATTCCTGTAGGTATGTTTAGTCCAGGATGGGTCGGTCTACCTACAAACTTGTATCTATTGCTGTTTATTTTTTTCCGGGCAATGGCTTTTTTCATACAGAAATATGATATAAACGAAACTCTTAGGTAGGCTTGATTGAAGTCGGTTAAAATACAAAAGAAAGAAAAACGAAACGATTTTTATACCAACAGGAAACGTGAGGCAGATTTTATTTATTTATTTATTCAGTCAGCGTTTATCTGTAAATAAGTGAAGGCGAAAAAACGTTTTTCAAATACAGAAAACATTCGTCAGAAAGTGTCAAAACTTCAATCATATTCTCAAGAGATACATGTTAATATACGGCGGGGCTGTGCGAGACTCGCTGGACTCTTTATCTTGAAACAATGAGCAACCTTTGTTCACCTAAACGCGCATACACAGTAGCAGTGTAGCACGGTATCGATGCGAGGAGAGATTTCCAGTGAAATCAAACTCAGCAAAGAAGAACCAAACGGACTCAGGGTATACTAAAGGGTAGGGAGCATTTTAAATGCCCTACACTTGAGAGTAAATTTAAAAATATACAATATTTTTTTCCTGGGACTCAATTCAGATACAGATACGAGCGGCTTCTGGATTTTCTTTGTATTTTTTTTTTGTGATTTTATTTCATCCGCGAAAGAGCGACCGCGACTAACAATGTCCGGCTTTCACAGAAACCGCAAAGTATACCCCCAACGATGTTATAAAAGGCGGTGATCTATGATATGGATGCGGGCGGGGGGACTCTAAGCAAAAGCCTCACATCGCAGCACCCACCAACTAAACTGGTGCTGCACAGATGGTGCGTATACGTGTGCGGGTTTTTAGGATTTTGCAGAGACTGCACAGAAATTTTATAAATTAGCCAAAGGAAGTTGCGGATTCGTTGTTTTTTTTTTGCTGCCGGTTTATCATTTTCCAGAGTTTAGAATATTGCGGTGTGGTTGTCAGAGGTGCATAAATATTTTAAAATTTCAAAATTTTAGGTTTTGTGGGGGAAAAAAGTCGTACCTTGTTTATAGTGTCGGGGTATTTTGTTTCAAATTAAAATGCGGTTAGGTGCAATATGGTGTTGAACAACCAGCTTCAAAATGAGTCCTTAATTTGAAAGGCTCGTATAATACGTTTTTTGTACTTTATCAAACGTGTGTCGTTAAGCTGAACAAATGGAGTTTTGAATCATCATAATGACTATCATCCTGAGACAGTTTTTCTTTAAACTAAGACTATTTGGAAGATTTCGATTGATTTATTATTGGCTCAACATTTTCATTCTTAAAAAAAAAACTTATTTTACTACATATGTCTCCACTGGTCATAAAACTGCGATTAGCGGTCCCAAATAAATCCCAAAGTGTCTCCACCAGACAAACTTAAGATTAATTTGACACGTTTGTCGTGTTGCCCCTCAAAAGAGAGAGATCCTTTAATTTTTTTGACATTTGCCAGGAGGGAAAAATCCATTTCGTTGTAAAAATCCCAATAAAAACGTAATTGTGACAGATCTGTCATATGTGGAGACTTTCAGTTTCTTTTTCCAGAGAGGGAGAGAGAGTGGCGATATTAATCTTATAACATTTTCCAGGAGCGATAAAACCATATCGTCGTAAAAATTTCAGTAGTAAACGTGTTTGTGACAGATCTGTCATACGTAAAAAGTTTGAGTTTAATTTTTCTAGAGAGAGAGAGTGACGATTTTCATTTAACACCATTTCCCAGGAGGGATAAAAGTATTTAGTTGTAAAAATGCCAATAGAAAACGTGTTAATGACAGACCTGTCATACGTGAACAGTTTCAGTTTCCTTTTTCGAGAGAGAGAGAGAGTGCAATTTTTATTTTATAACATTTGGCAGGAGTGATAAAACAATTTCGTTGTAAACATCCCAATGGAAACAGATTGGATTTGACAGATCTGTCTTGCTTGGAGGGCAGTATCAGTTTCCTTTTTCGTACCTTAAACTGTTATAAAAGTGTGCGTAAAGGATTAAAAGTGTCATAAAAGCGGTTTATGAAAAGCGTGAAGGTTTTTCTTTTTAACTACTTAAGCCGCGTTGACACAAGCAACGTAAAACAGGAACAGAAACAGAATCTCATACATTAGCAACTGCAACCTTAATTCGCTGAATGCTTTTTGCGTTGCTAATGTATGAAATTCTGTTTCTGTTCCTGTTTCTGTTCCTTGTGACAACGCGGCTTTAGCGAGAGAATTTCAATTTATATGTCTAACGTCAAATTCGTAGGAGATAAGCTGAAAATTTATGCTCGGTGGAGACATGGTATTAGCGGTTTCTGAGATAGGTAAATGAATTCTTTAAAGAAAAGCATCATTTAAAACAGCTCAAAGAATGGGTCATGGGCCAATGCAGTTTGAATTTGGTGTGCCCAATACTTTTGCCTACGCTTCTTTCATCTTTTCAATGAGTTTTAAGAATTGACTGCACCACTCGAAGTTCGAAGTCTTTACGACAGCGCATTGTCTTTGGTTTTTGTGATCGCAACAAACTATTATCATTAAAATTAAGAATTAATATTAAAATTATCACAACTATCAATTGAAAAATTTTCCCAAGCTATTATTGGTGATAATTTGACGACATTTAGTGAATTTTACTGCAAATTTTGTATTCTGAAAGTCGTAGTAAGAGTAGAAAAAGAGAGAGATGATTAGAGATGAGCACTTAAACACTGTTGGCTTCCTAAAAGCTCACCCTTAAAATTCACTTGTGTCAGTTCTAATATAAGCAGTAATTTTTTAAAAGGTGAGCCAACATGCATGCGGAAGTTTTCATTCAAGTAAAGACACATTTATTGCTGTATCAGGGTAGTATTTTATTGATTAATGAAATTCATTCTGTGCCAATTATGAAAAGGCCGCAAAATTTTTTATTTTACCAACCCAATTCTTAATGGAAGCGATCATCCCATGACAAAACTTTTTTAAGCACCTTCCTGTGATTTCAATATATAAATTCATCGAATAATATTTGAGAAAAGAATGCAAATAGAACAGACAACAATTAGATGTTTGATGCCGAATGTTTTTTGTACCAATACTCTGCTGGTTATATCATTACGCTTCTTCGTAAAGGCATAACACTTGCAGGGTAAGATTTGGTGTTTCTTTGTTGGGTTTTCATGTTCCGTACTGGCCGTTGGTGGCAGCGTTGGTGTTGTCAAATTCTTTCCGCCCGCGATGTACTTTTAAATGGTAGTCACTTTATCATGAGCTAATTAAAAAAAAATGAAATGCTTGAGTCCATTAACAAATAGGTGACGTTTAAAAAAGGATGGCAAACAGCTCCATATTTTTTATTGCCAAGAATTATTCTTGACACTGTCGAAAACATCACTCGCGCTGAATTCAGCAAATGACAGCAATTGACAACGAAAGCTCACACCATCTGTTGGCTCGCCCTTTATTCTCTCTCTCTCTCTCTCTCTATAGTCTTTAGTCCTTCCGACCTCCGATAAACGTGATATTTTTTTATTAGCCACATGCAAGTTTTAGGCTCTATAACTCAAGGCTAGTCTAGCTTCTAACAGCCATGCATATAGGCCGTTTTATGGCCTTAAAACTCTTCAAGAAGGTTTGACTATTCGGTTTTTTTTGTCTCTTACGTCATACATTTTTTATAGGAAAATCAAAAAATTCACGCAGCAGCAATTAATCTGATTTTACTCGTCTACTTCAATTTGCATTTTTATGGAACGCCTCTCATATTTTTTCGGTGTAACCTCAAAACGTCGGAAAAGTCCATCGATTAAATTCCAGCAAAAAACATGTTCACCTACCCAAAAACCAAGTTGGTGAATTTTGTTGCATTCAATCAATTTCTTTGCCACCATAACAGACCGCCTTAGTATCATAGGGCTACAAAATGAAGGCAAACGCAAAGCATCTACCAATCACTTGCCATCGAGAGCCATTTCGATACCTTTATCAACCTGTTACAATGTTTACCTGTCAGGTAAAAAGATAAACAAAACAGGTAGTTACAAAACACCATGCTCCTCATTCTTTCATTCTTTTAACAAAGAAACTTGTTTGTTCCAAAAAGAGCACCACTCCCCGTAACCAAGACCTCATAAACTGGCAACGATAAAGAATTCCTGAATGGCAACAGTTGCCATACACAAACACGCAGCCATTGCTTGGTCTTCTCACGACAGGCCTAACCCACCACAAAATGGACAAAGCCAGCCATTGTGGCATTCAACTTCATTTCTGATTAATTCCACTTAAACGTTTTAACATTTTTATTTTTCCCCAACGTTCTTCACTTCTTTTCCATTCGACTCGTCTATAGGTATTCGGTGTATGATTACTGCAATTATTATTACGTTTGTACTCCACACAGTTTATCGAAATCAGAATACCATTACAGTTTTTTTTTTACTGAAGAGGTATAAAAATTAAAATGGAAGGCAAAAGATAAAAAAATAAAAGAAAGAAAAATTCGAAAAAAAGGCGGACCACCACACCGGATGTTACCAATTGAATTCTACCTTAATTCTTGTATATTTCATTTGGAATTTCTTTCTGTTCGTACGAAACATGAGAACGCAACCGGACTGTGAGTAGTGGTGGTGGATGTGGATGGTGCGGTAAAAGTTCCTTAATTTATACATTTTATTTCCTTATAGTTTCTTATGTAGTTTTTTACTGTTTATGTATTGCAAA
The DNA here is from genome assembly GCA_947623515.1 of Neoascia interrupta. NCBI lineage: Eukaryota > Metazoa > Arthropoda > Insecta > Diptera > Syrphidae > Neoascia > Neoascia interrupta. The sequence goes on from OX392464.1 coordinate 11,115,990, forward strand.
TGCAATAAAATGCAGAAATAAATATTATTTTTTTAGCATATGTATCTGGGTGCCTTTATTAATTAAGCAACCACGCACGCAACACATAGAGAAAGAAAGAAAAAAGTAACCATGGCACACATACAGAGGGAAACAAATTAATGAGGGTAATTAATTGAGTCGGAAATAAAATAAGAAAAAAAAAAAGACAAGCCGTGCCACCTTCAAACCAATCAATGGATACATTCGGAAACAGGTGTTAAATTCTTTGACTGTTGATTGTGGCCTAGAAAAAAATAAAGAAAAGAAAACCAGCATTCGAATGTAGAGGTTTGAATCGTTCAACACCGAAATCTACTACATTCTTCGCATACTCCAAAAAAGCGTCTGTAAGCCTATGCTTTGTTTTTATGGGGTGGGTGAAGATATATTTTGTTTATACTGTTTCTGCTATATTTTTGTGGAAAGCTTGTGGATATTTATCAACTTTGCGATTCTCCTTCAGGAAATGTCTTTTTTCCCATTAGAACATGTCAGGATACTTCGATAATAGAACTTAGAAGTCATTATTTTTTATTCTAGCGTTCCCTTAACTCTGTCTCTGCTACTTTTTTTCCTGCCTGAAGAACCAGTAAATTTTCTTTGAGACAAACGGTCAGTAACAGCATGGCTGTCAAAGGCTCTTCAAGAAAAATAGTCAGTGCAAATATAATAGGACGCTTCTTTCTCACACTGACTCAAAAACATTTCATAAATTTGTCTCTCTTTAAAACTCTTTTAGAGCTGCAATGATGTCCCTGTCCAATATTAATAGTGGTGATCGCGAATCAGGAAAAACAACAACTAGATTACCATCGTGGTTTACTTTTGGCAGCGCATGCTCATGCTTTTATGCTACAAACCGAAAATAAGATTAACAAATAGCAACATTAACAAATAACCTTTAAATCTTTTTACTCTTTAAAGCCTTAAAGCCTCGTGGGGTGCCGTGGCGTAGTGGTTAGTGTGTGTGCTTACTACGCCGAAGGTCTGGGTTCGGATCCTGCCATCGTCACCTGAAAAAAAAGACTTGTTCTTTTTCATGGTCCCCACCTCCGCGAGGGTCTGACAAGCCCTCCGAGAGTATCATTTGTCTTGAAAAACTTCTCAAAGTGCCGTTCAGATTCGGCAAAAAATTGTAGGTCCCCTTGTATGAGAGAGTTGAGAAGTTGGCCCTGGTTCACCTCGAGCTGTTGCGCCACTCTATTTTATTTATTTTAAAGCCTTAAAAAATTTTGTGTTACTCTAATTAGCATTCCGAGCTAACGTTTGGCCGCATTGAAAAAGAAAAGCTCTTCAAATAAGCACTGTACTATACTGACGATTTTTCCTGGACAGGGTACAACTTTCGGTTTTTCTTGCCGCTCAAGTCCCTTATTGCATTTGCTTGGGAGATGACGCTTTGACAGACGATGCTGTTGCGACATAAAATCGCGAGTCTCGCCTTGCGTTCTACACAAGCCGACTACTGGTCGTATTGCTAATTTTTTAGTAATGGAGGGTCTCTACCTGGTTCACAGAAGCCGTCTATATTGTCCAGACCAAGCGCTCTGGCATCAGCGATGGCTTGGTCCTTAAAACGGAGGTTCGGTCTTCCTGGTGGTCTCGAGCCTGGGGGCTTGGATTCGAAGACCCTCTTGGCTGGAGCGTTGTTGTCCAATCGCTCGATGTGACCGAGCCAATGTAGTCTTGGTGTTTTGGCTTTTTGAACTACATCCACATCTTGGTACAGCACATAGAGCTCGCAGTTATATCTTCTTCATCATTCGCCCTCCTCGCACACAGGACCGTAAATTCGAGCGATTAGAAAGTGAAATTATTCAGAATTTGGTCCTTCGAGCCTGACAATTCCTTAGTGACAAACTACTCATCAAACCCTGCCAGAGATCATTAACATTGCTAACAATTTTTCAAAAGAGGATGACACTCATCTACTCTATGACCACACAGAGTTTTCGAGCAATCACTTTAGGCGAAATTTCAAAATTTGGTCCTTCGAGCCGGATAAATTTCTTTTATCTATTAAATTTTCCAAACAACTCTGCAAAGGAAAATACTATTTAATCTCGTCTTCACTTCTGTAGCATATCACGCCCGAGAAGTCTAAAACTGCTACAACAGCCATTTGTGATTTCCTCGTGTTTTGACAGATATAGCAAGAGCTTTGGATTTCGTCTGTTAAGTAAATGTTTGCGGCAAAAAGACGTGCCATAAAGTATCAAAAGTCAACGTTACTTGTGAGGAACTTAGAATTGAATCCGGTTTACCTCAGGGTTCCCTTTTCTCTCCTTCCTTCTTTCATTTTCGTAAAATTGCCCTTCGGGCCATTGCGTTTAGCATTAGCTAGAAACAAACCACAATTACAAGTTGGTTTACTCTTCCTTAAATCTGAGTGCCTTAATACGATTACAAAATTCCTTGAGTTGTGCCAAATGGGTTCCTAGTTGACTTAACCCTCTTACTCATCAACGCGAATGACTCAGTTAGAAGTCTGGTACCAAAATCCTTCTATTTTTTTTTTATTACGATAAAAAGTTCATTTCAAATGTCGAGAATTAAGATTCCCCTGGATAAGCGTCTTCTGAGCCAAATATTGCTTATAAAGGTCCTAAAAATTGGTTTAAATACATGCGGTACCTAAGCAGCTCGAATGCAATGACGGAATTGAAAGTTTTATGTTTTTTTTCAATCGGAAGGAGAAATCTTTCGTCGATCAGGTCGGTTTCAAATCACGAGTCAGCAGGAAAGAGCAATGATATTTCGACAAAATTATCGGTACAATAAAAATAAAACCAGTTCAAAGTAAAACCTTCAAGTGTATGTCCAAATGTCGAATGAACCCACCTATTGGACCTCTTGGCATGCACCGGGCAGGGTATCTCTTCTCGAATGGCGTCAGTCTGTGTTTGTTTTCGATTATCTAAGGTAATTAATACAAAGTTCCAAGACAACGCATTAAATTTCATCTCTCACGTATATACCGTATCCGTATCGCTGTACCTTAGCCTATAACGTTGCTACCTATGTAAGCAAGAGATACGAGTATATTTTTGCAATAAGCAAATAAACACAAAAACGTCGCCCCGGGTAAACCGGACGACGACGACGACGACGCCCATTTATCAGCTTTAAAATATTTATTGAGATTTTATTTTTCTACCTAGGCATGAGTAAGAAAATCAAACCTTATTGACACATCAACGGTATATTTACATAAGACAATTTTCAAAATGGGCGTACACAAGGTATACATTCTGCGTAGTGAGTGCATCCAGTGATAACAGGGATGAGACAGTAAAATTTACATCACTTTTTTTGCTGCTTTTTAATTAGATTAATGAATTATGAATAAAAATCTTATCGGTCATTGTGTTATACTTGCGTGAATCTCTATATAGAACCGCCGAACTATGTGTGTGGCCTTAAAAAGTCGTCGTTGAAAAGAAGAGAAGAAAAACTTTTTATGATTTCGAACGGATGTCGTTAGTCTGGTGGTTAAATTGTCTTTTTGTTTAAACGTATATTTTTCCCAATTTAACCAAGGAAGTGAAATTTTTGAGAAGAAGGTCTATTTCGATCAGAGTGCGAAAAATCATTTCTATTTATGTTGTAAATGTTTTGATGATAAGAGTTTTTTTTTGGAGGCTAGTCAAACTAATATGTACGTCTAATCTCTCGGACCATTATCACACGCGCGTAAGCAGCTCAATTTGTGTTCTTTTTCGGGTCTTTTGTAGTGGAACTCGTAGTATAGGCACCTGATGATCGAATGTATGGTATTTCATCATGCGAATGTTTCGAAGCCGATATCGGACGACGCAGGTTTTTATATTAAGGTCATGGCTTCTGAGCTCTCAGAATGGTCTAGAATGCTGCGGCAATGCGTAATCAAAGTCTGATAGTGGAATTTTAAACGTGAGTTGGGTCTTTTCATGTGTGACCTTAGACTAGTTTTGATGTTGTTTTCTTTGAAACGTGGTCAAAGCAGAAGTTTTTTTTTATTGCCTTATACAGGGTTTGAGGTTTTTCAAATTCTTAAAAATTCATGAAAATACTTTTGATCATAATCTTTGCTGAACCAGTATAACAGATTTTCTTAGTTTAAAAACTTCATAACCTGGCTAAAGTATCACTGTAATAAGTTCCGATATACATACAACACGCAGAACTTTTTGTTATCAGTTTTTAGAAGATATAAGACGACCCTTAGCTGCCTCTTGACGCCATAAAGTTATGTGAAATCAACTATCATTGGACGTGTAAAACGAGCTTCGTTTTTTGAACAAGTTAAAGCGATTAGCAGAAGAAAGACGTCAAAATTTGGTCATTCGAGCCGGATAATTTCTTTCATTTATTGAATTTACCAAATTGCTTACCCAATCCTGGTCAGAGATTATGAACATCGATTTCAGTTTTTCGAAAGAAGACGACGCTCAGCTACTTTCTGACCACACAAAGCTTTGGATCAACCTGAAGAGGGTACTTTTTTCAAAACTTGGTCCTTCGAGGCAAACCCTCTTATCTTTTTATATTCCTTTTACTCCTTATACAAAATAAGTCTCCAGATTCTGGCCAGAGATCATAAACAAGTCCAAACAATCAGTCGTGGTTGGTTTCATAATTTGGTCCTTCGAGCCGGATGATTCCTTTAATCTTTTGAATTTACCGAAGTACCTTTCAAATCCTAACCAGAGATCATCAAATAAGACGAAATAAGACGACGCTCAGCAAACAAAACTTTGCTACAATCTGAAGAAGGTTGGATAATTGCAAAATTTCGTTCTTCGAGCCAATCCCTCTTAATTTTTTATATTCCTTTTACAAAATCAGACTCCCGATTCTGGCCAGAGATCAGCAACATTGATGTCAGTTCTTCGAAAGATGGCGACATACCACTGTATGATCACTCAAAGGGTACTCTTGAAACAAGTTCGAACAATCAGCCGAGGGTTGGTTTCAAAATTTTAATCCTTCGAGCCTTTCATCTATTGAATTTACGAAAGTACCTTTCATATCCTGACCAAAGATCATCTACATACATCAGTAAAAACAATGTTCAATGGATTTTGCATTGGCATTGATTTAGCAGTAAATAAATTTTTTGAATTTCAAAACTATGTATCACGCATGAAGCAGATTCTTTGAGTATATCTCAAAAGACCACTGTTATTGACTTTTTGATAGCTTAAGCCACTCGTCCTACGATCCCAGTAATTTTGGTGTCAATTTTGGAGGTGTCAAAAGAGAAGTAGTGTCAAAATAAATAATTTAGCACACAAAAACGAGTGACAGTGTTTTCCCGCTTATTTTATGATGGTGAAATTGCTTTTTAATACTCTGACCTTTTTAACTTTGAATCCTAAAAATATTTTATAAAGCATTGATGGGGTCTAAACGGCCTGCACAGTAGACCGCAAATGAAATGTTCCTTAAAATGTCGTGGTCATTCAATCATTGCGGTCTTTAGGAAAAGGCTTACCAAGAAACGAAAGGCCGGTTCTTCACCCGAAGTAGAAACCGTGCAGCAAAAAGAAGAAACACCAGTCGTATCAAACACAGCGACAGGAATACCCCAAGAAAAAAACCGCCGACCACCTGCAATAAATGTCGTTGGGATCGCGGACTACGGAAAGTTGCGAAACATCCTTAAAAATACTCTTGGGACGAAATATAACTTAACATCACTTCGAAACAACGTATGGAAAGTTAACGTCGATGACTCTGATGCCTATCGGTCACTGTCACAAAAGTTAAATCTAGAGAAAATCCAATGGTTTACTTATGAAAATCACCTCGAAAAGCCGCTGCGGGTTATAGCGAGGGGACTACACCCATCCTGTACCAAGGACGAAATAATACAAGACGTTCAAGCCCAAGGCTTTAAAATTCTTGACGCCGTGAACATAATAAAGAAAGAGAAGCAACGTACGGACGAAGGCAAAGACTCCGCTGTTGTTCGACGCGGCCTGCAAATTTTTATGCTTTCTTTTGATAGAACTGAAAATATTAACGAAATCTACAAAATTAAATCAATCCTTAACATCAAGGTAAAAATCGAGCCCAAGCGGAAGGGCAACAGGCTAGTTCCCCAATGTAAGCGATGCCAGGGTTTCCGACATACGCAAGCGTACTGCCAGAAAAAGCCGCGATGCGTAAAATGCGCCGGCGAACATCTCTCGACGGATTGCAATGTCAGCAGTCAGGCCCCCGCGGTTTGTGCCAATTGCAGGGGAAGTCACCCAGCGAGCTACCGAGGTTGCGAAATTGCCATTGAGTTGCAAAAACGACATGAAGCTCCGAAGAAAAATACTGAAAATAAGGGCCCAAGCCTAAAACCTCCTAAAGTAGATAAGCCAAAAACCCCTAAGTCGACAAGGGATAAGGGTTTGATTAAAGGCAAAATTCAAAATGCGCAAGAAAACGTCGCTGGTCCTAGTTCCCACCGGAGTCAAAAGAGAGAATCCACACTTGTTGGTCCAAAATCGTACGCTCAAGTCGCGTCACGTGAAAGTAAGCCACAATCGGCCGCATCAGATTCGGTCTCTCAAATTCTAGGCATGATTTTAGAAAAGTTTGAGCAACAGGCGAAACTTAATCAAGTAATATTCAACAAATTGAGCGAGCTCGAGTTTAAACCTCGAAAAACATTTAATAAAAAATCATGAATATGGGAAAGTCAATCAAAATAATTACATGGAATGCAAACGGCCTTTTGCAAAAAATTGACGAACTAGAAGTATTCCTACGGAAGAATAATGTAGACATATGCCTGATTTCGGAAACCCACTTTAAAAAGGGTTCAGCACGCAAAATAAAAGGTTACATTGACTATCACGCGCATCATCCTTCAGAAAATTCGAGAGGTGGATCCTCTCTCTACATTAAAGACTGCATAAAGCACTCCAAAAACGAAGAAATAGAACTTGACTCTATGCAAATAACCTCAGTCTCAGTAAAATTAAGTCACATAAATTACAACATCGCGACGAGCTATTTTCCTCCGCAGTATCGGCTGACAGATGAAGATCTTGCTCTGCTCTTTGATTCACTTGGGTCAAACTTTATCATCGGCGGGGACTTTAACGCGAAAAATACTTTTTGGGGCTCACGGTGCAATTCAACAAGAGGCCGAGCCCTCTTTAAAGCAAGTACAAAACGCGGCGTGATCTTCTTATCGACGGGAAAGCCAACATATTGGCCAACCGACAGAAATAAAATACCTGATCTCGTCGACTTCTTTATCGCCAAGGGGGTACCTCGTTACCTTACGAACGTAGAAGAACGCTTTGATCTCTGTTCAGATCACTCGGCAGTTCTTTTGAAAATCGGCGGAAGCCTAGCGAAAAAGAATAGAGCGCCTAGATTAACTAACAACAACACCGACTGGGACGGCTTTAGAAAATACTGCAAAGAAAACATAGCTTTAAATGTACCGCTCAAAACGCCACTTGAAATAGAAGACGAATTAGACAAACTCGTGAGAGTTATTCAGAGCGCTGCGTGGAATAACACTTCTTTTCGGAGGTCCGAATTATCGAACAGCGGAACAATATATCCGCGAGAAATAGAAGAGCTAATATGCGAAAAGAGGAGAGCGCGCAAGAGATGGCAACGTTCGCGAGCACCCCCGGATAAGACAATCTTGAACCACCTTTCTAACAAACTGAAGCACGAACTTCAAGATTTTAAAGGTCGCGAGACTACTGCTTACCTCGAAAGTTTGACTGCCGATAAAGGTTCGAACTACTCTCTTTGGAAAGCAGTCAAGTCCGTTAAGAAGCCTATAGCACACTCTGCGCCATTAAGAAAAGTCAACGGCGAATGGGCAAGAGAAGACAAAGAAAAAGCGGATTTATTTGCAGATTACCTAGAAGAAACATTCAAACCGTTTGACGGGGAACCGTTGGTCGAGGAGCTCAATCCTTATGCGGTACAAGATAATTATAAAATAAAAACCGTGTCATTGGCTGAACTTCGTCAAACGATAAATAATCTGAAAAACAACAAAGCCCCTGGCTACGACTTAATTACTAGCGAAATTCTAAAGGAGCTACCGAAAAAAGCTTTGGTCAAGATACTCTATATCATTAACGCTTCCATGAGAGTTTTATACGTTCCAAGGCAATGGAAAGTGGCCGAGGTCATAATGGTTCCGAAACCAGGAAAATGTCCAAACGACAAAAAGTCATACAGACCTATTTCGCTACTGCCGATAATAGCTAAGGTGTTCGAGAAACTGTTGCTTAAAAGGTTGCAACCAATCATTGAAGAAAGACGATTGATTCCGGATCACCAATTCGGATTTAGAAAAAAACATTCAACAATCGACCAGGTCTATCGTATAACAAACGAAATCGAAAAAGCTCTGGAAGCGAAAAAGATATGTACTAGCGCTTTTCTCGACGTATCGCAAGCCTTCGATAAGGTGTGGCACGAAGGCCTGAAGTACAAATTAAGGCTTTGCTTACCAGAAAAACTCTATAGAATCTTAGAGTCTTACCTTAAAGACAGAATATTTCGCGTAAGGTACGAAAATGAGTACTCGGAATTCAAAGAGATAAATGCCGGTGTCCCGCAAGGAAGCGTTCTCGGCCCAATATTATTTTTGCTCTATACAAGAGACATACCCCACGATGAGGGAACAACTTTAGCTACGTTCGCAGATGACACTGCTATTCTCGCTATTGATACGACAGTTGAATTATCAACAGGGAAACTCCAGCGCGCTTTAGACAAAATATGCGACTGGACGAAGAGCTGGCGAGTGGTCCTTAACGAGACTAAGTCAACGCATGTTAACTTTACTTACAAAAAGATAAACAACAAACCTTTATTCATTAACTCGGTACAAATCCCGTACTCAAATGAAGCGAAATATCTAGGAATGACTCTAGACGCAAAACTTAAATGGAAGCCGCACGTTAAAAAGAAACGCGACGAGCTCGAAATCAAGTTAAGAGAAATGAATTGGCTTATCGGAAGATTTTCGAAACTAAGCATATATAACAAACTGCTTTTGTATAAGCAAGTGCTAAAACCATCTTGGACGTACGGTATACAACTTTGGGGTTGTACTAAACCAAGCAATATATCTATTTTAGAAACTTTTCAAAATAAGACACTCAGAGCAATCGTTAATGCTCCATGGTATATAAGAAATAGCGATCTACACCGAGATCTAGGAATCGCAACCGTGTCTGACGAGGTAACAAACTTTGCTCGCAAACTTAGTACTCGTCTTCGCGGACACTGCAACAATGAAATCATCCGAACTTTGGATCAGACAAATCTTACGCGCCGACTACAACGAATGAGACCGTTAGATCTAGCAGCATAAGATGAAACCGCATAAATTGACGGTATTGTAGGTGCCTTCGTTGGAAGGCAGCCTGCCACACGCGATTATTACAGAAGCTTGAACTACTTGTTAAGGAAACTTAGTCGTAGTCTGACGGAAAATGGGAGGTTTTTTAGTGAGTAAGAATCTCACACTACTATGAGCACGCGCGGCCGGTCCTCGTAGTGCCTATGAAGGTTTTTCCTACCCACGGAAAAAAAAAAAAAAAAAAAAAAAAAAAAAAAAAAAAAAAAAAAAAAAATTCAATAATTGCGTTAAAATCTCTGGTCAGACTAATACTTTCAAACGTATACAGGCCTTCTTAAACTGCAAAAAAAAAAAATCTTATGTATAGGCAGGTGCACCGAAAACCACATTCGGATTTAATTTTCCAATATTTTGTACAAACTTGCTCCACTTTTGAGCTTCCAATAATTTCAAAAGCGTATATAGACCTACGCCATAAGTTCGTTCCGAATTCCTATGTCTGGGTAGGCGCAACAGACACATTGTCCTCTGTATAGACGAAATGCAATCTGAATAATCGGTGAAAAAAAAATACAAAATAAGTACAAATTCAGCCGCTCAGATCTTAATATGAACTCCTTCTTCAAATATGTAGCAAAATGGAGAAGATTCCTAAGCAATACAGCAAATGCAAGATTTTGCATGTAAAGCTCTCTACTGCGGGGTAAAAATCTCATGTCAAGGCAAGTGCAGGAAAGAATACTATGCAATGATTTGACGTGATCGTGTCATTGTTCTATTTTCTTTTTAACAAAGAAAAAAAAGTTCTTAAAAATTAAAAAAAAACAGCTGCGTTTTCCGCCAAAAGGATTTAGAAGGTTTAAGTTCAACGCAAACTAAACGTGCGTCAAATTTTACACACACCAAATTCGAGTTCTGGAATAAGCCGACACTTGAACTTCCACGATACATTCTGGGTTTACTTGATTCTTTTTCTTCGGTCAATATGTCGATTGCTCTTGCCCGTAAACACTTTTATGGCAGTTCCTTAATATTTTTTGGAATTAAGTTTCTCCAAAGAGGCTTGAATTCACATTTTCTGATAAGACTGCAGAGCTTACAGTCTTTCAACATCTACATCAACCAACAGGTGGCCGATAGCTTAGTCGGCTTAAGTAGTACCCGCGAGTGGTGAAGTTATAGCAGGATCATGATTTGCCGAATTTCAGCAGTTTTTTCTTTCGACATTTCGTCCGCTTAGTCAATTCTTCGTAGTAGTGACATGCTTAAATTTAAACAGAGAATTTAAAGGCCATCTCTAACTTAGTTGGTTAAAATAGTATTAGTGAAGTTAAAGCAGGATCATAAAAAGCAGGCATGTCTGTGAGCCAAAATTCCATTCCATTTTTGATCCAACAAAACTAAGTTCACAAAGAAATCCCTAAAAACCAAGGTAGATAATGAGTCTAACGCAAGGTAACACTGACTCAAAATCGAATTTCAAAACTGAAATAAAGAGAAAAATTTCAAAAATCTTAAAAACTATTTTATTAAAATTATTTTCATTTCTGCATACCTCAGTTGTGTGTGTGTAAACATTTTTCCTTCGCTTCGGCTCCGTCCGATCTAGACATTTGAACTTGTCGCACCGCACCCACTTACAGGTCGACATAAAAATCAAAGCATAAACTTAATAATTTTAGAAGAAAAGCGATTAATTTGTCCACCCCGAGAACCCCAACATTGTTGGTTCCATTTTATTTTTTTTTACTAAAAAATAAATCATAAATTTTTAAAAATATCTCATTTTTAAGATTATTCTTTTCGTCAGTGGTTATCCTTTGGGTGATTTATTGGCTAATTTAACAGCTAAATCAATCAGTTAATTTTTATACACCATTAGATAATTTATCCACATCAAGAGAAAACACACACTCGAATCGGGATTGTCAAAAGATACATCTTTCAGCCGTGCACAGGCCCTGTGACTTTTGAAATATTTTCTCTTTGAAGCTAATTGTTACAAGATTCGGAGCAGCAAGTGAACATCGAACCGTGGGAGACGCATTTAATAAGCGGCTCCATGTGACGTGAGATTTTATTCAAAAAAGGGGAGATGACAACAACTGATTTCTGATGTGTTGGAAAAAGGGTGGAAAAAATCAGGCAACATGTGTCAATGGATCTCTCCTCGTTTTCGTCGGTTGAAGGGCACAAACTCACGTCAACATGTCGGAGACACACAACTAACAGGTGGATTTCCCATTCTACCAACCGATTCGTTTTCTGTTCATTTAAATTTATCATAAAATTAAGCAAATATTCCGGAAAATAAACAGAAACTGAGAAAAAAATGGGCTAAATAAAAAGTCAACACCAAGTTGACCAATAATTTATGGCCAGTCGATTGTTTACGCCGAGCTTTTTTTATGGCTTTCCTTCTGCTGCCTGGAATGAGGCCGGGATTTGTATTTTTATTGTCCATCGTCCTCCCCCAATTGTTTATTCAGTTTATTTGCTATTTAAACAATGGGCTCCCCGTGCGAAAAGGCCATGCAACCTTTTGCGCCGAGCCCCATTCAGATGCACTTTACTCAACCGCAAAAAAATTGCCTTGCATCACGTGCCACAAAGATGTACTATGTGCATCCACATGGTATGTGGAAATGGAATCCATCTATCTATCCGATGGATATTGCAATTTACCAACTCCTGGAAATGCGAAATCGTTTCCGGCTTTCGTCTAAAAGCTTCCTCTCTCAGCACACCACCAATGAAATGATTGTTGACAAAAAAAAAAAATACCAGGACGAACAGGATGCAAAGGAGTACCTACCATCTACCTATAAGCACGTATATGTGGGTCATTTAATGGGTTTAACCGTCCAACAATGTGCGGTGACAATTGAAAGTGGACCTTATAGGGTGAACTTAAAAAAAAAACCGAATAGTACAACCCATTGCAATCTATGGACATGAAAAATGCTTTCATCTGTGAATTTATTATTGTTGACCAACTTTGACCATTGTGGGATCCTTTTGTTGGAATACCTACTGGTTCAGGCTTTTTTTCAAAAAAATAAAAAGTAGTATTTTATGTATTATGGAAAAAGTTTCAAGTGTAAAAAAAAATGCATATATATTTTAATTATTGTCATCAGTGGTGACAAATGGATGTGACCTCTTCAGTTTTTATTTTTTAATTGAGATGCAATTTATCAGACGTAATGGTGGTTGAACTTATTTTACTTTTTAAATTTAAGTGATAGTCCGCAGAGGCAAACATTCATTATAAAGTCCATCGATTTTTTATTGGTCGTTTAAGGGTTAAGGTAGATTTAACACGATACCAACTTGGTCGCCCAGGGCATTCTTAATCAATATAACGCCGATTGGAAACTATTTGGTTGTCAAAGTCATATTTTGGTTATTTATTGTAACATCCCTGGTGTTAGTCAACTCGATTGTCCTCTGTTGACAGACGCTACTAAAAGCATTAATGCGTTTTAACAGATTCTTCTGATTTTGGATTTAACTTCAAACACCATGCACTGCAACTAAGTGGAAATTTCTCGGCTGTTCTAGAATTTTCCAGAACGGAACCAAACTAACTTAAGAAAAGTTTGGTTTCTAGAATCGTTTCAAACTTAAATCAGAAACCCGCTGTTTGACGCAGGAGATCATAGTCTGTTTATAACTTTGGCAAATCAATATGCTGTAAAATCTCAAAACATTAATGACAACGTTTTAAGTCGATTTGAGAGTAATGAAGAGAGTCCCAAAAATATGGGTTATATGGGATATAATATGTAAACTAAAGTAAAACATTATAAAAAAAACAGCTGACCTTTTCCGTAGCCCCTCAAGGTAAATTTATAGAAGCACGCGCGGATATGTTAGGAGTTATACTTCCAGGTAAATGGCGTCTTTGGACCAAGTGTCAGTTCCTAACTCAAGTTTACAAATGACGCATAATCAAGGTATTTTGAAAATTGGACATGCCGAAATAGTGTCACGGAATTGACATGTGAACCAATAAAATGGTTTCTATTTGTCAAAAGTGTCGATAGATGACCACTAGAAGAACTGTCAAAACTGTCAAAGAACAACGAACGCGAACTTAGCATTAGGACAAGTTTAAAGACACCTTCGATACATGCAGGTCTTGACATGAGTTTCGTTATGAGTTATGACATCTATGTGGAAACAGAACGAAATATACTCGTTGTCAAGGCATTGCAATTCGATTGGCTGAGGTAAGGCAGTGTGAAATTCACATTCTCGTTTAATTACGTGATTTAATGAGACAATCAAGACCAGACTGACTAGACAGTCAACCTTGCAATTTCTTGTCAATTAGGTATGCAGAGAGTGGGATTTAGGTTTGCACACACAAATAAGTTTAAGAACTTCTGCTTAGGTTTTTAAAAACAAGCGAATTAAACCCATGTTTAAGTCTGAAAAACAAAATTTAACTGCCTTTCCCGTTCTTGTATTTTTTGTATGCAAAACTTAGATAAATGAGTCGATAATATATTTATATATTTTTCGATATATTTTTTTTTTAGATATATTTTTCGACAAATCCAGACCTTTTCAACCTACTAAAAAAAGAATAAGGGAAATTTTTATTATTGGTGGATTATCTCACTCAATCCGAGTTGAGAAATGACAGTTGAGAAAGTGAATAACTTCGTGAGTCGGGGGTTTGGGCTTGGCTTTCCTAGCGGCTTTTAACAACGAGTAAGAAAGTTTAACTCATGTTATAACTCTGGAAAACAAATCTGTCATATTAAGACAAATGAGAGATTTGTATAAATATATAAGTCGATAATGCAGATTTATTTTTTTGGTAAACCCAAACATTTTTCATCGAATATCAAACAAAAAATGTATTCCTAAGAGCCAGTTTTTAGGTGCTAGATGATCCAAATTTCGGATTTAAATCAATATACTAACCCCAGATTTAAATTAACTGGAAAACTCGCGCTTAACTTGGTTAAACTTGCCAAACTTTAATTTGACCCCAGCATAAACTCTGGAGAACGTTTCGAACTTCTTCTTTTTTTTATGATTTTCTATGATAAACTACATTTGCTTTGCATGTTTATGCAACAAATTAATTCTAAAAGAGTCCCGAGAACAACTTAAACTTCTTTGACGGTTTTTCTATGGAAAATGACAGTCAAGTAATTCTATGACTTCGAGAGTTTACTTGGCTTTTGACGCTCTTTTATCCGTCAGCAGTGGTAATACTTTGTCTCCACCGGAAACGTGATAAGTGATATAAATCCTCATTGTATCTCTCTTGAATCTATAGATTTACCATACACAAATTTCAATTCTCTCGGCAAGCGATTAAAAATAAATCCCGTCATAATTCACATTCACCTTATTTACAAACCTCATTTATGCCACTTTCAACCGTTTTCTCACACCTTTGTAACCGTTTGAGCATCCAAAAAGTATGACAGAAAGTATGTCACAAACAAGTTTTCTATCGATAATTTTACAACGTAAATATTTTTTTGCTCTTGAGAAATGCCATCCGCACTCTCTTCTGAGAGTCTAAATGACAGAAAAAGTGTGCTCATGTCGAATTAATCCTCTGTTTATCTGGTGGAACTAGTTCGGAATTTGTTTTTAGTCTTCTCCCGCTAATCGCAGTTTTATGGCCGCGTAGAGTAATAATATAAAATTCTATTTAGTGGTGTTTTGACAGTTCTTCTCTTCGTCCATTATATTCAAAATACTCTATTTCCATATATCGCCTCCCACTTATCGCAATTTTATGGCCGGTAGAGACAGTATAAGTTCGATGTTGATGTTTTGACAGTTCTTCTCTTTGTCAATTTTTATTGAAATTTTGATATTTTTTATCATTTCAAAGGCACTATTTCCACATGCACATTGTCGTTTGTCAAATTGAACTAGAATCTAACGTTTGTTTCGATAACTTTATAGATGGAGTTAATGACCTGGGTTGAGCTCAGATCATATCTAGGGAAAGTTAACTTTGTAGTAAAAAACCGGCCTTAAGATCAAAAAGGGCCCAAATTTAGCTTGACTTAACTCTTTTGTTTGGGCGAAAAAAAATCGATGTGTTACGTCAGGATTTACCTGGAATAAAAAATTTACAGACAAGCAAGTTTCTGTATTTAACTCAAGTTTAAACCCGATACTCCGAAGGATTTCGTACTACAAACTCTTGAAAACGTTGAGCTAAGTCGGAGTATACCGTGGACATGAAATATACCGTCATGCAAGTTTCTGTAGTTAATTCGAGTTTAGGGAAAAAAAACTGGCGCGCCGTCTAGTTTGACACAATCAAAGCTGAGTTGACAGCTAAACTTAAATAATATCATCACCAATTGGAGTGGTGATTGAGAGTGGATCTTGTCACATTAATTTAAACACTCTCTCCCTTTCCAGCATAATACATCACAGAAATTAATTGCCTTCGATCACTTCCTTGATGCTAGAGAACCTAGCTAGTCGAATTTCACCCCCATCACAGTCTCTCATATGACAGACAAGTCACACCCTGGTTTGGTCTTAATTGAAGTTATTCCGTAGATTTAATTGTTTGATGGATGAATCACGAGCATCAGCAAACCCGACTATAACCAGCAGCGCCAGAGTTTGCACAAAGAAAAAAAAAAGAAAATACAGTATCTGCCTGCCGTCATCTTTGCGCATCTTTTTCCCCGTGTATAGGTACAATATATTATACACATGTGAAAATATAAATTGGAATGATGATATCTCTGCCGTACATCCTTGGTTTTGTTAGTTTTTCTTGCTGAAGCTAAAGCTATACACGACGCGACGACCGTGCGATATATCTACATATTTCTGCAAATTAATGATTGTTAGTCACACTGTCAGTTAGGGCACTTAAGATCCCCACACACATCACAACCAGAATCAAGCGACCCCAAGCCAAGATTGTATGGTTTGTTGTATATGCACGATTGGAGAATTTTAGCCTCACATATGGATGAAGATACTTGAGGTGTCATCCTTAAAGTAACATGAACAGAGAAGAGCGAACGCTCAATTACACCAAAATGACATCATCACCAGTTTGTTATAGTGTTCGGATCTTGGATGCAAAGCATAAAGATACTGTATCTTTGGATGACTAAAAAAAAGTGAACAGGAATTTAAAATTCTAATTAATTGTTGAGCTGAAAAAACACTGCACATTGTGATAAGGGCTTATCAGGAGTTATTTTAATGAGAAAAAATCCCTTTGTGTACTTTGTAAAAGTGCATTTGTCATCCATTTTGAGGTTTAACAAAGAAACCCCACGCAGACCATTCAAAACCAATGTGCATCAGTACCTCTCTCTACCCTCAGTTTGCGCTACCTACACTATGGTGACCGTGTTCGCGAGTGTAATGAAACGAGTCAAACAGCGGGTGTGTCTGAAAATGTCTCAATTTCCGCTGTACCATGTTGTTTTACCTGTTCATCGCGGCTCGCAAGCGTGGGGGAACTTCCGTTTGGTGGAAATTTTTATTTATGTTTCCCTCTTCGATGTTCAATAAATGATTTTTTTCTTCTAGTTTTGTGTGTGTAGTATTTCCCATTTCTTAATATTTTTCCTTCTTGTCTGCGATTTGTATCGCTTTAGATACACAAGTAGTTTCATTTAGAAAAGTGCGAGTGCGAGCACGTACGCGGCTGCGGCCGCGCGTCGGCAAAGATTTGATGAGTAGAAAGAATAACAATTAGTATAATAGCATACGTCTTCGAGCTGCACGGGGAGTTACACGCAGCACAAGCTGCCCCTAAGGTAGGCGAACAAACGAGGATTAAGCAATCCATTTGGATCGTCATAGGCGTATGGCGGCGGCGGCGGCATCGCGCACGACTTTCGACTTGTGCCAGAAACGCGTACGTAACCACAATTAAAAACACTCCCCCGCCCCTGATGATGCCCAGAAAGCAAAGTGATTATACTAGTTGAAGAAATTTAATTCTGCCTCGAAAACTATTTTTTTTTTAAGATTTTTATTTAAACATTTCCCCTCGGTGCGTTTGTTGATTTAAAGTACCACAACGATGGAGGTGTACAAAAAAAAAACCTATGCGCCGACTGTAATTATTTGTTTTTATACATTTTTTTTTTGTTAATATTTTAATTTAGTAGCGACGCGAACACGTTCGTTGAACAAAATATCCTGCCAAAAAGTCTATATCGAGAGTTTAGGTACCCACTACATACACGTGACGGCTACTAGTGGTGGAGGGTGGTGCATATTTTTATTGTTTCTAAAACAGAAAATTATAAATGACAATGGAAAAAATTTTTATTCTTATAATTTGGGTTAGCATTATAATATGGGCCCTGTCTAGAGGGAAAATTCGTATGTTTTTTCGGCCAATATATTTATTAGTGATTTATTATGAGGGGGAATGCCAAATCATGTCGGGCGCCACACAATATTTTCTCTCGTGTTTATTTAATTTTGTCTTGTTTCAGAAAGGTGGTCAATAATAATGTTAATGATTGTGTATAATTGTGAGTGCAGAGGAAATGATTTTCTTTTAATCTTTGTTTAATTCTTATGATTTATTGTATCATTTGTTTGGCGGAGTAGGTGGGATGGTACATCCCTGTTTATTGCTTTCTTCTATATAGTTGCTTAAGTTTAAGAAAAATGGGATACAAATTTTACGCCACCCACAATTCAAGTTAAATTTAGTTCTCCTTGAGAAAGAGAAAAGGATTTGTATTCAGTTTGCAGGGAACTGGTATGATCCGAATTCAGGTTTATAAAGACAACGTGACGTACAGTTGCTTTCTTAAAAATTAGAGAGTGGGAGCTGGCGGGCCGAACCTGACTACCACAATTGTGATAGCAAAAAGCATCAGTGTGTTCCAGCCAGACTTCCACGCCCTTCAAGAATGCGCCAATTTTATTAACAAATTTTGTTTTCAAAGCTGCAACATCCGGATATACGCGTACAGTCAAGCAGCTATAAAAGCCCTCAGCTTGTATGTCAATGATAATGACTCTACATCAAACTGCTTCAATACCCTGAGAATAGAACTGAGTTACAGAAACAAGAACAAAGAAATACTGAGGGGCTGCTACTAACGAAGCTATTGATGGAAATTAGAAGGCCGACGAACTAGTTACAAAAAAATCAGAAATCCTTTTCAACCTTCCACCAAAATGTCTAATATACAACATATTATGTGTGTCTCCACCGGCTTTAAAACTTCGATTAGCGAGAAACGATTAAAAATAAATCCTTAAGTGTCTCCACCAGGCAAGTATAGGATTAATTTTACACGAGCACTTTGTTTTGCCAAAAGAGAGTGGCGATGACATTTTTCAGGAGCGAGATTTATTGTAAAAGTAAATCGTAAATCGTTGCAAAAATCCCGATAGAAAACGTAGCTGTGACAGATCTTTCACACATGGATTGTTTCAGTTCCTTTTTTTAAGTGTTTAAATGTCATATAGGTGTGACTAACACGGTAAGAAGTGACATAATACTACTTCTCCACAAGCCATAAGACTGCGATTAGCGGGAGACGATTTGAAATAAATCCCAATGTGTGTCCACCGGACAAACATAAGACTAATTTGACACGAGAACTCTTTATTTGGTCACTGTGGTTATAAAAAAAAGTGGCGATGACATTTTCCAGGAGCAAGACTACGATTTCGTTGTAAAAAACCCTGTCATGGTCAGTTTCGGTTTTCTTTTTCAAGTGACAAACTGTTATGATTATGTGTCAATAGGGCTTAAATTTACATAATATAATGTCTCCACCAGCCATAAAGCGGCGATTAGAGGGAGACGATTCAAAATAAATCCCAAAGTCTCAGAAGGCCAAAGAACAGATTAATTTGAAATAAACTTTTTTGTCTTTTTCCAGAAGCTTTGGTACAATTTCGTTGTTGAAATTCCAATTGGCGATTGAAGGCAGCCCCCCGATGGAAAATAGAAGAATGTGTAGAGACTTTTCCATTTGTCAATTGGCGATTGAAGGCAGACCCCCGGTGGAGAATAGAGGAATATGAAGAGACCTGCGACAACGTCAGCTTTCAAAAAATCGCCAAATTCATTATCCGGCTTTGATTTACTTGTCACTTGGAGAAAAAATAAACAAAAACTGACCAATCAAACTCAGGCGCAAAAACAGCATTGGAGTTTTAGTCAGTCAAGAAACAGCGAAATTTTCAGTCTGACGTTGTTGCAGCTACTTACTTATTCCTTTACTGTCCACCAGGTATCGCATTCGGACTTTTCCATTCGTCAATAGAAAATATATTTTTGGCAGATCTGTCATATGTAGACAGCTTCAGCTTCTTTTTTCAAGTTATAATGGTGTGTTATAAGGTTGAAGGAGATTTATGAGAGGATTTATTTTAAATCGCCGAGAGGGTTCAAGTTTTTATGGTAAATTTCGGGATTTAGGGGAAATTAGTTGAGGATTTATGTCCATTTATTTATCATTATTATCGGGGATTGGTGTTCGGGGGAGACACAGCATAAAAATCTAAATAGGAACCATATTACAAAACCTTGTAGGATACCTTACAGGAAACCACATGTTAAGATATCACAGCTTAAAAATAAAAACAGCGGACACTCCAAAATGCTCTTGCTGTATAATATTATTCACAAAATCTCCTCTTGTGCGCACGAAAGGTCAAAGGCACGCAAAAAGTGATTGTGTGGATCATATTATCGAACCGAGGTAAAAAAATAGTCGGACTAACTTGAAAAACTGGTAAGAGTCGCCCTACATGCGCTAAGTCATATCACTGGAACCCAGGGCCGCCTAGGGAGCGTGACCAAAAACATAACCCATATCGCACTTCCTCACAACTCCCCAACGAAACAAAACTGTCGAGTCCGCTGAAGATCCAACTGCAAACACAGTGTTGAAATGTAATTTTTTGAGTTTTTTTTGCATATTTCAATGCTCTGCTTTTACTTCTTAAGATTCGATATGTTGGCGTAGTGGTTAGCAGTTTAGATATATGATCGCGTCGCAAAATGTTGCGACGCACCGTGCTCTGACCGCACCGTGTGAACAACAAAACACAGGATACATAATAGCCTTAGTCGGCGTCGTGTTATTGCGTATTATTTTTGCTTTTCTCAAAGCTGGTTTTTCAGTGCAAGCAAAGTGAAGCTCTGCTTAAACCATGATCTAGTAATTCCGGACCAAATCTTGTTTGGAGTAAATCTAGCGAGCAGTTTTTCAGTGCCGATTTAACTCCTTCAATAAAGTTGTCGAAATTTTCGACTCTCGAAATTACCCTCCCAACTGGTACCTACTTCAAGTATGAACATATTTATATGATGTAAGGAACGTTACTCAATATACCTAAGGAACGTTACTCAAAACACGTGTATCCTCCCAAAATGGACGAATAAATCTTCCCGTAGACCACGCACCCATTTTTTTTTCTTAGAAAAACCTAATTTTAACTATATCTCAATGTGGGTCTATCCTTAGGTAGGACACACATCAAAACTTCTCTGTACTGCGGCACCGGTTCATTTTCCTTACCTACACATTAAAATAGGTAGATGCTTCTGCACCAGTCAGGTATCCCGTTGGTCCAGAAATAGAACTCCAAAATGTCTGCTGGGTGTAAAACAAACCTCAACTGTTGCCACACCAAAAGGTACACAAGTCCCGATATCATCATCTGTCAAATAGAAAAGAAAACAGTCGCCTCTGTTTTCCTGCGTTAAAATTCGTTGAAACATATGCGATGCAGTGAAACAAAATAAGAAATCCTTAAAAAACATTCATTTATAAAATACTTTTGTCTTCTAAAACACCTCGCATTATGCAAAAAAAAAGAGGACAACTTAAATCGTGTATGGACACAAAGGACGCCGTTTTGTGCTCAAAAAATATTCTTATGCTGTCCTAGATTTAGGTTTTCCTTTTTCTTTCACTCCAAGGTAGTGAGCAGCGTCGAATCGTATGTGAGTACAGATCCCATATCAAGTATTACATAGGTGTCCTTTTAGTCACACATGTGTATTGAAATCGACATGAAAAGGTGATTTTTCCCGTCCTTCGCACTCAGGAGTCCCTAGACAACCTTAAGGACACATGCAGTTTTATGACCTAAGTGCATTATGTGATCAGAATCTCATGGGGGGTAAGCTCTGGCCACGCGGAAGGTTGTCCATGTTAGTTTTCGACAAAAATGTCAAATGGAAAAGTGAGTCAGGGTAATGAAAACTTTGCGCTTGAATCTTAATGAATAACAATTCGTTATGCTCGTTAATGGCCTTTCTAAAATACTCCCAAAGTCCTGTCACCATTACAAACGACACAGCGCACCACGGGTAGAATTTTATTTTTATGAAATTCTTGAGGAATTTCAAAATTTATATTCAATTTAATTCATGTTGTCACATCAGCGTTCTGGTCAATTTGTAAGAATTGTCTTGTGATAAATTTTCAATTAAAATTAAGTCAAAATACACCCCCCCACCAACTGTATGGATACTCAAAGATGAGATATAACCTCTTAATTGCCCTGTGGGAATATTAATATTATAAACATTATGTGTGACTTATTTTCTGGACACTCGCGTGAGCTCACAATTTTTATTTTGGCAAGAAAACGTAGGTACCTCTCATCCGCACAATCAGTTGGATTGTTAATTGCGTTTCTTAATTTCCGTCGTTTTTTTACGATTTATGTTATAATTTCGTTTTCTCCTTCACACACTCTTAACGAATAAAATTCCTGGATAATGTGAAAAAAACAAATCCTAGGTATACGACCTCAGAGCTCGCTCACCGCGTTACTTTTCAAAACTCGGCACTCTGCTGACCTCAAGCCGATAACCTTTTCCTGAGCTTCGATTCCATTCGCACAAGCGCGACAACGACTTAAACTTCATTCAATTAAATTTTACTACTATCACCACTCGATGACTATGTAAAAAAATACATATATTCTTTATGTATATAAAATATTTTGATATAATAAAAATAATAAAACGTGCACGCGATTGATAATCATTTAGGTCGCTTAAGCAGTGTTAGTTAGGTGCGCGTAATTTTTCCCAACGTAAACAGATATTTTTTTTTTTAATTTTTTATTTTTTCCAACTTGATAAGCTCTTTGATGATTGAGAAATCATCAGCGGGGTCAGGTTTTTCCCACAAGCAAATTTATATAAAATAAAAATATATTTACAAAGAAAAAAAATAAGAATCCAAAAGACAGGTGCATCCAGCGTTTGACAGCCATTTATAATGCGGACAACCTCAAGACACATACCTTTGTCGAAATTCGAAATTCAAAATAAAAGCAAAAGTAGAAATTCGTTTCAAAATGTTGTCACAATGCTTTTTGTCAAAATTCCAAAAGCGAGCGTGTGCTGCAGAGAGACACATCTTTCAGTTTCCATTATACACCTAATTATTATTAATACCTTTGGGTAAGAGTTAGACGAGGTATTTACGAAAGGAGAAAGCATTTCTCGGGTGACACGTCTTCCACCTACACGTGTGGAACTTTGGAGCAAACACCATTGGATGTGTCAAAAGTGTTTTAGGGAATGGACCTTAATATGCCACAAAAGACCTGTGACGTACATTCGTCATTTGTACACTTTCCGGAAGATAAATTATATTTAAGCGCCACAGTAATTTGTCGGTAATTTGGAGAGAAAAAAAAAAGTTTTCTTTTTGTCAAAATGTTGACAGGAGATTGAGGTATATCTGTTAACACGGTGTGCCAGAACTAAATATTGTGATTGGCGTTGACGTGGTGGCGATCGTCTTTTAAGTCAATCATCTTTGAAAGCGGAAGCAGGTGATGCTTTTTTGTGAGGGAAAATATGACGAAACAACTTACTGCAACTTAGGGAGTCTTTGTTTCATGAACCACTTTATAAAAGGAAATCTGTGTAAAAAGTTAAACTTGCCTTAAATCGTAAGTTTGACATAAGAAACATTACGTGATCTTTCCTTCGCTTTCGTCTCCTTAAAGTTTTATCGCTCGCTTTTGGATTCTGTCACTGACATGCAGTAAGGTATGTTTGGTGCACCTGCCCAGACAAGACAGTTGCATACAAGTTTAGGGCGAATTCACGTTTTGTAGGTATTATCCAGATCCAATTTGGCGCAGGGTATTTCTTACACATCTTTAGAATTCCTATAATTCCTCTAATTCAAATGTGTGATCTTTCGAAGGAAAGAGAGCTTTCCGGATCATAGACAGTAGAAGCAGTAGACAGCAGACAGAATCTGGTTTTCGATACGTTAAAGAAGATGTCCATATGGAAACGTCCAGGGGGCTGGAACATTTTGCCGGGAATGAGAGAACCAAGACTGCTGTAATCAGCAAAAGAGTTTGGATGTGGCGGACAAAAGATCGTCAACAGCCTTTCTTTTAGCATATTCAAGGAGCGGTTCTAATTTTTGGTGAGATCAATAGTGGAACGTTTGATACGGAAATCGTATGATCTTATAAAGCAAAAATTTCCCTTTTTAAGAAGAGGCTCGGCGATTGCTGTCTTCCATCTACTTGCGCAGAAACTAGAAGACAAGGGCAGATGGAAAAATGTACCAATTGGTTTGGCCAGGGTGGAACCCTGCAGAACAATGGCAATAATGCTTCAGGACTAGCGGATGGGATCACTCTGTTTCCTATAATGACAAACACTTAAAGAAGACAAATTCACTTATTCATTCAATTTCTGTGACCGCTTATCCCTAGAAGGGTTGCGGAGCGAGAGCGGCTAAATGATCCTTCCATCGTTAAAGATCCTAGAGTAGACAAAATATCTATTCAAAATTTGATTGATATAATCGGTGTCAATCGAAATCTCCAAAGGGACAAATTCTAGAAAACCAAAATCTTGGAAGACAAAATTTGGTATGAAATCTAGAACGCAAATTTTTTTTCGAGATTCTTAAAATTCGGAAATGTGACTTTTTTCCGTTGTAAGAATCCCAATAGAAAACTCTGAAATGATTGATCTGTCATACGTGGACAAATTAAGTTTCCTATTTCGATTCTTAAACTTTTACAAAGGTGTGAGAAAAGGGTTGACAGTGGTATGAAGGGGGTTTCTAAATAGGGTCATTATAAGATTTATGAGCGGACTTATTTTAAATCGCTTGGCAAGAAGATTGAAATTTGTATAGTAAATCTTGAGATTAGTTCAAAATTTATGTTAATGGTAAATAAGTGACCGGTAAAGATATAGTTTAAGACCCAAAAAAGTTATAATAAAACTTAATCCAATTTTAAAGCATCTTTTTCAACCTTTGACCTGGTTTTCTTAAAAGGGATTTCAAAACTGATTTCTGGTTAAATCGAAGAGAATATTATGGAATTTTCGTGCTAAGATTTGTTCAGAGCATATCAGCGGCTGCATCAACGATTCGGTCAACAATTGAAAGCGGCCAGCTGAAGTTTTTGAAAAAATCATTAGGCTCAGTTTGATTTCTCGTACTGTCAAACTATTTTTTTTTTCGGAGCTTGATCTGCAACTGCAAAGTTGTCTGATGTACGAGATACAAGTCAATTGCACACAATGATTCGACGAGTCTTGAGGCGCTAACACATCGACTACGAATTTTTTTCCACTTCTTTAACCGCGTTGGCATAACAAAAAAAAGGTGGAACCAGTTATTGGTTTCAGGCAAAAGCTCAGCAATAATTTGTTTGTTCAAAAAATAAAACTCAATCCCACTATAATAAAAGATCTAGATCGGTACTGGTGTTCAGTTGTTTTGGAAGGCTGTAAGCAACATCACTCCTCACATAAATGGTAAGACTGCCAAAGGGCCGAATCGGAGACACTATTTTTGGCACCTAATTCTGATCAAAAAGGGAAGGAGAGAAATCTCAACCTTGAGGTACTCCAGAAGTTATAGGAAAATTAATAGAAAGTGGGGAAACTACTTACTATGGTGGGATGGCAGATCATAAAAAAACGGATGGCCAAAAATGTTGCATTGACAAAAATAAGTCTTCATCATTTACCTCATGTAAAACTTGATCGCCAATTTGGAGAAATACCAGTAAAAAAAATTGCTTTTTTAATATTGCATAATTCAAAATTGGTTCTACCCTGATATTTTTGAAGAAAAAAGCTCCCAACCAAAATCTCAAAAAAGGTTTTATCCTGATACCTAGAAAAACAATTCTAGAAACGTAAATCTAGAACGATAAAACATCTCTAATGGGTCATCATCCTAGTTTTATTTAAGCTCTATCAAGCTTTTTTCCCTAGTGCTGCCGTACCCTGCAACTTCCTTCCAGGTTTTGGGGTGGTTTCAATTTTGGGTAATTAAAATTAAATTTCTTCGACTTTGATCTTAAGAATCTCGGAAAAATTGTGCATTGTATAATATATATGCGAGATTTTGTCTTTCAAGACTTTTTTGTTTCTAGATTTTGTCCTGCATTCAAAATTTCTGAAACCGATTTTCGAGATCTTGTCTATTCTGGTTTTTTGTCTTTCTAATAAACGGAATGATCCCTCCAGAAATGACTTCTAAAAAAAGACGACGGCCAAGAAATGGAACCGTACGGTATCCCAATTTTAGTGGAAAAACGGGTATAAACTTCTGAAATTTGCATGTTGACTTGTGGAGGATTTTCACACAACACCTTAAATCGTCAAATTATCACTTTGAAAGCTAGTAGCAAGGATTTTTGTCGATACAAGAGCAGTTACCGTCTGAAATTTCAAAATTTCTGAAGACTAACATTTTTTTTTTATTGAAAAAGCAATGCTCCAAGAGTATTTTAGAAACAGAGTTTTTTTTACCTATTGATAAAATTTTGAATTTCACAAAATCCATCATAAGAAAATTGTCGTGTTACTCCCACTTTGTTTGATTTTTCCAACCGTGTATCAAAAAAATATTAAAAATATCTAAAACACATATTTATAAATTATTATTCTTGTTTCAAATAAACAAAAGTGTATATTCTCATCAACGTGCAAATAAATCATATTTATGTTATGCACAGCGCCTAATTAAAATCAAGAAAATCTCATCTCTCCACCGTACGCAGCTGAATGATTTATTTTTTGTGTCCAAAGACTTTGTTGAGATTTATAACTTTTTGCTGGCTCTCCACTCTACATATATGTTTGCTTCTTTATTTTTCAAATGAAAAATCCTTCAACATTATATTTCTGATTAAATTTCGTATCAAAGAGATTTCAATTGAATCCACCTGGTTACAAAGTGGATTCCAATGAATTTCAGTACGGAATGGAAAAAAATCCACCTCATTCAGCGCTCGTGCCCTAATGCATAATTGAATTAGCCGCATCGGTTGTGTGTTGTGTGCGCTCGGTGGGCTCCCTATTCTCGGTATTCCTCCATTAATCGCAAGGTGCAACAATGTTGGATCACTCATCTCGATCAAGAGCTCTCGCGAGAGAGACAGAGAACGCCTGGAAATATTGCAGTGTTGGTGCAATGGTTTTGTGATGTGATGCCTGCCGCCCCCTTATTTGTTTTGTATTTTCATTTAGACCTCTCGTCTGGGGGGCATTTTGTTTACAAGCAGAGGTGCATAGGAGGTAAACCTCTTTGGTTGGTAATTCGAAGCTCCGGCAATGGTGATCATCACCGTCGCCGTCGTCGTCGTCATCATCGGCACCTTTAAGTGCTCCTTTCTGTTGGGGCTACGGAGAAGACGAAAAAAAAACTTTCAATCAAAACAACTTCTAACGGGCATTTTTTTTTTGTTAGAGGGGATCTTGAGGTGAGGGAAATCCCAATCTGATGCCAGTGCTGACGTACAAACATTTTATGGAGCCGGTTTTGTGCGCACACCTCACCGTACCTATACCTTGTGCGTGAAATGGTGTATTTGGGGGGACTATAAGCGGTGCGCCCACCAAACTGTTTCTAGTGCTCAATCAATTTCTATCTCTCTGAGGCATGGCGATCGTGTCGATCGAGTAAACGAGCGCGCATCTGCAACCACACCTCAGTTGATTAGTCTCAATGATTTAATGGCGGCGGATGTTTTATCACCGGTTTTTTTCTATTCTGATTGGAAATTACATAGACGCTTCAAGTATATCTATAGTCGCTCGAGTGTGTACCTACTTTTCTGCCCAAAATTTCGATGGCAAGTGTGCCGTGCGTGTCGTCGTGGATGTATATTTTTCAATAATCGAAATTGAAATTGAGTGAATTTTATTTTTAGTTGTTTTACTTTTCGTTTAAATCAAATTTTTTATACAAAACCTGGCGTTTTTGAAAAATATTCAAAAACAATCATGGCAACTTTGAAGAAGATCGTTGAATTTATTATGGTAAATATTTTGGAAAGAACCGTATGGAGAACAGGTGGAACACGATGCTATTTCACTTGCGACTATGAGCTCTATTTCAGTTAATGACTTTTTGTGGCTGCTAAGATAAGACTCCTCTTTGGAAAATATAATTGTGTGATGGTGTTTGATGATCCTATGCGAGTGCTTATCGTAGCTTTTCATTACTTTCTAAAGAAGAATCCAGTGTTTTTATAAAAATTATTCAAAATCAGCTGTTCATCTTCGACAATAGGAACCCATAGAGGATCATTTTTACCCTCACCAGAAAAGTCCCATCGAAACCTTACAGTTTCAGGGTTTGAACCTACAGAGCGCTGGAGATTTGTATTGTTTTGCAAAAGACTATATTGACAGCTCAATGTTTGCATTAGATTACGAAATGACAGCAAGACATGATTTTTTGAAGACCCATGAGGCAAATGTTCGACATTTTGGGCCTTTTCCCCCATAAGTTGGTTAAAAGTTTAAATGTTAAATGCTAAAAATGTTTGATAAACCCGCTAACAAAGGCAGGCTGGAAAAATATAGCCCTAATGACACTCTTAAATTAACGGAAACCAAAATTGATAAAGTTAACTTGTTGTTTAATTAACAGTGTGTTAATTAAATCCTGTTAATTTAACTCTGTATTCCTGAATTTCTTTCTTAAGTGCCCTGTTCTACCACATTTTATTTGGGCGGACACAAATAGGGCTTTTTGAACTCGCTGCTCTGTTTTTTCAGTCATCACATTCAACACTGCTGTTTCTAAAAATATTTAAGTTTTATGAAAATATACGTATTTGTTAATAAGTCTTTTTTTAAGGGCAGAAGCTTATGTTTATCTATTACCAGCCATGGGTGCATCTGTCAGAATGCAAAATAAAGAAAACAAATTGACAATTTATTTGTAGCGAGGTGAAAGTAATGCTAGAAATTAATTCACATAAAATTTTTTATTATTTAACATATTTTTTTTTTACTTTCGCCAAAGAACAAGACTTGTTTGACATTTCTTTATGTCAAATAAGGCTTGATCCACCAGTCATGTGTCATTCCGGTGCGATCAGTAATTCGCTCAGAATTCTATCGAATTGTTCCAAGCACATAGAGTGCGCTCTGATCATACTCTGAGTCAAAAAAGAATCACGAATCTTGGACACATAAAGAAACACGATTTTTTGTTTGGCAGTTCAAAATCTGCTCTGAACGAAAAGAGAAAAACGCCCTATACTGCCTTATATTAACCCTTTCTTTTGTTGGCTTTCCCAGACATGGAATTCTCTCTCTGTTGTAGCTTTTCCCAGCTACACGTTCGGACGTACAGTAAAGTTTTGAGGTTCTTTTACAAAAAGAACATACAAAAGTCATACAACGTGAATGTGGAATGTCCGGCCACAAGCAGTCCTTCCTACTCAATATTGGCTACACATCTTCAAACAAGAGTGCACAGGTACCTCTTTTCTACTTGTGAGATATTGTTCATTAAAAGGGTAGCCTTATCCCTAATTTTCGAGTAAATCAGTTCAAAAATAGTTCTAGTAAGCACTTAACTTATTTACAACAAACTCTTTGCTGCCCAATGAAAGTTTTTACTGCAGACACTATAAATGTTTGTAACAAATCTTGTTTTCCCACAATCACTTCATTGTTTTTTGCTAAACTTTAGGCGATCGCTATAAACTTTTTTGTGTTTGGGTGGAACAAGAAAACAATTTTTTGCTTCCAGCAAATATTGTGTATCTTCTGGCAAGCAAACGCCTGCAAGATGACTTCGCATATAAAAATAGGATTGACTAATTCTTCGTTAAAGCTCCAAATTGCAGCGCTTAAAATAACAATTTAAAACTGTCAACTGAGTTGAAAAGAAATCAATAAATATGTTAGACAAAAACCTGTCACCTGTCCACTGATAGCTTAATTGGTAAACGCAGTTACCGCGAAAGGTGAAGTTATAGCAGGATCATGCTCTGAAGCAAAACAGTTTTTTTTTCTGGCAATTCGTTCGCCGATTTTTGAAGTCCCTTCTACAATTAACTAATTTTGAAAAAAATCATGCAAAGGATTTCTCTGTTTTCTAAATTATGCTCGAATTTTATTACATTATATCTCTAATATTTAAGATAACCATTTGAGACTTATAAAAGATTCTTGACAAGTTGGATTAAAAAATCATTTAAGACACAAGAAAAAGATAAAACGAGCCGCCGAAACGATTACTAAACAGGTTTCCTAATTTCAAATGACTAAGACGATAATTAAGTTTCATCGTTTTTTAGAAGATCAATTTCGTCATGAGTAGGTATAGAATATATTTCCACCTTCAAAGACACTGACTCATTATCTTTCATTACGTTTACATCTGCAGAAAAAAAAAATTATACGATCAGAATGATCCCGCTTTGAACTTTCCTTCATGAGTTGTGTGAATCAGAATTTCTTATTTTTTTTAAAGAA
The DNA here is from genome assembly GCA_947623515.1 of Neoascia interrupta. Lineage (NCBI taxonomy): Eukaryota > Metazoa > Arthropoda > Insecta > Diptera > Syrphidae > Neoascia > Neoascia interrupta. The sequence goes on from OX392464.1 coordinate 11,146,082, forward strand.
CCATCAACAAAAACACTTAAAAAATTAATATTTTCAATAATTCTTTACAAAGTCCATTAAGGCATGCCCACAATAAATAAACAACAAAGAGTAGGTAGGTAGGTATCCAGAAAAAAAAAATAATTTCAGTATCTATCTGGGATGATGATAATTGTTTTCGTTTTTCGACATAATTTAGGGGCGTTCCTTCACCAGATACACCTGTATCAGCTTTATTTTCAAATGTTCCTTTGTTTATGCATTATAAAACCCACTCTATAGTGAGAACGATTAAAAATATATTAATAAAATAATTAAAATAATTTATTAGATATCTCGAGGTGTCATCTGTTTGTCTCTTGAGTGTGAAATAATAAAAAAAAAACACAGAGGAAAGCACCCAAAAGATTTATACGCCCAGCCTAAGCAGCAAAATGTTGGGGCATAAATTTGAAGACTGCGCGGACTGAAATCCCGTCGAAAGCACGTTTTGTTTCGACTGCCCAGATTGTTTTAAACTTTTTTCTTCTAGTCTTTTTGATTTCGCATAAATTTTAATTATGTTCTCTGCGTAAATAAATCTGTTTCGTTGAAATATTTATGGTTTTCGATTGGATTTTGTTTTTTCCCAAAACTATAGAAATCTTAAGTGTTTGTGCTGTGCGAAAAAAGGTGGATCTTATCTCGAACACATGTGGAAGACGTGAAGATGCTTTGAAAAATTTAATTATATTTTGATTCCTTGGAAATATTACTTAATGTTTAGGAAATTATGAAGTAAAGCCTGCTGTTTTGCTGATATGGTTTATTTAGTGAGGATGATGTTTACCTTTGATTTTAAGCAACAGAAAATTGTGTGTGCTCAGCCTCACCGCAAAAACAAACAAACACTTAACGAAACCCTCCAAAAGAGTCCTTTTTTAAATGCATCTTTCTTTTTTTTTCTTTCAGAGTTGCAAAATCTGTCACAAGGCATTCGCCAATGTCTACCGCCTGCAGAGGCACATGATCAGTCACGACGAGTCGGCGCTCCTCCGTAAGTTCAAGTGCAATCAGTGCGAAAAGGCCTTCAAGTTTAAGCACCACCTCAAGGAGCACGTACGCATCCATTCCGGCGAAAAACCTTTCGGCTGTGATAACTGCGGCAAGCGATTCTCACATTCCGGTTCGTATTCAAGTCACACGACCTCGAAGAAATGCATCAGTATGGGCCTCAAGTTGAACAATAACCGAGCGATGTTGAAGAGTCTCGAGAAGAGCGGTGTGCTCGGCGGCAGTCCGAACGGAAAGCGATCTGGCCTGCCACAACCGCCTGGTGGAGTGAATCCTTTGAACTACTTTCCCCATGCACTTGGTGGCAACCCCGATGGTGGACCAGGGAATCCGCCGAACGGCAGCAACTCCTTCTATCAGATGCTGCCAAAATACAATGATTATGGTGCCATGAATGCCGCCCTGCTGGCCACATTCCAGAACCCATTCTACAACATCGCCGCATTGAATCAGAACCTACATCCGTACAGTATACATCGCCTCTTAGAATTGACCGCTGCCGGAAATCAGCGACTTCAATCAGATCCCGAGGACCTCATCGAGGAGGTGACTGAAGATGTGGCCGATGAGCCGAAGCTTGTAATGGATTTGGATGAGAAGGAGGCCGATATTGAGGAGGAGCACGCCCGTACTTACAGTCGCAGTGACGATGAAGACGACGCCGATAGTCGAAACAGTAATAGCAGTACTCCGCAAAAGCAAAACTTTGAGGACTTTAACGCCGAGGATGCGAAAGAGCATCGAGAAAAGAGTCCCAGTCCGGAACTCGAAGAACACCGTCCACAGTCACCAGAGATCAAGGTCGAGGAGGAAGATGAGAGAGACGATAGCGCACGCGAACCTGATGACGACCAGAAAGCAACGCCCGATCTGCGCTGTAGTCGCTGCGATAAAGCCTTCAACCACCCCACAGAGCTTGTGCAGCACGAGAAAGTACTCTGCGGCCTGATCAAACAAGAGCTTCAACAACAACAGCAACAACAACAACACCAACAACAGCTGCAACACCATTTTCGTTCGAACGAATCCGAAACTGGAAACTCATCGTACCTGCATTCGGGTAGCGAGGAAGACCAAGAGGATCGCGAGTCCAAGAACGGCAGTGAGGCCGGAGAACGTAAAGTCCGCGTCCGTACCGCCATCACCGAAGAGCAACAGTCAGTGCTGAAACAGCACTATGCAATAAATGCTCGACCAAGTCGCGATGAGTTCCGGGTCATCGCCAGTCGTCTGTCGCTGGACGCTCGAGTCGTTCAAGTTTGGTTCCAAAACAACCGCTCGCGCGAACGGAAGATGAACAACAGCTTCAATGGACTGAACAAGGGCTATCCATCGACAATTCCAGAGCCATTGCAAGCCAACAGTCCACCGCCGTCAGTGGAACCAGTCAAACTATCCACCGGAGAGGACCAGCCGCTCGATTTGTCCCTGAAGAAGGACGAATCCAGCAAGCAACAGCCAGCCAATTCGCCACTTTATGGAAGTGTTCCCATGCAAGTGGACATCACCGAAGCAATAAATTTGAGTTGCAAACTCTCGCCCAATTCGACGCCGTACAAGCAACCTTTTTACTATGGCGCCTCTGTGCCCAGTCAACGTCCGACAGACATTCCAGCGCCGCATCATCATATTCGCCAGACACCGTCACCCAACGAAGCAATGCCACCAACACCGAGATACCTCGCCGGCAATCCATACATGATGCCCGGTTCGGCGGCTGCCCGCGCCATGGTCCCCATGGAGTGCCTCTTCCAGATGAAGCCCGAGTATGCAAGAAGTCACATTATGGGCAACATCAAAATGGGCGGCGGAAGTGATCGTGGCACAAGCTTAAGTCCGGGCTCCGAGAAGAGATCGTGGCGTGATGATGAATCGAGAATCTCGCATGAGGATGAGTATGCAGCTGCTCATGCTGCAGCGGTAGCAGCGTCTCGCATAATGGCACCACACGCCAAGCGAATGAAGGTCGAAACACACGGACATGCTGGTGATCCGGATCTGCCGTTTATTTGTGATCAGTGTGATAAGGCGTTCGCTAAACAAAGCTCGCTGGCGAGACACAAGTACGAACATTCTGGTGAGTAAAGGTTGTTATTTCTTGAACTTTTTTTTGAATAGATTTTGATGTTTTTTTTTTATCCGATGGGATTAATGGGACAGGGATAAGTTCAGATAATGCACGGAATAGAGTAAAAATAAGGATCAGTAAAGAGCATAAAAATCCAACATTTATTTGCGCACGGATAAAGTAGTTTACTATAAGAAGTCGAAAAAAATAATCTTTAACGGGTATTGCAAGTTTTTGAATTTGTCAAACATTCGAATTATCCAAATTTTATCCAGTCTTATCCAAGATACATTTAATAGTCTTTTAATCGACTTTGACATTTAAATTCAGAACCGTATTGTTTTTCGATTATCCGCGTTTATCCGAGTAAGATTTTGGTAAAATATAAAACTCTTTTTGAAGAAAGTATATTTAGATCAAGACGGATAACATTTTTTACCTGCCAGATAAGCCAAAATCAAGCGAATGCCTTATAAATGCTTATTTTCCGCAAATTGTCATAAGTACACGAATTTCATTATCCAGAACGTCAAAACAATATCCTTTGAAGAAGGATCGCACTTTATTTGCCGATGTCTGTAATCTGATCAATCTAACAGCAACAACAACCAAGCTAACACCATATAAAATCCAAGTTATTCCTCGTATCCTGTGTTATACAACGTGTCATCTTAAATTTGATGCGTATTAGTACCGGATAGTATCTGGACAATGGAAAATTAAAAAAAAAAATTGAATATCTTTGTTCTTTGAAGTCAAAGAATGGGACTTGAATTTTCGAATGGGAGTGAATATAATTTTTTTATCCAAAATTACAAAAAGTCTTATCCAAGAAAAGTTGGAATGTCTGAAAAATCAATTCCAATCAGACTTCGAGATTCAGGTTTAGAAATGTGTCGATCTCGATTATCCTCGTTATCCGGGTAAGCTTTCTAGTTTTATATACGACCTTTGTTATCAAAAATTCATTCGAATCAAGTCGGATAAAATTTTTTAGCTGCCGGATAATCGTAATCAACCGAAATCGTTATAAATGCTGATTCTAAGCAAGCTTTTGCTAGTTTATGCACGAATTCATTATCCGGAACGTTAATATACTACACTTTGAAGTCGGATAACACCAAAAGTGTATTTGCACTTAATAATAGCTTTTTCTAAAACTTAAAATGCCCGAGCGATGACAAGTTTTTTGTTTGTAAGGCTTAAGTTTTGGATTTTTCAAATTATTTTTTTCCTCGGATAAGATAAAACCTCCGTTTGGTTAAGCTCCAATTATTTGTATGAAAAATTATGACTCAATGCCATTCCATATGGTATTTTAATAACACAGTTTTAAGTTTATATTTATATCCGTTACATCCTTTTCTAAAAGGCAGACTTCGGATAAACAAATGCACTCGATAAGTTGGACTTTGCAACCGAAAAGTCAACTCGGAAAGTGACTGGTATTCGATTGGTTTAATTTTGATTATTTAGTAAAAATATTTCATTTAGTTAGAAACACAGAAAAACGAATAACGATTAACAAACTCTTTAATACATTCTTATTGCGGCTTTATCGATTATACCTAATTTTATTTTAATTTTCTATCTTTCAGGTCAACGTCCCTATAAGTGCGTCGACTGTCCGAAAGCCTTCAAGCACAAACACCATCTAACCGAGCACAAACGTCTGCACAGCGGTGAAAAGCCCTTCCAGTGCTCGAAATGCCTGAAACGTTTCTCACATTCCGGCTCCTACAGCCAGCACATGAATCACCGGTACTCGTATTGCAAACCCTACAGGGAATAGGTAAGCGAGGCGTCCGCCCTGCTGAATCTCGACTTTCGTAAACAACATCATCCGCCCCAAACGAATAACCAACATCATCAGCAGCAGCTCGGCACGTTCTACAATCGACACATGAATAGCAATCCCGCCAGAAGAAGGATACCGCAACAAACGGCCACGCCCGCAATACCCCCCTCATTCTGGCCGATGATGCAGCAAACGCAAACGCATCTAAACAATTTACATCCGCTCCAGCAGTTGCAAATGCAACAACAGCAGCAACGTCTACAAGCGGAACACTTTGCGGCGCTCAGCGGTTTTCATCGCAAGTTCTAGAAGAGTGAGACTTGGCCCCATCTAGAAACCAAAATATAAAACTGAATGTGATTCAAAAACGAAAGTTTTTCAAATACATTACATAAGTGTATACTCATAAAAACAAACGTCAAAGGCCTTTCGAGAGCGTACTTAAAAGATAGACAAACTTAATCCAAAAAACCACAAAAAAAAGATCGAGAAATAGAGAAAGAAGTATTTTTTATTTTGAATTTAACAAATAACCAAAAAAAAATTATGAAAACAGGAAAATTTTTTCCTTAAATATTTTTATTTAAGTTATTATCGTTTTTGAAATATAATTTATTTTATATTATCGGGTTATGAATTATTTATGTATTATTTTTTTCATCTTATGGCTTTCAAGGAAGAGTTTTGTACAAATACATAAAGAAAAATAAAACCTTTCGTTAAAGAATTTATTAATTTTAATTTTGTTATAAAATCGCTTTAATTCTTATTTTTATGCTTAAGTTGTGCCAATTTATTCTTCCAGCATTTTTTGAGTACCTGTTAAAATACTCAAATTTTGCACGCAATAAGTGCCATAAAATATTTTTGTATAGTTTTTTTTTTATTTTTTAACAGCTTAATTTTTATTTTTTTACTTGTTTTCATCAAAATTTCATAAGAAACAGTTCCAGGCTGGGTAATTTCGCAATTTTTCTATCAACAGAGTCATATTCATTTAATTCTTTTTTATTTAATTAACTTTTGTTTTTAGTTGTAATTATATATGAAAAAATATATATTTTATTTTAAAGCATCACTTTCTCCGTCGTCACATCTCGAATTTATAAGAACAAAAAAAAACAAATTACTGAACAAAGAAATGCACAGATTTTCTTGGACCACAAGGTGTTAACATGACAATACAAAACAGAAATATAAATATTCGCTAATTAAAAAAAAAAATTAAAATTAAATTAAACTAAGTAAACTAAATATACATTATAATTATATCCGCATTATTTCATCCTGAAAAGCAAAAAAAAAACACTACCCGGGTGCAGGATTTTTCCTTAAACAAAAGCTATTCACCAAGCAAAATTTATTTTAATTGTAAAAATTTCATGTAAAAATGTAAAATACATAAATAAGTTTAACGAAATACAAACTTAATTATTTAAATATAATCAGACAGTTCTGGAATCATCTTTGGAAACATCTTTGGACAGTGTTCAACTAGGACTCTAAAATAAATAAAAATTAAAGTATTTGGTATTTGTATTAGTATTTCCCTTAGACAAAACATTTTCACGCACCAAACAATACAATAGTTTTAACAGTATCCAACTTAAAAACAAACAAAAATAGTCTACAACAGTATAAAGTCGTATTTATTTTGAAGCCTTTTACACCACCCACCGGTCCTTTTTCGAACAGAACACCCTGTCCAGAGCTTTAAACAAATTCCAGTCTGTGTTACAGTGTCTTTTTCGTATGGTTAATTAAAAATTATTAAATAAAAAACATTGTACATTTTCTTACAAAATTTAAGCTTCTACCCAAAGAAACTATTATTCAACAAATGAATCCTTGCATATAGTGTAAAATAAATAAATTAAAACTACGCGTTGAAATAAATTTTTTTCTTCAAAACATTGTTACTGCTCCACTGGCAAAAAATTAAAAAAAAACTACTAAATAAATTATTTCTAGCTATTAAAAAGTTTATATAAATGAAAATACCGATCATTCCAAAACTAGTAAGAGCAAAATAAAAAAAAAATACTAAGAGTTGTGTATTAAAAATTCATTTGGCCTTATTTTGAATATTTCTTTTTTCGTCATGTTCAAGTTGTAAAAAGAAAATTTTAAACTAATACTTAAGCTGAGTTTTTGTAGTTTATTTGTTTCCAAACACAAATTCTATCTATTCTAGCATAAATGAACAAATTGATGTAAAAACAAAAATAAAATTACATTAGTTATTATTGAACGGACAATAAATTAAAGTTTAAACAAAAAAAAAAAAAACTCAATTGATCCCACATAAATGGTTAAAATTAAATTCCTCTTTCTCCTGCTTCAAAATTTTAATTCTTAATTAGAATTCTTTTCCACTAAAAATTAAAAAACAAAACAACGAAATAATTAAATACACTCAGCTTGTTTTAAAATCTTAAATAGCACCACAAATCAACAACAACACTTACACAACAAATATGAAAAAAAAAGTCTATAAGGTTTCCTAAACAACGAAAAGCAAATATATATTTAAACTTAAAGAGAATTTCCTATGAAACGCATTTACTTTAAATAAAGAAAAAACCAAACTTTAGTTTTTTTTATACATTTTTAAGTTGTAAATTATTTTCGTTTTGTATTTCCTACACATTTTGTTGTAAATTTTTTTCGATATACATACATAAATTTAAAGGCAAAATTAAGAAAGCAAACTTAATACAAAAAGCTAGAAAATCCAAAGACATGTGTACTATAAAACTGAATTAATTTCAGGTATAAAAAATATAGTTTTTTTTACATATAATGAATAAGAATTTGCAGAGTATATTTAGGTTAATATTTCTTTTTTGATATTATTATTAAAAGTGGTGTTACAAAAAAAAATACTTTTACTATTATTTAAAGTGAAAAAAAAAAATACATTAGGGCCTTATAAACAAATGTTAGTTTTAAAAATAACATTTTTTTTATTAAGAAAAATAAAAAAACAATCTCTCCCTATCTCGCCTATCCTCTCTTTTATCTTTTAGAAAATGTAAATATTATTTTGTTGCCATAATTCACTTGTTGTGCAATAATTGCATACAATCATATTTTAAGTTATACATTTATACTTAGATTACGCGATTTTGTTTTTTTTTTTATGTCAGATATGGTTTTTATCTTGCCAAAATAAATAAGAAAAATAAAAATTAAAAAAAGATTATATTAATGTGGGAGATTTGTTTTTATATATAAATATTTAATATGTAAAATGTAAGATGCATTATTATTACGTAAAAAGGATATAAATAAATTATAAGGATTTAAAATATAAAACAAACAAAAAACAATGTTATATATATATATACATAAATGTATTTTAATCAAAACAGCAAAAAAACAATTACGATAATGAAGATTTAAATAAACAATTGTCTTAATTAAATTTACAAAACTTACAAAAATTTAAAAAAAAGATGCAAAAATGATAAAAATAAAAATTTTATGAAAAATTTAAAACAATCTGTTTTGTTGTTTTTTAGGGCAAAATAGTGGGGGGAATCGCGACGCCAATGGGCAAGGTAAGCAATATCGGTGATGATGTGGTTGATTCTAAACAAAACAACCAGATGAGGACTTCTTACAAGAATATGTTAATAAAGAAACGGGTGAAAAAAAGAACAAGGACGGGCTAACCGAGATCACAAGGTTGATGTACAAAACGAGCAAACGTTTCGAATAAAAGGCTTAGCTATAATAACAGGTCTACGGACTTAAGTGAACGTTTTGGAAATGGTATAAAGTTTCTGTGTGTCTCACCAGCTGTCAAATTTCCGTGTTTAACCTCTCAGTAGATTGCGACCACAGGCCTTGCAACAATAGGCTCAGGTGGGATTAGTCTAATGTCGAAATGCAACAAAAATTCCACTTATGGTTCCCATAATAGACTTATACCATGTCTCCACCGGGCACTAATCCGCTACTAATAAAGGGTGATTTTTTAGCTGGTTTGGTTTTGGCAACACTGGTTTTGACAGCTGACGTGTGTTTAGTACCTTGTGTCACTGTCAAACAGCTTCAGTTTGGTTTGCAATTTAACCATTTAACCATGTCTTACAAATGAACAACGCTTGCAAATTATTGAATTTTACTATTAAAATTCGTGCTCGGTTCGAAATGTTCATCGCGAAACAATGGCGCAATTGCGAGGCGAGTTTGGTGAACAGTTAATTTCACGTTTCGGGCCGGTCAATTGGCCGCCTAGATCGTGCGATTTGACACCATTAGATTATTTTTTGTGGGGGTATGTCAAGGCTAATGTCTATAGGGACAAGCCCGCTTCGATTGACGCACTGGAAGCCAACATCCATGCATTCATTCGTGAGATACCGGCCGATTTGTGTGAAAGAGTATGCCAAAATTGGACTCAGCGGATGGGCTACCTGAGACGCAGCCGCGGTCATCATTTGCATGAAATTATCTTTAAACATTAAATTGCAAGGTTCAAACTATAGATTCAAATAAATATTTCATTAATTTTTTCGAATTTTTTGTGTTTTTTTTTTTTAAAAAGTTCCCAACCTCTTAAAAAATCACCCGTTATAAATCATTATAAAATTCCCTACGAATCACTCGATTCACTATACGAAATAAATCCTCTAAAAATCCCATTCACCGTATTCACAAAGCTATTTTCTGCACCTTTGTAACAGTTTGAGAATCAAAAAAGGAAACTTAAACTGTGTCTGTACGACAGATTTGTCACATGTAAAGGGTCCGCCAAATAACTTCTTTTTTTTTTAAATGCTATAAAAAAACTACTGAATATTTTCTCAAATTTCTTTTTTTAATTGAAAGTACAATCCTTCCGGTTAATAATGGAAAATAATTTAATTTAAATGGCTGCCTCGGCTGGCCATGCAGTAGCAACCGGTCCAATAAGCATATTATCGATTGTGTGCAGCTGTATTTCACCAATGGCTTCACGAATATTGTTCTTCAAAGCGTCTATTGTCTCTGGCTTGTCGTTGTAACACTTATCTTTTACGGCACCCCACAAATAATCTCCAAAGGTGTCCAATCGCAGCTCCATGTGGCCAAACGACATCAGCTCTGCGGCTGATAATGCGATCTTCAAAAACAGGGCGCAAATCATCGAGTGTAACTTAGGCTGTGTGGCACGCAGCGCCGTCGTGTTGAAACCAAATGTTGCCAATATCCTCCTCTTCAATTTTTGTGAACAAAAATTCGTTCAACATTCTTGAAAACGTGAATTCGCAAGGCCACTCCTTGCTCATTTTCTAAGAAATATGGCCCAATTATGCCTCTGGATCAAAATCCGCACCAAACAGTGATTCGTTTTGGGTGTATCGGCTTTTCAATGTATGCGTGCGGGTTTCAGCGGAAGGATAAAACTAATTATCTGTCAAATCAGACATGAGCTAAGTTACCATTCACGAAATAAGCACTAGTTGAAAATAAAACGTTAGATGGCGGACCCTTTACATTTTCTATTGTGATTTTTACAGCGGAAATCGTTTTTCGCTTCTGGGAAATTACATCCCCACTCTCTTTTGAGAGCCAAAAATGACAGAAACAGAGAGTTCGTGGCAATACAATCCTATATTTGCCCGGTGGAGTCACTTTGGGGTTTAATTTCAATCGTCTCCCGCGAATTCTCTTTTATACCATGTATCCACGGGGCACTAATCCGCGATCAATATAAACCTTCATTAAATCCTGTACAAATTATGGTTAAACACACAAATTTAAATCGTCTCGTCAAGCGATTAGAAATAAATCTCCTCGTTAATCTCTTTCACTCTTTTCACGAACCACTTTCAACCCTTTTCGAACAGCTTTTTAACTGTTTGAGAATCGAAAAAGGACACTAAAACTGTCCTCTTATGACAGATCTGAATCGAGTCATAATTACGATTTCTATTGGGCTGCTTACAACGGAATATTTTTTTCGCTCGTGGAAAATGACATCGCCACTCTCTGTTGAGAGCCAAAATGACAGAAAAAGAGTGCCATGTCAAATTAATCCTGGGGTGGAAGCCTCTAAGGTGAAAACTGATAGTTGATCATCACATTTTTAAATTTGGGATCCCGTAAGGTGATGATCACAGTGATCATCACCATTTTGTGATGAATTTCAACTGACAGCTATTTTAATGTCACTTTCCATTAAAGCTAGTCGTGTTTTTGCAATAATTGGGTTCTTTTTGTGTTTTTTTCTGAACTCCGTCAGTTTTAGTGATTACCTATGTGTACCTGTGATATGTGTTACTCAGTGAGTTTGTTTTTCAGTCAAAAAACCAATAAGAACGATAGTGGATAACTCGAAGTCTAAGGACTGCTTCACGCAATATTCTAAGTCTTTATTTTCCGTTATGGGATTGATTTTTTGGAGGACCATTTTGACTTACAATTAGCAAAAATGTTTCCGTTTTATTATTGAGTGGTTTTTCCAACACATGAAAGTCGTAGGTCGTAAGTCGTGAATCGTAGCTTTTCGGTAATTAGGGGTGGGCTGCCATGAAATCGGCCATCCTTTCGATTTGATGTTTATTTGCTTGAAACCTTGAATTAATGAATTGAAGAATTCAAACAAAAATAATAACTTAAAATATGTACGTACATTTTTACATCGCAGTAATAAAATAAATGTAATTGCACTTGCCGAAAAATGTAAACAAAAGTAAATTAGATTTTTTGTGAAGCGCTGTATTGAAATGACATCAACTGACAGATGAAAATGTATGTGCTGCCAAGTTTTAAAATTTTTTGGTGATCACTTTACAGAGAGCAAGAACTGGGTGATGGTCAATTTTGATAATCAATATGGTGACCATCAGCCATCACTTTAGAGGATTCCACCCCTGTATTTGTCTGGTAAACAATTCTTCGCAGGGCATAAATGCTGTTAATTTACTAAAGTTGAACTAGACTGGATGGTTTGTCAGAAATGAAAGCATACCTACAACGTCAATTTAATCTTCTTCTTTTTTAGGTGAAAACACTTTGAGACTAAACTCAAATCGCCATGCTGCGTTGCTGCGTGAGTGCGCTGACAAGCATAGCAGAAACAACGGGCGCATATGTGGCAACACGAAATGTTACCTCAATACTTCACGCCGCGTTTTATCGTAAATTTCGTAGATGGCCGTTTCAGTGCGAGAGCGTCAAACCAGAGCGGCAGCGATAAAGCGAGACCAGAGAAATCATTTGTTACTAAACAATGAAAGCAAAGAACCACTACGGCTGTTTTGACTGCACTGTGACACAACATAACAAATGTCTAAAATTTGTCGAGATTATTGCACATAAATTGTTTATATTTCACAAGTATTAGCTTCAAAAAAAAAAAAAAAACATCTATTCAACAGAGTGTCATAACTCACAACAGCGATTGACAGAATGATCTTCGACCTCGGCAAGGGTTTTTCAATTTTTCGAAAAATTCGGCGTGCGACACAGCGATATTGTGAACCCTATACATTGCCATTGATTGAATGGCTCTTGATAGGCAAGACGCATCTACAACGCGAAAGTAGATATCCCTTTTACTTTTGCGTGCGTTTGACAAACTTATGCCTTCAGTCAAATGAATCCGTTGCATCCGTCACGTTGAAGTACACAACTGACAACTGAGTTAAATACACACGTTCGTATGGGAAGCAGCCATTGAATTAAGAGACAAGAAAGTGGCATTTTGGGGGAAAAGTGAAGCATCAGTTTTAGTTGGGTGAGTGCGGACAACAACTTATGTGTTCAACCAGGCATGTCATGAGAGGTGGCCCGAGGTTCATACGTTTCTGGGAGCTGGCTCTACTTTTGTTTAAGATTCCTGAGTTAAGGTGGCATTTGTACATTCGATACATTCACTTACAAGTTGATACCCGATATCAGGCGACTAATGTCAAAATAAATGCTTCACTCACAAGCACTGTATATGTGAAAAAGAGCTATGCCTTGTCTCTTTATTCAATGGAAGCAGCCCATAGAAGAACTTCGTGACTTACGTCGTGTCCCGTAAGAACCTGTGTATTTCACTGAGTTGTCAGTTTTGTTCTTCGACGTAACGGGTGAAACGGATTCTTTGGGCTGAAGGCTTTATGCTCATTCACCGTATTGTAAGTAGTTATAGTTCTCTTGTACGCGAAGCGACATTTCGTTTTGCAAATTTACTAAGTGCGTGCTTTGACGTAAGATATCGTAAAGTTTTGCAAAAACATGGCAAAGTACATTAACGTACGCACGCAGCATTGCGGTTTTAGCTTAACTTTTTGATCTTCTTACGTTAATCTCTGTTTTATGCAAAGAAAACAGTTTCAGAAGAGTCCAGAATTATAGCAGATGCTTCTGGACTTCCAACCGAAAATGCCAAAAGTTTACGCCATGCAGCTGCTGTGACATTTATTTGGAAAACTTAACAGTTGGTCTTATGTCATTAGTTTGGACTTTCAATTTGTATGCGTTAAAAAAAAGTCCGCTGGTTTATTTGTTTTGGCCAATCATAGATCATAACCCCGTCGCACTCATAAACCGATGACGGTTGTACCTTTTTTGCTCAAAATGGCATACCCTTGAGGCCTTTTCGGTTGGCGATCCCGGATCAGGGCGTTCTTCCCCCGGAAAAAACACTTTTTTCTTGATTTTTAGGTTTTTCTAGCGTTGTATTCTTGAAGCAAAAGTTATAGCCTGGATTCTAGGACAGAAGCAAATTTCTCTACCTTTTAGGAGAAGAAATGTCAAACGTGTTTTAAAAACCAGTTTCAGGAGAGCCCAGAATACTCCCGGACGCTTCTGGACGAACAAGCGGGCCATAAGAGCGAGGAAACAAGTTTTGCGTACATTAAATTTTATCATAGGCCTTTCACGACTGACAGCTGTCGCTCCAATAAGACCAAATGATACCTCACCGTGGACGACATCTGTTCTACGGCTCGTGGAAGTATGCCCCTTAGGGTGTTTCCACTGGACACTAATCAGCAATTAAAACAAATTTTCCTTAAATCCCCTCTAAATCACCCGATTTACCATACGAATTTCAATTTTTTCACGAAGAGGTTAAAAATTAAACGCGTAATTAATCTCTTCCACGCATGATTTATCGATTCAAGCCGCACAGAATTTGCTTTTCTTTATTTTTTGGGCTAGTCCGCTTTGTAGATTAAAAAAACGTACCTGAGGACGTTATTGAGAAATGTCAAAATTGAAAGCATACGTCAAGTTATCTCCTCGTTTCCGGTGGAAACACTTCGGGATTTACTTTTAATCTTCCTACATTAATCTCTATCTTACTTACTACTGGCTTGGGCTTAAAAGATGTCAGAAAAATTACTTCAGGTCACGGGCGGATTAAGGTAAGGTCCCGCCATGGGTACCACATTTTCGTTGCTCCCTCGGATTACCTCGAAAAAACGTGGCTAAAATTTTATGGGAGAATCCATGAGTTAATTGTTGGGCTTTTTAAGGCAGGCGCATACATTGGGGAGGGGCCTTTTTGGATTAATTTTTGTTTTCCGATGTAATATTTTTAGCTTGGCATGCTGTTGACATAGTTTCAACTTCTTGTCACTATTTTCCACCAATTCTATCTGCGACTAAATTGACCTCATGAATGAAGGATGCATATCATGGGGCGGATTGTGGAACTTCGGGACCTAGTTATCTAGATTCAGACTTCCTAACTTACATTTTAGGGCCGTTAATATGTCACACAAAAACAGGCAGTGGGACTTATAGGCTTCTTAGACGCACAATTCCGTCTCGATCATATTTTGGGTCTTGGGGGCCTGTCATTATTTTTACCGTGTTAAAAACTCCTTATTGTACCCATTTAACACAACCCACTTGAATCAAAACACAACTCCTGTCTAGTCTTACTTGACAGAGGCGACGACTTCCGTGTATTAGTTAATTCAAAAATATTAAAAGGTCTTCAAAAAATTAAAAAAAATATTGAAAATGTTTGGCTTGCTAATCTGTCCTAATCTGGCTAGGGCTAATCTGTCCCTTCTTCAGGTATTTATGTTTAACCTGTTTTTATAATTTGATAAATACTACATACAATAAAAGTAAATACATGGAAATACGAGTTATTTTTATAGACCCAAATGCTACATTTTTGAATCTAAAAATTCAAATCTTCAACCCCTACAAATGCTATTGACGCATTTCATCGCAATCGCAGCGCATACAACAACCCTTAGCCAGAACCCCTACTCTACCGACATTTATCCGGGCAACCGCTTATCTTCATCAGAGCTGTCACTGTCATCTTACAAACGTCACTGAAACGTTCTAGCTTTGTTGTGTTTTTCTCGCAAAATATCTTTTATTTTATTTTCCCCTTTAATTCTACAACTATAACAAGAAAAAACTAAAATGTTGGGCTTACGAAACTACGGCGGTAGTTCGAGTGAAACAGAGTCCGAGGGCGACACAGCCGAAGAAGCGACTATACACCTCAAGCCAGTGGCAGATCCTTCCATCTCAGTGGCCAAGACTCTAGCTGTGTGTGCTGCTCCTGCGGTGATTCCTCTTGGCGCTGTATCAGTTCCACGCGTTGTTGATCCCCACACCAAGGAAGTGCTGTACAATCCCAAGTACGAGGAGCTGTACACACCCGTCCAGGGGCCGGAGAAACCAAATATGACAAACCAAGAAAAAGCACAGAGGAACACACTTGCTGGCTACCTGGAGAAGGCTCACGTGAACGCATTTCAGTTCGAAAATCAAAGAAGGACATTTCACACGTACGGCTATGCTCTGGATCCGTCAGTAGATGAAACGGCCGATGGTCAGAGCTTCATAGGCGATCTGCAGGGCGCGTACGACACCGATGGCAAGACGGTATTTGAGTCTCCAAAGCCGAAGAAGAAGCGAAAGCAGGAGAAGAACGACAAACCCGAGGATATTGAGGGATTCGTCGGACCGTGGGGCAAGTATGAGAATGAAAAGACCGTCGCCAAGCCATCAGAACAAGAGAAGGCCGAACTCGATGAGATTCTGGCCAAGCGTCACAAGCGCGGAAGGATACCCGAAGACAAGCCGCTCGAGGAAAAGTCAATTTTGCACAGTAAGTTCGGAAACTTGTCAAATTTTGAACTATTCACAGTTTTCGACTTTCGGTTGCAGTCAAAGACGCCTTCGACTACCAAGGTCGATCGTTCCTGCACGCTCCGCATGATGTGGGCGTGAATCTGCGATCCAATGTTCCGCCCACAAAGTGCTTCCTACCGAAGGCTCACATACACACTTGGCAGGGTCATACAAAGGGCATATCATCCATCAGATGGTTCCCCAAGACCGCTCACCTGCTGCTCTCTGGCAGCATGGACTGCCGTGTGAAGCTGTGGGAGGTATACGGCGAACGGCGCTGCATACGAACGTACTTCGGCCATCGACAGGCAATCAAGGACGTTGCCTGGAACAACAAAGGAACTCACTTCTTGTCGGCCTCGTACGATCGGTACATTAAGCTGTGGGATGCCGAAACGGGTGACGTTGTGTCCCGCTTCACGGCCCGGAAAATGCCTTTCTGTGTCAAATTCCACCCGGACAATAGCAAGCAGCACTTGTTTGTCGCCGGAACATCGGATAAGAAGATCATTTGTGTAAGTTAGAGTGTCTTGTGGCCTGCTCTTCAGCACTAATTTCATTATTTTCTGTTGCTAGTGGGACACTCGAAGTGGGGACATAGTACAGGAGTACGATCGGCATCTGGGCGCCGTCAACACAATCACGTTCGTCGATGAAAACCGCCGTTTCGTGACGACCTCCGACGACAAGAGTATGCGCATCTGGGAGTGGGACATTCCAGTCGACATGAAATACATCGCCGACCCGACTATGCACTCAATGCCTGCCGTTACCCTAGCGCCCAATGGCAAGTGGCTTGCCTGCCAGAGTCTGGACAACAAGATTGTAATTTTCTCAGCACTCAATCGGTTCAAGATGAACCGAAAGAAGTCGTTCTCTGGTCACATGGTGTCGGGCTATGCGTGCAACCTTGACTTTTCACCGGACATGAGCTACCTGATATCCGGCGACGGGGATGGCAAATGTTACATTTGGGATTGGAAGACGACAAAAATGTACAAAAAGTGGCAAGCGCACGAGGGAGTTTGTATTAGCACGCTTTGGCATCCGCACGAGCCGAGCAAAGTGGTCACGGCGGGATGGGATGGGCTGCTCAAATTTTGGGACTAATTTCAATTTGTGTTAATAAAAAGGACGACTAATAAATCAATAACTTTTCGTTAAATGTTTTTAATTTTTTGTATATTCGATCTTTTTAAGCCTAAGCCCGGCCTTACACGAACGACAAAACAATGAAGGTAGAGTCTTAACAGAGCATTTATGGCATTTTCGGTTGGCGATCCCGGATCAGGGCGTTCTTCTCCTGGATTTGGGCTTCTCTCCGAACAAACACGTTTTTCTTGATTTTAAAGTTGTATTTGTGATGCAAAGCTATTCTACAGGGGAGAAATGACATTTATCCAACTTGACATTGACACATGTATAATTGTGTGCGTGCTTCTGATTTTGATTCTGGATTAAAAACCAGAAGCAAATTTCTCTTCTATCCAGAAGAAGAGCTGTCAAACGCGTCCAAGGAAACAGTTTCAGGAGAGTCCAGAAGTCTCCCGGACGCTCCCGGACGCCCAACCGAAAAGGCCATTAACTCGAGCGACAGCTGTCATCTGTAGCTCTCATATAAGACCATTGAATAAAGAGACAAGGAATAGCTCTATTTCACATATACAGTGTGTGTGAGTGAAGCATTTATTTTGACATTAGTCGCCCGAAATCGGGTATCGACTTGCAAGTGAATGTATCGAATGTATCACGAATCGGGGTACAAATGTCACCTTAGCTCAGGAATGTTAAACAAACGTAGCTCAAAACCAGCTCGTAGAAGCGTATGAACCTCTGGCCGTCTCTGATGACATGCCTGGTTGAACACATAAGTAGTCCGCACTCACACAACTAAAACTGATGCTTCACTTTTCCCCCAAAACACCACTTCCTTGTCGCTTTATTCAATGTATAAGACCCGATGTTACAGAGCTCTTAACAGTTTGACGTCTACTAGAATTTTCGAGTGCGGGATGCCAAACAAACTACCTTTTTATATGGAAAACGAACAAAAATTACACATAAACGTAAATAACTGTTTAGAAAATGCTAATCTGTGTTTCAATGAACGGGAAAGTTGTGGACTTGATCAGCCTCCCTACGTAATGCTAAAAATATTTTCATTATGTAACACGGAAAGGATAAGAAAAGTCTAGTTTGTGTTGTAGAAACAGTGTATACGACCACAAAAGAGTACACGGATTCAAGGAGATCATATCTTCGGAATACTTTTTCAATACTTTCCACTCATTTTATTAAAATAATTTTTGGGTTAATTTAAAGAACGGAATAAGCACAATAACTTCTTTCATTATTGGCACACTCTAGGTTTAGTAGTTTATTAATAGTTCGTATTAATAGTTATTCATATAAAAACGAGATTTGCTTGGCATCCCGCAGTCGAAAAATGTGAAAGACGTCAGATTTTGACAGCCGTGGTAAAAGGTCTATTGGCATTTTTACAACGAACTTTCTTTCGCTCCTGAGCCATGTTTTTCGTTTTATTTAAGCTTAGATTAGACTGCATGCCATTTTGCATATTTGACGTAAGAAGAAAAATATTTGCGGTATTTTTTTTTTCTTTTATATTTTTATATATTTTTTTTGCCATATGGCATATTTGACGTAAGAAGAAAAATATTTGCGGCATTTTTTTTTTCTTATATACGTCAAATATGCCAAAATCATAAACAACTGAAAGTTATTCAATTTCGGCCATGTAAAAGTTTTGCCCACAAGTTGAAATTGACGAATTTACCCATACTCTGCCGTTTCTTGACAAATGTGCGTAAATCCGTCAATTCATCAGTTCCATGCGATTTCGTTTTGGCTTTTAAAAGTAAAACGTAAGGTTAATTGTTGTTACGTCCTCTCACACGTGTTTACCGACACGAAAATTTAAAGCTTTATAAAAGTTTTGAAGGTTTTATAAAAAACGTAAACAATAATTGGTTTCGGAGGGCAAGAGGGCCGCAAGTTGAATATCTAGTTATTCAGTAATATATGGTAGCGGTCAGCCGACTTCTACTACAACTACCGCTGCGTACTACAGCTACGTGCATCAAAAAGGTGTGCTCATTCTTACACCTCTTTATTTGGCGTTTTTTTGTTAGAATTTGTAGTCGATTTTGTGGGAATCTAGATTTGGATCTGAGTGATGCAAATATATGGGAAATCCGATAAATTTTAATTAGATTTTTAGTTTCCGCTCTGAATCTAGATTCTGATTCTGTGTGACAAGTGTTTTAAGGGCCATATTTTCATTGCGAGATCATAAAAAGTTTTTGATGGCCGTTTCACATTCAGCGCGAAAGTGTCAAACCAGAGCGGCAGCGACAACACGAGACCAGAAAAACGAGACCGCTTTTTTTAGTCTCGAGAAAAAAAGCCTATTCACCAGCGTGTCATAACTGACAACAGAATAATCGTCGACCTCGGCGAGGATTTTTCAATTTTTCGAAAAGCCCGTCGAGCGAGACTGCGATCACGTCGGTATTGTGAACCACCCCATACATTGCTAATTTCCATTGATTGAAATTCATTTGACAGCTCGCCCACTCTCTCGCTCTTTATGTGACACAGCCATGAGTCAATTTCAGTCTGGGGTTAAGCTCGTGGAATAACTCGCCAGATTTGGTGCGTCAAGCCCGGAATAAACTATAGAGAACTGTTTAAACTTCTTTTCGAGTGCGATCCTCCCTTTCTTTTGGACCCCTCTGTCCCTTATTCATTTCTGATATACCTACCTCACCTACCTACAGGAGGCATTCCTAAAGTCCAGCATTCATGACCCGTCTAAGCTGAATGGAAACACGTGTCCATGCCATGAAATATATACCATTCTTCTTGGGGAAGTAGCTGCTCAACTTTAAGATCCCTTCGAATGCTGAGGTTCCTAGGTGTAGGTAACACTATGGTTCTTCGTGGTTCCCCATGAGAAATACCAGAAATGCACCTCAGAATTGTAATTTGAGCATTTTGAGCCAGAGATCTAGTTCTCAATTCTTTCGCCCGTTATCCAAGTCCAATCTTTTAAGCTTACAGATCCAAACCCTTGATCATAATGGAGCATACTTGAGTGTTTCCGATTGCGGCTATACTGTCGTTGAAGATTAGACACAAGACCCGAAGAGTTTCTACCTATCCTATCAGTCAAGCATTTGATTGAAGCTCAGAACCTTTACTTAGTCGACGATATGCCAGTTACTTCAAGTTGATTATTTTGAGTTGATGCCCATTTGGTCGACTACCGAACTTGACTTTTAACCCTCTTCAAAGTGAAGCTCAACGCTTCAAAAACCAGAAATCAAATTCAGAACCTTCAGATTGATTAATCTCCTAGTTACCTATAGTTTTACTGTCAATTACTCGAAGCTTAGCTTGTAAAGTTGTAAATCAATATAAGACCTTTGTTGATTTTTTTAGGCCTTACTATTGCAAAAATCTAAACGTTTTGTATGTAATTGGCAGGTACTTCCTCTCAAAACACAAGCTAGCCGAAGGTAACAAAAAAAAAACGAAGAACCTTTTTTGCTTGACGAACACATCCTTAACTTGGCCCATTCCGCCATCAAAGTTACTTGCAAACATGGAAGTATTTTGAAAACAACCACCTTTTGAATGACATATGGCCACAACGACTGCGCACTTCCCTATTTTTACATCAAAACAATTTAAAATCCACCACAATTCAACGCATTCCACCACACTGTTTATCATAAGGTAGACGACTTTCGAAAATCGATTTTTGCCATATTCCGAAACTGAAAGAATCGAAAGCTGCAGAACCAGTGCAAATATTTTTGTCGTTTTTTTACCAATCAAATTGTTTGTTAAGTTTTTCAAAAATATCTTTACTCTATGCATAAGTTTTTCATCGATAGCAAAAGACTATAAAAACAAACAATCGAAAGTACAGTTGAAGGACAATAAGTGTCCCCTGAAAATCAGCGACGTCCCCTTATCATATTGTTTACATGTATAGCCAGTGCAGAAAAACAAGTGCTGTTTGTAACTTTTCTTCCAATGGAATCGACTAACGGAACGACGAGGGTCCTGACGAATTAACCTCAGTTTTAGTTGTTTTAAATAAACTCAAGAAAATCTCAGATAAAGTAAATCCCCCACCCCTAGTCGTCCGATTAGATAGAGAATTACCCCCATCCTGTCAGAATGTCGAAACCACCGACAGATACCTCTGGCCTTGGTTACTCTTACCACATGCCATCTGGTGGACTGTTTCTACGCCTCAAAAGCTCGCTGTCGCAATTTAGCGATCTGTTTAGCGAGTTCAACAGGTACATTGCCCCAGCCTATCATCATGACCGCTGCGAGCGGTCAGTCCACATGCGTTTGTACTCGATGCATAAAAGAGAATTTGTTATGGTCTTCCTGGGCTTTTTCACATGTTTCGGACTGGGGATTGTTATCGGGCTGGCAGGACCGCCCATAACTAGCACGTCTCAGATAACGGACAAGTCTATTTTAGCTAACACATCACTAGCCAATGATTCGAATGTATTAGGAACGGGACCGTTCGCTATGAAGACGCCATTAATGACGACATACTCGCAGCAGTTGTGGCTAATAGCGAAAATCGTTACCGACAACAAGGATGGTTGGATTTTTTTCTGAACTGCTTTCATACCCTTAAATGACAAATATTCTTTTTACAGATGAAACCTATGACAAAAGTTTTCAAGTCAGTGTTGGGGTGGATGGCATCACCTCTAAACATACTCCGTTGAGCATACTGACTGAAGACAACGTACGGAATCGGACGCGCCATCTACACTGCGTTAAAAATGAATGTCAAGAGTTTACCGTGGTTCATCTGGGGTTTATCGACTACGCGCATTACATTATTACCGTTAAATTCTACGGTTTGGAATCATTCCACCAGAAGTACACCATAAAGCAAATAACGTTTTTCGTAAGACTTTGTAAGGTTATCCCCAAAACATGACTTCAAACTGTGTTCCTCTTAGTTTAAAACCTACAGTCCGGAGTTCACACAAATCGAAATCTGGTTCCGTTTTATCTTCTTGCTGTTTACATTCATAGTTATTGTAAGTGACACTGAGTAATGGTGGATGGGAACTTTAAATCATGACTAACGAGTTTAAAACTTTGTAAATTTTTCAGATCTGGTATGCGCACACTTTGCGAAGATACCCGATAGTCGATTGGTCTATCGAACAGAAATGGATGTCCATTTTGTTACCTTTGCTACTCTTATATGATAGTAAGTACCCGAACAATTAAAATTTTGCTTAGTTTCTAGTTATGTGCTAGGACTCGCTTAGTTGGAAATTGACCAGGAAATTAGACCAAGCCAGAGCAGAATCAGAGAGGAAAGTTTTTTAAAATTCTGTCATCAATTATTCTGTTTCTGTTGATAGGCCGATTCTGTTACCATTTAGCAACTATGCTAGTAGTAAATATGGGCGTTTATTTTTTTCGTTCAGAGCAGAGATCGAACTGTCAAACAAAAATTTGTATTTGTAATTTGCCCGAGATTTGTATTTCTTTTTTCGCTCTGAGCGAAATCGCCATGATCAGAGCGCGCTCAATGTGCTCGGAATAATTTGACCAAACATGGCATGAGCAGAGCACAGCGAAATGACAGATGAGTTAGGAAAAAAAAAAAATAATAGGGGAAATTTGTTGTTCAAGGCCGAAAGTAATACTATGTCTCCACCGACAATTAAAAAAAGGTTAGCGGAAGACGATTAAAAATAAATCCTAAAGTCCCTAAATCGGACAAATATAGGATTTATTTGACACGAAAACTCTGTTTCTTTCATTTTGGCTCTCAAAAGAGTTGGCGATGTCATTTCCCAGGAGCGAAAAACAATTTCCTCAGTAAAAGTCACAATAGTAAAAACGAACTTGTGACACAGGGACCGTTTCAGTTCCCTTTTTTGATTCTCAAGCTGTTAAAAAGGTGCAGAAAATAGGTTGGTGAATAGGGTGAATGGGATTTATGAGAGAATTTATTTTTAATCGCTTGCCGAAAGGTTTAAAATTTGTATGGTAAATCGCGTGATTTTTAGAGGGTTTAATAAAGACTTATATTGATCGAGGATTAGTTCTCGGTGGAGACATGGTATAAATCGCGTAATTTTTAGAGGATTTAATAAAGATTTATATTAATCGAGGATTAGTGCCGGGTGGAGACATGGTATAAAAGTTTTTGATGCATTATTTTTCAATGAAATTGTATTTATTTTGCATCATTTTCGGCTCGTTACAAATATTTTACTAATTTTTTTAAGTTTTGTTTTCTTTAATTTTGTATTCTGCCAGATAACCAAAAAATGTGCACAAGTGCTTTACAAAATCAAAGCAGAGTACTCTGAGCGCAGTTGGTTCAGAGCACGCTCAAAGTGCTCGAGCTCTGTTTAGTGCTCTACTCTGAACTAAAACAGAAAAACGCCCTATGTCGCCACTGGCTATAAAACTGCGATTAGTAGGAGCCGATTAAAAATAAATGTCGAAATGCTTTTCTTTTAAGATTCATTTCGCACGAGAGCGCTGTGTTGGCATTTTAATTATGACTCTTAAAAGAGAGTGACGATGACATTTCCCAGAAGCGAGAAAATAATCTCGTTGCAGAAATCCTATTAAAAAACGTATTTGTGACAGATCTGTCATACGCAGACAGTTTCAGTTTCTTTTTTCGAGTCTCAAAGACATGAGGTTTATGAAAAGACTGAATGAGATTTACAAGAAAATATTTTGAATTTCTTGCCGAGCGGATTTTATAGGTACTTGTATCTCGCGATTTGTAGAAGGGTAGTTGAAGATTTATGTAAATTGCGGATTAGTGTTCGGTGTAGACACAGTAAAAAAGGCGCTAATTTATATCAATGTTCTCTTAGGTCGATTAAGTCAATTAAATTTCTGTTTCAGTTGCTTGGTCGAGTTATCTGTAGTTGTTTCTGCTATTTCGCTATTTATGTAGATTTTTTCAATCGTGCAGGGTTTTAAGTGGCAACTTAGGGTTTTTGATTTGACAAAGAAATTCAAGCCACAACAACGAGACTAGACCAGAATCAGAAGCAAACAATTTTTTTTCGATTTCGAAATCATTACCGCCACAAGGCACTGCCGTCGAGTAGGTATGCCGTTTTTAGTAACGATATTAGGTGATTGGTTTCTGTTTCGTTGATCAAGCTTCCCTCAGAAGTAAATAAACCTATTTTTATGATGTTTGAAACTCATTCCATTCCATTCCATTTTTCTTTTCAGATCCATTTTTTCCGTTGATATTTTTGGTCAATTCATGGGTGCCGGGAATGCTAGATGCTGTATTACAAGCAACATTCCTTTGCGCGCTTCTGATGTTTTGGCTGTGCATCTATCATGGCCTGCGCCAAAATGAACGACGTTTTCCACGATTTTATCTACCTAAAGTTATAGTTGTCTTACCGATTTGGCTGTGCGCCATTGTCCTGGCAACCTGGGAAAAATGCAACGAGCTAAAAGACCCAACTTACAGTCATTTTGTCGACACCAAGAATTATAATGTGAGTAAAGCAATGGAAAAAACAGGAGGGAGACTAATTTTATGTCCTTTTTAGGGGTTCAAATTATTTTTCTACATTGCTGGTGTCATGTATATTATGTATTTGTCCTTGTTGGTGCTACGTGCATACACAGAGCTACGCTCAATGCCATATTTTGGTAAAAGAAACAACATAAAAACCGAAATCCTGTAATTATAAAATTTATTTATTTAATTTTCTCTAGATATGCGCTTAAAATTTTTAACATTACTTATGCTGTTCGTCCTATCGATATCGATAACCGTTACAACTTGTCGTTTTGGCTTTGGAATTTTGGAGGATAATTTTGTTGCCTCACTGAACACAACGTATCGAAGCTCAGCGCAATTTATGTGCTTTTATGGACTTTTAAACTTTTACCTGTACACCATGGCGTATGTGTACTCACCGAATGGCCGTGTTTCATTAGGTATTTCGGAGTTTATTTGGTTTATTTTTATACACAAAAAGCATCAATATTTTTTTCTTCTTAGAATTGGCTGTGACAAAGGATAACCCTGCTTTTTCAATGATTAACGACTCGGATGAGGATGTAGTTTACGGATCGGAAGACGAATCGAGGCGCCCGTTAAATTCGGGAGGGAAAAACGACTATGACAGTGACTGAACGAAAATAAAACATATTTAGGCGAAACTGGACATTTTTAAAGCATTTCTTTGTTGTTGTACTATGAGAGAGAGAGAGAGAGAAAGGGGATTGGGATGCTGTTTAATGATCAAATAAAGCATTGTGTAGTATTTTTCTAAGTTACACATATTATACTATACTAAACGGTAAATATAGTTGTACAAAAAATCATTACAACAAACAAACGATAAAAACAAAAACAATAAATTTACTGGAAATTAAAGTGAAATAATAAATAATGTACAAAACACCAAAAATTTAATTTTCCTTTTTTTCGCTTTTCATAGAATAAACTTTAAAACAAAACAAGTAGGAAAGCAACAGCGCGTATTTTAAAGATCCTGTCCATCTGCGTCCGTCACGTCGAAGTACACAACTCACAACTGAGTTAAATAGACACGTGCTTATGGAAAGCGGCCCATAGAAGAACTTCGTGACGTTCGTCGCTTCCCATAAGAACGTGTGTATTTCACTGAGTTGTCAGTTCAACGCAACGGATTCAACGGATTCATTAGGCTAAAGGCTTTACGCTCTCTAAGAATGTAATTGCAACGCTTCCAAAAGGGGTGGGAGGAAAACCAGAACCTTTCGATGCTTTATTCGGAGTGCGGGGAGAGGTATAGTGTGATACTTGTAAAAAAAAATTTAGCTTATCTTAGTTTAATCCTGCGTTTTTTGTAGGATAATCTTTTTTCATTTTCATTTTTTTTAGATTAAATTTTTATTTAAAAATTGTCAAGAAATGGGCGTGGTTAATGTTTATTTGAACATTTTTTCCAACGCCTTAAAAAATCCAAGGCAGTGCCTTTTACAAAAAATTTGTTTTCTGACTCAATAGTGACATAGTTAAAATGTTGTTTAAGTATATTTTTTTAAACTTAGATGGTCAAACCATACAGGGCTGTAGTGGGGTTTTTTTTAAAGCTTTTTTTAATTTTTAAAGCTGTTGAAAACCTGTTGAATTTCCAATTTCCAACTTCCTGCTCAGTTACCAAATTCAGCTCTCTAGCGCAAAATTTAAGGCCTTGAAGTTCGCTGGGACTCGGACCCAGAACCTCGTTCACAGTGGTCCGACACAGTAACCACTGCACTACGGGCGCCCACAGGATGAATGATTCTTAGCTTTTTATCTTCGCACTATGTAAGTTTAAAATAAATAAATAAATAGAGTGGCGAAACAGCTCGAGGTGAACCAGGGCCAACTTCTTAACAATGTATGCTGGTGTGCTAATTTCCTTACATACCAAGGAGACCTACAATTTTTTGCCGAATCCAAACGGCACTTTGAGAAGTTTTTCAAGACAAATGCGGAGGTGGGGACCGTGAAAAAGAACAAGTTTTTTTTTTAGGTGACGATGGCAAGATTCGAACCCAGACCTCCGGCGTAGTAATCACACACACTAACCACTACGCCACGGCACCCCACAATTATAATTATAACTATAATAATTTATTGAAAATGTATAATTTATTTAAAAGGATTTAGAACTTTTTCTTCTTCACTTCTTACCATAAATTACTGAATAACTAGATATTCAACTTCGGACATATACAAGCTTTGCCCACAAGCTGAAATTTATGAATTTACCCATTCTACGACATTTG
Organism: Neoascia interrupta; assembly: GCA_947623515.1. Lineage (NCBI taxonomy): Eukaryota > Metazoa > Arthropoda > Insecta > Diptera > Syrphidae > Neoascia > Neoascia interrupta. The sequence goes on from OX392464.1 coordinate 11,172,916, forward strand.
TTTACAAATGTGAGTAAATTCATGAATTCGTCATTTCCATGCAATTTCGTTTTGCAGCTTTTACGTCAGCTGATCGCTTAAGGTAAATTGTTGTTATATCTTCTTACACGTATTCACCGACATGGAAATTTAAAGCTTTAAAGGCTTTATAAAAAACGTAAACAAATGGGTGTTGGAGGGTAAGAGGGACGCAAGTTGAATATCTAGTTATTCAGTAATTTATGCTTCTTACTTCCTTCCTCCTTACTTTTTTTTTGTAGGGTTTCGCTTACTTTTCTTTAAGGTTTACTTAGGCAGTTAACTTTGTCTGTTGGACAAGCGGGTTTGGGAAGAGGTCAAAATTCTTTAGCGCTGACCCCAGCTGGGCTGAACTTTTTTTTTGTTCCGCCCGCCGTTCGACTATCAACCCCAAAGCTGGCCAAAAGCTGGCCCTTCCTTGATCCACAACAATGGCGCCCAACGTGTGGCCCTATGCTACAACCATGAGGCCACTTCCTGCAACATCGGCCATGGAAAGTGGAATTCGGTTGTATCAGCCGGTACAAACAGAGCCGGGAGGCCAATCTTAGACCCATGGACATCAGGGTCATTGGATTTACTTGGCGAGCCCCTGTGCAAGAAAGACGCTTAGGAGACGCATGTCAGGGCTTTGTGTAGGGAATAGTTTAGGTTCCTTACGGTAAATTTTCTTTGACAGAAATAGATTAGGTTAGTGGCAGTTTTATAGTTAAAATTCTAAGAAAAGAGAGTAGGGCTAGCTATAGTTAAGGAGATAGGTACATTTTGAAATAGTTTGGGATGTAGTTTAGTTTTTGACGCCACAAGAGGAGGTCTTCATCAGACCTTTCCCGAACCTTACTTTTGGATGAGTTGTGGTTAGGGTGAGTTAGGTTTAGTAACCGGGTCTATGCCAGAGCTAATTGGGTGGGCCTGGTTCATCAATACAGTTCAGTACGAAATAGTGTTAAGTTAGGGTTATTTGCTTTTAATTGGACAGTAAAAAGGGGGGGGGGGGGGGGGGGGTAACAAGGTTATTCCAGAGCTGATTGGCTGGGCCTGGTTTATTATTTTTATTCAGTTTTACTGAGCTTGAGTCGGGGTAACTTGGTTAGAGTTAGCCAACCACCAATTCCTTCCAGGGTTGTTTGGAAGGACCTAGTTCATTATTGCCCTCTGGGCTTAGTTAGCTTAAGTTAAGTTAGTCTAGTTTGTAAAGATGATTAGTCAAGTTAGTTAAGTAAGTAAAATAGTTTAGTAAGCTTAGTTAGCCTATTTAGTTTAGTTAGTTTAAGCTGGTAAAAGAAATTTAACAGGTCCATTCCGGAGAGATGATTGGATGGGCCTGGTTTATTCTATGGTTAGTGTCGCTCCTGGATTTTATTCTTATACAAGGGCATAGTTACTGTTTGAATTTTTTCTGCTTCACTTCTTCTTTCCTGTCTCCTTTGTTTTCTGAAGTAGGGTTTAGCTTTCTTTTTCTTGTAGGTATAGATATGTACATCATTTCCTTGTAGGACAAGCGGGTTTGGGAAGAAAGCGAAATTCTCAAGCGCTGAGTCTTTCTGGGCTCAATTTAAGTGTGCCGTCACCTGACTCCCAACCCCAAAGCTTGACAAAAGGACCTATTCTGACCCGCAACAGCCGCCAAACTTCATTTAAGACATAATTGAATAACTAGATTTTCAACTTTCTTACCCTCTAGCACCCATTTGTTCACGTTATTTTTTATAGAGCCTTTAATACACTATCTCCACCCCCAATATTTTATAAAATTGGCCCCCCGACGGAGAATAGAAAAATATGCAGAGACCTGCAACAACGTCAGCTTTCAAAAAATCGCCGAATTCATCAACCGGTTTTGATTTACTTGTCAACTGAAGAAAAAATAAACAAAAACAAAACAATCAAACTAAGGCGGGAAAACAGCATTGAAGTTTTTATCAGTCAACAAACGGTCAGGTCTCTACATATTCCTCTAGTCCCCAACAGGGCCAACAGGTATCGAATTTCCACTTTTCCATTCGTCAATACTATTTGTCATTTTCATAAAAAGAGATAAATATTAAAATGCAAGAAAATGTGTGCTGTGTTGTTGTTGCTACAGAAGCATTGCGAGAAACGCCAAAAGTCACAATGTAGTATCTATAGAACAACATTTTTTTTATAGAATTTTATTTTCTGTCTCCATTAGAAATTTTCATGGAATACTATCTCGCTTTCTATAAAATATTTAAAGTGGTGACTCCAAATTAAGGTTTAATAAGGTGTCGGTGAATACGTGTGAGAAGACAAAACATCAATTCAAAACGAAATTAAATGCGACTGACGAATTCACTTACATTTTTGTAAGCAAATGTCAAGCTTATGGGCAAAGCTTTTACATATCGGAAGTTGAATACATAGTTATTTAGTAATATAATATGATTTAGGGCCGGTTTTTTTTAGTGCCGATTCAACCCCAACTTTAAACAAGATCTGGTAGTCCATCAGAGTTACATCCATCAGTAAAGTTGTCAAAATCTTCAAATCTCGATATTATTGACACTCTCAGCTCTCACTTCATGCAGCAGAAACACAGAAATAGAGGGCGTTCTTCTTTTTTAGTTCGGAGTGGAGCACTGAACAGAGCTCGAACACTCTAAGCGTGCCCTGAACGGAGTGCGCTCAGAGTACTCTGTTCCGATTTTGTAACGCACTTGGGCACATTTTTTGGTTATCTGTCAGAATGCAATATGAAAGGAAAGAAAACTTGAAAAAATTGCCAAAATATTGTTACGAGCCGAAAATAAATATTATTTCACCGAACCAAAGTTCATCAAACGCTTTTACTCGTTATTAAAACAACAAACTTCCTCTTTTAAACTTTTTTTTTCAAAATTCAGCTGTCATTTCGCTGTGCTCAGCCATTAGCGAAGAACGCTCGGTCGAATTATTCCGAGCACGTTGACGGCACTCTGATTATGCTCTGAGCGAAAAAAGAAATACAAATTTCGAGCTCTGATTACTCTGAGCACAAAAAGAAACACACATTTTTGGTTTAACAGTTCGAGCTCTGCTCTGAACGAAAAAAGAAAAACGCCCAGAAGTTCGAGCCATTTTCAGATGTAATTGTTCACAGAAATACACAAAGACGTGTGTGTTCGATTTAACAATCGAATTGTTGACATTTTTGTCGAAATCAAATGAGAGCCGCTCACGAATTGCAGTTGCTCGCGCAAATATATATAAGGGTTGCTATGAAACAGCAGCGTTTTGATTTTCTGTTCCAGAAACAAGTCCTCCTCTAGTTGTTTCTGCTTACGTTGCTGTAGAACAATTTTACATCGCTGATTCTGGGGCTAATTCCGAGGCGCCGTTTCTGTTACTAATGATGTGATTCTGTTTAAGTTGCTGTTCCTTGCGACAACGCGGCTTTGGTCTCAGTTTAACTCCGAACCTCGGATGATCTCGCACTGAAAAACTGGCGCTTAGTATAGAAAAAACTTCCATTCGTTGTGTCATCAAAGATTTTAGTTAATAACAGTTTAAAATCGGCCATAGTAATATTCGTTTTTTTAGGCAGGTATTATTATTTATATAAATTCAGTCCCACTCTATTTGTAGCTGTGAGTCAGCACTAATAACTTTACAAATCCACCCGAGGAACATCCACTCTGTGAACGTACCCAAGAAAAATTACATTTGTCTTTCCCCGTGCGCATCTGGCAACATCGAATAGTTTTGACATTTCGCCATCTCTCTTGTTTCTATTTTCTTTTTCCGTGGTTTTCCTTTAGCACATTTTTCGTTTTGGCTTCATTCATGCAATTGAATTCAATTGAATTTCAGTTGAACTTTAACGGTTCTCATTGTCGGATGTTCGTTGTTTGAAGTTTCGCGTTCGTTCGGATTAATAATTTTATTTTATTTTTTTGTAGAACCCATTGAAATTTTCATTATATTTTTTTCGTTTCGCAATCAAAATTCGATTTTCCTTCTAATTGGATTTCGGTGAAAAAAAATAAATAAATAGAATTTCCAATGTAAATTAAATTAATGCCGTGCTTGCGTGATTAAATTCGAAAAGTGGAATAATTCCGAATGCAGTGCTTTGTTTAGTGAAAAGAAAAAACCTTCCACTTCTACTGCCATTGCGCAAAGGGATTAACAAAAAGTCAAATTCTTTACCTGGTGCTTTCCGGTGATTTTATTTTACCAACGTTGCTGACGTTTGGCCTCGCAACGATCAACAGGTAGGTGCCAAAATTTATTTGCAGCCGGTATGAATCTTCCATATGGAATGGTCAACAGGGGAAAAAAAAGCAAGTTTTTTCAGACTCAGGTGGATTTTAGTGACATTTTGATTTGCATTTCATCCAGCCTGACTTCCAAGCTGGCACTTGGAATGGCGACAATTCGTTTCCTATACTTGCCTCACCTCTGGATGTTGGTTTCTTCCTCTTTACCTGTATTCTTGTCTTTTTCTCCATCATACTTACAACAGAACGAAAAATAAATAAATAAGAAAATGGAATAAATTTGAAATTGGAATTCACCGGTGATTAATTAATTGGCTGCGTTGTGTTGGAAACGAAAATCGATTGAGGAAAAAAAACAAAATCAACGTCGTCGTGTCACACTCACGGTTCAGTGGAGTTCAGTATATCTACGTGAGCGATGCCTCTGTCATTGTGCTGATCAGATCACCTGCCCCTAGCCAACGGATTACGTCGAGTTGCTAGAGTTACACTTCTAGGGCTAGTGAAAGGGGAAGCAGAAGCACTCACGTAGAACTTAGGTAATTCTGCTGTCGGAACACTAATTTCAAGTGCACGACACGAATCGTCTGTGGCGATGTTGTTGGTGTGTGTGGTTCTGTTATTAGTTGATGGTTATGTTTTTACTACTATGGGTTTGTGTTAACTATGAATAGGCAATTGAAATAGAACAAAAGGCACAAACAGGGGAGGGAAAATAAAAACAAAAAATGTGAGTTGATGTCAACACAACGAGAATTTGAAGGACAGAAAGTGGGTATAGGTAGTTAGGTAGTTGTCATAACGCCCCTTTTAATCCCAAGACATCGTGGGAGCAGTTAAATAATAAAATATCCAGCTTTGTTTGTACGGCTACTTATAACCCACCTAAATTTTTAGGTATATCTGCCTGTACCCAGAACTAATCCTTAAGAATAATTTTATATTCCATGTAAAACTCGATTGGCCCCCTTTTCCCTAAAGTTCGCTAAAAATAATCTTGAACTCAAAAACAAAATCTGGGACAAAAAACACACAACTACGCACGTATTTGCTTGTCGTGCTTGAAGATAAAAGTTACTTAAAAGTTCTATTTGAAGTGAGAAGGTAAGTAGGTACCGTGGTACCGCTACAATGTCAAGTAGGAAACAAACAAAAGTTTTGCAAAACCTGATCAACAAAAATGTTGGTACGTCCACACAGTGGTACCTTATACCTAAGTAGGTAACAAATATTTACGTTTACATAAGCACTTTTAAAAGTTGTTACTGAACTTTGAAGATACCAAAAATCGCTATAGCTAAAGTCGACACAGCAGTTAAATATTTTGAAATCGGTCACTGATCAAAGCAGCAAATCTAAAAAGGAAACTCAAGTCTTGGTTAGTAGTTATAGTTACTGTTCCTTGGTCTGCGACTTTAGGAAACTGACTGTTATTGGCTATGTGCTTTCGATTTGTTCTTCTTCTGAACATTGGACACTGCCCCTTGAGCCTTGACAGATGAATCTGTCTCTCCCTCTCTACGGTCTAGAGTGTACACGGTACCTACAAAAGATTTCAGGCCAAAAACAAATTATAGACTGAAATCTTTCGAGGGCTATTACCTAGGTACTTACTTTCGGTAAAGTAAAAGAAAAGACCACTCGAACGTGTCTCTAAAAGTAAAAATCGCTCTTTTCATCTGTCGAAGTCGAAGGTTACATGGATTATTCCTCCCTAATATCAGGCTAACAATATTTTCTTACTTAAAAAAAAATTAATAGAGCATAAGACCTTTATCCCTAGTTCAAATACAACTAGAAAGTTTGTTTCGGGTGTTTTTTTTTGTCTCCGACATGTCTTAATGTCGGAGACAAAAAGCACCAATCCTCAGCACCATCGCAGTCGGTGCTGAGGATTTGGAAAGACCACTTCTGCAGACTGTATAACGGCGAGGACGAACCAAATACCGCTGTCAGGCAGAACGAACCATTCAACCCGGGCGAAGACGTTACCGACGAAGCATACGAACGATACCGCCCACCCGACCTGGAGGAGGTGAAAGTAGCTGTGTCTAAGCTCAAGTGCAACAAAGCAGCCGGAGCAGACGGCCTAGCTGCCGAACTTTTTAAATCCGCTGGCGATGAGCTGGTTAGGAGCATGCACCAGCTCATCTGCAAGATATGGTCGGAAGAAAGCATGCCCGACGAATGGAACCTCAGCATTGTTTGCCCGATCCTGAAGAAAGGAGACCCTCTGAGTTGTGCCAACTACAGAGGCATAAGTCTTCTTAACATCGCATACAAGATCTTTTCTGCTGTACTGTGTGAACGCCTGAAGCCGTTTGTCAACAATCTGATAGGCACATATCAGTGTGGCTTTAGGCCAGGAAAGTCCACCATCGATCAAATATTCACACTGCGGCAGATCTTGGAGAAAACCCAGGAATTCCAAATCGATACACACCACCTCTTCATCGATTTCAAGGCCGCGTATGACAGCATCTATAGAGACGAGCTATATAGCGCAATGTCTAGTTTTGGCATCCCTGCCAAACTCGTCAGTCTGTGCAGGATGACGATGGAAAACTCACGCTGTTCCGTCAAGGTCGGCAAAGACCTCACCGACTCCTTTGATGTCAAAAAAGGATTTAGACAAGGCGACGCGCTGTCATGCGACTTCTTTAACATCACCAGAGGTACAATCTTTCAAAAGTCCGTTCAACTACTTGCATACGCAGACGACATTGACATAATCGGTAGAACAAAGCGTGATGTCAGTGAAGCCTTCGTGAGTATTGGGACGGAAGCGGCGAATACGGGTTTAGCAGTCAATGAGGGCAAAACCAAGTATATGCTGTCATCAAGAAAAGACACCCAACACCGACGACTTGGACAAAACATCACCATCGACAGCTATAACTTTGAGGTAGTTAGGGACTTTGTCTACCTGGGTTCCGCTATCAATTCAGACAATGACACCAGCGCTGAAATCAAACGAAGGATAACTCTTGCCAATCGTTGTTTCTTTGGGCTAAGAAGGCAATTGAGTAGCAAAGCCCTCTCTCGAGCAACTAAAGTGTCCATGTATAAGACCCTCATCATCCCAGTCCTGCTTTACGGTGCAGAAGCATGGAACCTGTCAAAGGCGGATGAAAACACTTTAGGCTGCTTGGAGAGGAAAATTTTTCGGACGATTTACGGTCCCGTCTGCATAGACGGAGAGTGGAGGAGGAGATATAACATCGAACTGTACGGGCTTCACAGCGATACCGACCTAGCCAAAAGAGTCAAAACACAACGTCTACGATGGCTGGGTCATCTAGAGCGGATGGACACCAACGCCCCGGCCCGGAAAATCTTCGAATCCACACCGCAGGGACGACGCGGTAGAGGAGCACCGAGACTCAGGTGGCGCACGCAAGTGGAAGGGGACCTCAGCCAACTTCACGTGAGAAACTGGAGACGGCTAGCTAGAGACAGAGCTGGCTGGCGAAGCTTGTTGGCTGAGGCCCAGGTCCACCCCGGACTGTAGCGCCACCTTAAGTAAGTAAGTAAGACATGTCTTAATACGCTCCAGTTTAATCTCTTGGGGCCAGTTTTTCAGAACCTACATATAACATGAGTTGACCCTAAGACCCTGGGGTGCCGTGGAGTAGTGGCTAGTGTGTGCTTAACACGCCGGAGGTCTTGGTTCGAATCCTGCCATCGTCACCTGAAAAAAATGACTTGTTCTTTTTCACGTTCCCCACCCCCGCCTAGGTCTGACAAGCCCTCCCTGAGTATCATTTGTCTTGGAAAACTTCTCAAAGTGCCGTTCGGATTCGGCAAAAAATTGTAGGTCCCCTTGTATGTGAAGAAATTATAACACACATAGCATACGTTGTTGAGAAGTTGGCCCTGGCTCACCTCTAGCTGTTGCGCCGCTCTATTTTTTTATTTATTAAATCTTAAAACCTTAATTAAAAATCCTTAAATTTGGTGCTAACTTAACAGTTTTAACTTCTTCTCCTGTGCTTCTATTAAAAGTGCCTTTAGCTAAAAGTGTTTCTGTAAAAACTTGCACTGGAGAGTTGATTTTTTTTTAATCGAAAAAGTGTAACCGTTCCTTGAATCCTCTTGCTTAATAAAAAAATGCTGCAAATCGCATTAGATTTCGAAAGCGAACCAAAACCTACATCATATGTTTAGATCTGGCTTAAATCTAAAAACTTCCATAAACACCCAAAATGTAGTACAATTTCCACCTCTGGACAAGTAGGTAGGTACATGTACCTACTAAGTTTGTCTTTAGTGCACGAAAGAAAAAACTTACGTCTACCTGATAAAAATCAGAATCAAACACTGAAAACTAATGGGCTACTTGAGCGTAGCGAAGTTGATCGTTGATTTTGAAAGTTGATTTTGAAAGATCGACAATGTTTCCTTTCGGTCATTGTTTTATCTTTTCTTTTTCTTCTTTAAATAATAAGAAAATAAAGAGTGCCCCATTCCACCGCAGAGAATAAACGCTCGTTAGGGTCCTAATTTTATGCAGCGTTCTATTTAATATTTTTTTTTTAGAGCATCATAAACAGGCTTCCATTAAAACTTTCATTCTTATTTTAACGGCGTATGGGCAAGAGAAGACAAAGAGAAAGCGAATTTGTTTGCTGAACATTTAGAAAAAACATTCAAGCCTTTCGACGGTCCGCCGTTGGCTGACGTTCTAAACAACAACGGGGAACCTGGTAGCTTTAGAATGAAAAAAGTTTCGTTAGTTGAACTCCGACAGACAATTAGCAAACTTAAAAATAATAAGGCCCCGGGTTACGACCTGATCACTGGCGAAATATTAAAAGAGCTACCAAAAAAGGCATTAGTCAAGCTACTTTATATGATAAACGCTTCTCTTAGACTTCTATACGTTCCAAGACAATGGAAAGTTGCTGAAGTCATTATGGTTCCTAAACAGGGGAAATGCGCAAATGATAAAAAATCTTATAGGCCCATATCGCTTCTGCCGATAATATCGAAAGTATTTGAGAAACTTCTGCTGAAGCGATTACAACCAATAATTGCAGAAAGACGCTTGATCCCGGATCATCAATTCGGTTTCAGACCTAACCATTCCACAATAGATCAAGTCTACAGAATAACGCATGAAATTGAAAAAGCCTTAGAAGGGAAAAAAATATGTTCAAGTGCTTTCCTCGACGTATCGCAAGCCTTCGACAAAATATGGCACGAGGGCTTGAAATATAAGCTACGGCAAAATTTGCCGGAAGACATGTTTAAAATATTGGAAAATTATCTTGAAAGCAGACTCTTTCGTGTTAGGTGTAGTAGTGAATACTCGAGTTTCAAGCAAATTCGGGCTGGCGTACCCCAGGGAAGCGTCCTCGGTCCGACCCTGTTCCTGCTCTACACAAGAGACATACCTCTAGATGACGAGACAGTCGTGGCCACGTTTGCGGACGATACGGCCATCCTGGCAACAGGTGAATCAGTCGAGTCATCAACGAGAAACCTCCAACGAGCATTGGACAGAATTTGTGTCTGGACGAAGACTTGGCGAATCGCTCTTAACGAGAACAAGTCTACGCATGTGAATTTCACTTACAGAAGGGTTAACAATTTGCCTCTGTTCATAAATTCTGTACAAATACCTTATGCAAATGAAGCGAAGTATCTAGGGATGACACTGGACGCTAAACTAAGGTGGAAACCACACGTAAAGAAGAAGCGTGACGAGCTCGAGATTAGGCTCAGGGAAATGTATTGGCTTATCGGAAGATTTTCGAAATTAAGCACATATAACAAACTGCTCTTGTACAGGCAGGTGTTAAAGCCGTCCTGGACATACGGTATACAACTTTGGGGTTGTACCAAGTCGAGCAACATGTCCATGTTGCAGATTTTCCAAAACAAAACACTAAGAGCAATTGTGAATGCTCCATGGTATATTAGGAATAGCGATATTCACAGAGACTTAGGAATAGCTACCGTGGGCGAAGAAGTAACAAACTTCGCTCGAAAGCTTAATGCTCGCCTTCATGTTCATTGCAACAATGAAATGATCCGTACTCTAAACGAGACTCTTAACGATGTTAACAACGAGCGACGACTACAAAGAACAAGACCCTTCGATCTAGCGACGTAGGGTGAAGCCGCATGAATGAACGGCTTAGTAGGTGCATTCACTGGAAAGCAACCTATCCAATGCGATCAACACTATGGAAGCGTAAACTACTTGTTAAGTTAACTTAGTTGTAGTCAAGAAGTATTATGAGAGAGCGAAAATTTCGCTCCAAAAAACCAATATCGGCTACTTCGGTATTATGTACCTGCTATAGTGGGCGTATTGGTATCTTTGAAAGATTTTGGAGTTTTAGTCTCCGTCCATCCTAGTATTCAAAAAAAAAAAAAAAAAAATTCTTATTTTAATAATTACCATCATCATTTTCTAAAACCGCTTATCCATTTTAAGGGTCACGAAGCCTTCTATCTTTCCCGGTCCGCCGCCATAACTACATACTCGAGAATTTCCAGTCGCGATCACCAGGCGATATCAGGATAAGTTATCTAAAATGTGGTCGGACCGCCTTTTCCCTGGTAGGTATTTGCTAGCATGACTTGTCGAGGAAGTCTTTTGGGAGTCATGCAAAGGACGAATCCAAACCGTCGAAGAATAAACAGAGTACCGCCCGAAGAAGTAGTTATATAACTAGTTAGCTGCTCAACAGTAGGACTCCAACGAATGCTGACGTTTCTCACTCTAGCAGCAGTTCCTTTATTTTTCTATCTTGGCCAATCCTACAAGATAACTCAATATCACTTAGTAACTATCATCTTTCATGAAAAAGACCCTGAGATACTTAAACTTCTTCGCCTGTTTCAATTGGACTCCACTTATGTGCAGACTACATTTCATAAGACGACCATCTTCCGATTTGCTCACGTTCACCTTTGTCCCAGCGTCTTTATCCCTCACTTTTATCCCAGAAAATCTTCGAATCCTTCTCTGCGAAAATCAGATGGCTAAACCTTTGCAGTTCCTATTATCTACTTTAAATGGTGCTACAGTCAGAGTGGTCCTGGGTCTCACTTTGTCTTTCAGCTTTAAATCGCAGTCAGAAGAGCCCCACTCATTGTAAGTTCTTCACAATTATCCAGAGGGAATAACCTAGTGATATATCCTAGGGATAAACTCTAGGCATTCGATGATAAACCTTTTCAAATCTAAAAAAAGAGCGTAACTAGACAAGTTTGGCCTATTCCCAACCCGGGCCTTCTCAAGAACAACCTTAAGAGTGGTCAGTTGTGCCTCTGTCAACCGAAAACCGCACTGCTGTTAACGCCACAATAGCTGGATAAAAGCTCTGGTACGTGTGTCTAGCACCTTCCACTTCTTATAGCTTACCTGTTGAGTAAAGACTGCAGCCTATAGAGCATAAAGGGCTCCATCCAAATAACTAAGGAAGAGAAGTGTATTCTGGGTTTTTCAACATTTTCACAAAGTCAAAATCAAACATCTTAAATAAATAAATAGAGTGGCGCAACAGCTCGAGGTGAACCAGGGTCAACTTCTCAACAATGTATGCTGGTGTGTTAATTTTCTTTTCATACAAGGGGACCTACAATTTTTTGCCGAATCCGAACGGCACTTTGAGAAGTTTTTTAAGACAATTGATACTCTCGGGGGGCTTTTCAGACCCTCGCGGAGGTGGGGGCCGTGAAAAAGAACAAGTCTTTTTTTTTTCAGGTGACGATGGCAGAAAATCAAACATCTTGGCTTCAAAAAACCTCCAATCGCCAGAAACCAAAACTCGGTAAAAGAACGATTTATTGAACGCCGCGTCGGAGTTTTCGCCGATAATCATCGCCGACACCAACAAGAATTGATCTGCGTTGTGGAGGTCGGTCTTTCTGCTCTGGGTTCATTATGGTGCAGTGTGCAGAAACCTAAAAGAAAACGTCTGTGGATACACTAGCTAGGCGGGTTTAGCTCTACATGAAACACCCGCGGAGAGCGTTCACTCGGAGGAAAAAATCGACTTTCTTAAGCTTTGATCAACGTGATGTTATTTTTGGCATTTTTGGGGCAGACAAAAAAACTTGGCATAAGGTCGTCTCTTATGTCAAATAACTAATACGTAACTAGTTAGTACCTAGAATAGTACCTGTAGAATTAACTAGTACCTAAAATAAAACACAGTCTCTCCTGTCTTTCAGGCAAAAGAGGAGTCAATGGTTTAGAAAGTAAAAGATTTCGACAACTTTATTGACGTAGCGTATTCTGCACTGAAAAATTACTCGCTGGTTTAACCCAGATTCGTTTTGTTCCAGAATTAATAGATTTCAGTCCAGCTTGGCCTTAACTCTGCCTTGAAAAACCCTAATGTAACTGATATAAGAATCGATTAAGAAGTCTATCCGTGTGGAACAACTTTTAGGCCTTAAATTTTAAGCTAGAGAAATTAAATTTGGTACAGCTGAGCTGGGGAATTTATTGGACCAGATCAAGTTTGAAAATTGCTCAAATCCCCCACAGACACGCTCACTAATCAATTATTTTCAAAACCGCTATTTTAAAATTGATCACCATTGTTAACCCTTGAAAAAATAAAATTTGTTTTCGACTCCTTATTTTATCAAAAACTTTAAAAAAATTTCAAAAAACTGGATCACTGTAGGATTTTAACATTTTACTTAATTTAAGCTTGATTTTTAGAGTGCTCATCAAACGCGTAGAGATCTAAATTACCATAACACTTTTTGTTCGTCACCTTTGTTTTATATATCAATGCAAAAATAATGCAAATAAAGGGTCCGCCAAATAACTTTTTTTTTGAAAATGCTATAAAAATACTACTGAATATTTTCTCAAATTACTTTTTTTTATTTGAAAGTACAATCCTGTCGTTTAATAATGGAAAATAATTTCATTCAAATGGCTGCCTCGGCTGGCCGAGTAGCTGGTCGAGTAGCCTACATGATCGGTACAATTTTTAAGCACATTATCGATTGTGTGCAGCTGTATTTCACCAATGGCTTCACGAATATTGTCCTTTAAAGCGTCAATTGTCTCTGGCTTGCCGGCGTAACACTTATCTTTTACGGCACCCCACAAGTAATCTCCAACGGTGTCAAATCGCAGCTCCGAGGTGTCAAACGACATCAGCTTTGCGGCTGATAATGCGATCTTCAAAAACAGGGCGCAAAACATTGGGTGTAGCGCCGTCCTGGTGAAACCAAATGTTGCCAATATCCTCCTCTTAAATTTTTGTAAACAAAAATTCGTTCAACATAACGATCGCCATTGACTGTAACGGTCACTCCTTGCTGATTTTCGAAGAAAAATGGCCCAATTAGGCCTCTGGACCAAAATCCGCACCAAACAGTGACTCTTTTTGGTTGGATCGGCTTTTTAATGTATGCGTGCGGGTTTTCTTGCCCCAATTTTGCTTGTTTACATATCCGTCAAGATCAAAATGAGCTTCATCTGAAAAGATGATTTTTTTTTGCAAAATCGGCATCTTCTCTAAGTCGACCCACTTAGCGAAGGGAAAACGCATATTTCCCAGCGTTGTTCAAGCGTATACACTAAAAAAACACTAAAACTAATTATTTGTCAAATCAGACATGAGTTAAGTGTTACCATTCACGAAATCAGCACTAGTTGAAGAAAAAAAAGTTAGATGGCGGATCCTTTGTAATTTGATTTATTTAAAGCCACAATAACGAAGCTGGTAACGTTCTTAATAGATCGCCTTTCTAGGTGAATTTTTGAAGGAAGGCATTTTGATTTAGTTTTTTTTCCTTGTTCATTTTCGAGGGGTGTCAAATTTTGAACCTCGTATTTTGGGCAGAATTTTAAGAAAATGACGTTTGACTACCCGTCCATATACTGTACTTACACGCACAGTATATTAATAATTCATGCATATGTAGACTTTTCAAAAATGCTGTCATTCGATAAATTCAAATTTACATTGAATATCTGAGTTGAACATTGTTACCTGTCATAAATGCTTGAGTTTTTTCATATTTTGGCAGGTTGGCATTTGAGAAAAATGACAACGGCACCTCATGACTATAGTTAGGTCAGCAAAAATGCCTGCAGGCATGCAGTTTAATCTAACCTTTCGCTTAGTCAAATCTAACCTTTAACTTAATCTTAGCTTTAGCATATTGAATCACAGCATTTTAGAGTTTAGATAAGACCGCATGCCATTTTGCCGTATTTGACGTAAGGAGAAAAATATTTGCACAAAAATGCATGCAATGCATATGTCAAAAATGGCATGCAGTCTAATGTAAGCTACGCACACTAGTTGTCGCAAGAAAAAGATCACTATATTTTTTGCATTCGCGTTGAATCGATAAGGCATTTTCTATTTTATATTTTTTAAGATGATTTAAGTAAAATCGACCGTGGCGAAAATTTTTGTATAAACGAAATCTAAAACAGAGTTAGACTAAGGCCAGTTAAAACCCACATTTTACAGGATAATTTAAGATTTTTCATTAATTCTGTGTCCAAATGTGGGTGTGGCCCAAAATTTCGTATGAACAAAATGTAGAACTACATGTTTTTTATTATAATAAAATATTAAAAACTATAATATAAATACAATATTGTAATATTAAATAACTTATGAAGTAATTTTTTTTCAATTTGGAACAAAAATATTAAAAAAAAATTTGTTTGAACAATTATACCATTTAAATTGGTGCTACGCCCACTAACTAGCGGAGGTGGTTTCTTATCTTGTAATCAAGGACATCCTAAATGTCAAACTTAAGCCTCCGAGTGGTCCTAAATGTCAAACTTAAGCCTCCTAGTTTGACTGATGGACGGACGGGCGGGCATGACTTATTCAATTCACAATTTGGTCTCAATCATATACCCGCGAGGTCTTAGGAATCTACCATTAATATTTCACCGTGTTACAAACTATGTGACAAACTCAACATAACTACTCCCTATCCTTTGGGATGGGGGTTTGAAAAATGAAAAGAAAATGTGAAGGATTCACAATAGGTACCTATAGAAGATTAATAAATTCATACTTGCTTACATAGTTCCTGGTAACTCACACACACACACACATTGATCACACGCACATCTAAGCTGTACAGCAGTTTATGTTAAAACTGAAAACCATTTATGCGGCTAAAACCACCCCTGTTTCCAAAACTACTGCGCACTTATAAACAAACCCAAGACAGGGGTGATCTTGATATAGAATGACAATTACCCTTGTTATAGGCACGTGTGCAAATTTCCAGCTGGCAATCGTTTACCTTTTTAAATTGAAATTTGCCAGGAGGATTTATTTTTCGTCGCTTCATCTGACCTTGAGCAGATGTTTTGTCACAGACGGTCTGTGTTTTTTTTGTTTTTGCTTGCGAAATTGCCCCTAATTAATGCATTCACTCCACTCGATAAATACTGAAAAGACAAAAGGCAAAAAAAATCTGGGAACAAATTTCAATTCAAAACAAACGAAGACGAAAACAATCAGTGAATAAAATTTTTTAGCTCAAATTACATCACAGAGTCTTGCATAGCTTAATCCAATTATGTCAAAAAGTAGACCAAACAAAAGGTGCCACGAGCGTATAGTGAAAGTCTTTGCCGCGCAGAGCAATAAATCATCGTTCAGCCACTGGACCAATTAAATAACAATTTATGCTCTCTTAACGGTCAGTAAAAAAAAATGTATTATTTATTAAATAACGAATTTAAAGCATTCGAAATATATATTCTTCGCTAGAAATGAACGGGTGGTTGGTTGGGTTCAGTAACACCGCGCTTTGAGAGTCTGTCATGTCTGCATTGAACGAAACGAAAACAACACGAGAAGAGGGGAAGTTCATGCCGGAAGTTATGTGCACAGAGCGTTCAATAGAAAGACCAACACTATTGAATAGACATGTTCAGGTAAAGGTATCTGTTCTCTACACTGAATGGACATAATGACAACACAATATTGACCCATGGAACATGAAACGTAACATAAGGTTCCGAGTATTTTCATTTCGTAGAAAAAGGAGGAATATATTTTTTTTTGTTCTAACTTGCTCTTCGAACACAACCCAGTGACGCTTACGACCCAGTTTAGAACAAAGAAACTTATTTAAAAAACACCTACTGGGACGTTCCGTTTTTGCGTACCCAGAGTCAATCAATAGTTGCTAAGAATGAGCGCTCAATTGGAGAGAAACCTGACACAGTATCGCAGCTTGATAAATTAATATTTAATGACTTGCTATTTACATTTTGCATGAGGGGAATAATTACTAGACGCCTCCACTGTTCATCTCCTGATGAATCATTGTGAACCTTTTCTATAGTAGAGAGACGACGCACGACGCGACGTTTTGTTGAATAGAAAAAATATTGTCTTGACACGGGCGTCAGGGAAGTGTGTGCCTTGCGTTTAGCACAAAACAGTTTTTCTCTCAAATGCGGAAGAAGGTTAAAGAAATATTAAAATGCACCAGGACAATGAACCTGACATAAAAACCGTTGTTAAATAAGTTGAGAAAATATATGTGCGTTTGACACGTGAGTGAGTGTCTTTAAAGTTTTGCATTGAAAGACAAGAATCTACTTTACGATGGCATCATC
The DNA here is from genome assembly GCA_947623515.1 of Neoascia interrupta. Classification (NCBI taxonomy): domain Eukaryota; kingdom Metazoa; phylum Arthropoda; class Insecta; order Diptera; family Syrphidae; genus Neoascia; species Neoascia interrupta. The sequence continues at coordinate 11,189,749 of OX392464.1, forward strand.
AATCACGAAGCGTTATTCAGGAAAATTTCTGACAGCAATGTTATGTTGTATGTAAAAGAAATTAACACACCAGCATACATTGTTGAGAAGTTGGCCCTGGTTCACCTCGAGCTGTTGCGCCACTCTATTTATTTATTTTAATGTTATGTTATGACAGTTGCGAGCCTAAAGAGGAAAAAATTATCGCCCTTCCACTGTCAATTCTCATTTCTATGACAAGCAAAAAATCTAGTCCGAATTGCTCTCCATAGTTAGTCTGGGGCTAACCCAGGTCGAAGAGGGTTAACCCGCTTTTTACTCGTGTAAGACCACCAAATTTGGTTTGTTAAACCAAGACTAAACGCGATTTAAAAATAACTAAAAAACTTACATATGTGTATGAATTGAATTGAATTGAATTGAATGTATAGGGTGCGAGTATAAAACCCACTTGTACTGCGACCTTAAAGATCTATTGTACCCCTTTTCTTTGATCTAGGTTTTTAGAGCTACCTTTACAAACCTGATAACCTCCCTAGATGGGATGTTGTCATAGTCATTCCCTGTTAAATTGGGCATCCCAGTAATTTTAAATCTGTGGAGAGCAAGAGAAGGACTCTCTATCAAAAGGTGTTCCATAGTTTCTTTTATTTCTCCACAGTGTCTATAGATTTCAGTGCTGCTGTGGCCTAGTTTGGATAGGTGATAGTTACATGCTGCATGTCCAGTGAGAGCTACACATAACTACCTTCATAGTTTTCGTGTCCCGGCACCCAAATCAGCTTTACACTCTTTTTGGTAGCCAGTGTATTTAGAATTTGGTGACATTCCCAAACAGCCTTGGAGTCATATCTGTCGCTCCTTAGAGCTTTTAGGACTGCCTGGCTGGCCGAGAATAGTCAGATCTTCACATTGGTGAGATTTCTATTATAAATGCATTGGGCTGCTTTGTTAATCGCAAACAGTTCGGCTTGAAAAATTGTGGCTTCTTTACAGAGAGGTATGTGTATATGGCACCTCGGTCCTACTATACCAGCCCCAACTCCACTGCTTGACTTCGACCCATACGTATACCACTTTTGTGCGTCATCATTTAGCCAATGTGGATTGCTAGTCCATTCCTCTCTTTTTGGGATTAAGATTTTGTAGATTTTGCTAAAGCTTACAATAGGGTCTATGATATCGCTGAAAAGTGTCAGTTCCCTGACCAACTCCACTTTCTTCAGTATCTCTAGATGCCCTTGTAGATTACTTTCTTTGTAAATGTATATTTGCGTTGAAGACTTATAGCCTGTCTTGCTGCTTCTGCCTGAACCGCTATATGTAGTGGTGGAAGGTTTAGGAGGACTTCCATACCTGTGGGAGCGGTTCGCATAGCTCCAGTGGTACAGATGCACGCTAGTCTTTGCAGTTTGTTTAGCTTTTCTATGACTGTCCGCTGCTCACACTTTTTTCACCATATGGCAGCGTCGTAGAAAATAATTGACCTGATCATTTATGTATAGACCCACAGGCTCATTTTGGGATTGGGTCCCCATGTTTTACCAACGAGCTGTTTTAGGGTCCATAATATATGTGGATTCCAGGTGAGTTTGTTGTCTAGAGTTATCCCTAGAAACTTAACCTCTGCACTGGTTGTAAGAGGAATACCTTTAGGGTTTGAAGCTTTTTTAGGGTTTGAAGCTTGTTCTGTCTCCTTCTTGTAAAGCGAATAATCTTGGTCTTGTTGGGATTTATAGAGAGTCCTTCACCCTCATACCATTCCCAAGTTATTTTTTAAGGCTTTTTGCATAAGATTACCAATTGTATCCTCATGTTTGCCTCTTAAATGAATGGCTAGATCATCAGCATATCCAATGGTATAGAAGCCATTGTTGTTTAGTACAATGAGTAGCTCGTCCACAAGTAATGACCATAAAAGTGGGGAAAGAACTCCTCCCTGAGGACACCCTTTGATGGTGTTTATTGCTACTTCCACATTACCTGAGTTGGCTATTATGAGCCTTTCTTTGAGCATATTGCTATTCCATTTAATAATGAGAGGATTAACATTTTTCATGATTTGCATTATCGAAGGCTCCTTCTATGTCCACAAAGGCCCCTACAGCGACCTCTTTAGCCATAAGGAATTTCTCATCCATACCTCTGTTAATTTGTGGAGGGCAGTGGTTGTGGATAGCCCTTTCTGATAGGCGAATTGAAGTTTTTGCAGTGGCGCTTTTTGAAGAGCATCACTTTTGATATCTACCTCAATAAGCTTTCCGTTACTTTAAGAAGTACAGACGATAAGCTTATTGGCCTGTATGATTTAGGAAGGTCGGGTGGTTTGTTTCCTCCTTTAGGAATGAAAATCACCCTTACTTCCCTCCATTTTTGGGGAATATAACCTGACAGCAGACATGATCTAATAATTTTAACTAGACACGCCTTTAGTCCGTTGGGGGAATAAAGGAGAAGGGCTGGAAAGATACCATCCATTCCGGGAGCCTTATATGGCTTGAAGCTCCTGATCGCCCATTCAAACCTATCAAACGTAATATTTTTAGCAGAGCCTCTACCTTTGTTGTAGGGAAAGTTGGTTGGGTTTTTTACAGAATCATTACCATCCTTTAAAGTGCAACTTGGGAAATGAGTCTTTAGCAGTAATTCTAAAGTGTTTTTGAAGTTTTGTGTGAGGTTACTTTCAGAGTCTTTGACTAGTCCAATAGAGTCCTGCTTACCTCTTGAGAGCACCTTATGAACTCTTGCCGTCTCCGGTGAGTCTTTGAGGTTCTCACAAAAGTTTTTCCACGACCTCCGTTTAGATTTCCTCAACTCTTTATTATAATTAGTTAGGGATTCTTTGTACTTGGTCCAGTCGCCTGATCTTTTGGCTCTGTTGAACTCATCTCTGGCAAGTTTCCTGAGCTTATGCAGTTCAGGATTCCACCAGGGTACTGATTTATTTGTGAATTTTTCTTTGAGCGGGCAGCTTGAGTGGTGTGAGGATAGGATTTTTTCAGTGAGATTCACGAAGGATAAGGACAAATACTCCAGAGGAACAGTTGTCCAGTTCCTCTGGAGTATTTGTGCTCGGATGGGATCAATCTTAGTTTAGCTCGCAGATTTTAGTGATCTTAAAACTAACTTCAACTTTAACTAATTTAAACTGAATTCAATTTAATTAACTTAAGAAAATGTTAGGATTTTAACTGAAGCTCCACTTTAATGAAACCCATTAAAAGGCGAGTTGTGTCATTTGTCTTAAGGTCCCTATGAACTTCGGAGTGTCCGAAGGTTCCATGCCAATAAGACTCTTTTTGTATCGTATTCCAAGAATGGCCACTTAGCCTATCAGGCCTAGATTTGCCAAATTTTGTAAGATAAAGACTAGTTTTAGTTGTGAAGGCGTCACGAGTTTCCTCTGCACTCTGGTGTACCCCAAGGTTCTATGCTTAGTACCACTCTTTTTTATCGCATTACATGCGAATGAAACTTTATTTTTTTCGTTTATCACTTGTGTTTATTTTGAGAAATTTATTTATAAACTTAATTCCTCTTCGAAATTAGCATTTTTAAAACTCCTTTTTCTTCCAGTACTGGATGATTGCTAACCTCTTCGGTGATACTCTATTCTCAATCCTATACATGTACCTCATTATTCACACCGGATGGTAACATTTAACACCACAACAATGAACATGAATAACTAATTGGTGAAAGTATGCAACACTTACCTATGCCAGTCTGCTGAGTTCTAAACTCATCGAAATTTCCTCGACTCAACAAAATAAACACATAAATTTCCTCTTATCTGTCGCCACACATCAGCTGGCTGCAACACTGTTGTTCTTTAGGCTAAAAAAAAAGTTATGTTGCATGGGTGCCACCAGCGGACTACATCTTCTTCCAAATATAACCTAAATCAACATCTTTGCGCCACATGTTCTACATCTCAGACACCATATAAGTATTCAAATATAGGACCATCTACAAGTTAAGCGCACTCTTGTCTTCCGTTTATAAGATATCCCATGTAGCACGTAAATTTAACGAACAAAAAAAGAATCAGTATAGCATTCCGCCGAAGATAAAAGTGAAGTTCGTTCAAATGCAACTAATTTATGCGTTCCAGTGACTGGAGCGCGTATCCGCAGTGCCGTGAGGCCGTACTGTTGTTGCACCTTGTGCGGCTCGGTGGGCGTCTGATGTCTTAGTTAGGCGGGTAATTTCACTTTTACTTGAACTAAATAGCAAATAATTCGAAATTTTTAAGGTTATAAATCTTGGATTCGCTACAGATACGTTTGTATTGGGCGCAGGCAGAAAGCCCTCAATCTTTCTGGAATACGAGAGAAACAGAAAGTTGAGCGCAGGTAACTATATGCTTTACCTTATAGTATTGATTGTTGTGACTTTGGGGTTAAGTTAGGTATAAATCATTTGTCCCTTCAAAGGGTGAACCCCACTTTTGTATTCTGTCACTCAAAAATTTAGTAAGTCTTATTGGGGAATCTTTTTGTTGAACAGCAGTGGCCGAATACGAACATGAACACACTAAATGAAAAAAAATCAATTTCTCTAACTTACAAATAAATAATTGTTGTCCAACCCTTTTTAATTTTTTGTACTTTCCTCATTTATGACCAAACTGAATAGATGAAAAACGACTTTCCTTCACTGACAATTTTTGGTTGACACACTATTTCAAGTACCTACTTCAAGAGTTAAAACCAATTTGTTTTGAGAAAAGTACGAACGATATGCAGCCATAGCTTTGAAAATCCATTCTTTTCTTTAAATTATAATCGTCCCTAACCATCGTTTAATTAAAAAGTCAACCGAACGTATCGTTGCTTATATTGGGGAGCGGCCCCTATAAAATACAAAATTAAATTTAATGTTGAAAAGTGAACAATTACAACAATTTACAATTCTACAAACATTATAATAATGGCTAGTCCTATGATCATTTCAAACGCTGCCAGGCGAACATCGCCATTATAATGATGCTAGCATTAAGTGACAACTCTTCCAACGGTTTCCTATAAGAGAAACTTTTTCACTTTTCGATATTAAATTAAATTTTGTATGGTTTTTCCATAGGGTATTCGAACCTCACGCATTAGCCCGATATACTAACTACTGCACCACGGCAACGTCCACCTATAGATTTCCTACGCGGTAAAACCATCCCACATGTAAATGCCGCAGGTAAAAATAAAAAGGTACCAGTATATCTAAGAATATTAAATTGTTAGCATCCAATATGATAGGGCAGGGCAAACATACTTACTCACACCAGAAAACAGAAAATACTAAAATCTGGCAGATGATGATCTTACCATTAAATTTTTACCCCGGTGTGGTTTTTCAAAAACTGGTCGGGTACTGGATAGACTTCCTGCTAAATTTCGGTGAATCGGTAGTGTAGAATTTTTAATCTCTGAGCTTTCCAACGTAGCTCCGTTCTACATGATCATCCAATTCAAGTCAAAAGAAATTGGAATCATCGATCACGGTTATCGATGGTGGCCAACATAGTTCATAGAAATATACACCGATAAGACGCCGGCCGCCAGCCCAAGTTCCACACCACCATCATCATCATCATCATCATTTTCGGTGACCGCTTATCCTTAGAAGGGTCGCAAAGCGAGGGCGGCTAAATGGTCCTTCGATCGTTTCCGATCCTTCGCCTCCAACTCAAGAGACATAGGTGCGATCCCCAGACGGGTCTCGGAGATTTTTTTTACCTGATTCCACCACCTGTTTCTTGGCCAACCAGGCGGGCGACGCACTCGCATCTCGGCTAACATAACCTGTCTAGGAAGTCTGTCGGGGGGCATGCGAACATCGTGTCCAAACTGCCTAAGAATTGATCGTTCCACTCGGGGAAGTAGCTGCTCAACATCAGGATCCTCACGAATACTGAAGTTTCTCACTCTATCCTTCGAGTAACACCAGCAACGCGCCTCGGGAATCTCATTTCGGCAGCTTGTACCCGCCACCTAATTCTTTTGGTCATTGCCCTTATTTCATGACCATAGATGTGGATTGGAACGAACACTGAACTAAGAACTGAGATCTTTGCTTTCACTCCAAGCTCAGCTTTTCTGACGATCGGCTGGTGCAGCGCCTTTACTCTTGTTCCAACTTGGCCAATCTTACAGTATAACTCAGTTTCACTCCTTCCATCTTTCGTAAAAAAGATCCCGAGATGCTTGATCCCGGGGCTCCATTTATGTGCAGGGAACACAGCACAGAAGTTCGGGAAACAACAAACACTTTGGATTTGCTCACGTTTACCTTCTCATCCCAGCTTCACCGCTTATGGCCGCAAACCCATCCAGTGCCTCCTCGGTAGCCTCCTCAGGATAGCTAAATCATCTGCGAAAAGCAGATGGCTTATCCTGACGCTACCTGATTCCTCACCAAGACTGCGGTTCTTGGAGAGGCGATAGAAAACAACCTTGGCGTCCAACGCACACATCAAAAGGTTGGGATTTGATGTCATTTATCCGAACACAGCTTCTGCAGTTCCCATACAAGATTGAATGGCTCTCAGAAATGGCCCACTCAGTGCATAGTCCCGCAAAACTCTGCAGAATTTATCCCGAGAAACCCGGTCATAGGCCTTTTCCAGATCTACAAAACACGCGTAGACCGGTTCGGCATATTCCCAGGCCTTTGCAAGAATAACCCTCAGAGTAAAAAGTTGGTCGGTTGTGTCTCTGCCAGGCCGAATGCCACATTGCTCTTGCCGCAACAAAGGCTTGATTGCAGCTCTGGAACGCGCTTCCAACACCTTCGCAAATACTTTTTCCCGGAAGACTTAAGAGAGATATGCCCCTATAGTTGGTGCAATCTCTCCTGTTCCCTTTTTTGAAAACGGGTACTATAACTCCCGCTTGCCAATCGCTAGGTGCCTTCCCGCTGTCCCAGGACACCTTAATGACACGTGTTAGCCATTTAACACCCTCTTCACCCATTGCCTCGGGCATTTCTGGCCGGATTTCATCAACTCCAGCCAGACTTGCCAACTTTTTGCGATTTAATCGCTTCAGTGACTGCGTCTACTGTGGGACTATTCTCCGCCCTTATCTCGTCAGCAGTGGGAACGCCATCTTCAGTGCTCTGTTGGGGATTGAGCAACTCCAAAAAATGCTCGCTCGATCTACGTAAAACGTAGTTCTCTTTTGAAAGAAGTGTACCGTCTTTAGATTTAACCCCTTGAACGATGTTCATCTTGAATAGTCTGCCAAAATGTCTTGTTTTGCAGATCTGTAATCATGCTCCAACCTCTCGCCGAGCTTTTCGCATGCCTGTTCTTTGGCTGTTTTGACCGCCATATTGGAAGTTCTTTGCGCCTCAGTGTAGCGGGCTCGAAAAATTGAGTTGCTACATTTATTCCACTCAATATAGCCTCTTTTCTTCTCTCTGATGGCTTCTCGAACTGCAGGAGTCTTGATGGATGTCACTGAGATATTGAAAATAGTGTTGGAGATAATACTAAGCCCTGGAGCACACCAAATTTGTAGCTGTCTTAAACTATGTTTGGTTAGTGCACTCCAAAAAAAATTTCTTATTCACTGAATGAAACACTCATCGATGCCGAATAAACTCAAATAAGACAGGGAGTAGGTTGATGTGTGAGCTGCAAAACTGGAATGTCATTGTTGTCGTTTAAACTTTGTCTAAAAAAAATTTAAGGCCATTCCTGCGTGAAGTTCTTGGACGCTGCGGAAATCTCGCCAGCCTTCGGGAGTCGTTTGTCCGGAATGATGAAGCCATTGAGATTTGTGAACGTTAACTGTGCCTTAACTACGATTTCCGTACTAGGGTACCGGGAAACAATTCGAGACGAAGGTACTTGGACAGATCCCTGTTCATTAACTAGACGAGGAGTCCTATACATATAGATAAAGCTGTGATGCATAACAATACATCCACGCATAGGATAAATCCACTTTATCCACTTGAATTTGATCAAGACTGAAGATGGATCCTGGTAAGGATCCTAAAAATAACGCCATCATTCAGCAGGATGTTGTGTTCTTTAATTCTATAATTTCCACAAATGCTTATTTTTTATGCAGAAGTTTTCCTTGTATAGGAGGAGATAAAATGCACCCTTTATCGCAGGATATGTACAAAACTCGCATTGCATCATTCATCTTTTGAAGGACGGTTACGTTTCCAAGTGCAACGATAACAAAACTGGGTGCTTTCAGTGCAAAAGATACAAACGCCATGCAAATTTTAATCAAACAACCAACAGTAGTAGGCAAATTTTTCCTGTTTTCTGCCGTGACCCATTCCGATTCCATACACACCTGTGCAAGTAACAACTCCTCTTCAGGGTTCATGTACCTGTGACTGACTGGGTGATATATGTATTGCAGAATGTGTGAACATGTTTTTTGCTTACTCCGTGCGTAAATTACCGCTTTGGTAGAGTGAATAACACCTCTGGACAGTGAGGTAATGAACTGCTGGAACAAAACTTTGCAACAGCAACAGGTTTCTATACACCTTTGTGTTGACTGCCATCAGCTCATGTTTATCTTTGATCTGACCTGAAAGGAGTCGGAACTGGAGCCTAATCAAAGGCACCTTTGACGAGCTATCCCGATGTTTGTTTTGAACCAGGGATGTTAATTAGTGCCTTAAACTTTTATGACCAATTCACACTATGGGCTTAACAAAACCCCCAACTGTACTAGCCGTGATAAGGTTCCCATAAATAATTTCAACCGAACGTCAATACCAGTTCGTTACTCACGAGTCTTCCAATTTTTTTTTTTTCTTCTATTTACATCTTTAATTTTTTCTTCATTCTTATTTATAAATTTTGTTTATAATGAAAGAGGAGCGTTCGAGACGTGTGTATATGTGCGGTGATCGCCGACATGCGGTGGTGCTGATCAATGCAATTAAAATGTGATGGTTTTTCGAACCGAAAGTGAATTTGGGCAATTCGATTCGCTTTCGTTTTTAATTTTTCCTGTGAATTGATTCAATTAAATAAATTTTTTTTTGTGGATTCTGATTGTCTGCCATTGTGAACTTATGTGCTTATTTATTTTTTTTTTGTTTCATTACAGAACTACTTCGATTGGGTAAGTTTTCAAAAGGGCCAAAGTCGGATGGATTACAATAATTAATACCTACATTATCAGTTCACAATAGTGGCTAACAAGCAGCTTTTTATAATCTCATCTCTGACAGGCCATTAAGTTGAAATCTTCATATTAATTTGGCAAATGACAGACGGTGCATTGGACTTGATAAAATCTACCTACAGTCAATTCCGCTACGATTTGAAAAAAGTAGTCTCACCATTTACGACATAAAATCAAATCGGTTTCTATAGAAACTGGTGGAAACATTAATTGTTTTTTTTTCTTACATAAGAATGTCTTCCATTAACCATTTCTGTTTAATTGTTTAATTATGGAGCCGCAACTATGAGCAGCATCAAAGGAAAGGTGCTTCTCGTTTGAATCGTATACGAAAAATTCCACAGATCTTATCGACGACCGATCGCAATCATGAACAATTGTGATCTTATCTTCGACTTTATTGTCTCGAAGGTATATTCACAAGTCGTTCAACCGATGAAATTACTTTTAAATGACAACTAAAAAACCGCACTTTCAGCCAAACTCACATTATGACTTGATTGTATTATTTTTGTCTTCTTGCTTTTTTCTTACTTTTAACCAGAAACCACACAATTATGGCCATCCACTATACTAACAAAACCAGAACTTTGACAGTTGTACGGTTAAAACGTGTTTCCAATTGCAGTCGCAAGGGGTTCCGTGACCACGACTATGGGACAAAAAAAATTTTAAGACAAGCAGAGAATGTAAACCAAGTTATACTCGATTTGAGATCCCGCAACATGTTCTACACACATTCACGATGAACTTGAATATGAGATTACGATCCCGAGCAGGGCAACCATTTTCTCAACCTCATCTCGCGTTTTATATCCACTTTATTTGGAGAACTCGTTTTCCACATGCTGAGGTTTTCTTTTTCTTCTTGAACTGCTTTTCTTCCCGTTTATACTTTCTTCAGTGAGCATAAAATCAAAGAAGTAGTAAGAAAATCGATTCTATTTCAATGTTAAGGTGAGCCAAAGTCAAAGTCAAGTTGACAGACGAGCAATGTTTTAAAAACCACAAGATTTACCACAAAGACGATATACCCATAAAAGTCTGCAATAAGAAGGCAAAAAAGTAGAAAAAGGAAACGCAACTACTTAGCGCTAAAAAAATGCACGTTTTGGTTGTCGTAAAATGTGACACAATTGTGACAGCGATGAGTTGGTTGATAAGTAGAACTGTTTTTTTCAAACCCATTCTTTCTATTCGCTCTTCTTCTGTCAGATTTCGTAACATTAACAATTTTCTAATGGAGGTCGTTTTAGTCTGCCTCCGCCGTAAACGCTTTTAAGTTCAGCGATTTTTATCGTTCTGCTTTGTTGCTAATTGATTTTTGCTTTCTTTGCACTTTGCTTGTTGTTTCCTTTCGGGCTAAGAGAATAATTTAAGCATTGTGAATGGACTTTTTTTAATGTCACTTGATACACATTCTTGTGTGATGTGATGTACCTACCTTCGCGATAACAATGCATAAGTTTGTAGAAAATAAAATTTTGAACATGGTTTTCATTTGAAAAATAAAACTTTTTTAGAATTGACAGATCACAATCACAATTATTAACTATGCAAAGTAGAGTTCACAAAAGAAAAAACTTCTTACGAGTCGGTATGAGAAAAATTTTCTTTTGATCATTATCTTTTTTTCTAAGCATGTGCGCTCTACATTTTGAGTATCTACTAAAAAAGTCAAGTTTACATTATTTTTATCTCAAAAAGTTTATCAACTTGGCTCTTGTTTATATTGTGGCGCATTGTGGACAGGTTTATGCATCTTTTAGTGTGGGTATACTTATTTGATTCGTAATAGCTGTTATTACTCATATGGGTGAACCATTTCTTACACCGCCAATAAATAAGGTCTCCTTGAAAGTTTTGAAATGCTTAAGCCGGCTATGAAGCTTAACTTGAAATAAAATTCCATAGGAATATAAACAACAAAAAACCAACAGCAGAATAAGTTTTGTGGAACCAACGAAGCTAACGTGGTCAAATAAACAAAAATCTACATTTCTTAGATTTCTTAGAGAACAACGTTACTATCCCGGTTTCTTGTGCTGGCAAAAACTTAAATAAAACAAGAAGAGAAGACCTTCAGAAAGTTCAAGTCTCAGAGTGAAAAAAGCCGCCTAACATAAACTTTTAGGAATGCGGTTTAAGTTAATACTTATTTTACGGTTAGAAAAGCATACTTCTGGGCTCCAACTCCTGCAACAAAGTCAGTACCTTCAGCAGCAGCAAAGCTATTAACAAGTTCCACGTGCGAATCTGAAAGCATGTTTCTAGTTTGAACTTCCGCAGCAACATCAGCATCATTAGCGGCAGCAGAACCACTAAGATTCCACATACAACCAAAGGCACATTTTGGTCCTTCGAGCCGGATCATCGTTTTTACGTTCTCAAGTCATACGTTTGCTAGTCATTCCGCCGGCCCTACGCTGACTTAATCAAGCTGCCAACTCTGCGGGAGGACAATATTTTCTGGTCGTGTCGCGCGTCGTCTCCTTGCGCCGACTGCCTCGCTGTCACCGCTATCAGAAGCGTTGAAGCTCCTCTCTTCTAGTATGTGAGGAGAAAGGGGACACAGCGTCAAAAGTCACAGAGCGAGGACTGCTTCTGATAAGCGGTGATAGCGAGGCAGTCGAGGACAGATACATTTTTCGGACAATAGAAACCCATTGTCAAAACGACTCGACATTTAAAACACCAAAGAACTCGCATGTTGGGTTCTTGATGTTGGTGGTCGTTGCGATGGGAATGGGATGCATAACTAAACGCACTCATTTAAGTTCTGCAGGATTGTACTTTCTTAGAGATCTTTAACGACATAAAAGCGAGAGATCTTCAACGACAAGAGAAAAAAGACCTGTTTTTCATGAGCGCATTCTCTGGTTCTTGCTAGCATTCTCTGGTTCATCATGGGAACATGTTATTGAACTAAATTAGGGACACCTTTTCATGGACCTACAACATAACATGTTAAAAACCAGTGAGTAAGTGCTGCAGTGTGTACGCAGATGTTACAGTCCGTTAAACCGATTGTCGTATACCACATCCTATCCCACATTGTAAATGACTGCTATATATTTTTTACGATTTGTGGTTATCTTATATATACTTTAAAAGAGGGCGTGTTTCAACTGCCCTTACACTACAAACTATCAGTATTAGCATTGATATCTCCAAGTTTCGCTTAAATGTAAGCAAAAATGTATTTTTTTGGTTCACGAAAATTCAATATTTTTGTGAATTCGACCCCTTCAAGGAGGCGTGGCTAAAAATTTTGCAAAAGTGAAACCCAGACCCGAGTCTCGTTAACCTTAAATGCTTACTTTTATTTTTTTTTTTTTCATAAATTAGGCTCTTAAGGCATATCAAAATTGCGTTTTTATGGAAAATCCAAGTTTTTTATCAATGCTGCCTTAAAATGTGGGCGCAGCCCCCACCCTTCTATGAGTTAAATGTAGCTAAACGTTTTCCACATAAAACATAAAGTAAAACTTTTTCAGTTTGGAGCAAAAATATTGAATAAAATGCATTTGAAAATTTACCCTTGAAACAGATGCCACTCCCGCGAAGGAGGTTCACCGATTTAATTTTTCTGTTTTATGTCTAACATTCATTGGGAGATGCTTAAAGTCAAATTTTTGCCTTTAAAGGCGTCTTACAGTTTTGAAAGCTTTGGAGGCAGTTGCACATTTACACCGATTGTGGGCGTGTCTGTGGGCGGGTTTCAAAAATTTTAACACTTGTACTGCTTCCCATGTCATGGGGCCTACGTACGAAATTTACGCTCCCTAGCTCAAAATTTAAGGCCTAAAAACATGTGACCACCAGACGTACGGACGGACTGACAAGGCTTATTAGATTCAGAATTAGGTTTCGATCATATGCCTTTGCGGTCTTGGGGGCCATTATTATTTCACCGTCTTACAAACTATATGACAAACTTAATATACCTCCTATCCTATGGGGCATAAAAATCACCTAAAAGAGAACTTGTTGAATGGCCTGAACTCCAAAGACTGCTCCAAGAGAGTTTTATATTGAGTCTTGCAAGACCAGTCCATCAAATTTTACCACCGAAAGCTATAAAAACTATAAAAAATACTATAAAAACTTTTGGACTTTGTAAAAAAATTGAAATAAAAGTGACAACAAAAAAGTGGAGGTGGAGATCCTCCTCCATCCCTGCACCTGTTTGAAATGACATTCGAACTGTCACATGTGAAGGCAAAGCCAGGCAATTCGGTGGCAGCGCGTTTCGTTGCTCACAGACAGTACGATGCCTTTCCGAGTAGATTAAAAACAGCAATCATCTCCCCCTTGCCATTACCCTTTAGCTAAAGATTAAAGCCAGTGGCAAATCGCACTGGGAAAGTTCAAAAACCTTCTTTAATAATAAATTTGTGGGTGTGACACTTGTTATATCAAAGAGTTTGCAATGGAAAGTTTCGTGTCTGGGCAAGTGCACCTATTCGGCGGGATCCTAAATATACGACAAAGTGCTTATTTTTTTTTAAGTCTTCTCTTAGAAAAGTCCTATAGAACCTACAGACCCTAGATCGCTGAACCAATGCCTCGAGATTGAAGGGGTGTTACCTTTATATTTAAAAGTTTGCAAAAAATCCTTAAAAAGTTTGAGGTATAAACTAAAAAAGGTGTACAAACGCTTCAAACTAAATTCTCAATTCTGGTCAAATTTTAGAGAGTTTCGTGTCTGGACAAGTGCACCAATTATAACTTTGCACCTACTCAGTGTAAGTATCCAAAAATGCACTTCAAGGTAGTTTACACCTTCTATTATAACAGGTAAAGGGTGTATTTAGCCACGTAAAAGTCTGAGTACGGCTTTGGCATGACAGATGTCTGAGTAAAGGCAATATAGACAACTTAAAGCCTACTTGACAAGAGCCTAAAGTGCGCGGATCGGACATGAGCGGATAGGTGCACAAAGGATACATACATACGCCGATACATACATATCTACAGTATACGATGGCATATACGCCCCAAACTAGGGGCGTATCTGCGTGGGAAAGTCTCCTTAAGTCTTATGTCCGGGCAAGTGCAGCAAAGTGCTGCTTGAAGATTAGGCATAAGGCAAAAACGCACGAGAATGTAAGTTGCAGGTTCGCCTTAAACTATGCAAGGGTTTAGGAATCTCCGTGTCCGGGCAATCGCACTAAAAAAAAATTTCACCTACTAAGCAGGCACAGTCTGTGTGAGTTCTTTTCCCTTCAAACTAATATGTACCTACAAAGGAGACTACTTTTCTTACCTAATCCTTTTTTCAGAGCATGCTCGGGTTAGTCCTGAGAAATATCATGTCTGGCAAGTGCATCACAAAAAACCTTAATTGAAGCAAAATATGAAGGAAGTCTCTCATAGCTTCTATTCTGAGTTAGATTGATGTGCAAAGAGTACGTTCGCCCCAAGGTAGAGTGTTATTCTCACTTGCGGGCAAGAGCCCTAAGCAGCATGTTGCTTTACATATGCGACCAAAACTAAAGTCTTCGGTCTTGCCTAGGTTAGTCTTGGCAAGTCTCTTGTCCGGGCAAGTGCACCAACACTGAACTTAAACCTATTCGACCTAAGAAAAAATGCCATTAATGCACGACGAATTAACTAAAATCCTCGCCTAACTCAACGAATGTGGAGTGAAATATTTTTCGGGTTTTGGCTCAAAAATGAAATTACTTCTCCTGCCTTCTATGATGTGATCATTTCTCCTTGCTTTACGTAACTTCTTACGGAAAAAGTTACTTAAAATATGTACGTATGTATATAAAAAAAAACCTTAGAGCTGGTTTTTAAGCCGTTAATGTAATAAAAAACTCTTCTTCTCCGCGAGGGTCTGACAAACCCTCAGAGAGTAACATTTGTCTTGAAAAATTTCTCAAAGTGCCGTTCGGATGTATGTGAAGAAAATAGACACACACCACATGCCCACATTCTTGAGAAGTTGGCCCTGGTTCAGCTCGAGGTGTAGCGCCACTCTATTTTTTCACCGATTTTTTTTTTGCAGCATCACCAACTTCAATAAACAAGGAACTTTGCAAGAGCTCTTGACCGCACTGTTTAAATTTACCACTCAACACAGATTGAACTCACCCACTTAACACCCTTCTGCATGCAGCAAATCTCAACTTAACTACATAATTAAAATGCTCCACTCTGCAAACGTATCCAGAAAATTTCCCCAATAAGGATCCCTCAACATCCTTCCGGTTGCAAACTTTCATAAACTTCCTAACGATTTCCTTGCCATTATTACATTAATTTTTGCCATAGAACGACCCGTGCATTTGAACTTTTGAAATCAAAAGCCTTTCATTTGAAAACTACTCTTAAACCACCCTGTTTAGAGCATCCGCGGGAATGATATCGTAGCACTGCATTGAACGATTCGCATGCATGCATGAAATTCATACGTTGCCAGGTCCTTCCTGTAACTGAACCCCACTATTCCATGAGGCACTCATAACCAGCAACACTATCCTATCCACTGTCAAGGAGAGCCATACTTATACACTCAAACTCAAGCCCCACAAAAAAAAAAAATAAACAAATCGAGATATAAATCATGTCGGGTCTTTCTGGCGTTTCCGTCTGTCTTCCTCAAAAGCAAACAAAAAATACTTTTACTGCAGAAAAGGTTTCCATATGCATTTCCTGTTTTCACCCGAAAGGAGGACAACAAAACAATGTTTCTTCTTTTTTTTTTAATTTCAACTATTATTGTGAATCCTCTCTTCTGGTGGATTCCTTGTAAGAGTCGTTATACTACTTGGTTTTGCATAAAACTCTGCGGGTGAAAATTTAGGTCAAGCTGTGCAGAGGAGAAAATTAATAATTCAGTTTTACCATCCCAGGGAATGAGAGATGAATGTAAACAAGTTCACCTTGTTTGTTTGTTGGGAAAATATCCTGCATAGCTTTTGGGGTACCCAGCATCCAACGTCAGGTTGGCCGAGCGGTCTAAGGCGCCAGATTTAAGCTCTGGTTCCCGAGAGGGAGCGTGGGTTCGAACCCCACACCTGACAAGCACCTTTTTTTTTGCTTTGCTTCCAAGTTTGTATTAGTAATTGGACTAAGCTTAGTTATTACGCCGCTGGAACAAAGGAGTGGTGGAAACAATCATTTTCTTATAATTTTTTTTTCTTCGCAAGGATTGTCTTTAGGGAGGAATGGATTATGGTAAAGTGTCGCATTGTGTTCCCACTTTGACTTCATTTCCGTCGGTTAAAATCGTAATAACTGTTGGTCCACAACGAAATGCCCACTGACAAGAGATATCATTCTTTTTGCCCGTTTTTATTTAGATTATTTTCTTTAAATTATTTAGAAAAAACACGTTTTTTCTAAAATAATTTTCGGGGCCTTAAACGCCCCTTAAAAGTGAGCGGAGCTTAATATCTTGTATGGAGCAAACTAGGCAAATAGTACGTAGTATCTTTAATATTTGTCATATAATTTTTTTCGATATGAAGTGAACTTTCCGAGAAATCTGGTTTTTAAAGATCTGATACGTTAAAAATAACCGTAACGTAACTTGACCAAAATGCATTTTGAAAGAAAATGTGAAATAGAGGTTGTCTCACATTGATGCCAGCAGTGGGCGTGGCCATTGACGGATTGAGCCAATTTTCACACTTTGTGCAACAGAAGAACCAAGCCGTGTACCAAGTTTCAGCTCTCTAGCTTGATTTTGAAGACCTAGAACCTTAACACATACAGACGAACGGACAGACATGGCTCAATCGATTCACCTGTCGGTCTCGATCATATCTCTAAAAGGTCTTAAGTGTCTACGATGATTATTTCACAGTGTTTCAAACTATGTGTCAAAAATTAATATACCCTGGGTCGGATGTAAAAATATAAACATTTAGCTTAAAATGCTTTTGATGCGTTTCCTATATCGGTTTTGTGGACAAAATGTTTAAAAATTTATTACATTAAAAAATTTTCAACGTTCACATATTTTCCATTATTTCTTAAAAACTTTTTAAAATTTCTTAAAAATTTATTTTTATTATGAATATGTTAAGTCTAATTATGCATTCGTATACTTTTTAAGTGTTTAACTTTTTAAGATAAGCAAAAATAAAGTGTTGTTAAAAATGTTTTTAGCAAACACATTTTTGCTTTTTCCAAACAAGGCAACTGCTTCCTTCCAATGCTTAACCACAAGCAACAAATATTTGAGAAGAAAATTGTATTGTTAAAAGTGTTTTCAGCAAACACATTTTTGCTTTTTCCAAACAATTTTGCTTTTTACAAACAATTTGCTTCCTTCAAATGCTTTACCACAAGCAACAAATATTTGAGAAGAAAATCGCATTGTTAAAAGAGTTTTCAGCAAACACCTTTATGCTTTTCGCAAACAAATCAATTGTTTCTATGAGAAAATTGAATTGATTTCCCAAAACTTGCTCTTAAATTATCTCTATGATCAAAAGTACGTACAAAAAAATGATCAAAAGTACACCCAACGACAAAATGGCAAGTCCAAATTATGTGCCTAAGTAGTTCACTGTGAGAGTTTTCTGGACGTCGTTGATTCCAATTGCATAGGGGCACTATTTTTTTTTTTTATCAATGTGTGGGATTCTGTTTCTGTTGCCCGCCACGCTTCTTTTCTAGTTAATAATAAACGTTTTAATATCTTCACCCAAACACTAAGATTTATTGCAAGCTCAAATTGATTTTCCCAAACTCTTTCCCTGCAGCAATTGAATTATATGTCCAATAAACGTTTTGCTAGCTTTATCCGAACTCTAAAATTTACTGCAAAGTTAATTTGGTTATCAACAAACACTTTCATTTTTTGTTTAATTAAAAACGATCGCTATAATCACTTTGATGCTTAAGAGAAATAGCAAAAACATTTCTCTGGTTCAAAAAGGCATTTGAGTACCTTCTAGAACGTATCCCCTTCATACACCTAAGTTATTAAGTTTCATAAACTATTTGCGACACAGTTTTTTTTAGTATGTCAGAATCCGCGTTTCCTGATTCGCTTTTCCAACTTAGTTTCCTCCTGCATATTGCAGTCCAATGCCCTTGAGTCTTCAAAAATGTGTAAACAGAGTGGAGCAACAGCTCGAGGGAACCAGGACCAACTTCTCAACCATGTGTGTTGTGTGTGTTGATACTCCACATACAATGGTCTTCAAACCCCTGAGTCTTTGGAAACTATTTTATTTGAGACCTTCTTGTAACTCTGTGAGTTTGTAACTTTGTCAGTTTTCTTAAAGCAAAGTCCAACCAGCTCATGATTGTGGGCTGTTTCTCCCCAAAAAGGTGGAAAGAAAACAAAAAGAGACCTGCCTGATATCATTTCGATACCAGTGTTTAAAAATGGGCAAATAAATATTCGCATTTTTTTGTCTTCTAAATTTTTCCCAAAACTTACGGGCCTGAGGCACAAACCCCTCAGATGAACCTCTTACTGTCTTTGACCAGTCTAATGCAGTCTAAAAGAAACTAAGTAAACCTTATCCCTCATCAAATCAAAAGGAATCGAAATAAAATATGAACAAAAGAGAGATGTGTGGCACGTAGCGCCGTCCTGTGCGACTCATGTGTGATTCACATAAGCAATTCAATGGGATAAATCCGATTCTAAGAAATAAATTGGTTACCATATCGCTTCTGTTTCTAAAACCTACTCCTACATGTCCTTATAATTGGAAAAATCCCTTATTCAAGTTCCGTGTAGCATCAGGCTTCGTAAAGTTTGGGCTGACATTTTTCCTCTTATATTATTTTATTGGACTTCGTGCTAAAGTTATTTGGCATCTAAGCTCGCTGTCTAGCACGTCGTTTACTCGAACTTAATTTTTCTAGGACCTCTATATGAATCTACAACGTACTTTTTTTCAGCCTAGCTTCATTGGGTAACAATTTTACAATTTAAAATAATAAAAAAAAGTATGTCAGATGTGGGGTTCGAACCCACGCTCCCTCTCGGGAACCAGAGCTTAAATCTGGCGCCTTAGACCGCTCGGCCAATCTGACTCACACACCAAGAGCAGCAAAGTTCTAACTTAAAACAACCCCCAGCATATTCATACAGCTTGTATCTTTTTGGGGTAGATATTTTTGCCTCTTCGTTTTGAATGCATTACTGGTTCCCCACTGTTAAGTGATGGATGACTGACGTAGCTCTTCTGAGACAAAAAAAAAAACAACCCACGAGGCGCATTAACAATATTGAAATGAGCACATCCCTCTTTCACACTCCTACGCTCCGAAGTAACCAAAGTGTTAATTGCACCGGAAGCTGTCACAGAAGCACGTTCGCTCAATTACCTTCCACACTGTGAATCCCAGAAGCAGAAACAAAAATTAAAGAAAACATCCATATCCACAACCCTCCTCAAGAACTTGTTGACCTTCCCCATCTCACCCGTTCGTGTATAACTAGTCAAGAGCTTGCTCAATGGGCTTTGGGTGCGGTAGGTGGGTGGTGGTTAGGGGGTGTAGAATGTCATTTTTGCTTTTATAGCACGTGAATTAAATTGTTTTATTTGGATTGTGCGCATCACTGCCACCCAAAGCAGAGAGCTTTCTGGCTTTGATTCTTCACGGCGCGCGGCCGTGTTATATCGTAAAATATCGTAGCCACAATTTTCGAGTGTAGTAACATAGCGAATTTTGGGTGCAGTTCTAGTGCAGCCGCTATCTCGTGCGAATCGACCGAAATTTCTATAGTGTGTCAGTCTGCAGATTGTTATTTCGGATAACCCACCTGGGGCTACATATAGCGGTTCAAGGAGTAAGTAGCATTATTGGCTGTTGAGTGCAACTAAAACTGGAGCAAACTTGCTGAGTGTGTGTGTTCGCGTCGCGTTTGTTTGTGCAGTTTTGTGTAATGCACGCGGAGTAGAAAATCGATGGCATCGTGCTGGTGCTTGTAATGGGCCACCTTGTAATGTAGGTCACCGTGTACAGTAACAACAGACAAACGCAATAAGAAAAGTGCGCCAGCATAACTGTTTTTCCTTGTCGGCAGCGTCCACCATCAGCAGCCATGTTCAGATACAAGATACATCGCACACAAGGCTTCGCCCGTGTCGTACTTTCTAGTTCAATGAGAAAATTAGAAAAAAAAATAGCGCGACGACAAGCGTTTTTGCATCGCGGTTATTTTCTGGTCTTAATTCGTTATATCCGTTGCGGAGCGCGCGGTAACTGCGTTCCCGTGATGATTAAATTGCCTTATTCGTGGCGGTAGTCAGATATGGCTTGTGGGGCGGCCAACGGAATTATTAACCGCATTTGAACTTGATATTGATTGATTTCCATTGTTCCCGGTGAATTACCTTTTTGCAGTTTCATATATCGTTGCACGGCATATACGCTGCACCCCACAGAAGGGTGGTTGACTTTAGAGTGCGAGCCTCCGTCACTGTGGCCTCGATGGTGGAACTAATTGATTTTCATTGTTGAATGTGCGGGGAAGTGTTACGCGCCCATAAGAGTCGAAAAGTGTTGTGGGTGGGTAGGTTTGCTAATTGGGGTTGAATAGTGTCAAACTAAACCAATTTGGTCTGTAATGATTCAGCTTTCGCAACTGCAATTTGGATTTCACCGATTCGAGTGAATTCTTGTGCGAATTGCTGGAAAATGCGACCCACTTGGCACTAGTCCAGAAAGTTCGAAAGGAGTTTTGGTGCAAAAGGAGTCCTTTTTTCTGGTGATTGGATTCTATACGAAAGCGAAGGCTCAAAATGGGTGAAAATCCGAAACAAAAGAGTTTTTTTTTTTTTGTTTTTTGTTCAGGAAAGAGTAATTATGGGGAGTTTTGGGTTTTGTTTGAGTTTATTATAAGAGACGACTGTTTGTCTGTCCCGAAACAGGCACTCATAGTAACTAAAATTTTAAATTGTTTTAGGTAGTGGAAGAAATGTGGGGAAAAAGTCACTGCACCTCTTTAACTCAGGAAAACTAAGAAGAAAAATCGTTGGTTGTTTTATACCCCGCCCAGAGCCTATTAAAGTTCGTTCTATGATTTGCAGTACAATTTGGAATTGACTTAAATGGGTCAACTGTCCATACTAACTCTTTGATTAGGTACATTGGCCAAACAGTTTCTTGACATTGTTTAGCTTCCTTGACATTCTAAACCTTACAAATATGCAGTGGCCGGGGATTTAACTACAAAAGACATCGAATGTTTTTTAAGAGCTGACATTGACATCTGGAATTTAAAATTTTTATGAAAGATGTCAAAGTGGTTCTAATATGCAGAGCATAATATTTATAAATAAACTAACCAAAAAAAGAGTTTGAAAATTTGATTCACAGACACGCCCACTTTTAAATGATGCCTCAGCTCTATTCTAATTGTCCGAACTTACCTTTTTCGTTAAAATAAACTGACATCGCCCCGTTTGCCAAACCGACATCCAGAATGGATGACATCTCAAAAATCGGTTTCAAAAGTCTCGGATGCAGAAAATCTCGAATGGGACAATGACATGAAACACAAAATCTCGAAAAAGCAATATTGAATAATATCTAGAACGGATTTGTTTCAAGATTCTTATAGGAAATTAAGGAAATTTGTCTTTGTGATAGCGCCCAAATGACAATCAAACTGCGTCACGTCTGTTGTGAAACACCAGATAGGGTAAAGGGCACCTTTCTCTTGGTCAATGTTCTATGTACCAAAACTTGCACCTACCCCAAATCGTATCAGTTTTTTTTTTTAGATATCGGGGTGGACCCAATTAACTTCAAAATGGTAAAAATTAATACGACGTCCTATAAAATTTTCAATCTCTTCGTCTACTTGTCGTTTCTTTGTTTGTTAAACCTCGCGCCGTGAAAGACTTTTATTTTAAAAATTATTAATCACGTGGCCTACGTGACCACTTTTTATAAAAAAGTTTAATAGACTTTTTAGAATAGAATAGATCTTAGAACTTAGAATAGAAATAGAATAACTTAAAAAGAATTTTTTTAATCTCCAACGAGCAATTTTGATCGCAAAAGCGACACCGAGATAAAAAAAAAGTTCTTATCTGGGCCTAAACCTTTGCACTCGGTATTTCTTTTTGGTCGCACTTGGTTCAACGTTTAACCCATCTCGTAGTAAACGCCGCACGTAAAGACTGAAGACGTCAAGACTCGCCAATTACTACGTTAACATTGTTGGAGCAACCTAGTATTTGTGGAGATTTTCCTAACATATAATGAGAGGCGAGCTAAGGCACTACTCTTCTTCTATTAGCACGTTTGCTCAATGCGTTTAATTCTCTTTACTTATAGAGCGGACGGGGATCTATGCAATCCGTGGCGTCGTCTGCGGTGGGAACTGTACAGGGACTCGACCCGCACACGAATTGTGGACAACAGAGCCTAACACTTTATATCTTGAAAGTTTGGCAAAGACTTTTGAAGCATGATATCAGCTCTTAACGTTTAGAGTCTTCTTTGACCCATAAAAGGTCAGTCGTGTTGTATACCCGATTCTGATGGACACCAGAACTAAAAAAGGGTTTTTATAGGCCATCTCTAGGTTCGTCCAAGAATGGAAAAGGGACCTCTTATTGTATCACTCCGTTGTCCGTCCTCACCTGTAACTTCTGAACGGTGAGTCGTAGAAATGTAAAATTTGGTACACTTATAAAGCCCGTCTAAAAAACAAGGCCGTTTTGTTGATACACCCATAACGGTTGAACAACAGACTGAAATTTGATGGTAAAAAATACAAAAAGTGTTTTGTTAAAAATCATGAAAATAATTTTGTCCCCACCACAATATCCGATGCTATAAGGCCAAATGATTTGGCGATGGAGTAAAGAGAATTCTTAAATTTTTAACATCTTTCAATAAAGACGTTTCGAAAATTAAATTTTAAAACCCGCATATATAACCCTTAACTAAAACCAGTGCGTAAGTGCAACAGTGTGTACGCAGAAGTTACAGTCCGTAAAACTGACCGTTGAATACCCCATCCTATCCCACATCATAAAATGTTTATGTTATTGTTATTTTATAAGTAGTGCAAACTTCGAAAAGGGGCGTGGTCCAACCGTCCCTTATTACAAACTATCAATATTAACAGATATTTTCAAGTTATGCGAAGAAATTAACACACACAGCATACATTGTTGAGAAGTTGGCCCGGTTCACCTCGAGCTGTTGCGCCACTCTATTTATTTATTTCCAAGTCACGCTTAAATGTACGTTAAAATGCATTTCTTTTTTGGTTCAAGTTCAATATTTTTCAAAAAAAAAACCTCTAAAAGGGAACGTGGCTTAAATCTTTGCTTAAAATCTTCTTTAAACTAGTCTAAAAGTACGCTTTCACCGAGCCTAATTTCAGCATTTAAGCTAAATTCAACATTTCACTCTAAATGTTCAGCGTTTCGCCATAAATTTTTCAGGATTTATAAATGTTGAATTTTAACTAAATGTTGAATTTCGCCTGGGCATTTAGAAGTTTGTCAAATTAAACAAACCTCTCAAACTTCCGATTCTCTTATTTTTAAGAGAATTCACAGCATATGACAGAAAATACTCAAACGAAACGTTTGTAATTTGACATAAATCGGCAAAAGTGCTCTGAGACGTATTTTAAAACAAAAAATAAACAAGTAATAACGACAATTTTTGCTGTATGGGCGGACTGTCATTTGAAACGCTGAAATTTCAGTTTAAACAGCAAAATTGGATTTCGAAATTTTTTTTACTAAATTTTGAATTAAAGTGCTGGTGTAAATGTACTCTTAAGGCCAGACGAAATTAGGTTTTTTTTGAAAAATTTGGGGTTTTTTTTCAATTCTGCCTCCAAATGTGGACGTGGCCCAAAATATTGTATGAACAAAGTAAAGAACTTAATTTTTTCTACATAAAATATTAAGTTAAAGTAAAATGCATTTGAATATTTACCCTTAAAATAGATGCCACGCCCACTGGAGGAGGTTTACCAATTAATTTTTTTATTTTTTGTGTCTAACATTCAATAGGAGATGCTAAATGTCTAATTTCAGCCTCTTAACACATTTTGCAGCTTTAAAGGCTCTGGAGGTAGTTGCATATTTAGACCGATTGTGGGCGTGTCTTTGGGCGGATTTCAAAAATTTTTACTTTTGTACTGTTTCGCATGACGTGAAGTTTACGTACGAAATTTTAGCCCCTAGCTTAAAATTTAAGGCCTAAAAACATGTGACATACAAACGGACAGATGGACGGACATGGCTCATTCAATTCAGAATGCGGTCCCGATCATATGCCCTTAAGGTCTTGGGGGTCTGCCATTATTATTTCACCGCGTTAGAAACTATATGACAAACTTATATACCCCCTATCCTCTGGGATGGGGCTATAAAAATTGGACAAATAGTCAAAGATCATTTTCGAATGCCGCCTATCCTTTAAAAGGGTCGCGGAGCGAGGGTGGCTAAATGGTCCTTCCATCTTTCTCGATCCTCCGCCACCAACTCAAGAGACTCCGGCGCAAACCCCAGGCGGGACTCAGAGAGGTTCTTTACCTGATCCCACCATCTGTTTCTTGGCCTTCCAGGGGGGCGATGCGCTCGCATCTCGGCTAGCATGTCCAAACCATCGAAGAATCGATCGCTCCACTCGGAGAAGTAGCTGCTCAACATTAAGATTCCTACGAATACTGACGTTTCTCACTCTGTCTCTTAGAGTAACACCAGCAACGCACCTCAGGAATCTCATTTCGGCAGCTTGTACCCGCGATCTAATTCTTTCGGTCATTACCCAAATTTTATGACCATAGATGAGGGTCGGAACGAACACTGAATTAAGAACTGAGATTTTTGCTTTCACTCCAAGCTCAGCTTTCCTGATGACCGGCCGGCGCAGTTCCTTTACTATTGCTCCAGCTTGGCCAATTCTACAGGACAACTCAGTCTCACTCCTCCCATCTTTCGTGAAAAAGACCCCGAGATACTTTAACTTCTCCACCTGTTTTAATGGAACTCCATTTATGTGCAGGGTACACTGCACAGGAGTTCGGGAAACAACCATCACTTCCGATTTGTTCACGTTTACTTTCGTCCCAGCATCACCACAGATGGCTACAAACCTATCCAGTGTGGATGATGCAAGGATGGCCAAATCATCTGCGAAAAGCAGATGGCTCATCCTGATGCCAGCCAATTCGAAACATTGCTCGCCAAGACTGCGCCTCACCATCCAGTCCATATATGCTATGAAAAGGAGCGGCGACAGAACACAGCCCTGGCGAAGTCCAACGCGCACATCAAAAGGACGGGATTTGACGCCATTTATCCGTACACAGCTTCTGCAGTTTCCATACAAAGACTGAATGGGTCTCAGAAGAGGCCCACTCAGCGCATAGTCCTGCAAAACTCTCCACAGTGTATCCCGAGGGACTCGGTCATACGCCTTTTCCAGATCTACAAAACACGCATAGGCCGGTTTGGCATATTCCCAGGCCTTCTCAAGAATAACCTTCAGAGTAAAAAGCTGGTCGGTTGTGCCTCTGCCAGGCCGAAAGCCGCACTGTTCTTCCCGTAACAAAGGCTCGATTACAGCTCTGGAACGCGTTTCCAACACCTTCGCGAATACTTCTCCCGGAAGACTCAAGAGAGATATGCCCCTATAGTTGGCGCAATCTCTCCTGTTCCCTTTTTTGAAAATGGGCACTATAACACCCGTTTGCCAATCGCTAGGTGCCTTCCCGCTATCCCAGGCCACCTTAATGACACGTGTTAGCCGTTTAACACCCTCTTCACCCATTGCCTTGAGCATTTCTGGCCGGATTTCATCAACTCCAGCAGACTTGCCAACTTTTAGCGATTTAATCGCTTCAGTGACTTCGTCTACTGTGGGACTATTCTCCGCCCTTATCTCGTCAGCAGTGGGAATGCCATCTATAGTGCCCTGTTGGGGGTTGAGCAACTCCGAAAAGTGCTCTCTCCATCTGCGCAAGACATCGCTCTCACTTGAAAGAAGTGTACCGTCCTTGGATTTAACCCCTTGGATGATATTTAACTTCCTTCCTCTGAGTCGGCGAATGGTCTGCCAAAATATCTTGTTTGCAGATCTGTAATCGTGCTCCAACTTCTCGCCGAACTTTTTCCATGACTGTTCCTTGGCTGTTCTGACTGCCAGATTGGAAGTCCTTCGCGCCTCATTGTACCGGGCTCGAGAAGTTGAGTTTCTACATTGAATCCACGCAATGTAGGCTCTCTTCTTCTCTCTGATGGCTTCTTGAACTCCAGGCGTTTTAAACCAAGCAGTTCTTTTCTCACCACCAGCCGCAACCCCAAGCCGCTTCACTCCACAAACATTTCCTGCAGAGGCAATGACTGCCGATTAAAACAGCTGCCAATCCTCCTCTACATTCAAAAGGTCAGTTGGAATTTGTTCAAACTTCTCCGAAACATGCTGTGCAAAACGCTCTCTGAAATCAGAGTCAGCATCCTGCAACCTTTCCCACTGTATGCGGGTCACCAGTCTTGGTTTTCGCCTGGGTGGCAAAGGAATACTGTCACTGAAAAACAATTTACACAACACTAAGTGGTGATCAGTTGACAACTCAGCTCCCCTGAAAACTCGAACATCACAAATCATTCTTTGAACACACGATGGTACAACAAAGAAATCAATCAGTGACTTCTGATTTAAACTGTGCTTGTACCATGTGTATTTGTGAATGTCTCATGTGGGAAAAAGGTGTTCATGATGGACAAGCCATATGCACAGCAAAAGTCCAACAACTTCCCTCCGTTCAGGTTTTGATCCGGGTCACCGGATAGTCAAAGATGTCCCCCTTAATTTACTGCACTGCAATGGCATAAATACCCAAATCTTATGCATATATCTTCTTAAAATTGCACTCTAAATATTATGTAAGAGAAACAAATGTGCTTTAAATGAGCTCGAAATGAAATGCATTTCGATAGCTCATTTGTTTCGCATTTGAAAATATGCCATGAAAGTCGAAAACTGTCATTAAAAGAAAAGAAAAACATAAAGTCGGACAAACATAAACAACATTGCATACGCGTACATTTATCCTTCAATAAAAGCCGACAAACCGCTCGTGTATGACTTCATACTTGACAGTCTTTTGTTTAATAGTCAAGCTAAATCAAGGTCCAGGCTTCACGGATAGCTTCCTTCGATTATGGTGTCGTCGCCTTCGAATTGTCTACTGCCTTCAGACAATCACTTTTTCACCTTTCAAGATAGTCATACCTACCCAAAGGTGATCTTATTAAGTTTAAGTTCAGGTAATGGGACGGTCTTGAGTTAATTAATTTTTAGGTTTTTTTTAAAGGATTTAGCGTCTGGCAACAATTATTGGGG
Source organism: Neoascia interrupta (assembly GCA_947623515.1). Lineage (NCBI taxonomy): Eukaryota > Metazoa > Arthropoda > Insecta > Diptera > Syrphidae > Neoascia > Neoascia interrupta. Next base: position 11,217,207 of record OX392464.1, read on the forward strand.
CATTGTTCTGTTCCAAAATCAAGGCAGAAGTCCACATCCTTGGAGCAAATTTTTGAGGCTATTTCTGTTAATTGATGAAAAAAAATAATCCAGCTCTATTATTCCGTAGTATATTGAATCCTTGCGGGAGGAATTGTTAACATTTCTTTGCAGGATTTCTATGTGCATAATTCGTAATTAAGATCGGATCCCAACCGCCGAGTTCGAAGTATTTTCGAAAAACTTATATAAAATTGCTTTCAAGCTATAACCTAAACAGTAAAATTAAAATCTACCTTTTCGTGTAATCTTTTTTTCGCATATTTTTGTCTTTAAGTACGATTTTATTGTATCTATAGTGGGTTTATAGGCAACCTCAAGCACCACTTAAAGGTGAAAAGAAAAAAATTTTATTCACGAAGCCGTCAAAACCAGAAAAGGAATAACTACAATTTGCTGCACCTATCACAGGACTCGTTCTCATCCTTATGCTATACACGAACTAGGAAATTACATTAATAATGTCGTAAACAGATCTCCGTTATAAAACCCCAACATCTATTCCCGCTTGAAGACCCACTCTGCATCCCAATCTAAAAGGCGTATCTGCCTATTTAATTGAAAATTGAATCTCCTAGTGTAATTCTTAACGAAGTTGTATGTTCACATTCCTGACGCAACTGCTGATCGGCGGTTTGTTAACTCGAGTCATTGGAGTTGAATTTTGAAATTGACACTAAAAATAGAATTTTTCTATAGCTGTGCCTAAGAGTCTAGTTAATTCCTCTATTCATACTAGTTACCTGTTTATGTTATCCCCTTATTCGTTTGGTTTTATTTGCAAAAAACAGATAAACTATCTCATAGATATCGTATCTGTCTGGCGGGCGGTCGGTGGTAACTGGGTGTAACAATAGCAAACGTCTGTGGGTCTGTTGAGAAACCGTGTCTTGAAGGGTGTCGTGTGACATATTTGGTGTATTCGACTAGTTTGTTTTTTTCCTTCTCCACTTTGTCAGTAAGCGGGGAACATTGGGGGACGGCTTCTAAGGCTTTTTTTCTGGGTTTAGCTATACGTCTTGCTTTTTACATTCGCTTTTGTCGTACGTGACCTTTAATTGTGAACACCATTCATAACGGCATTGAAACATATCCGTGGCTTTTGTGTTTGAAGTTAGCTTGTGTTCTAGCCTCATGAACCCTGGCACATACGTTCTAAGGCGATTATGATTCCTTTGTTTTGAAAATAAAGTTCGAAATATGGCAACCCCCCTTTTACACACATGCTTTCTTGAGTTAGTGACGTATGTATTTACACCCCACAAGGTCCTCATTGAAGGGATGAAATTGCGTGCCTCACTTGCATGTCAGATGTCAAATTAAGTTTGAATGTCACGGTTTTGTTTTGGAAAAGCAGCGAGACATTCTGTCCATTTTAGGTTGCGTGTCGACAAAATCGAAAACGAACCAGGTAGGTACTATGTCAAGGTTAATTGAGATTTTCCCTAGGCAACATGGGACATTTAAGTTTTTATGCCTTATCATTTAACGATATAAACTCATAAACAATAATAAATTCTTCACCACTTTGTACAGGTTGTATTTATGGAGAGCTAAATGGGCTTTGTACGTTCGGAGGACCTCCACCTAATGCACTGCATTCCCCCAGTTAATTATCCCTAGTATGATGAAGATGCTTGCAACTTGTCAGTTTTAATTGCATTAAATTAAAAAAAAAAAAAAAATAGAAAAATATCTTTCATTAAAGTGCAGAGTTTCACTGTTTACTCCTGCTCTGACAAACTTGATACACAGGTCAGTGTGGAGCAATAAATGGTACCTTTCACTACTTTAATTACTCTCAATTGTCATAACGCTTGCAGGGTATCCAATGTAGCCTTGTAATTACGTATTTCTTTGTCTCAGAGTCATTTTAGTTGCATGCTGTATACTTGTCAATCTGTTTACATTGGCCTAGACATTTTCACCTGCGACGTCACTATTTAATCTAGCACAAACTCGATCAGTCTAATTGGACATTATTTAACATGATCCCCACGTAACAACTAATGCCCCCAAAGCTCTGTTGCTTAAATTATTAAAAGCGTACAACAATGACGTTGGCAGAGATTTCATTTGCTCCCCAGTTTGCATGGCACAAGGTGAAATTCATTCTATCATTGCTGCCCACAGTCCAGTAAAGTGATCCCCCCACATGGATTTGAGACAATAAGAAAAACTATTTTTATCTACAAGGGGAGATAAGTCGTACCAGTTGGGGCTAGAGATTCATCTAATCTAAACAACCTGATAAACTGTCTTGACGACGTCTCCACACATTCTCATTGTTTTTGTATGCAACCGACCAGCCTCTACTCGGCTTAATATACCCGATGAATTAATTTGAAAAAAAAACCTAATCCATGCGCGTAATTTCAGATTCGAGTGATGTGCACTTGAGACGGCCGGCGCGGATTGGACTGGCCAGTGTGACACCTAGGTATGTCCGCCCTTGAAAAAATGCAAGCTACTCTTTTATTCTGGATTAAGAGATTCACTTTTGTTGCATTGAGATTGAGTATGGTGCATTGTGTTTGCGTTTGCTTTCCGCCTACAATTTCATACCTCCCTTTAAAAAAAAAAAGGTTTTGCGTGTTGTGAGTCACTTTGACATAAATGCTTGTCAAGCTGTGGGTATTACTTGGAAAACATTATGTCATATATCTCATACGGGTACTGTGGTTATTCAAATGTGACGATTTGCATTTTTTTTTTAACTAAGGCTGTCCTTGACTTTTTACAAACTCATACATTTTTATGTTAAGGTTATGCAGATTGAATGTAAAAAGACATTTTAAATCACATAATTTCCACTCATGAAAAAGTGTCATTCTGGTGTAGGTACCAAAGGGTTCTCTAATCTATATCAGTACCTGCCTACTCTTTTCTTATTCGTAATACGAAACGGCCATTACACATAAAAGCTTTTCCTGTTGTAAAAGCAAAGCTAATTTCGTACTTTATATTTATATAGCTCCTAAAAAAGTTTACAATCGAACACGCCAATACATTTTATCCTAAGGATAGGGATAATTGATGGGATGATTGAGGGACCCTACCTAGACATAACAGCCTTTCATTCTTCTTTCAACGCGGGTTTGAGTCGAATCGACTATGCTTTGCGAGCCGAGTCGAAAATATGCATGGAAACTCGAGTTTGTTCAAGGAGCCGAGTGTCGGATTTTGGCGTTTCTGGGCACATTTGGATGTCATGCTTAAAACTTATTGGTAAATCTCGGATAAGTTTACCAGTTCCAAAAAACGACAACTTTGCTTATTGCCAGGTACACATCTTTCCAAAATTTTACTTTATCAGAAAAAATAGAATTCGATAGCAAAAGTTACTTTAACTGGTCACCCTTTTTCGAAGTAAGATTACTAAGTAGTAATATTTTGTTTCCACCGGACACAAATCCGTAATTTACACAAATCTTCAACTGATCTCCAACAAATCTAGAGATTTTCCATACAAATTTAAACCCTCGGCGAGTAATTAAAAAGAATTCTCCTCCAAAATCTCCTCTTTTAACCCTTGCCACTTTTAACTTTTTTTTTCGCACTTATTTAGAACCAGTTTAAGACTAAAGAAAAAAAAACATAAACTAACATGATTTTATTGGAAGGTTTACAACGAAATAACTTTTTTACTCCTGGGAAATGTTCGTGTCACTGTCTTTGGAGAGTCAAAACGACAACAAAAGAGTGCTCGTATTAAGTTCATCTTATTTGTGTCCAGTGGAGACACCACGGGATTTTTCCTTAATCGTCTCGCGTGAATTGCGGTTTTGAAAAAACTCTTTCTACGTCTCCCGCAAATATAATCAAAAAAAAAGTGTTTGGTACTAGACATTTGAAACAAATATTAAGTCTGGGCTGGAATCGGCTAAGGTGATCTCCGATAATTGATGTCACAATTCACCAAAAATTCGTCTGCGTAAGCTAAGATCATCGCAATTTTCTTGTGAAAGCTCGAGATCAATCACCGTCAAAATCAGTTGGTTTTTTTGCCTACACTTAGGCTGACCTTCTGCATGCACGGATAAAAAGAGGAGTTCCTGGATTACAGGTCTAAATAATGCAATGATTCGGACCATATATTTTTGTGATCACCTTACGCAGACGAATTATTTTGTTTGATCACACTGACTGTCACAAAATGTGAAAATCACAGATCACCATAGCCGATTCCACCCCTGATTTTACTAAACAGCCACACCATCTGTTGATTCATCTTTGAAATTTGTGCATCAGGCTCTGTGATCTGCTTTCGCACAAAGTTAAAATGTGCATAGATTTCGGCCATCAATGTGCGATGCAGAAAAAGAAGCACACATTTTAAAAACAGTTGCATCGCCAATAAAATGGAGTGGCGCAAGCGCAACAGCTCGAGGTGAACCAGGGCCAAAGTTGCATACCTTCTGAAATAAGTTGCCTTACTTATTACAATGCGTTTTTGTCATATTTTTTGTCATGTTGCTTTTTTTATAAAAAACAAATCATATTTTGGTGCTCCACCGTCGAGATCTTCTATTAAAAGTGCTCCGCGACCGAAAAAGATTGGGAACTGCTGGTCTATAGCCTTGATTCCCATTGAATTGATGTGGTTGAGGCAATGAATTCTTCGTATTTTAGCTTTTGTTACTACATTCATATTGGTACAGCGCAAAGAGGTGGTGGTTGCATCTTCTTCAAAAATTTGAACTAAGTCAAATATTAGACGAAAATTCTGTTTGTCCACTACTCGGCGCCATAAAGCAAAACAGGTGCTCTGTAAAAGTAACCTTGTCCTCCGTGAAATAAACTCTCAGCGTCTCAAAGTTGAGCCAACCAGCGGCGTTTTATCGTAATTTTCGACGTCTTTTTATTAGTGTGTCATTTTTGAGCCCGATGTTAGCTCCAAACTTTGGGCGAACTTGATCTGCTTGACATTTGTTGTTACGAATAGTATAACTACTATTCTTGGCAGTGGACGAAAAATATTCGTTTCTTAATTCTTCCTTGAAGCCCTGTCCTGGCTAAAGTGGAACGTGATATCCGCCCGCGATATCTGTATCTTTACGGATAGCCAGGCTGCCATCAAATCCCTGACATCGATTTTTATAAACTCTAATTTAGTCATTACCCCACATTGTGGGGTGCCGTGGCGTAGTGGTTACTGCCTTCGTCACCTAAAAAAAAAAGACTTGTTCTTTTCACTCCGCCGTTCGGATTCGGCGAAAAATTGTAGGTCCCCTTGTATGTGAAGAAATTAACACACACAGCAAACATTGTTGAGAAGTTGGCCCTGGTTCACCTCGAGCTGTTGCGTCACTCTATTTATTTATTTATTTAATTTAGTCATTAACTGTCTCTCTCTTGATGAGATGTCCGAACAGATTCACATCCGCCTGTGCTGGGTGACAGGTCATAGAGACATCATGGGAAACTTTGCTAGAAGATGAAATCTCCTGTAATATAGGTACTCCCCTACCTTCAAATTACAGCTCGAAAATCACAGCTTACAAGAAACTAACGCCAGATGGAGGACAGGCACCACTTGTTTAACCTCCAAGCAAATCTGGCCTCGCCTCGATCCAAAAAGATCAGATAGCTTGATTCCCCCAAAAGAGGTACAAAATTAGCAGTGCAGTGGGAATTATCACCGGACACTGCCTATTAGGTCTTCACGCAAAAACACTAGGTCTATTCTCAAACGACTTCTGTAAAAGCTGCCTATAGGAAGAGGAAGAAAGTGTACAACACTTTCTCTGTTGCTGCCCGGCACTCGCGTCGTACGGGAAATCCATACTAGGCTTCTACTTCTACGACTGCCTTATTCTTTTCCATTTAGGCAACCTCGCGCCTGAATCTGAAGTGATGGATCATAACCCCTTCCACCCTACTGCCTTATGGTCCGCTTGTGGGGTACGCCGATTTGACCTCAGAATATACCGGCAGGCCACCCGGTTTTGGATCTCTTCGTCACTGAGGCCAAATAAATGCTGTTGTCGTTGCATTTGTGTGAACCATGAATGTTTAGGCCGTCCTCTCCTTCGCCTTTAAACGTGGCAATACCAACTGAGCCGGTCGTACACCATTTTTCTGGAGATAGCTTCTTTTACATGGAGGCTTCCTAGGATCTTCGTAGGTACATACTTCTTATTCTATCTCGCTTTGTTACTCCTGCTGTCATGCGAAGCATCTTCATCTCAGCTGCCGTTACTTCTACGACTACCTAAGGGACCTTAGTGAAACACCGGTCAAAAAGCTACTAAAATTCTTTGAAAAGACTGGCTGGCTGTCATAGAATTCACGCCAGCCTATACTCCCTTGGATATACATACGTGGAAGTACAATGGGCCTACTTATTGGCCTAAGTGCATTAAATAACCTACCTGCCTAATACTTCCTTAAATAAGGTGGGGCTACAGTCCTAAGTGGACCTGATAGGCCTCAGCCAACAAGCTTCGCCAGCCACACCTCTGTCTCCAGTTTTACACGCGAAGTTGGCTTAGTTCCTCTGCTACGGGCCGGGACGATGGTGTCCATTCACCCAAATTGAAAATTTTTCAATAACAAAAAACTGTTAAGAAATTTTTCGGGCGTTTTGGTTTTGGGCGATAAACTGAAGAGCTAGAATACAACCCCAGCCATCGCAGTCGTTGTATTCTAGCTCTTCTATAGCCAGGTCGGTGTCGCTGTTCAAGCCCGTATACAGTTCGGTGTTATAACTCCTCCTCCACTCTCTGTCTATGCAGACAGGACAAAAAATCAACCAAAGAATTTTCTTCTGGAAATAGCCTTATGCGTTTTCATACGCTTTTGACGGGGTCCATGTGCTTCTATCTTTTATGTAAACCAAGACTGAGATGACGAGAGTCTTAAAAATGAATACTGTATTTGCTCGAGAGTGGGCTTGGCTGCTCAACTGCTTCTTAGTCCAAAAAAGCAGCGATTGGCAAGAGTTATCCTTCGTTTGATCTCAGAGCTGGTGTCGTTTTTTGAATTTAGCAGAACCAAGGTTCAGACAAACTCCATAATAACCTCACCTCTTTCATCTACCTCTTACTACAGGAGAATTTCCGCAGATGTGCATGTCTCTTCAAAGGCGGATGAAAACACTGTAGGCTGCTTCGAGAGGAAAATTCTTCGGACGATTTAAGGTCCCGTCTGCGTAGACGGAGAGTGGATGAGGAGATATAACATCGAACTGTACGAGCTGTACAGCGATACCGACCTAGCCAAAAGAGTCAAAACACAACGTCTACGATGGCTGGGTCATCTAGAGCGGATGGACACCAGCGCCCCGGCCCGGAAAATCTTCGAATCCACACCGCACGGATGGCGCGGTAGAGGAGCACCGAGACCCAGGTGGCGCACGCAAGTGGAAGGGGACCTCAGCCAACTTCGCGTGCGAAACTGCAGACGGCTAGATAGAGACAGAGCTGGCTGGAGAAGCTTGTTGGCTGAGGCCCAGGTCCACCCCGGACTGTAGCGCCACCTTAAGTTGGTGCATGTCTCTTTTCTCTCCTTACCAACGTGGCTTTTTGAACAGCTGATACACTACGACAAACTTCTCCAAGTTCGTTCTAAAATGTTCGTCGGTTCCCTTGGTTCAAGCCCATATTGCTTAATTGAATTTCTTTATACCTGCGAAATACTGTTTTTACAGTGTCCACTTCAGGTCCGTCTAATGTTAATTTCTTAGCCTTATCTTAGGTTCCAGGCAGCCACCTCAGGTCTTTTTTCTTCATTCTGACTATAAATTCTTAATTGTGAAAGAAAGCGGATGATACCAAAATGTTCACATCCATTTCATCACCTCACGATTACTGACTCCTTAAAAAATTGTTATATCCAAACAACTCCTCCCTGCCCTTACCTTCCCTACGGTGAGGTCAGCTTTTATCCATTGTTCAATCTCATAATGACATTGGAATTTTGTTCGACAGAGAACCTCCGTTCCCATGTTGATCAGATTATTTTGAGTGCCAAATCATATTCTGGCTTTGTCAAACGTTGTTCCAAGGTTAGGTCTATACCGATCTTGCGGTAACTGCATAAGTTTTCCCTCGCCATCCTGGAAAAACTGATGAGTTTGGCAGGAATTCCAAAACCTAAAATGGCGGTGACTATGGTTTCATTAAATTCCGTCATATACGCAGCCTTGAGATAGATGAGAAGGTGGTGTGGGTATCCATTTGAGATATCTGGGTTTCCCCCAAGATCTTTAGACTTTCTGGGCCTGCCACACTTATATGGACCTATCAGGTTGTTTACAAACGACCTTAGGCGCGTTCTTACAGTACAGCCGAAAATATCTTGTATGCAATATTAAGGAGGCTGATGCCTCTGTAGTTGGAGCAGTTCAGAGAGTACTCTCTTAGGTATCGGGCAAAGAATGCTGAAGTTCCGATCATCGGGCATCCGACCATGTCTTACAGATGAGTTGGTGCATGCTCCTAACCAAAATTTGAAAAGTTTGGCAGCTTGTCCGTCAGCTGCGCCTGCTTTGTTGTACTTAAGTTTAGACAAAGCTTTCACTTCATTCAAGTCGGGTGGGCGGAACCGTTGTTCATATGCTTCGCTGGTTATTCTTCTCTCGGGTTGAATGGTTCTCTGTCTAAACCAAATTTCCCAAATCATCAGCACGTATTGCGCTTCCACTATCGATCGATGTTCCTTCAATCGTTCTTACAGACTTCACTTCGAACCCAACACCATTGGCCAGGACCCTTTGATGTTGCCACTGGTTATCAACACTTGATGCTGGCTGCATTGAGTTGGGTAGAAGGTTTTAAGGTTTTAGACCCATTTGGAGAAGGTCTTTGCAATCTCTGGCGATTTTAGCCTTCGGGCGTCAAATTTCTTAATAGTGTGACAATTTTTTGGCTTTGTTGGTCGGGATATCCGCAGCTGGTACCTTGGCTACAACGAGAAAGGTACCCGAGTCAATGTTGGCCCCTTGTAAAATTCGGACATACATGATACTGGATGAGTGCCTTGCGTCGAACGACATGTGCTCAATCTGGTTGACGGTTGATTGATCGGGAGATCTCCAAGTCCCTTTGTGGATTTTGAAATGCGGGAACTATGTACTTACTACCACAACGTATCGCCCTGAAGTAAAGTCTATAAGCCTGAATCCGTTATCGAAGGTCTTGCCGTCTAGGCTGTGCTTACCGACCGTACGACCAAATTCGCCTTCCCTCCCTAGCTTGGCATTTTAAACGCTGAGGACAATCTTAATATCGTAGCTAAGGTATAATTGCTCATACGTTCTATCCAAAGGCTCGTAAAACATATCTTTGGCGTGGCTCATTATCTTTTTCCTGTGTGGGGCATGTGCGCATATGAGGCTAATGTTGGGGAATTTAGCCTTGATACTGATCGTTGTAAGGCGCTCGATCACTTACTTAAATCTCCAAACTTTTTGCCTAAGTCTGCCTCCTACGACGAAACCACATCCAAATAAATTGCTGCTTAAATTTTTTAAAACTGTGCTGAAAGCAAAGTGCTTACTAGTTGTTAGCGATAAGATTTTTCTTGCCCGCTTCTCTGCAAAGTGAAAATTTTTACAGAATTATTAACAAAAAAAAAATACAACACCAGAAGTACGAACAACGAATCCTTTATCATAAGTTCTCAATTACTAACGCTATAGTTATACAAGAACATTTTTTATTTTTTATTTGTTAATTTACCATTAATAATGTACTTTTAAAAGACTTCGTCTTATTTGTACTTACCTTTATTAATAAATTGAAGTGAATTGAATTGAACACAAATAACAAACGGGTCACCAATAGCTTTATTGGTACGCGCGATAGGTGAAGTGAGTGGGATCGTGCCCTGTTGGTGAGCAGAAATAACATTTCGATAAATGTTAACTTTGTGTTTTTTTTTTGTTAACAAAATAGAGACAATCTGCATGTTGACATGATTTAATATTTACAATTACATTTCTCAAAGGTTCAATAACTTATCAAGATAATTAAATGAGTTCCTTTTATAACACAGGTGGGAACGTACAAAATCATTGCAAAAATCTGTGGAACTCCTCCCTTCATTTTCATACTCGTGTCGTCTTTTTGATTCGCTATAGACAAAACAATTCAAAATAAAAAATAAATAAAATAGCAAATGTCCTCTATAACTTACAGAAACATGATTTTTACGATATCCTGAATCATTGAGTATCCCGGTGGTAAGAAAAATTCTTGCCTTTTGCAAAAGGCTCTCAAAACACTGCACATGAAATTAGTTCCTAATCTATTTTGATCAGATTAAAAAATTTTGTAAAAAAAAAATACTATCAGTATGTTTTCTTCATCTTACAATGAGCTATTTGCTTGATCTTTTTCTTCCTTTTCGTTTTTGGCTTTGGATTTCTTAAGAATTTTATGAAAAGATTTCTCGTGTGGGTCGTCCTGTTTGCTAGCGAACACGGAAACCAACCTTCGAGGTCTGTTCCCAAAAATTGCAGAGGAATTTCGATAAGTTATATATGGATCGCTCGAGGTCAAACGGTTTTGATGGTAAAAATTCTTCGTTTCGTACTTCTTTTGTGGCTTTAAAAAATTAAATACAAAAAAAAACGTATTTATAAAAGCAAAAGTTATTCTAAAAAAAAAACTACAAAATCTTAAGCTACCTTTGATATATCTTTCGATGGATCATGCTTTGCATGCCAATCCTTGATGCTTGTTGGTCCTGCATAATAAGTGCTGATCTCCCAACTAAGGCTTAGCCCCTTAGGAACATTCGAAACAATCGCCTTTGTTATACCAGTGGTTAGTTTAATGCTTCCGTAATTTGGAAGTAAAAGTGATCGCTTTCGGCGAGAAAAATTGAAAGCGATAGATCTGGGTAGAACTTCCGTTGATCGCTTATTGAAGTCACTGCTGACACAGAATGTAAAAATATTTAAGAGTGCCACAATCGCGATTTGAATGGATAACATTTTTATTTTCCTTAGGGATGAGTGTTGGAAGAACTGTATGAAACGAGCACCAACTCGCCAGTAAGTAGGTTCGAACGACTGATAAATCTGCTGACTGATCGCTGACTTACTTTGTGTGCCTTAAGTTAACACTCTTATAAGAATGACTTGCTCAAATTTACTTTTCATATCTTATAACCGGCTTAAAAGTTCTTGTGCAGCAAAAAGCATGTTAATGTCGGCCAAAATAATAATGACCAACACCCAAGTCAAGCTTAAAATATAAGTCGATCTTATTTATACAAAATTAAGTAAATAGAAAAATCGTGTTTAAGACTTTCTCGAAGATGAAAGGAAGTGAGTGCGTTTGCATTTGCTTTCATGCAAAATGCTGCAATTTGTGCCAATCACCTGTCAGATCAAGTATTTTAACGTAAGCAAGATGGTCAGTACTGTACGGTAGATACACGTTTAAAAAGTTACAAAAATGATCTGATGAATCGATGAATATAAGACGAATTAT